>CM038142.1:212601263-213192025 GCA_021437245.1 Aegilops speltoides
TATGTTTCCGGTTAATACAATTCTAGCATGAAATAAGGAAATAAATAATAACTTTATTATTGCCTCTAGGGCATATTTCCTTTAGTCTCCCACTTGCACTAGAGTCATAATCTAGTTCACATCGCCATGTGATTTAACACCAATATTCATATCTGTATATGATTAACACAGTTCACATCGTTATGTGACCAATACCCAAAGGGTTTACTAGAGTCAATAATCTAGTTCACATCGCTTATGTGATTAACACCCAAAGAGTACTAAGATGTGATCATGTTTTGCTCGTGAGAGAAGCTTAGTCAACGGGTCTGTCACATTCAGAGCCGTATGTATTTTGCAAATATTCTATGTCTACAATGCTCTGCACGGAGCTGCTCTAGCTAATTGCTCCCACTTTCAATATGTATCCAGGTTGAGACTTAGAGTCATCTGGATCGGTGTAAAAGCTTGCACCGATGTAGCTCTTTACGACGGGCTCTTTTATCACCTCCATAATCGAGAAATATTTCCTTAGTCCTCACTAAGGATATTCTTGACCAATGTCCATTGATCTACTCCTAGATCACTATTGTATTCCCTTACCATATTCAGAACAAGGTATACAATAGGTCGGGTACATAGCATAGCATACTTTATAGAACCTATGACTGAGGCATAGGGAATTACTTTCATTCTTTTTCTATTTTCTGCCGTGGTCGGGATTTGAGTCTTACTCAATTTCACGCCTTTGCAACATTGGCAAGAACTCTTTCTTTGATTGTTCCATTTTGAACTACTTCAAAATCTTGACAAGGTATGTACTTATTGAAAAACTTATCAAGCATCTTGATCTATCTGAATAGATTTTGATGCTCAATATGTAAGTAGCTTTAATGAGGTCTTTCTTTTAAAGAACTCCTTTCAAATACTCCTTTATGCTTTCCAGAAAAATTCTACATCATTTCTGATCAACAATATGTTACTCACATATATTTATCAGAAAGGTAGTAGTGCTCCCACTCACTTTATTGTAAATACAGGCTTCACCGCAAGTATGTATAAAACTATATGCTTTGATCAACTTATCAAAGCGTATATTCCAATTCTGAGATGCTTGCACCAGTCCATAGATGGATCACTGGAGCTTGCACATTTTGTTAGCACCTTTAGGTTTGACAAAACCTTCTGGTTGCATCATATACAACTCTTCTTTAAGAAAACCATTAAGGAATGTAGTTTTGACATCCATTTGCCAGATTTCATAAAATGTGGCAATTGCTAATATGATTCGGAAAGACTTAAGCATCACTACAGTTGAGAAAATCTCATTGTAGTCAACACCTTGAACTTGTCGAAAACCTTTTTGCGACAAGTCGAGCTTTGTAGATAGTAACACTACTATCAAACATCATCTTCGACTTGAAGATCCATTTATACAATATGGCTTGCCAATCATCGGGCAACTCCACCGAAGTCCACACTTTGTTCTCATACATGGATCCCATCTCAGATTTCATGGCCTCAAGCCATTTCGCGGAATCTGGGCTCATCATCGCTTCCTCATAGTTCGTAGGTTCATCATGGTCTAATAACATGACTTCCAGAACAGGATTACCGTACCACTCTGGTGTGGATCTTACTTTGGAAGACCTACGAGGTTCGGTAGTAACTTGATCTAAAGTTTCATGATCAATATCATTAGCTTCCTCACTGATTGGTGTAGTCGTCACAGGAACCGGTTTCTGTGATGAACTATTTTCCAATAAGGGAGAAGGTACAAATTACCTTATCAAGCTCTACTTTCCTCCCACTCACTTCTTTCTAGAAAAACTCCTTCTCTAGAAAGGATCCATTCTGAGCAATGAATGTTTTGCCTTCGGATCTATGATAGAAGGTGTACCCAACAGTTTCCTTTGGGTATTCTATGAAGACGCACTTCTCTGATTTGGGTTCGAGGTTATCAGGTTAAAACCTTTTTCACATAAGCATCGCAACTCCAAACTTTAAGAAACGATAACTTTGGTTTCTTGCCAAACCACAGTTCATAAGGCGTCATCTCAACGGATTTTGATGGTGCCCTATTTAAAGTGAATGCAGCTGTCTCTAATGCATAACCCCAAAATGATAGTGGTAAATCGATAAGAGACATCATAGATCGCACCATATCAAATAAAGTGCGGTTATGACGTTCAGACACACCGTTACGCTATGGTGTTCCAGGTGGCATGAGTTTGTGAAACTATTCCACATTATTTTAACTGAAGGCCAAACTCATAACTCAAATATTCATCTCCACGATCAGATCGTAGAAACTTTATTTTTCTTGTTACGATGATTTTCCACTTCACTCTGAAATTCTTTGAACCTTTCAACTGTTTCAGACTTATGTTTTATCAAGTAGATATACCCATATCTGCTCAAATCATTTGTGAAGGTCAGAAAATAACGTACACGCCGCGAGCCTTAACACTCATCGGGTCGCATACATCGGTATGTATTATTGCTAATAAGTCAGTAGGTCGTTCCATTGTTCCGGGAAACGGAGTTTTAGTCATCTTGCCCAAAAGGCACGGTTCGCAAGCATCAAATGATTCATAACCAAGTGATTCCGAAAATCCATCTTTATGGAGTTTCTTCATGCGCTTTCCACCAATATGACCCAAACGGCAGTGCCACAAATAAGTTGCACTATCATTATATACTATGCATCTTTTGGCATCAATATTATGAATATGTGTATCACTACGATCGAGATCCAACAAACTATTTTCATTGGGTGTATGACTATTTGAAGGTTTTATTCATGTAAACAAAACAACAATTATTCTCTGACTTTAAATGAATAACCGTATTGCAATAAACATGATCAAATCCTATTCATGCTCAACACAGATGCCAAATAACATTTATTTAGGTTTAACACTAATCCCAGAAGTATAGGGACTGTGCGATGATGATCATATCAATCTTGGAACTACTTCCAACACTCATCATCACTTCCCTTCAACTAGTTTCTGTTTATTCTGTAACTCCTATTTTGAGTTACTAATCTTAGAAACCGAACAAGTATCAAATACTCAGGGGCTACTATAAACACTAGTAAGGCACACATCAATAACCTGTATATCAAATATAACCTTGTTCACTTTGCCATCCTTCTTATCCACCAAATATTCGTGGCATTTCCGCTTCAAAGGACCATTTCGTTTGCGATGTAAGCACTCGGTTTAGTGCTTTGGTCCAGCTTTGGTCTTCTTGGCGGGAGTGACAACTTGTTTGCCATTCTACTTGAAATTTCCCTTTCTTTCCCTTTGCCCTTTTATTGAAACTAGTGATCTTGTCAATCATCAACACTTGATGCTCTTTCTTGATTTCTACCTTCGTCGATTTCAACATCACGAAGAGCTCGGGAACTGTTTTCGTCATCCCTTGCATACTATAGTTCATCACGAAGTTCTAATAACTTAGAGATGGTGACTAGAGAATTCTGTCAATCACTATCTTATCTGGAAGATTAAATCCCACTTGATTCAAGCGATTGAAGTACCCAGACAATCTGAGCACATGCTCACTAGTTGAGCGATTCTCCTCCATCTTTTAGCTATAGAACTTGTTGGAGACTTCATATCTCTCAACTCGGGTATTTGCTGGAAATATTAATTTCAACTCCTGGAACATCTCATATGGTCCATGACGTTCAAAACATCTTTGAATTCCCAATTCTAAGCCGTTTAAGCATGGTGCACTAAACTATCAAGTAGTCATCTTTTTGAGCTAGCCAAACATTCATAACGTCTGCATCTGCTCCTGCAATAGGTTTGTCACCTAGCGGTGCATCAAGGACATAATTCTTCTGTGCAGCAATAAGGATAAACCTCAGATCACGGATCTAATCCGCATCATTGCTACCAACATCTTTCAACACAATTTTCTCTAGGAACATAACAAAAATAAACATATGAAAGCAACAACACGAGCTATTGATCTACAACATAATTTACAAAATACTACCAGGACTAAGTTCATGATAAATTTAAGTTCGATTAATCATATTACTTAAGAACTCTCACTTAGACAGACATCTCTCTAGTCATCTAAGTGATCACGTGATCCAAATCAACTAACCCATGTCCGATCATAACGTGAGATGGAGTAGTTTTCAATGGTGAATATCACTATGTTGATCATATCTACTATATGATTCACGCTCGACCTTTCGGTCTCCGTGTTCCGAGGCCATATCTCAGTATATGCTAGGCTCGTCAAGTTTAACTTGAGTATTCGCGTGTGCAACTGTTTTGCACCCGCTGTATTTGAACGTAGAGCCTATCACACCCGATCATCACGTGGTGTCTCAAAGACGAAGAACTTTCATAACGGTGCATACTCGGGAGAACACTTCTTGATAATTAGTGAGAGATCATCTTAAAATGCTACCGTCAATCAAAGCAAGATAAGATGCATAAAGGATAAACATCACATGCAATCAATATAAGTGATATGATATGGCCATCATTATCTTGTGCTTGTGATTCCATCTTCAAAGCACCGTCGTGATCACCATCGCCATCCGGGCGCGACACCTTGATCTCCATCGTAGCATCGTTGTCGTTACGCCATCTATTGCTTCTACGACTATCGCTACCGCTTAGTGATAAAGTAAAGCAATTATGTATGCTTGCATTTCATACAATAAAGCGACAACCATATGGCTCCTGCGATTGCCGATAACCGGTTACAAAACATGATCATCTCATACAATAAAATATAGCATCACGTCTTGACCATATCACCTCACAACATGCCCTGCAAAAACAGGTTAGACGTCCTCTACTTTGTTGTTGCAAATTTTACATGGCTGCTACGGGCTGAGCAAGAACCGTTTTTACCTACGCATCCAAACCACAACGATAGTTCGTCAAGTTAGTGCTGTTTTAACCTTCGCAAGGACCTGGCGTAGCCACACTCGATTCAGCTAAAGTGAGAGAGACAGACACCCGCCAGTCACCTTTAAGCACGAGTGCTCGTAACGGTGAAACCAGTCTCGCGAAGCGTCTGGCGTAATGTCGGTCCGGGCCGCTTCATCTCACAATACCGCTGAGCCAAAGTATGACATGCTGGTAAGCAGTATGACTTGTATCGCCCACAACTCACTTGTGTTCTACTCGTGCATATGACATCTACGCATAAAACCTGGCTCGGATGCCACTATTGGGGAACGTAGTAATTTCAAAAAAATTCCTACGCACACGCAAGGTCATGGTGATGCATAGCAATGAGAGGGGAGAGTATTGTCCATGTACCCTCGTAGACCGTAAGCGGAAGCGTTATGACAACGCGGTTGATGTAGTCGTACATCTTCACGATCCGACCGATCCAAGTACCGAACGTACGGCACCTCCGAGTTCAGCACACGTTCAGCTCGATGACGATCCCCGGACTCCGATCTAGCAAGTGTCGGGGATGAGTTCCGTCAGCACGACGGCGTGGTGACAATGATGATGTTCTACCGACACAGGGCTTCGCCTAAACTCCGCGACGATATGACCGAGATGGAATATGGTGGAGGGGGGCACCGCACACGGCTAAGGAACGATCTTGAAGATCAACTTGTGTGTTCTAGGGTGCCCCCGCCCCGTGATATAAAGGAGCCAAGGGGAGGGGCGGCGGCCAAGGAGGGCGCGCAGGGAGTCCTACTCCCACCGGGAGTAGGACTCCCTTCTTTCCTAGTTGGAGAAGGAGAAGGGGGAAGGAGGAGGAAGAGGGGAAGGAAAGCGGGGGCGCCGCCCCCCTCTCCTTGTCCTATTCAGACTAGGGAGGGGAGGGGGCACAGCCCACCTCTTGCCTCCTCTCCTCTTCTCCCTTAGGGCCCATGAAGGCCCAATAACCCCGGGGAGGGTTCCGGTAACCCCTCGGTGCTCCGGTAAAATCCCGATTTCACCCGGAACTATTCCGATATCCAAATATAGGCTTCCAATATATCAATCTTTATGTCACGACCATTTCGAGACTCCTCATCATGTCCGTGATCACATCTGGGACTCCGAACAGTCTTCGGTACATCAAAAACTTATAAACTCATAATAAAACTGTCATCGTCACGTTAAGCATGCGGACCCTACGGGTTCGAGAACTATGTAGACATGACCTAGAACTATTCTCGGTCAATAACCAATAGCGGAACCTGGATGCCCATATTGGCTCCTACATATTCTACGAAGATCTTTATCGGTCAAATTGCATAACAACATACGTTGTTCCCTTTGTCATCGGTATGTTACTTGCCCGAGATTCGATCGTCGGTATCCAATACCTAGTTCAATCTCGTTACCAGCAAGTCTCTTTACTCATTATGTAATGCATCATTCCGTAACTAACTCATTAGCTACATTGCTTGCAAGGCTTATAGTGATGTGCATTACCGAGAGGGCCCAGAGATACCTCTCCGACAATCGGAGTGACAAAACCTAATCTCGAAATACGCCAACCCAACATGTACCTTTGGAGACAACTGTAGTACTCCTTTATAATCACCCAGTTACGGTGTGACGTTTGGTAGCACACAAAGTGTTCCTCCAATAAACGGGAGTTGCATAATCTCATAGTTATAGGAACATGTATAAGTCATGAAGAAAGCAGTAGCAACATACTAAACGATCAAGTGCTAAGCTAACAGAATGGGTCAAGTCAATCACATCATTCTCCTAATGATGTAATCCCGTTAATCAAATGACAACTCATGTCTATGGCTAGGAAACTTAACCATCTTTGATTCACGAGCTAGTCAAGTAGAGGCATACTAGTGACACTATGTTTGTCTATGTATTCACAAATGTATTATGTTTCCGGTTAATACAATTCTAGCATGAATAATAAACATTTATCATGAAATAAGGAAATAAATAATAACTTTATTATTGCCTCTAGGGCATATTTCCTTCAGGATCCACCATCTGGTTGCATCAACCAGAAAGAAGAAAGAAGGGGGAAAAGGGGTAGCAAAGCTACCGTGAGTACTCATACAAAGTACTCGCAAGCATCAGATCTATACTAAGTATGCACTGGTATCAAATGGAAGGTTTGTATCTGTGGACTGAACTGCAGAATGCCAGGAAAGGAGGACCTAGCCTATCGAAGACTAGCATCCTCACATAGCTCCGAGCATCTTGCAGCATGTAGAAGAATAAAGAATAGCAGTTTATAATTAACAAGCATATTGTAACATTAATGCCCAGAGATCCTTCCTCGACTCCCTGCGAGAAAGCAATCCCGGAGCCACATATCTCAAGTATCCATTTGTAGTTGTATAAGATCGGGATATAAGTCTGAACGTCCATTACCGTGGACACGGTATTCAAATATATAACTTCCCTGCAGGGGTGCACCACGTTACCCAAGACGCTCGATCACTCTGTCCGGACACACCTTTCTAGGTTCAATGCACGCCCTCGGAAGATCAACACATCGCTGCCCAACCAAGGCTCAGCTGAGAGGTCTCCGCCGGTCTACATCCTAAGCACTCCGGGGTCTTGGGCCCATCGCCCGCAGCACTCCGGGTCATTGCGCGCAGGGTGAATACCAGCACCGCCTCGGATGGCCAGCACGATCCGACCGTGCCGCATCGCTGAAGCGGACGTCGACAAAGCTTCGCCGATCATGCGATGTCGAGGCCCATATCTATTCTCGCGTGGTGGTTAGTGCGTAAAGGCTAGAGGCCAACTCAGAACAAATACCCAAACCATAGTGTATTATTAGCTTGCGGACACGAGCAGAGACTCACGATTGAAAGTGACCCCGTTGCCCCGTCTCGTGGACTTACAACAAGGGCTCAGAATGCCCGACCGTGCCACGTCATTATCTTGTGGGTGCTCTCCGGGCCCGCTCGACTTTCACCAAGGTCTCAAATAAAGTCAAGGTAACTATGTGTCCAGACATCAAGGGGAAAACCCAAGGAATCACCCCCGGTGGATTCCACTCAATGTAATCATCAAGGTGAACGTAAGAGGGACCACCCTCGAGGTTCACACTTGAGGTGTTGAACGACAGAGCCGTACCGGGAATGGTGAAAGAGGAAATCACCCTCGATGACCACGACCGAATAGCTACACTACAAAATTATCATCAGGAGTGCGTTATGAGGGATCACCATCGGCACTCGATAGAAGCTGTGCAGAGTCGAGCAACAAAAGGGGCGTGATGTGATGTGAGATGTCGGGCTCTGGTCGTCGATCACGCTGATCGAGTCATCGATGATGAAGCAGGGGCAACAAGGACAAGGTGGGGGTCACTGATGGATCACTAACCAACCTATACTAAGCAGTTTAGGATAAGCAGGTAAGGTACAACAACAGGTAAAAAAGCAGGCTATGCATCATAATAGGAGCAAACAATAACAGTAGCAAAATCTAATGCAAGCATGAGAGAATAGAATGGGCGATATCGGGATGATCAAAAAGGGGGCTTGCCTGGTTGCTCAGACAAGAAGGAGGGTCGTCGTCGACGTAGTCGATCACAGGGACATCAGCATTGGTCTTGGGGTCTACCGGAGAGAAGAGGGGGAAGAAACAGTAAATACACGCAATCATATGCATAACATGACAAAACCGGGGCTAGAGGTGTTTTAACGCAGTGCTAGCTGATACCGGCGAAGGGGGAAACATCCGGGAAAGTTTTCCCGGTTCCGGACGTCTGTCAGAAAGATGAACCGGAGGGGAAAAGTTCAACGTTTGCTATGCTAGTGACGTGTGACAGATGAATGGACTACATATTCGGATTCGTCTCGTCGTTTTGAGCAACTTTTATGTATAAAATTTTTCATCCGAGTTACGGATTATTTTCTATGATTTTTCAAAGCTTTAATCTATTTCTAGAATTACCAGATTTAAATTAATTCAAAAACAGTGATTATGAAGATCCTCGCCAACTACTTCCCGTTGGTGCTCAAGCCCAACGTCAGATCTTGGCTCATGCACTTGCCGGACAACTCCATCTCCTCATGGGCAGATCTGTGCCATCGGTTTGTCGGCGCCTTCACAAAGTGCCACAAGCCCCATGGCCGTGAGAGCGATCTTCATCTGCCGCCTGAAGGAAGGAGAGCCCTGCGCAAGTACATTCAGAGATTCAGCCAGTGCAGTGCAACATCCTGACGTCCACCTGCTGCGGTTATCGGCGCGCTCCATCGTAACATGCGAAACCGCAGGATAAGGGAGGAGATGGCGATGTGCAAGATTAGAGACGCGATGAGCTATATGCCACGGCCGACAAAAGTGCGCGCGACGCGGTCAAGAAGGGAGGAAACTCCCGGAGAGAATGCAGGAGCGTAAGGGTGCGACGGTGAGGATGCCGCCCGGCAAGGAAAAACCGCGGCGGAACAATGGAAAGAGGAAAGCAAAAGATGTGCTAGTCGTCGAGTAGTCCAGCAACGGAGGTGGCGCCGAGAAGGCCAAAGCTAGTAACTCCGGCGAGGCCGTGGTGGCCGCCGACAAGCAGGATGGCTCCGGCAAGCAGTACTGCAAGATCCACCGCACCAAGGGCCATGATCTCTAGACCTGCAAGAAAGTTGAGTAGCTTGTTGAACTGCAGAAAGCTGAATACGAGCGACGCGACAAGGAGAAGGCCCAAGAAGGTGGTGGAGGATCCGGCAAGAAGCGTCCCGGCCGGGGAGGGCGCCGCGACAAGGCCAAGCAGCGGCAAGGAGACAGGCCTCCCCGCGGCCGCGACAAGGATGAAGATGAAGACGAAGATGAGGATATAGAAGATGATGAGGCCGACGAGCAGGAGTTTCAGAAAGCCACAGAGGTTTTGTGCGTTGACGGTGGTGCTTCTCTGCATACTTCACACCGCCAGCTTAAACAGTGGGTGTGGGAAGTTTATGCAGCTGAACCACAAGTTGAGTCACGCAAGCCTCTGAAGTGGTCCAGCACGCCTATCATCTTTGACGTTGAGGACCACCCTGATCGCATAACTGCGGTCGGGTGCTTGCCAATGTTGGTTTCACCAACTATCTGCAACCTCAAGGTCACAAAGATGCTAGTTGACGGCGGGGCCGGCTTGAACCTGATCTCCTCAGCGGTACTCAAGAAACTCCAGATCCCCGACAGCGAGCTCGAAGAGACCGGCACTTTCCAAGGAATCAACCCGGGAAGGAGCAACCCGAAGGGGAAGATCACGTTGCCAGTGACATTTGGCAGCGAGCTGAACTTCAAAACAGAGAAAGTCACTTTTGACGTTGCTGATTTCCCATTGCCCTACAATGGGATACTCGGTCGTCCAGCGTTCGCCAAGTTCATGGCAGCCTCTCACTATGCCTACAACGTGCTCAAGATGCCAGGTCCGATAAGTGTCATCTCTGTCCTTGGCGACAAGAAGGATGCCCTTATCTGTACCGACAAGATCTACCGGGAAGCAGCAGTCGCAGCAGATCGCAAGCCACTTGCCGTTGAAGCTCCCGGGGGGAAGAAGAAGACCAAGTCCGGCAAGAGCTCTGATGCCCACTCCGGCAAGCGCACCTCTTCGGAGTGCTACGCTACCGTCGAGGACGCACCATCGAGCTCCACCGGCAAGTGTAAGAAGGCAAAAGCAGCTCCGCCAGAGATCAAGAAAGTGGCCGCCAAGGAGGATGGCACCGGTGGTACCTTCACCATCAGTGCCACGCTCGATCCTAAATAGGAAAGCGCGCTCGTTGCTTTCCTGCGGGCGAATGTCGATGTGTTTGCATGGCAACCATCCGACATCCCGGTGTTCCTGTGAAAGTAATTGAGCACCACCTTGCCGCCTGTCCTCACGCCGCCCGTCAAGCGTAAAGTCGGAAAACAAGTAGTGGGCGCCAAGAATTCATTGCGTAAGAGATCAAGAAGTTGGAAGTAGCAGGCCTTGTCCGAGGAGTGCTCCATCCCACGTGGTTGGCCAATCTCGTAGTAAATGCGCAAGGCTAACGGAAAATGGAGGCTTTGTATTGACTTCACCGATGTTAATAAAGCTTGTCCCAAGGATCCATTCCCTTGCCGCGCATTGACCAGATTGTTGACTCCACGGCGGGGATGTGATTTACTTTCATTTCTTGATGCATACTCGAGATATCATCGATCTTCAAGGCGTAAGAGGATGAGGAGAAGACGCGTTCATTACTCCGTGTGGCACCCATTGTTTTGTACGGATGCCTTCGGACTAAATAGTGCTGGTTCAACATTTGCAAGAGTAGTCAGTCATGCTTTTGAGCCACAGTTGCACAGAAATGTAGAAGCTTACATGGATGACATAGTGGTCAAGAGCAAGGACAAAGCAACTCTGATCCAGGATTTGGACGAGACCTTTGCAAACCTGCGCAAGATCAACCTCAAGCTCAACCCCGAGAAGTGTGTGTTTGGAGTCCCTTCCGGCAGGCTTCACGGGTTCTTTGTATCTCAGCGGGGGATTGAAGCCAATCCCGACAAGATCAAGGCCATCGAGCAGATCAAAGCACCGACGTGCGTCAAGGATGTGCGAAGGCTTGCCGGCTGTGTGGCTGCTCTCAGCAGGTTCATCTCTAAGTTTGCTGAGCGCGCCCTGCCATTTTTCAAAATTTTGAAAAAGGCAGGTCCAATGAAATGGACTCCAGAAGCGGAGGTTGCGCTGCAGGACTTGAAGAGATACCTGTCCTCCACTCCAATACTTGTCGCACCTAAGCCGCAAGAGAAGTTGTTACTATATCTAGCGGCAACCAATCAAGTGGTTAGTGTTGCGTTAGTAGTGGAAAGGGAAGCAGATGATGAGCCAGCGGCCACGGCAAGCGCGTCCAGCGACAAGCAGGGGGCTTCCCCGACAAGCTCTGGTCCCAACAAGGACGGATCTGCGCAGACACAGGAAGAGAAACAGAAGAAGATGGTGCAGCGCCCAGTTTATTTTGTCAGTTCCCTTCTGCAGGGGGCTAGGTCGAGGTACTCTGGTGTGCAGAAGTTGCTTTTCGGCTTTCTCATGGCCTCGAGAAAGCTGCGCCATTACTTTCAAGCACATGAGATCACAGTTGTCACTCGCTTTCCGTTGAAGAGATATTACAGAATCCGGAAGCAACAGGCTGGATTGTCGAGTGGGCTTTGGAATTGTCAAGCTTTGGCCTAAAGTTTGAGAGTACTTCAACTATTCGAGCCGAGCATTGGCGTAATTCATAGCAGAATGGACGCCAACACCTGATGAAGAAACTCCAGAGACGAGCATCCCCATCAAGGAAGCAAGCAAAGAATGGATCATGTACTTTGATGGTGCCTTCTCGCTGCAAGGCGCCGGTGCGGGCGTGTTGCTTGTCGCACCCACCGGAGAGCACCTCAAGTACGTGGTCCAGATGCACTTTCCCAAGGAGCAAGCGACAAACAACACTGCAGAATATGAAGGCTTGCTTGCCAGACTCAGAATCGCGGCAGACCTTAGGATCAAGAAGCTTATTGTTAGGGTGACTCACAGCTTGTCGTCCGCCAAGTAAACAAAGATTATCAGAGTCCGTTGATGGAAGCTTACATTGATGAAGTGAGAAAGTTGGAAGAGCATTTTGACGGCCTGCAGATGGAACATGTTCCAAGAGCCCAGAACGACGTTGCCGATGGCTTGTCAAAATGCGCTGCATTAAAGTTACCTATGGAACCGTGGATCTTTGTGCTCGTCGACTCAACCATCGTAACACCATCAACTGGACAGAGCAAGAAGAGGAAGTTGGTTTCTGGTGACTACTTTCCGGCAGAGCTCCCCGAAGCCGCCGTTAAGAAGGTCCCCAAGATCAACACCAAGAGTGCTGAGGAGCAGTCTGCTCTGACAAGCCCTAAGGTTTGTTCCGTTGAAGCAGACACTCCCGACAAGTTTTGCTCCAGCAAGCTTGCCGGGGAACATCAAGCTCCGGCTGAGCCACAGGTTCTTGCCGTAGAAGCGGATGTTCCCGCAGCGGCATATGTGCCTTTAGTCCTTGTTGTCGAGCCACAAGCTCCAGCATGGGCACAACAGATTGTCCGTTTCCTTCAGATAGGAGAACTTCCCGAAGAGCAAGAAGAAGTGGAGAGAGTAGCCCGGCAATCAAGTATGTACCAGTTTGTCGATGACATACTGTACAGAAGAAGATTCAACAGAGTGAAATTGAAGTGTATTCCCCGGGAAGATGGACAGAAGTTGTTGGCAGAGATACATGGAGGCATATGTGGTCATCACATCGGCGCAAGAGCACTTGTCGGCAAAGCATTCCGGCAAGGTTTCTTTTGGCCAACAACCCTCCAGGATGCAACTGCAGAAGTAACCAAGTGTGAAGCGTGCCAGTTCCATTCCAAGCAAATACACCAGCCAGCTCAAGCTCTCCAGACGATCCCTTTATCCTGGCCATTTTCGGTCAGGGGGCTCGACATCCTCGGCCCCTTTCCCCGAACTGTCGGGGGCTTTGAGTACTTGTATGTTGCGATCGACAAGTTCACAAAGTGGCCGGAAGTGGAAGCAGTGAGGAAGGTGACAACACAGTCTACAGTCAAGTTCTTCAGGTCGATTGTTTGTCGTTTCGAAGTCCCTAACAAGATCATCACCGACAATGGCACGCAGTTCACGAGCCGCACCTTCATACAGTATGTCCAAGACCTTGGCGCCAAGGTCTGCTTCACTTCTGTTGCCCATCCGAGAAGCAACGGTCAAGCGGAGAGGGCAAACGCTGAAGTGTTGCGCGGGCTCAAGACCAGGACTTTCGACAGGCTGCACAAGTGCGGAAAGAACTGGATCGAGGAGCTGCCGGTGGTTCTTTGGTCGATCAGGACGACGCGAAATCGAGCCACTGGCCAGACGCCTTTTGCTCTAGTTTATGGAGCAGAGGCAGTTCTCCCCACGGAACTCGTGTATGGGTCGCCTCGAGTGCTCGCTTATGATGAGCTTGAGCAAGAGCAGCTGCGGCAAGATGACGCGCTGCTCCTTGAGGAAGATCGTCTTCAGGCTGCTGTACGAGCTGCTCGCTACCAGCAAGCTTTGTGCCGCTACCATAGCCGTAAAGTTAATGCCAGAAGTCTCGAGGAGGGCGACCTTGTTCTTCGGCGCGTTCAATCCGCCAAGAATTCCAACAAGTTGACGCCAAAGTGGGAAGGCCCTTATCGGGTGAAGCGAGTCACTAGGCCGGCGCTGTGTCGCTTAGAGACCAAGATGGCTCTCCGTGAGCAACTCTGGAACATTGAGCATCTTCGTAAGTTTTACTCAGAGCGCGGTTGCGGAACCTGCTCAAGAACCACCTTTTGTACAAGCCTTCCTGCTGTTGCATGTAACCCTTTGTACAAAGCCGGGCGCAGACCCCGTGCATAAATAAAGATCATGTGCTCCCCACATCTTGTCAAATTTCATGCTTTTTCATTTCTTGCATGTATTATCTGACACTTTGTGCAGCACTTGCCCCCGGTAAGCAATAACGAGCCTTAAGGCTCCATATCTTTATTTTCTCTTCTTTCTTTTTTCTCAAAGAAACGAAAAGGTTCCCTCGCGCACAAGTTTGCCGGGGGGAGGAGAAGATAATGGTATGGACCAGGCGTCGTTCAAGAAAGTATCGCCTTGCCGGGACGCAAACAACAGAAAAAGCTAAGTCACCAAAGTTTGAGCTTAATCAGTTTTAATTTTTTTTAAGTTATCTTCCTTGAAACGACCCTGCTTTGTATGGAAAACCTGTGCGCGGAGGAACCAACTCGTAGCTAGCTGCGCCCTTACTTTGTTTCGAGTCCGCTCAACGACTTAAGTGTGCTGCAACTAGTTGCGAAAAGGTTTCTTGCCGGAAATAGCACCGCCAGCAGGTTGCTGATGTTCCGCACTCAGCGCTCGTGGCAAGGGTGCCTATGCCGGCAAGTTCCCTAAAAGCGTAGGGTAAAAGCATACAAAGGAAGGAATCAAGTAAAGGGGATAACATAGCAAATACTGCCCAAGATAAAGTTATATTACAAAAATAACTTGCCGCGCTCTAATAAATTGTTCTCGTAACATGTCTTGCAGTGGCAAGGAAAATAAGAAACAGGCGGCCTAGTCTACGCGATCGCCGTCGACCCTCTTGACTTCATTCACCTTGTCCACAATGGGTGCGACAAGGGCCTTGAGCTCTTCAAGATCAGCACCTGCCGGCAGTTTCTTGAGGACGTTGGTGAGGTTGAGGCCTGGGTTGCGGAAGAGCACCTTCACCAACACCTTCTCCAGGACTCTGGTGCAGATCGTGCGTGACTCGTCGGCCAGCTGCTCCGGGATCCTTTCCCGGAGCTGCTGGAGCACCGTCGCCACGCCCTTGAAGAACAGAGTGAGCTTGGCCCTGGGCTGGAGGTTATCGTCCGAGGAGTACCCGAAGCCCTCCAGTTCCAGTTGCGCCAGCTCCTCGTCAATGACTGCAGCAATGTTTACGAGGCCCTCTGTCCAGAGCTCCACCGTAGCCCTGAAGGTGTTTTGAGTCTCGGCGGCGCTCGTTAGCAGCTCCTCATTGGCCTTGATCTCCCCCTTCAAGTCCTCCTCTCGTTTCTTCGCGCCGTCCAGCGTCCCAGTCAGCGTGGCTAGCTTCAGCTCCAGATCAGCATTTGAGTCTTTGGCGGTGCTTAGTTCTTTGCCCTTCTCGGCAAGTTGGCCCTGCAGCTCACCATGAGCGAGGGCGTCCTTCTCGCGCTCGCGCTGGAGCGCGGCAAGCTCTTCATCTTTACTCTTCATATCAACCTCCAGCTGCGTCACCTTCGCCTCCAGCTCCTTCTTGGCGGCCTCGGCAGCTGCTGCAGCGTCCTTCGCTTCCTTGAGGCTCCACCGAGTGATTGCTCGCACGCAGCAAGCTCCTCCTCGTAGCTGTCCAGATTGACTTTCCGCTGCGTCAGCTCACCTTCCCGTGTGGACAGCTCCTCGGCGGCAAGCCGCTGTTGCTCCTCGGCTTCAGCCTTCTCAAGGATGAACGCCTTCCGCACTTCAACGAGCTGCGCCCGCTCCTCTGCAATGGCCCGGAGAGCTTCCTGGTTTCGTTCCCGGAGTTCCTCCGCGCGCTTCTCAATGTCTGCTCCCGCCTATGCGACAAGCACTTCCCGGGACTCCACCTTGGCTTGTCGGGCGCGGTAGAGCAACACCAGCTTCTGGAGCAGTTGCTCCTCCTCGGACTCGCCGCTGCTGCTGCTTGGCGCGTCAACCAGCGTTAGCCCGGTGGAGGCGAGCACTTCCCCGTCAAATGTCTCTCCTTTAACCGATGCCCTGGAGCTCGACGCCTAGGGAAGCTTGATGAAGACACCTTCACCGGCCTTCAAGTAGGCGCGGGCTGGGGCTCTTCGGAGCCTGGCGCTGCACCAGCGGCGGAGGGGTCGGCGGTCGGTGTAGCGCCTTGCGCTCCTGCACCCTCGTGGTCGCGGGCGATCGCGGACCCCTCGCCTCCTCGCGCGCCAAGAGCCTTGGCGGCCTCCTCGGCCGGGATCGTCGGCACGGCCTCTTCCTCGTGGCGGCGGCATCATCGGTGTTGCCGCGTGCATCCTCCTCGCCGGTGGCCTCGGTCTCCATCGGATCTGTGGAAGGAGGATCTGAAGACAGGAAGTGGAAGAAAAAGTCAAGCAAATATCAAAAAAGAAGATTAGAAGAAGAAGAACCCAAGGGAAGTTTTCCGACAAAGAGGGTTACCTGTGCTGGGCTCTGTAGTCATGGGCTCCACCACCGAAGGTTCGCTGGTCCCGTCCCTTGCCGGAGAACTACCCCTTGCCGGGGACCTCTCCCTTACCGGAGATCGCTCCCTTGCCGAGGAACCTTCCCTTGGCGGCGTAGTGGAAGCAGATAGCACCTCAGGGGCGGCCTCTGCTTGTTCCTGGTGAACCTGTTCTGCTCCTACACAAGCAAACCAAAAATCAAGATATCAACAAGGAAAGAGCACCCATGCGCGCCCCACAACAGGAAGTGAACAAATACTTACGCTGGGGGCTGCGCTGGGGGCTGCTTGGGGAGTAATTGCCGGGTCCGACAAGGTGGTCTCGGACGCATCCTCTGTTGTCACAGCAGGATCGTCCTCGATGACAACCACGGGGACCTTGGCCCTTTTCGCTGCTCTCTCGGCCAGAGTCCTGAAAAGGAACAAGGTTCAGAGGGAAGCAGATCAGATACAAGACAAGAAACAACAAGAATCGAAGAAATATAAGTACAACAAGAAGAAAGTCTTACTCCTCCTCCTCTTCTTCCTCCTTGTCGGAGCTCGGCTCGGAGAGGTCGAAGTCCGGTACTCTTTCAGCGCGACGAGGCGGAGGAGTAGGCTCCCTTGGACGCTTGGCGGGAGCTGCGGCAGGATCGAAGCGGCGGCTCGAGAGGACCCCGCCGATTGCTGCAAGACGGCATGAGATGCTTCCGCGGCAACGGTGCTTGTCGCGGTGGAGCGTGTCCCGCGGCGCGGCGGCTGTTGGCCTGCCTGCTGCCCTGCTATGTCTCCAGTCCTGCGGAGGAGCCTTCTTGGTTGGGCTGGGGGCAGCGCTGGGGGCTCCGCCTGTGGCAAGCTGCTTGAAGACGGCTGGCCGCTTGCACCCTCGGCGGGCTCACTCGTTTCGGCTTCGGGCTCTCCCTCGCCGACGACTTCCCCGACAAGCTCTTCTCGATCGGCAAGGCTTGCCGCCTCGGCCGCCTCTGCCTCCTCCACAGTGAACCCAAATTCACCTGTGGCGGCAGCCGCCGCCGCCTCTTCCGCCCTGGTGGCGATGCGCCGCATCTCATCATCGGTGGTGTCGCGGGTGAGGAGCCTCTGCTCGTCGGCACGGACCGCTACCTCCACCAGGTCGTCGAAGAATTGCTGCACGACGCCGTCGGCGGGCTCCTCGCCAAGTTGGGATGATCCCGCGAGTCGCACTATGGCATCATTGATGCGGATGCGATCGAGTGGGAGTTGTTGCACAATGGGACGACGCCTGCAGCGCCGAACCACTCGGGATGGTTGGGGTTGTGCTTGAATAGCTCCTTGAGCGTCCCATCCAACTCCAAGACAGTAAAATTAAAATTGAGGCCTGGGCGCAGCCTCATGATATCCGCCGGACCCCCGAATAGCCAGGCGGGTCTCCCCCTCTCCTGTTGAGTGGCGATGCGGCGGCGAAGAAAGTCCGCGCCAACAGCCCCTACAGTGAGCCCGGCAAGCCTGAGCCGCAAGATCCGGGTGGTGGCGATCTTCAGCCTAGCATCGTCCGCCGCCAGGGCGCTCCAATCGCCGCCGCGCACTACTCGGGCTTGGCACAAGTTGGTGAATGGCTGCGGATCCACATCAACAATCCAACACCATTCCGCTCTCCACTCCTCCCATTTGCTACGGAGCTCCCCCTCCAAATAGACCTCCTTCATACCGGCTCTCGAGATCCAGCCGATCCTGCCAGAGAAGGGCTCTCCTTTCTCGACCCGGGGCATGAAGTAGTGGCGGAAAAGGGCTACGTTTGGGTGGATTCCGACGAAGTTCTCGCAGAGATGTGCGAAAACCACCATGGTCAGAACGGCGTTGGGGGTGAAATCGAGGAGATGGAGCCCAGATGTGTTCATGATGTCACTGAAGAAATCGGAAAAGGCGGGCAGAGCCCGCAATAGAAGAACGATGGGAAGAAGGGTATCCTTTTGGACACCGTTTGATAGAAGCCGGCGGAGAGTACTGCGCGCTGGATGCGCGCGTCTCCGTCGACGGAAGAAGAGGTAGAACCATTCCCTCGGCTCCTTCAAGGAGAGCTCGGGGAAGAGTGCCCGCTCCTTCGCGGCGCCTCAAGCCGCAGCGCTCGGCCGACTTCGCACCCTTCCGGTCTTGAGCCATGATGGAGGCGGTGGGGAGGGCGAGCGTTAGCGGACGGCGGCGACGGGCGGCGCTGCTCTCTTCGGCTTGGGAAGCGGAGGGGAGCAGTGGAGATTTCTGAGGAAGGAACCACAAGTGGCGAAGGTGGGGGAACGGCCCCTGCTTCCCCTGCTTATAAAGAGGAGGAGGCAAACATTACGCCTTTTTTGATTAAAGAATCACCCACGATCTCTCCCACGACGCCGCGTTCGACGTGTGCCGTTACGGGAGGGCGCGGTGGATACGGAGTTAGATATGGTGTGGACCCAGGCCGCGTGTGCCCGTGCCCTGTTTTGGGCCTGGCCCAACAGCGCTCGGCACCGTGTGTGGCCCAGGCCCGGGGGCTCCTGTCGGTGTACTAAAGTAGGGGTACCTTAGTATCCCGAACTTGTGCACGGGCAGTCGCAGCGCCCCGCGGCAAGGCTTGCCGGGTGCCCGCCAAGATCCTCCGTAGTTCCTATTAATGCCATTCAAGAACAAAGTCTTTTAACTCAGAAGACAAGGCCCCGGAAGGAGGAGCTTGCTGGGAAGGACAAGGCCCCGGCAAGAGGAGCTTGCCGGGAAGGCCAACCAAGGCTTTTCGAGAAGTTTGCCGCGACGCACCGCGCGTCCCGGCTAGGCCCGGTGAGAGACAAGCTTCCGGGCGCGACAAGACAACGACCGCGGCAAGACGCTTGCCGCGGCGAAGCCACCGCTCTGTGCCCACGCTCCAGCGCATCCGACGACGTGTCGCCGCAGGATCGTTCCAGGCGCACGTGGCGGGCGGCTGTGCAGCCAAGCGGTGCGAGGTGGCGAGCGAAGATGACGAGATGGCCATCGTGGCGAACGGTGGCGCCCCTAACGCTTGCTTTTCTGCACTGTTGGGCGACACGGACGGGCATTAAATGCTCTTGTCCCCTGCCGTCAGAGTTAGGTAGGGTGCACTGTAGAGGCAGTTGTACCAACCCCTCTTTTTACATTTGTACCCTTGTCTGCGTTGCCACCTGTCGGTGACCCCTTTAGCCTATAAAAGGAGGCCCTTGCGCAACGTAGAAAGGGTTCGACTCATTCAGAACTACAGAACGCTCACGCTCTCGAGCAAGAACACAATACAACCACAAAGCAGCAGTAGGAGTTTTATCTCTCCGGAGAGCTCCAAAGCTCGGTAAAATCCCTCGCGTGCCTCGCCTCGATCTGCTCTTCGTGCGCCCTCCGCTCCCTGCCGGACCAGAAGGGGCCCTGCCCCATAGGTGTTCGTTCCCTACAACATGGCCCAATCCTTTAGGTAGAAAAGGATAAGCCTGGACAAATTCTAATAATGAAAAAGGAGCTCCCGAGGATACATTGGGAATTATCGTCAAGCTAGGTTTCATCACGTTCATAAGATTCGCATTCGGTACTTCGATAATTTGATATGTGGGTGGACTGGCACTTGGGCACTGCCCTAACATGGATAAGCATCCCACTTATGATTAACCCCTATTGCAAGCATCCGCAACTACAAAAAGGAGTATTAAGGTAAACCTAACCACAACATTAAACATATGGGTCCATATCAACCGCTAACGAAGCAACGCATAAACTAGGGTTCAAGCTTCTGTCACTCTAGCAACCCATCATCTACTTATTACTTCCCTATGCCTTCCTCTATTCCCAAATAATGGTGAAGTGTCAAGTAGTCGACGTTCACATAACACCACTAGAGGAAAAGACAACATACATCTCATCAAAATATCGAACGAATACCAAATTCACATGACTACTAATAGGAAGACTTCACCCATGTCCTCAGGAACAAACGTAACTACTCACAAAGCATATTCATGTTCATAATCAGAGGAGTAATAATATGCATAAAGGATCTGAACATATGATCTTCCACCAAGTAAACCAACTAGCATCAACTACAAGGAGTAATCAACACTACTAGCAACCCATAGTAACATAACGATGGATAAAGGGAATTACGTATGCTGTCATAACGGTTCGACCGATAAAGTTCTTTGTAGAATATGTAGGAGTCAATATGGGAATCCAGGTTCCGCTATTGGTAATTGACCCGAGAGGTGTCTCGGTCATGTCTACATAGTTATGTGATTTGGTGATAGAATGTTGTTCGGAGTCGTGGATGAGATCTCGGACATGACGAGGAGTCTCGAAATGGTCGAGAGGTAAAGATTGATATATAGGATGATTGTATTCGGACACAGGAAGGGTTTCGGGATGCACAGGGTAGCCATCGGGTCACTGGAAGGGGTTCCAAACACCCTCGGTAAGTGTATGGGCCTAATGGGCCAAAGGGGAGGGGACAGATCAGCCCCTGGTGCACCCCTTCCTTGGATAGTAGACCCTAGGGGAAGGAAAGAGGAGGGGAGGGCCCTCCTTCCTTACCCTCCTCAAGTGGGAAAGGAAGGAGGGGGGACACCCTCCCCTTCCATTGGCCCACACTTATACAAGGCAGGGGGAAGGTGCGGCTTGGGAGAGAACCCAAGTAGGATTCCTCCTACTTGGGCGCCCCCTTTGGCTGCTCCTCCCTCCCAACCACCAATATATATGTGAGAGGGGGTGCCTAGCACACAACAGACAATTGCCTAGTTGTGTGCGATGCCCTGATAACCCACAAGTATAGAGGATCGCAACAATTTTTGAGGGTAGAGTATTCAACCCAAATTTAGTGATTCGACACAAGGGGAGCCAAAGAATATTATCAAGTATTAGCAGGTGAGTTGTAAATTCAACCAGACTTGAAAGACTTAATATCTGCAGCAAAGTATTTAGTAGCAAACTAGTATGGAAGCAATGGTAACAGTGGCAAACGTATGCTTCTCACACCTCGTGGTGGATCCCATATTCAAGTGGATTTGGAAGTGTGCATGCACACTAAAGATAAAAGTTTTTGGTTGGCTTCTGTTAATGGATTGTTTGAACACCAGGGATATGATGCAACGTAGGCAATGGATCATCCAGGATGATACTTGTGTACTATGCAATCTTGCACAACATGAGGATCGGGCTCACCTTTTCTTTGCTTGCAATTTTAGCCAAAGGGTTTGGAACTATCTTGGGATTTCTTGGATTGTTCAACCGAACCAAACCACATATGATATGGCTCAAGCAGCTAGGAAGGATTTTGGTCACCCTTTCTTCTCTGAGGTTGTTTTCACTGCTACTTGGAATATTTGGATACAAAGGAATGGGAAGATCTTCAGAAATGAACAACCTTCATTTAGAGCTTGGAGAAGAAACTTTATACATGACATCTCTCTTCTGTCTCACAGGATTAGATGTAAATATAAAGATAGTTTTCTATCTTGGATAGCTAACCTTACTTAGTCTTTCTTTTGTAAGTATCTTTTCCCTTCTTTGTACATTTGTAAAGTTGTAACTTATATTTTTTTAATTAAGAAAGGACTGTGAGGCTGTTGCCTTGCAGTACATACTCAAAAAAAACAGTGGCAAAAGTAACAGTAGCAGTTTTGTAGCAATCATAATAGTGGCAACGGAGAAGTAACTTAACAAAGATCAATATGAAACGAGCTCGTAGGCTATGGACCAATGATGGATAATTATGTCGGATGACATTCATCATGCAACAATTATAACATAGGGTGTCACAGAACTAGCTTCAGTTTATCAATATAATGTAGGCATGTATTCCGAATATAGTCATATGTGCTTATGGAAAATAACTTGCATGGCATCTTTTGTCCTACCCTCCCGTGGCAGCGGGGTCCTAATGAAAACTAGGGGATATTAAGGCGTCCTTTTAATAGAGAACCGGACCAAAGCATTAGCACTTAGTGAATACATGAACTCCTCAAACTACGCTCATCACCGGGAAGTGTCCCGACTATTATCACTCTGGGTTTGCCGGATCATAACACGTAGTAGGTGACTATAACTTGCAAGATAGGATCAAGAACACTGATATATTCATGAAAACATAATAGGTCCAGATCTCAAATCATGGCACTCAGGCCCTAGTGACAAGCATTAATCATAGCAAAGTCATAGCAACATCAATCTTAGAACATAATGGATACCAGGGATCAAACCCTAACAAAACTAACTCGATTACATGGTAAATCTCATCCAACCCATCACCGTCCAGCAAGCCTACGATGGGATTACTCACACACGGCAGTGAGCATCATGAAATTGGTGATGGAGGATGGTTGATGATGTCGATGGCGATGGATTCCCCTCTCCAGAGCCCCGAACAGACTCCAGATCAGCAATCTCGAGGAAGAACAGGGCTTGGCAGTGGCTCCATATCATAAAATGTGATGAATCCTTCTCTCTATTTTTTCTCCCCGAACATGAATATATGGAGTTGGAGTTGAGGTTGGTGGAGGTCCAGGGGGCCCACGAGGCAGGAGGGCATGCCCAGGGGGTAGGAGCACTTTGAAGCATTGCAAACAGAGCATATACCCCATGCGGAAAACAGCATAGCTGATCATCTGTCAAAGTATGCTGCACAAAAGCTTCCTGTGGAACCAAGAACTTTTGTTCTCCATATTAGTCAGCCCTCTGTATCCCCAGCAGCAATGGACCAAAAAAATAGAAAGTTTGATTCCGGTAAGCCTCTCCTGGTAGAGCCCCTCAGGGCTCCTGATAGGGACCCTGCCGGAAACAACTCCCCATCACTTGTCGGGCATCACCTTTTGATACGTCTCCAACATATCTATAATTTTTGATTGTTCCATGCTATTATATTATCATTCTTGGATGTTTTACAATCATTTCATAATCATTTTACATCATTTTTTGGTACTAACCTATTGACATAGTGCCCAGTGCCAGTTGGTGTTTTCTGCTTGTTTTTTACATCGCAGGAAATCAATACCAAACGGAGTCCAAACGCAGCGAAACTTTTTGTGGATTTTTTCTGGACCAGAAGACACAAGATGGGCTAAAGAAGTACCAGAGGGGTGCCCCGAGGGGGGCACAACCCACCAGGGTGCACCTGGTGGCCAGGCATGCCCAGGTGGGTTATGCCCACTTCTGTGGCCTCCCACACCACGTGTTTGCTCTATAAATACCCCAATATTCCAGAAACCCCAGGGGATTCGATGAAAATCAATTCCAGGCGCCGCAAGTTCCAAAACCACTAGATCAAGTCTAAACACCATCACGGAAGGGTTCATCATGTCCATTGGTGCCTCTCCGATGATGCGTGAGTAGTTCATTGTAGACCTACGGGTCCAAAGTTAGTAGCTAGATGGCTTCCTCTCTCTCTCTCTCTCTCTATCTATCTCTCTCTATCTCTCTCTGTCTCTCGATTCTCAATACAATGGTATCTTAGAGATCCATATGATGTAACTCTTCTTGCGGTGTATTTGTTGCGATCCGATGAACTTTGAGTTTATGATCAGATCTATGTTTTTATCCATGAAATTTATTTGAATCTTCTTTGATCTCTTATATGCATGATTGATTATATCCTCGTATTTCTTCTCTGATATTTGGGTTTTGTTTGTCCAACTTGATCTATTTGTCTTGCAAAGGGAAGAGGTGCTTTGTGATGGGTTCGACCTTACGGTGCCTGATCCCAGTGACAGAAGGGGAAACGACACATATGTATCATCGCTATTAAGGATAACAAGATGGGGTCTATTTCTACATAAATAGATCTTGTCTACATCATGTCATCGTTCTTATTGCATTACTTCATTTTTCCATGAACTTAATACACTAGATGCATGCGGGATAGCGGTCGTAGTGTGTAGTAATAGTAGTAGATGCAGGCAGGAGTCGGTCTACTAATATTGGACGTGATGCCTATATAAGGATCATTGCCTGGATATCGTCATGAGTATTTGAATTCTATCAATTACCCAACAGTAATTTGTTATTCCACCGTTTGCTATTTTTCTCGAGAGAAGCCACTAGTGAAACCTACGGGCCCAGGGTCTCTTCTTTAATATATTTGCCTTCATGATCTACTTTGGTTTGCTTTTATTTTTAGTTCTATTAAACCAAAAATAAAATAATACCTTGCTGCAATTTTTAGTAATTTATTTTATCTCGCATTCCTGCAAGATCTATTTATCCAATTTACTACTATTTTATCTATCTTTTTACCCGTGAGGGATTGACAACCCCTCTCTTATGTCGGGTTTTAAGTACTTGTTCCTTGTGTGCAGGAGCTGTTTACGTGGTGTTGCGTGGTTCTCCTACTAGTTCGATAACCTTGATCTCATCACTGAGGGAAATACCTACCATTGCTGTGCTGCATCATCCCTTCCTCTTTGGGGAAATACCGATGTAGTTCAAAAAAACATCAAAAGGAATTCCTGGCACCGTTGCTGGGGAGACATCATCAACATCAACCAGGTTCGTAATCACAAATCTCATCTCCTTGCAATTTACATTATTTGCCATTTTCCTCTCGTTTTCCTCTCCCCCACTTCACAAAAAATTAGCCATTTTATTCGCCCTCTTTTTCGTTCGGCGCTTTCTTGCCAGATCTGTTTTTGAGTGCGCTCTTGTCTACGTAGTCACGATGTCTCAACAAAATATTATGATGTTCCTTACCCAAATATATTAGCTGAAATTGAGAAAAGTACTAAGGAATATATGACTACGCAATTTGAGCATAATAAATATTTAACTGAAGAACTTAAGGAGCACTACGTTGTGCTAGATGCTATAGCAAAACAACTTGATGATATTAGTAGGGAAGTTTGCAATCTCCAATCTAATATGCTTTTCCTGAAAGTTTGCCAGGTAAAATATCCGATGCACAAGCTACTTTAGTAAACAAATGGCCGCCAAACCAATCTCATTAGAAGATAAAAGCGATGAAGAACTTAAAATGTTTGGTGTTTCCTCTATTGATTCTTTGTTCAGTAAAATTTATATTGATGAAAAAGGGACTGGAGAGGAGTAAAATTTAGCTAGAAGGCGCCCCGATAATTCGGAGGGTGAAAATCTTGTTGAGAAAATTGATAAAAGTGGGCTTGAAGAGGTCAAAACTTTAACTAGTGATGTGCCCGCTATTTTGGATTACAAAGACTTTAATTATGATAGTTGCTCTTTGGTTGATTGTAGTTCTTTGTTGTTGTAGGACCTTGAAGTATGTCTAGAGGGGGGGCGGTGATTAGACTACTTGACCAATTAAAAACTTAACATTTTCCCAATTTTAGAGTTTGGCAGATTTTAGCTATCTTTGGACAAGTCAAGCAATCATCACACAATTCAAGCAAGCATGCAAAGAGTATATGAGCAGCGGAAATTAAAGCATGCAACTTGCAAGAAAGTAAAGGGAAGGGTTTGGAGGATTCAAACGCAATTGGAGACACAGATGTTTTTGTCGTGGTTCCGATAGGTGCTGCTATCGTACATCTACGTTGATGGAGACTTCAACCCACGAAGGGTAACGGTTGCGCGAGTCCACTAAGGGCTCCACCCACGAAGGGTCCACGAAGAAGCAACCTTGTCTATCCCACCATGGCCGTCACCCACGAAGGACTTGCCTCACTAGCGGTAGATCTTCACGAAGTAGGCGATCTCCTTGCCCTTACAAACTCCTTGGTTCAACTCCACAATCTTGTCGGAGGCTCCCAAGTGACACCTAGCCAATCTAGGAGACACCACTCTCCAAGAAGTAACAAATGGTGCATTGATGATGAACTCCTTGCTCTTGTGCTTCAAATGATAGTCTCCCCAACACTCAACTCTCTCTCATAGGTTTTGGATCTAGTGGAAAGAAGATTTGAGTGGAAAGAAACTTGGGGAAGGCTAGAGATCAAGATTCATATGGTAGGAACGGAATATCTTGGCATCAACACATGAGTAGGTGGTTCTTTCTCAGAAATGGTAAGTTGGAAGTGTAGGTTTGTTCTGATGGCTCTCTCCACGAATGAAGAGGAGGTGGAGGGGTATTTATAGCCTCCACACAAAATCTAACTATTACACACAATTTACCAAACTCGGTGGGACCGAATCAACGAACTCGGTCAGACCGATTTAGTAAACCTAGTGACCGTTAGGATTTTCGGTGGGACCGACATGCAACTCGGTAGGACCGATATGATTAGGGTTAGGGCATAACGTAATCTCGGTAAGACCGATTACACAAACTCGGTGAGACCGATTTTGGTAATAAGCTTTCCAGAGAATTGGTTAGGTAAACTCGGTGGGACCGATTCGCTCTTTTCGGTGAGACCGAAATGTTACGAAAAGGAAACAGGGAGTTTACATTGCAATCTCGGTGAGACCGATCGCTCACTTCGGTTAGACCAAAACATTACGAAGGGAAACAGAGAGATTACAATCCCATCTCGGTGAGACCGAGATCCCGATCGGTAAGACCGATTTGCCTAGGGTTTGTGGCAGTGGCTATGACATTTGAACTCGGTGGCGCCGGATAGAAAGAATCGGTGGGACCGATTTTGACTTTGGGTCTTGGTCATATGTGGATGTGAGAAAGTAGTTGAGGGCATTTGGAGCATATCACTAAGAACATGAAGCAAGAGGCTCATTAAGCAACACCTCATCCCTCCTTGATAGTATTGGCTTTTCCTATAGACTCAATGTGATCTTGGATTACTAAAATATAAAATGAAGAGTCTTGAGCTTTTGAGCTTGAGCCAATCCTTTGTCCTTAGTATTTTGAGGGATCCACTTTCATCATCCATGCCATGCCATTCATTGAGCTTTCCTGAAATAATAGTCTTGGAATAGCATTAGCTCAGTGAGCTATATGTTGTTATGAATTACCAAAACTACCTAGGGATAGTTGCACTTTCAATCTCCCCCTTTTTGGTAATTGATGACAACATATAGATCAAAGCTTCGACAAATGATAATAAGATTGAAAAACATCGTCGCTTTGAGAAGTATGTGATAAGCAAGAGCTCCCCCTAAATTTGTGCATAGTTTAAAATTTGCTTTGGACTGCAAATGCACAAGGAATTAGGCTCAAGGGTTACTCTTCCATGTCACATACATCTTGGTGGAGCGCTCAAAATAATAAAGATTGAATACATGCACTCATCACCAAGCAAAGTGAATGATCACATAAGGATAGGTAAGATAATATCATCAAACATGCATAAGTGTAGCTTATGATCAAACACATGATCATCAATTTCTCACAGATAATAGCATAGAATCTCTACCAATCAAAAGCAAACAAAGTTTGACCACCAAAGCAAGAGAGAACAAAAGCAACACACTCTCTCTCTCTCGAAGCCTATGATCTATACATTTTTCTCCCCCTTTGGCATCAAGTTACCAAAAAGTTCATAGAAAATGCATAGTGCTAGATCGACTCTCAGGCTTGATCTTTAGGTGGTGGTGTAGAGATGGCTCCTTGGACGAAGGCTTCAATTGAAGTGGTTGGAGCTGGAGGAGTTGGTGCTGGAGCTGGTTGCACTAGAGCTGTAGGAGTTGTAGTTGGTGCAGATGATGTGGCTCTGGAGTCTGTCAGAGGCACTGCAGCTGACCTATGAGCTCTAGGCACTCTGTCAAATGCATCAGTGGTTGTCTTTCCTTTCCTCTCCTGCATGTCATCCTGGAGCTACTCCACAACTGACTGAATCTCAGTTACTTTGATATTTAGATCATAGAATTTTCGTTCCATGATTCTTTCCAGGCTCTCCTGGTTTTGAATTAGGGTGGCCAACCCCTTCTCAATCCTCAGTGTTAATGCTATCAAGTAACCAAGCTGCTCCTGCTTGTTCTTCAAGAAGTATTCAGATGCCTCCTCTTGAGTTGGCATCTTGGCAGCCTTCTCTCTCTTTGCCTTCTCCTTCTGCTCTTGAGCTTGCACTAATGATGGTTCATTCTCATTCATGACAACCTGATTGTCCTCAAAGTCTGGATAGATAGCAAAATGTTCCTTATCCAGCAAGTAAGTTCCTGTGCCCATCTTTGATTTAATCAACTCCTGAATCTGTGGGGCATACCCACAACTCCTCTTCTGGTCTACTGCTGTCCTCTTAATGGTCTCAACAATGAGGCTCATGACCTTGAATTTTTGTGGCACATCAAACAAGTGCAGAAAGTTGATAGCATGCCCTCTAATCATGTTGTGGTCACCTGACTTGGGCAACAGAGTGTGCCTAAGAATCCAATTGATTGTTGGCAGCCCTGACAGAAGGAAGTGGACTGACCCAAACTTGAAAGTCTCAAGAGCTTTGTTTGGGATCTCCTTATACATATGAGACATGGTATTGTGGTCCATCTTCTTCTTGGCATAGACATCCAAGTCATCTTCACTTTCCTTTGGGGCATTGATCAGACTAGCCCATTCCTCAATTGTTGACTGGTACCTTGTACCTTCAGACATCCAAACTATCCTGCCATCTGGATAGAAGTGTGATGTGGAGTAGAATTGCATAATGAGCTTATCATTCCACTTTGTGAGCTTCTGCCCAACAAATTCTGCAACTCCACAAGCAACAAAGCTATCTTGCACTCCAGGATAGTGTTCCTCATTTTCCTTCATGTAGGTCCAGTCGACCCACCTCATATCACACACTATGGGTTTCTTGTCCAACAACACTGTCTCATAGAAGTCCTGTTGTTCCTTAGTGTGGAACCTGTAATCAACAGCAGTTCTTCTCCTGGTGGCATATGGATCTGTCAGCCTCCACAATCTGAGTCCTGCATCCTTTCTCAACTTCATATTCTCAGCCACAGGATGAGCATCATTATGGTCTGAATCTTGGGCTTTAGCTTCCTCAGACTTGTCCTTCTTCATCTTCCTCATCAAGAACTTCTGCATTGGGGCCTTGTTCTTCTCAAAGAATGGAATACTCCTGGTATTCCTCTTTGGTGCAAGCTTGGGCTTGGGGGCAGCTTTGGGTGCTTCTTTGGGCTTTGATGTTGCAGCCCCGACTTAATAGCATCACCCATTAGCTTTTGTGCCTTGGGTCTTTGGTGCAACAACCTCTTCTTCCTCATCAGAATCTCTCCTCATATGGGGATTTCCAAGAACCTGGGCAGTAGTGGTTCTGGCTCTCTTCTTCTTCTTATCTTGTCCAGCAGCTTCATCTTCTGATTCCATGGTAAACTTCATAGTTTCTCCAGTGGGAACTTTCTTGGGTTTGGAAGTTGTGACTCTTCTTGCAGGTGCCTCTTTGGGTTCAGACTTTTCAGGCACTTGAGTTGATCCTATGACCTTCAGCATAGGTGTCCTCTTGGCAGGAACCTTCCTATTGAGTCTAGGCTTTGTGTTCTTTGCTGAGGCATATTCCTTTTTGAGCACTACCTTCTTGGAGGTAGCCTCATCTTCTTCTGCCAAGTAATCCTCATCTTCAGATTCTGAAGTTCTCTTCTTCCTTGTCCTGGTGGAAGCTTTAGGCAGATTGCTTGGGGTGCTCCTGCTGCCATCATCTGAAGTGCTAGAGGCACTAGTGCCCTCACTCATGTGATTGTGCTCTTCTGACTTGTTTTGACTATCACTTTGGTCTGACATGCTGCAAATCACTGACTGCTGACCCTGTGAATAGTTATAGATGAGATAGAATGGATGAGCATCACAAAATGCAGAGATTTTTGCAAAAGAATGATTCAAAAATTCAGTTTTAGTTTTTCACAGAAAGCATTTTGGATCAACCGATTTTCAAACTCGGTGATACCGAAGCAGTTTTGGAACCTAAACTGGTGAACTCGGTCGGACTGAGTCACAGTTTGGTGGCACCGAGACTGCTAGGGTTTCACAAAGTCTTTAAATCGGTCACACCAATTAGCAATTCTCGGTCAGACCGAGAGTTACTAGTGCAATGGCGTTAGCCAAATCGATGGGACCGAGTTTTTCAACTCGATGGGTCCGAGATGGTTTTGGCGGAAACCAACCCTAAATTTTCAAATCCCATCTAATCTAAGGATTGTATTGACTGGATAGGAGTGTCTTAATCGTGGAAAGAATCATAATGAACACAATGTGCTAGGAATCGGACGAGGATAGCACTGTGATCAAGTCCGTACCCTAGCTTGGCGATGAAATCGCTACGGCGGCAACGGCGGGGGTGAAATCCGTGACGGCGGCTGAGAAAAGCGACAGGAGGCGGCTGCCGACGAGGAGACGATCCAGAGACCCTGGAGGCCGAGCGAGCTATTGCGCGGGCGAAGAGGTTCGGAGAAATTTTGAAATTTTTGCCCGTGAGTATATATAGCCTGACCATGTCGGTGCGACCGAGTGGAACAACTTGGTGGCACCGAGATGCATAACTGTATACAGTTACTTCAACTCGGTGTGACCGAAAAGTTCAAATCGGTTGCACCGAGATTGAAAACCTAGATCAACTTAGTGATCTCGGTAGGACCGAAATGGAGGAATCGGTCAGACCGAGAATCACAAAGAAGTTTTGGAAGTTTAAGTCTATGATGAATCGGGAACTCCGAGTGCTCCTCACACAGAGTGGTTTGAATCTGACTTGATCAAATTTTGTGATGTAGCATGAATAGAGTTTGAGACAAGAAGAGCATAGATAGCTAGAGAATGTTCTTAGGCATTCTTGTCCATCCACTTGGCAAAAGAAAAAGAAACCAATCAAACAAAGCAACAAGTGGATGTCCTTGAATGAGTAAAATATGCAACCAACATGCTCACACAATAAGATGGCAAATGAAATATGTGGCAAAGCATGCACAACCAATTCTAGCATCTATCAAACAATTGGCGATGACTAGGTCATCTATATATTAGTATATTGACTTAGGAGTCAAATGAGAACATTTGATCATAGGTCATACTCATCGTTTAAGCTCAAGTGGGGTTACCACTTTTACATAATGCATTGATGTGTTGACACCATTAGAGTTTCTTTGACTCAATTCTTAGAGTTAAGCTCCCCTAGATGTGAGATCTCCTTTTAGAGGGATGAACTAACCTTGGGTTTTGTCGATGATGACTTCTTGTAGGTGTTGAAGATGTGGGTGCTCAATGTTGATGTAGATCATTTGGAGCAATCCTTTGGAGTGAGTTGCACTTTCAACATACCTACATGGGTTAGTCCCACAAGGAACAAACAAGAATATCCATAGACATAGAGTGATGCACACACAAGATGATGTCCATGAAATCATTAGGTTACCTTGTCCCTTGCCTTACGAACATGAGGGTTTGTGACTCCTTGAACTAGTGCACGATGTGGAAGTTGATTGCACTTGTTCTTGCCATAATGATATGAGTGAAGAATGTTGGCGGAGTCACCCTCAAGAACTCTCTAGTTCTTCTTCTTCGGGATCCACATCATCTTGATGGGAATCCTTGGAGTTGTAGTTGTACTTGATGAAGTAGAACTTGACGTAGTCTTGGGAACCCACTTGACCGAGGCCTTAGGTGCTTCTTCAAATGCATCAATCTCCTCTTGAAGCTTGTCCTTGACTTTGTTCTTGTGGCCTTGTGGTGGAAGATCATCTTGCACTTGTGTTCCCTTGAAGGAAGTAGGATCATACTTCTCTTGTTGAGGAACAAACTTCGTCTTGGGGTATTGATCTTCTTCCCACTCAACTCCATTGGCATTGAACTTTCGTTCAAAACCAACACCTTGATTCTTCCGGTGCCTTCCTTGCTTGCATACAATTTCCTCAAATTGCTTACTCCCGCAAGGCTCTTGTAAACACCTTTCTATAATTCCTTCAATAAGCTATTTTCTTGCTCAAGTGTAACTGGGCTAAGAGAATCATTAGTGGAATCAAGAGAACTACTAGAAGCAACAATATTGGATTTGGTATTATTATTGTTACTACTAGAGGAAGGATCTTTCTTGTACTTGTTACTAGACTTGACTTGAGGCATGTAAGTAGATAAGAGTAAACGCTTGGCAATGTAAGAAGAACTTTTCTTACGGAGATCATCATTGATTGCTTTTAAGAACTCATGCTCTTGCTCAAGATTGAGCTTTTCAAAGCGTAACTTCTCATGAGCCCTTAAAAGTTCTCGATGACCTTCGAAGATAGTTTCATGAGCTAACTTAAGAGTGTTTAGTTCTTTAGTTAGAAGCTGAATCTTCTCCTTATCATTGTCATTCGTTTTATCTAGATTAGCATGATTAATTGACGTTTCATCATAGTATTCATCACTAGAGTTGTCAACAAGTAAATCATCATCAACTAGCAAGTCATCTTCATCACTATTGAAATCAACATACTCGGGATGTGTTACCTTTGGACCTTTGGCCATGAAGCATCTTCCAATTCCCTCATTTGGTGAGTCAAATATGTCGTCGGAGTTGGTTGACACAAGTGCTAGACTGGCAACACCTTCATCTTGAGTATATTCGGAGTCGGAGTGATAGCTTCTCTCGGAGTGATTGTCAGAGTCGGAGCCGGATACCCATTCACCAACATGAGCTTGATGTATTCGTTTTGTGTAGCTCCTTGATGACTTGTCCTTCCTTTCCGAATCCTTGCTTCTCCATGAGGGTCTTCGTTCATAACGATCATCTCTACTCCTCCTGTCTTGGTGGTGATTCTTCTCTTTTGCTTCTTCTTCTTCTTGGTGAATCTTCTCTTCTTTTGTAGGGTGTCGTACACTCATTGGAATAGTGTCCGGGTCTCCCACAATTGTAGCAATTTCGTCATTGTAGGACCTTGACTTAGAGCTTCTTTCTTTGCTTCTACTCATGTAGAATTTGTTGAAGTTCTTCACCATTAAGCTCAATTCTTAAGGTTTGTTTCTCACTTGATGATGTGGGGGCTTCACATGAGGCTTTGTAAGCACCACTTGACTTGTTGTGAAGTTCCTCCTTATCCTTGAGTGACATCTCATGAGCAACAATTCTTCCAATGACTTCCGTTGGCTTGAGATTTTTGTATTTTGGCATCATTTGGATCAATGTGCACACGGTATCACACTTTCCATCCAATGATCTTAGGATCATCTTGATGGTGAATCTGTCGGTCATCTCTTCACTTCCTAAGCCGACAATCTCATTTGTGATAAGAGCAAGCCTAGAGTACATTTCAGCGACACCTTCACCATCCTTCATTTTGAACTTGTCAAGCTGACTTTGAAGCACATCCAACTTGGATTCCTTGAAGGAGTCGGTACCTTCATGCATATCAATCAAAGTATCCCAAATTTCCTTTGCATTCTCAAGACGGCTGATTTTGTTGAATTCTTCGGGGCATAATCCGTTGTAGAGGATATCACAAGCTTGAGCGTTGTATTGCAGCATCTTCAACTCTTCCGCGCTAGGTTCATGGTTTGGCTCTCTCCCATCAAAAAATTCACCTTGCAAGCCAATACACACAATAGCCCAAACGGCGGGGTTATGTCCAAGAATATGCATTTTCATCTTATGCTTCCAACTAGCAAAATTAGTACCATCAAAGTAAGGACCTCTACGGTGATAATTTCCCTCACTAGACGCCATACTCTCCTAGGTTGTGAAACCAAGGCTATGACCACCAAAAGCTATGGAAATCAAAGCAAATGGAGACCAAAGCTCTGATACCACTTGTAGGACCTTGAAGTATGTCTAGAGGGGGCGTGATTAGACTACTTGACCAATTAAAAACTTAACCTTTTCCCAATTTTAGAGTTTGGCAGATTTTAGCTATCTTTGGACAAGTCAAGCAATCATCACACAATTCAAGCAAGCATGCAAAGAGTATATGAGCAGCGGAAATTAAAGCATGCAACTTTCAAGAAAGTAAAGGGAAGGGTTTGGAGGATTCAAACGCAATTGGAGACACGGATGTTTTTGTCGTGGTTCCGATAGGTGGTGCTATCGTACATCCACGTTGATGGAGACTTCAACACACGAAGGGTAACGGTTGCGCGAGTCCACAGAGGGCTCCACCCGCGAAGGGTCCACGAAGAAGCAACCTTGTCTATCCCACCATGGCCGTCGCCCACGAAGGACTTTCCTCACTAGCGGTAGATCTTCACGAAGTAGGCGATCTCCTTGCCCTTACATACTCCTTGGTTCAATTCCACAATCTTGTCGGAGGCTCCCAAGTGACACCTAGCCAATCTAGGAGACACCACTCTCCAAGAAGTAACAAATGGTGCGTTGATGATGAACTCCTTGCTCTTGTGCTTCAAATTATAGTCTCCCCAACACTCAACTCTCTCTCATAGGTTTTGGATCTAGCGGAAAGAAGATTTGAGTGGAAAGCAACTTGGGGAAGGCTAGAGATCAAGATTCATATGGTAGGAATGGAATATCTTGGCCTCAACACATGAGTAGGTGGTTCTTTCTCAGAAATGGTAAGTTGGAAGTGTAGGTTTGTTCTGATGGCTCTCTCCACGAATGAAGAGGAGGTGGAGGGGTATTTATAGCGTCCACACAAAATCTAACCGTTACACACAATTTACCAAACTCGGTGGGACCGAATCAACGAACTTGGTCAGACTGATTTAGTAAACCTAGTGACCGTTACGATTTTCGATGGGACCGACATGCAACTCGGTAGGACCGATATGATTAGGGTTAGGGCATAACGTAATCTCGGTAAGACCGACATGCAACTCGGTACGACCGATATGATTAGGGTTAGGGCATAATGTAATCTCGGTAAGGCCGATTACACAAACTTGGTGAGACCGATTTTGGTAATAAGCTTTCCAGAGAGTTGGTCAGGTAAACTCGGTGGGACCGATTCACTCTTTTCGGTGAGACCAAAATGTTATGAAAAGGAAACAGGGAGTTTACATTGCAATCTTGGTGGGACCGATCACTCACTTCGGTTAGAGCGAAACGTTACGAACGGAAACAGAGAGATTACAATCCCATCTCGGTGAGACCGAGATCCCGATCGGTAAGACCAATTTGCCTAGGGTTTTTGGTAGTGGCTATGACATTTGAACTCGGTGGCGCCGGATAGAAAGAATCGGTGGGACCGATTTTGACTTTGGGTTTAGGTCATATGTGGATGTGAGAAAGTAGTTGAGGGTATTTGGAGCATATCACTAAGCACATGAAGCAAGAGGCTCATTAAGCAACACCTCATCCCTCCTTGATAGTATTGGCTTTTCCTATAGACTCAATGTGATCTTGGATCACTAAAATATAAAATGAAGAGTCTTGAGCTTTTGATCTTGTGCCAATCCTTTGTCCTTAGTATTTTGAGGGATCCCCTTTCATCATCCATGCCATGCCATTCATTGAGCTTTCCTGAAATAATAGTCTTGGAATAGCATTAGCTCAATGAGCTATATGTTGTTATGAATTACCAAAACCACCTAGGGATAGTTGCACTTTCAGTTGTACTCCATGATAAATTCACCCCATGCTTATGAACAAAATAAGGCTTTTCCTAGACATATTGTTGATGCTATGATGAAAGCTTTTGAAGAAAAGTTGGAATCAGAAGTTTCAATTCCTAGAAAATTACATGATGAATGGGAACCTGCCATCAAAGTCAAGATTAAAAATTGTGAGTGTTTTGCTTAATGTGACTTGGGTGCTAGTGTTTCTACAACTCCGAAATCTTTATGTGATGTGCTTAGTCTTACCGATATTGAAGAATGCTATTTAAATCTTTATGTTTAAGCACGCTAGTAAAGCAAAACAAGTGAAAAGGTGTGTTAACTGCAACAGGGCTAACATTTAACAACAAGAAAACATAGTCATTTAAACTGGTATTGTGTCGGTCTAAGTACACTGGTTATTGTTAAATAAAAATGCAAAGGCGTGTTTAACTACAAGATGCAACAACCAAATGTAGTCATTCATGCTCTGTTTTTTAGCTTCGCTTGGATTTTAATTACCTATGGATTTTCTTCAGTGGCGAAGCTGTTTTTGCGAATCAGCTTCACCAACGAAGTACACTTTGAGGTACTTCAGGAAATTGCACTAAAAATGACACCAATCCAGATTCAGCTTCACTGGCAAAGTTGATTCCAAATAGCTGTTTGTTTTGGATTCTAGATTCGGCTTCACTGGCAAAGCTGAATCTGGAACCAGAATCCGAAACAAACAGGGCCATAGTGGTATTGTTGAAACTGGTACTGATGAAATTGAACTGCACAGTTCGTACTTGCACATATAGAACATCATGTTGTGAATAACTGGAATAAACAAGGCATACTACGAACAACCAAAGATAGCATTTGAAACTGGACATATGCTAACTACAGATAACAGAACAATCAAAAACTATAAAAGATGCATATGCTAGCTATAACAGGCTTAACAACAAGCAAATATATGCATTCATATCGGTATGTTTAAAACTGGATTGATGAAATGTACTGCATAGTAAATAATTGCACATATAGAGCATGTGGACCAAATTTATATGCATGAAAAGGGAGTTTTAATTTTAAAATACCAAATGCAACTTCGATGTCGCTCCTATCTCACAAAGCGCACGATATTTCTTGCCCCCACTCGTGTCGGCACGAAGGGAATCCTAATCTATGAATGCATGCCCCCCAACCGAGGCTCACCTAGCAAAGTGTGAAGAAGCTAGCAGCCCCCTTCCCTCGTGTCGACACGAAGGGAATCCTAAGCTATGAATGGATGCCCTCCCAACCGTGGTTCACCTAGCAAACTGCGAAGTAACTAGCAACCCCCACTTGTGTCGGCACAAAGGGAATCCTAAGCTATGATGCCCCCCAACTGAGGTTCACCTAGCAAAGTGCAAAGTAGTAGCCCCCACCCCCACACACTTTTAAGTCGGTGGGCTTGAGAGGCATCTCACCAAGATTGATCATAAAATGGACCAAGAATAATCCACCTTGGTCGTACAACCTCTCTCTTGTTGCTAGTCAAAGTGATGGTCGTCCATGCGACCCTAGATAGGCTAGCTCGCCAAAAATCACGCAAGTAGCTAGCTAGTCCCCAAAGACAACCACTGCATGCGTGCGGCCCAAACATATGTATGGATTAGGTGTGTTTTTTAGTACACAATGGAACAACTTTGATGTGGCACTATGATTTCGAACTAGAAATTCCCACACCGAGTGAGGGTTAGGTTGATGATGCATATGTATGTTACACCACACTTCAAGCCGATGACGAGGATTCATAAATGCATGCCTGCATAGTATATGCGCTCAAACTTTAATTAGGTCTGAATCTCACCACGACCTATACTACGATAACACAAACCAAATGAAGAATCCGCCATGGTAACCTATCTTGTTGTCGGTCAAGGTGATCATGTATGTCCGCACGGGCCCATGAATATATATGCTTGTCGCCGATAACCACGCGAGGGAGTGTACCGTTCGAAGACAACCACTACATGCATATGTATGGAGGTGATGTGTGCATGCATGTTTGAATACCACTTCACAACATTGATGTGGCGTGTGCGTCGAAAACCGTACACTCTCCCCACACAGAGCGAGATCGGTTCATGATGTGTCGTTCTACTAGCCACTTCCACTCGATGGGAGGGATTCACGCGTACACATGCATGCGTGTGTGCTATATATATATATATATATATATATATATATATATATATATATATATATATATATATATATGTATGTATATATATATATGTATATATATATATACATACATCTGGGTTATTCTGTTTCGCGAAACAGAATATCATTCTGTTACCCTACTTAAACTGACTGACGATTTCAGGCGATTGTACCGATGTTTTCGAAGCGGTTGAACTGATGCTTGCAGTTCTGTTTAACAGATCGTCTTCTTTATTTCAAAAAAAAATTGCAATTTTTTTGTCGGAACGGGGCGTGTAATATATCATTGGAAATCTCTTAAGAACTATATTTCAAGTATATTGAACGTTTTTGCAAAATCATTATGGTTTAAGAGCATTTTTGAAAAAAAACATTTCTTTCCAAACCTAAAATGCGAATCGTATTTTGGACTCAATTTTTAAACGGTTTGTCGGAATTGGGCAAATAACATGGCGTTGGAAAGGTGGTGAAAGTACGCATCTTCCATATATCTATTGTTTTTTCGAATTCTATACAATTTAAAAGTAATTTGAAAAACGGTGAAACTCTGGGTGAAACGTATTTTCGCGATTTTTTGCAAACGGTTTATCCGATTGACACAAATGATATGGCGTTGGAAAGCTATGAAAAATGCGCAACTTTCTCGTATTGAAATGTTTTTCTAATTCCTTACGGTTTAAAAACGAATTCAAATACGGTCAAATTTGATTTCGACTGCATTTTTAAAGTTTGTCGAAATGGGGCAAATAATATACCGTTGGAAAGATATCGATAGTACAAAACTTAGTCATGTTGAATATTTTCTCAAATTCGCAACCGCTGAAGATTATTTGGATTACGGTGAGACCCATCGTGTTGTTTTTCCGTCAGAAAAAAACAGAGTACTTGTACTGATCTACGTGTGCGTTTCTACAAATGCGTTCTTCGGAGAGTAATTTTGAAAGGTTCCGAAAAAAGAGTACTTGAACCGATGTCCATATGGTTTTGTACTAAACGTGTTTTCACTAACTAGACTTTACTCTATTTTTTCGGTATGATTTTCCTCGTAGCTTTTCAACAGTTTACGGTATTTGCTTGCCCGAACTTGCATGGTTTATATCATTGAACTGAATAATACTTTTAACAAAAAGAAAGTGTTGTGTCTTTCATTTTTTAACTCTAACTTTGTTTTGCGATGATGTTCTGAACTTCTCTTATTTTACCACTTGAACGTTTACCTTTTTGAACATCCATGGTTTTTTAGCATTTTTCCAAAGCCTACGTAGGACCTCATGTTCAATTTTTTTTGTTCTTATATACCAGTAATAATAGAACTTTTCCCATACAATTTTTTGTCCATTTGTGGACATCAACCAAAATAGGTAGGAGAGCACTATCGAACTATCGAACTGATCATTGTTTTTGACCGAACTATGTAATATTTTCTTTTTTCCAAGAACTGATCCTATAATACATATTGAACGGACACACATGTATGATATAATGAACTATAGGGCCTTAAAAGTGTAATGACAGGACATCTATAAAGCTCCATCACATGAAACCTCTGCCAAATGAAATATACAAAATACTGACAAAAATTCACACTTTTACACAAAGGGCATACTTCTGAACATGCTCGACGACACCCACTGAACTTGCGCAACTGAATGGTGGGAGCAAGCATCAACTTTCAAGTATGCAAAGACATCTTGTTTTTCCAAGAAAACAGCAGGAGCGCATCTACATAGTTATTCATCTCCATATCAATAATACTTGCCACCAAAAACCCAACAACTTTTTTTCTTGAAAACACAGCAGAGTTTTGGAATGCATCAGTACATGCTGGCATTTTTAGTTTTTAGAAGCAATCAAACTTGTTAATTAGTACTCGGTGTACTTACTGGGACCACACATATCCTAAAATTTTAATCATGTACTTACGGATATCCTAAAATTTTAATCATGTACTTACGGGTACAGATCAAATTTGCCACTTGGGAAATTATGCTCTCCAAAACATACTAAATTCTCATTTCAACCGATTTCAATTTACATGTGCAGCATGAAAGGAAAACATAACTGACTTTGAATAGAACTCAAGCAAAAACTTTGTAGTGTTCAGCGGTATATTATTCAACATAATAAACTAAACGTTCAACATTCACTATCACCGCACTAGAACTGAACTTCAGATAGAAAATAGAGGTAACAACAACTATGGACTGAGGAAAGAATATACAGTGAAATAACATTTACCAGTACTAGTCTTGCGAAAACAAGAGCTCGAATGCCAAGCAAGGAGTTTCTATGCTAGGTTTGAACTAATGAGGAAGGGGGAAGGCCACACCTCGTCGTTGCATCATTGAACGGCCTCGGCTGTCGGCAGTGAACGAACTATGGTGCCGGCGGTGAACGGCCTGTCCGCTGCGGGAATGGGGGGATGGGGCACAGTCTGTAGAAGTAGGAGGCGGTGACCTGGAGAAAGAAGAGGCTGCGACCTGACGGCAGAAGAGAATTGAAGAAATAAATATTGGGGCCTGCTCATATATCCACAAATTCAGACACCAAAACTAAAATAAAATAATATAACAAAAATAAGAGAATGTTAAATTTGACATCTTAGTTTTTAGCATCACTTCTAAACCTTTTGTTTTTTCACTCCTACCTAATCTTTAACAAATTCTCTACTGGACTATCATTCTTTTCAAAAGTAATCAACATGAATGATCTCCACCAGTTACCAATTTACTCAAACCATTCACACTCATATTAGCTTTCCATTCAAGATTTCCTATCCTATCTTCTTCTAAACAATTTGAGAACTTGAATCACATTTTATTTGGAAGCTATACTGAAATCCTAGCACATATACTACTTTACAGCAAGTAGCTTTCGAACAAAACATAATTGAAAGTTGCGCATTTGAATAGGAGGAAGTCCAACTCAGCTGCAAGCATAAGGTCAACCAGAGCATCAGAATAAGTACACTCAGCTGCAAGCATAAGGTCAACCAGAGAAAACTACACTGCTGCAAATCTGTACAGTCAAGGAGTTATTTTAATTCTTATAATTTATCGAACTGAAAAGTAAAATATGGAACTAAACTGAGTGTGCCATCGCACATCAGCAGCAGCGGACCAATAGCGACACACATCAGCAGCAGCAGTACTGGTGGCAAGAGACAACACACGCATCAGCAGCAGTAGCACCATGTCTAAATGCTAGAAAGCAGCATTAGTTGGGGCGACACATAGGGATTCAGCAACCGTACACCATCAAGGGTGTCGATGCTTCTGTGGCTGCAGCAGCCGCATGTCGGAGAAGATCTATTAGAGAGAAAAATCCCAACCCAAATTTATCACTGCAATCCACTTGTATTCACACACCTTTTTTCTAGTAGAAGAATTAAGCCGATGTTAGGTGGCAGAGAAGAAGGAGGAAGCAAGACAACCAATTGGAGGAACGTGCCCATCGGCGAGAAGGCTACCATGAGTACGCTCACCTTCGACCGTAGGGTGGAACTGGCGCACATGCCATCGAGGACCTACCCACTCGTGCGAGATCGAACTGAACCAGTTTGTGATGCCAAGGCCGAATCATCGCTCATGGCTTGGATGAAGGCACTCACTCATTCCTGCAAAATTGAATTGTAGACACTTTAATGCTAACTACAAAAAAACATGGAATCAACACTGAAGTACTAGTATGACTGGACAAGAAGCTCAAAATTGCAGCCGCACACGCACTAAACTTACATATTTTTTACTTTTAACTTATTTTAGGTGATATATCTAACCTTACAGGATTTTAAGACATGGACTGACTACAACAAAAAATACAAGGGGTACGGCAAAAGTCTCATCCAGCCCCAACAAAATTCTGTAGCATCACACGTGCTATACATGTTTAGGTAAACGGAGATGCCAGCTTCCTCTTTTTAGGTACTACTAGCCCCAGCAAAATTCAGTAAAGGAAGGCAGATAGGTCTAGCTACTCTATTATGAAGCTCACATTCACACATGAGAGAGGGATGGAAATGGAACAGTAGCAACAGCAGTGAAGGTACTGGTGCTCCTTCCTCATCCATACCCTGCTCCTGCTAATTCTGATCCTTCTCGCATAGTCGTGTTGCTCGGCATGTTCGTCACAACAAGCGAGTGCCGACAGCAAGCGGTGCCTTTTTGCATGTAGTTCATAGACCATGGTAGGCAGATTATGTACTTTGTCTACTTCACAACCCATGACGAGTACCTGCTTTTTCCCCTGAACTAACAGCACACAGCACATCACTCTGTCTATATATCCCCTTCTCCTTGTCTGAGCTTCAGTTTAGAACATAGTTCCTGAACTTACTAATTAGTATAGCATGTTCTGACGCCGGCGCACAATGTGTACGGAGTAGCTCTATTCTTTCTGTGTGAATGTTTAAGAGGCAACATAGGGTATCCTTTCTTTGCCCTATTATACCAAATTCCAAACAACAAAATTTGGTCCTCATAAGCATTTCAACAGGCACCTAGACCATCAATTATTTTCATATAAGTAGCATGAAATCGAATGGAGCAACAGTAGGGCATGAGAAGAAAGAAGTAGCAGCAACACCTCAAGATCCTACCTTTTTTTGTACATGATGCATCTCCCCTGTCGTTCAGATACAGGAGATCATTGAGTTCACTTACTAGTGATAACTCAGCTCAATTTGTGTACATGCTCACATGCCGCATCAGGCACCAGGCATGCACCAGCACACACGCCACAGCACACACGCAAGTTCTAGTAGGCAGCATGGATTATTTTGTTGAATCCATTGAACTAAAGGGAGCTCCTTCGACCTGTAAGATGAACGGAAAAAAAGCAAATGAAATTTGTCAAGGTCGAAATGACCATAATAATCATGTAAAACATGTAAAAGTAATGACAAGTTCATGCATAGTAACATTAGAAGTACACAAAAGAAACCTAAATAGAAGTTCTGTACTTTGAAATACTTCATTTTAGTTCCAAAATACTTCATTTGTTTTGAAATATGAATTTCTATAATTATTTTCTTAGAACTTATAATGTTTTCCCTACAAATTACATGGGTGAGAGCATGGTGCTCTAATTCAATTGCATATATCTAAAACTCCACACGCAACATGAACTTATGCATAACAGTTTGAGTGCAGAATACTTGTAAGCATAAGAAAAAGACATAGAGTGCACATATACTTTTCAAGATTTCTTTGATGTTCTGCACATTCATTCTCATGGTTTCCTTCTCCATACAATCCTGGACCTATAAATAACACATATAAACAGTGTTCAGAAAAAAAGGAAATAACACCTCTACTCTGTAACCCATTAGTTACGACTGACTTTGGCAAGGTACTCTTGTAGAGGGTACTAAACAATCCATTCAGAACTTTTCCTAGAGTAGTAAGCATATGTATCTTGAACAACAACATTTTTCATGAAGGATTTGACTTCAGAGAGACATATGGCACGCATAATGCCCATCAAGATGTCCATATCAGCATTGATTCCATCACGCTCTTGGCGAATCTGGATCAATCAATTGTTATGTACAGAATAATGTTTTTAACAACAACCAAGCAAAAATAGCTATATAAGAATTGCCAAAGTCAGCAGAGCGTCTGATACTTCATGACTGAAGAAGGAAAAGACCTAGCAAAAGGGAAAAGGGCCATAAATCTTAGGTAGAAAAAAATGTGTAAGAAACTTGTAATAAAACCATGAAAAATGTGAAAACAAAAATATTTCTCGCATACCACTTAGTCACTTACTGTAGAGAGAAAAGAAGTGGCAGTAGTGTCTTCAAGACAAGGTAGCTTTCTTTGCTCAACAAAGCAATGGTCCAAATAGTTGAAGAAGCCAGATTAGTTGATGTACTGAAAAGAATGCAAATTTTGAACTGAAAATCAAGTGAAAGCTGAACTCTTATAAAGTTCAAGGTCAAAAGAACCTCCACGTCCATCAAACTTCATATCCTGTAGTTCAACTTCTGTAAAAATAGGACTTGTGGTATCCCTCGTAAATCAACAAGAAAACCTGCAGAAAAATGTACATGTTCTCATTGGCATATCAACAAGCACCTTCAGAGCACAGAGTGTCATATGCTCTTATCTATAGAGAAGGCATCCGTCCATGGCAGAGAAAGCATTATTCAGAGAAAGATCAATGACACAACATGCATACGACCCTGATTCTTCTTAAATTTATCACCCTCTCATCGAGCTCAAGTTGTACTGCAACTCACTCGGATATTTGTTGTAGTAGTGGACCGTGGACTGCTATTGGTTTGTGAGTTGGACTTGAGTCTCTTTAAATTTTTGAAACTGGTACAAGCAATACAAACAGTCCATAAGAACAGAAATCTCTAGATGAATAAGAACAGACATAACAAGATTCATCAAATTCATACAAAACATGCCGCATCAGGGGGCGGAGCATGGGGTGGCCAACACGCGACTCTTTTTTGAGTGACCGGCGGCAGAGCAAGAAGTTGTACTGATGACTTGTAGATCTTCCAGTTGACTAGCCCCAGCGACCACATTGGCAGTTGCACGAACAGCGCCAACTGAAAGGGCTTTGGTGGTGGCGACGAACGGCCTGGTTACTCAGTTTGAACGGACTGTGACCTTAGGCGGCAGGGGGTGACGCCGGAGCGGCAGTAGTGATGCGTGGTGGTGTGATGACCCGATGAAGATCAGATCGCACGGGAGGGAAAGGGGATGAGATGCAGGAAGAAGGTGTCACGCCCAAGATGCGACCCTATCCTAAAGGAACTCGAAGGTCCCACCAAGGATAGAAGCGCATCTTGAAGACGCTTTTGCAAGGTGGATATCATTACATCAACATTACATAATAGTGGGGATACATCCGATACATACAATGTCACATGAATACAACAATACAACATACAAGAACAACATCCGACTACGGATGAATCATAAACAGAAACCCAAACAATATCCACCCTGCTAGCCCAGGCTGCCGACCTGGAACCTATCCCCTGATCGAAGAAGAAGCAGAAGAAGAACTCAATGCAATCAAGCATCGCTCTCGTGTCATGATCATCGCACAACCTGTACCTGCAACTGTTGTTGTAGTAATCTGTGAGCCACGCGGACTCAGCAATCCCATTACCATGGGTATCAAGACTAGCAAAGCTTAATGGGAAAGGAAGGGCTAAAGTGGTGAGGTTGCAGCAGCGGCTAAGCATATATGGTGGCTAACATACGTAGATGAGAGCGAGAAGAGAGCAAAAGGAACGGTCGTCAACTAGTAATGATCAGGAAGTGATCCTGAACTCCTACTTACGTCAAACATAACCCAAAGACCGTGTTCACTTCCCGGACTCCGCCGAGAAGAGACCATCACGGCTACACACGCGGTTGATGCGTTTTAATTCGGATCTGGTGTCAAGTTATCTACAACCGACATTAACAAATTCCCATCGCCACATAACCACGGGCACGGCTCTCGAAAGTTTATACCTGCAGGGTGTCCCAACTTAGCCCACGACAAGCTCTCGCGATCAACGAAGAATAGACCTTCTCCCAGAAGACCCGATCAGTCTCGAATCCCGGTTTACAAGACATTTCGACAATGGTAAAACAAGACCAGCAAGACCTCCGGCGTGTCGACATCCCGATCGTAGCAGCAGATCTCGCCTCGTGCCACGACCGGATGAGCGAGACGCATAACTAGAACCAGCCCTCAAGTTTCCCGAGGTGGCGCTGCAAGTGGTTTCTAGTTTGGACCAACACTTAGACAAGCATTGGCCCGGGGGCTAAAATAAAGATGACCCTTGGGATGCGCGACTCCCAAGGGAAAAAGGTAATAGGCGAGGCAAATGGTAAAACCAATGTTGGGCCTTGCCGGAGGAGTCTTATTCAAAGCGAACTGTCAAGGGGGGCCCATAAATCACCCGACCGCGTTAGGAACGCAAAATCCGGGAACATAACACCGGTATGACGGAAACTAGGGCGGCAAGAGTGGAACAAAACACCAGGCATAAGGCCGAGCCTTCCACCCTTTACCAAATATATAGATGCATTAATAATATAAGAGATATTGTGATATCCCGACAAAATCCTGTCCACCATGGAGCAATCTTCAACTTCACCTGCAACTAGCAATGCTATAAGAGGGGCTGAGCAAAGCGGTAACATAGCCAATCAATGGTTTGCTAGGAATGGTGTCAAAGGTTAGAGGTTCATGGCAATTTGGGAGGCTTGATGAGCAAAAGATAGGTAACGCAGCATAGAGATAGAACGAAGCAACTAGCATAGCAATGATAGTAGTGAGGTCCAGGGTAGCGGTCATCTTGCCTGAAATCCCGCAAGGAAGAAGAACGAGTCCATGAAGAAGACAAACGGGAGTAGTCGAATGAATCCTCACAATCGCAACATTACCGGAACTAAGAAGCAACACCGGAAAGAAACAAACAACATGGTAAATGCACAAGCCTAAACATGGCATGAAGCACAAACAAGTATGATGCATGTCCGGTTTAATGAGGCATGGCAAAGTGCAACAAACAATACTACAAGTTAAGTGGAGCTCAATATGCAACGAGTTGCATATAGACAAAACACCACGATAAGTTATTTAGTTCGATCTCGTTTATGTACCCAACAATATTAAATGTTGATTAACATGGCAAGGGCTGAAGCATAACAAAACTATCTACCTAGGCAAGTTTAAATGAGGCCGGAAACAACGAACAACAAGTCCGGAAAATCCCCATGTGCATATTTATGGATTAGGTACTGTTCTGCCCTAAACACCATTTTAATGTTGTTAAACAACAAAATAAAGTGCACCAAGTTGAACTAGGCATTTCCCCACCGCATTTACATATAAAGTTTATTAAATTCGGAGATACGGTTAATTAGTTATGAATTAAATCATTTTAACATGGCAATAGAGCAAAATTAATCAAACAACATTTTAAACATGTTAAACATGGATGAAAGTGGCAAAATATGAAACTCGACAAAAAACTAAGCATTTTTCATATATAAAGTTTTTACATGTGATGCACGGTTGATGAGTTATTATATGCATGAGGTTAGAGGGTTTTTCTGCAATTCTGCCAACTTCGGATAATTAGATAAAATCACACGGCACGAAAAAAACATAGGCGGGCTGAATTTGGCTGGCCCAGCAGTGCATAGAAGAGGGGCTGGGCGCTCCTCACCCATGGGCTTCGCCCGATTCGGTGGAGAGGGAGGTGGAAGGGGCGATGGCCTTGTGCGAGATGCGCCCAGCGCCTGGCGACCGTCAACGCCCAGAGCGGCGGGCTCGCTGCTCGTTACCATGTAAGCGGCAAAGCAGCAGCAGGTCATGGCGATGCAGGGAGTGGCGACGGCAACTTGGCGCGGAATGGCCGGATCCGAGGCGAACGGGCGTGGGAAGGTGTCGGGGTCCAAATCCAGCAGGGGAGGCGCGGAGGCAGGGCTTGCCGGCGGCGTGGCCGGATGCGGAGGTCCGCCTGCTGCGGTGGCTCGAGGTGGTCCTGAATGGCAACGAAGCAGAGGAACGGCAACATGGCGCGGTGGGGGAAGCTCCTGCTGCTGCAGTACCAAGGGAGGAAGAGAGGTCAGGGAGGCAGAGAGAGAAAGGGGTGAATCAAGGAGATAAGGAGGGCCGGCGGAGCTCATCTGATGGGGGTCCTGGAGGCGACGGGGATGGCCTACTGGATCGGGCGAGGGATGGAACGTCTCTGGCGGTGGCGCAAGAGGCTGCAGGCACGGGGCTCGGGGCTGACGGAGAGGGCGACGGCTGCAGCTGGGAACGGTCCCTGAGCTTGGGGACGAGCTCGCCCGATCTGGATCGGGGCCAGCTGCGGGGCACGAGGAGGATGCAGGAGGCTCGGGCAGCGGACGGTGCTGCTGATGCTGCTGGTGGTGGACGGTGAGGACGGCACGAGATGGGAGGCGGCATTGAGCTCCTCTCCCTGGCTCGCGACGAGGGGAACAGGGAGGTTTGCGTGGGCTGTGGTGGTTGGTAGGGCACGGAAGGCGAGGAAGATCAGGAGCGGCTGGCCGGTGGATGGATGCATCGAGAGGATCCCAAGGTGGGAGAGGAGTGGCGGCGGGGAGAAGGATTGGATGGGACAGCCCTCCTAGTACCTAGGGTTAGGCTAGTTATATAGTGAGTGGGTTAGATTAGGGCGATCTAGTCCCTACGATCGTAATTGGACGGTCGCAATAAAATAGTTAGGGAGCCCAATTAACAAAACGGAGATGTTTTGTAGACGTTAGGGGATGATCCGGACACAACGGTCATGACTACTCGAGTTGGGTCCGGGAAGTTTCGGACACGCACGCAAAGGGGGGTTAGGCCGTCACGGTCAAGAGGGAAGCGAAAAACCGATTGGTCTAGAACGGTCAACGAAGGCAAGAGGAACGCGGCAACTACGGACAACTACAAGTTTTATGAAAACATGCAGATGCAATGCGCATGATGCTATGATATGAAATGCAAGACATGAACAAAATGCAAAACAAAAGACAAAAACCCAACCACGAAGAAAATATCATATCGCATCTCCGGAAAAAGGCAAGAGTTGGAGTTACGTATACGGAAAGTTGTATCCGGGGCGTTACAACACTCCACCACTATGAGAGGATCTCGTCCCGAGATCTAGGATGGCACCGGAGAGAAACGGAAGAGGAAGAGGAGAGGTAAAACTAAGTTGCTTCTTTGACGAACGAATGAAACCTCGCACCTTGAGAGGTTGAGCAATTTAAAAGAAAGAGTACAATAGAGATGAACGAGATTGCAAACAATCCGTTAGAAAAGAGGAACAAGCAACATTACGAGGACTTGAAGGTTAAAAGACATGGAAATAAGAGCTTCACGAACGAAAAGAATATGACCACATCGGTATAATGAGATAGCCAAGGAACAAGAATGGCAGAATTTGGACAGCACTCCGGTAGAAAAGAGAAGAAAACTTGATGAGATGAAAAGATATTGAAGAGATGATACAACACTCCGGTTAAATGATAAGCAAGAAAAGAACACGATCCTCAAAAAACGAGGTGATGGGTGAAGAGCACAACATCACAATGCCTCCATAACGAAATAATAGAAGTTAGATCGTTGGGATAAAGGGACGGAGAAGAAAATAACAACTTTTGCCACAAGTGAACTTGGAAAGCATCCTTGCAAAGAAGAATCGAACGAAGTTGTTGGAAAATCAACAACGAGAAGCACAAGCTTGTTGTGGGCTTATGGAAACATCTCGAGACTATGAGGTGACAACCGGCCACTAATGGAAAACCATTGATTTGATTGGGAGCACCGAAGAGATGAAAAACTTCTTCAGCGAGATGAGAAGGAGAAAATTGGATCATTGATAAGCACCACAAATAGCTACATTCCTTAGGGAAGGCTGTAGGTGAAATCTTTACCAAGATAACTCCAACGAAGAGATTGATGGCTTTAAAATACCTCATTCTTGACAACATATGAATCATGAAACATGAAGGAAATTGTCAAGAGTGACATAACACCACCTCAAAAGATAAGGTAGAAAGAATTGCACTTTGGAATGCAAGATGAAGAATACTTGAGCTCCTCAAAACAAAAACATGTGTTGAGCACCATGTTTATTTTAGAGTATAGCTTGACGGATCATAACTTCAAGAGAAATCTTGAAGAACAATTGAAGAATGAAAAGAATCCTTGACGAACCACCATGTAGAGCCTCCATGAAGAACTCCGGTAAAAAAAGGATGATAGAAAGAAAGAGAAGTTGAAAAACACAAGGTGAACCCTTGCAATGATTTAGATGGAGCTTCGTGATGATATAATGTGGAAAACTTGGAACTCCGGAAAAGAAAAGATGAAACACTAGAACCGAGAATTACTTCATCATGAACAATCTCTGGAAGAAAAGAATTGAGTCAACTCGAGGAAATACAAATAAGATTTATTGTATGCTTATCCTTCATCAAATTTAATTGATGACAAGCAACGGATTTGGCATACTACTTATTCCCATTGAAAAAGGATTAAGAGAGATATAGCGTAAACTTGAGAAGGTATTGATGGAATCACCGGTGGGATTTGGAAACAACGAATGAATTGATATGATAACGAAGGAAGTGAAATCTTGAACGAACCACCGTAAGAATTGAAAATGAACATAGCAAAGGCACAATTCACCGGGAATAATTGGAAAACGAATGAAGATACTTGAGGGGATTTAGATACTTGAAGAGATCATGAACTGATTAGAGGATATTTGAATGATGCACCGGTAAGATTTAGAGAACTATAGCTACACGCTAAGAATGAAGAATTATGACATGATGGCCTTCGGAGGAAAGAAATGGAAACAACTCATGAAATGCTCCGGATGGTAAGAAAAGAATTGTCACAATCAAAGCAATTATGAGGATAGCATGAAGCTAGAACCATGAATATTCAAGAGAATGGACCAAGATTTAAGAGAAATCTGTCTTCTTTAGTCTTCAAATGATGACGAGAAACACCACCAAAATTACTGAGATACTCCGGGAGAATGAAAAGCGAAGAGGTTGAGCCAACAATGAAATGAATTGAAATCGATCTTGGAAAAGGCATGTGACTGATGAAGTTCATTCTTACGTCACATTTGAAAAGAATTTGAGAATAACTCTGGGGGAATTAGAAGAGTTAGGTAAGATCCTGGGAAAAGACCTGTGGGTTAGAGCCCACTCAAAAGAAAACATCGTTGAACGATTTTAAAGCGAGATTGCACTGGTTGAATTAAATGGCTTGAATGAGATAACAATCTCCAAATAGCTTGAACGGATTAAGAATGGAAACACAAATCTTCTGAGATATCTTTAACACTCCGGATATGAACTGGGAGAGGTGAATAAATAAGAGAGACTTGGATAAGAAATTCACATGGGAAGATATGTGAAACAAAAGGAAGAGATATGATCAACACCGAAAGCTTGAGTTGGATCCGCCGGAAAAGAAGAAAAATTATGAAGGATGATGAACTTGAAGCTCGTGAGCATCTTCACGAGGGATCACCGGATCAGAACATTGATTGAAAAGAGTGAAGTGACTTCACATGAATAAATGGATACTTGATTAAAATAAATGAGTCCTTGAAGAAAAAGGGTGGGAGGGCAGGAAAAATAAAGGCAACTTGGAACAAATGAAATAAACACCGTTGAGAAAACTTAGAATTGATCTTGCGGATGGGAAAAATGATGGGATCCACTTGAAGAGAAGCACGCCGGTTGGAAAAGAATTAACATGACGACCTCGATGATCAAGAAGGATTAGTATTCACATAGCAATATGAGAACACCGTTTAGGAAAGGTATGGATTCAACATTTGACTTCGAAGCAACTCGAATACCACAAATAAAATAAAACAAAGGATTTGGCTTGCAGAATAAGCCGGAACAAACATATGATAGAGATTTCGTCCGAAGTTTTCGTGGTGGGGCCCACACGGCTCAATCAGACAAAGACCATCATGTGCAAGGCAAGTGCACATGACATACTGAAAGTGTCCCCGAATCGGCATAGCCAAGGATTCTTTAAGACACAACGAGACCACTGTAAAACCAACCGTGGATAGGCGGACCACTAGACGTCGAACCCCAATCTCATATCATGCATGTGTCGAAAAGATATTCTAGGAGCTACTTGAATTCCCACCTATAAAACTCCCAAACTTTCGGTTATGCAACGGTGTTGGGGATACAGGAAGCAATATATCTCACCCAAACTAACAATACCTACATCCAAGTCAGTATCCATCCATCAACACATAACCAAGAAAACTCCGAAATCGTGTACCTCAACCTTGAAAAGCATCCGTTATCTGAGTCATGGCAATACTCCCATACTCACCTCAAGATCTTTGGGTTATCGGGTTATCTCACCAACCACTGCATAAAAGAGATTTTCGATGTCGGCGTACTAAACTCAGGTATTCCAGAACTGCAACGATAAAATTATGACGACAACACCTCAGAGCTCAACTCACCGGGACACTTCCACTAAACCCCTGACAGGAGGCACCAAGACAATGTTCTCATCACAAAACCATCGGAACGATTCCAAGATACCCGCGTGATCCTAAAATTTTTTTAGTGAAATTTGAGAAGTGAAGAGTCAAAACTCTACGTCAGGATGCCTTACCGGAGTGATGAAGAGACTGGGGAGTAAAAAGAATTCCTAACTCTCCGATATATATAATCCTAAATTACTCAAAACATTTTTCTAGACACAACTCGGCCGCTAAAAACGATCAATCAAGGGGGCTCCTAAGGTTGGACGAGGCTCTGATACCAACTTGTCACGCCCAAGATGCGACCGTATCCTAAAGGAACTCGAAGGTCCCACCAAGGTTAGAAGCGCATCTTGAAGACGCTTTTGCAAGGTGGATATCATTACATCAACATTACATAATAGTGGGGATACATCCGATACATACAATGTCACATGAATACAACAATACAACATACAAGAACAACATCCGACTACGGATGAATCATAAACAGAAACCCAAACAATATCCACCCTGCTAGCCCAGGCTGCCGACCTGGAACCTATCCCCTGATCGAAGAAGAAGCAGAAGAACTCAACGCAATCAAGCATCACTCTCGTGTCATGATCATCGCACAACCTGTACCTGCAACTGTTGTTGTAGTAATCTGTGAGCCACGCGGACTCAGCAATCCCATTACCATGGGTATCAAGACTAGCAAAGCTTAATGGGAAAGGAAGGGCTAAAGTGGTGAGGTTGCAGCAGCGGCTAAGCATATATGGTGGCTAACATACGCAGATGAGAGCGAGAAGAGAGCAAAAGGAACGGTCGTCAACTAGTAATAATCAGGAAGTGATCCTGAACTCCTACTTACGTCAAACATAACCCAAAGACCGTGTTCACTTCCCGGACTCCGCCGAGAAGAGACCATCACGGCTACACACGCGGTTGATGCGTTTTAATTCGGATCTGGTGTCAAGTTATATACAACCGACATTAACAAATTCCCATCGCCACATAACATGGCACGGCTCGAAAGTTTATACCTGCAGGTGTCCCAACTTAGCCCATGACAAGCTCTCGCGATCAACGGCGAATAGACCTTCTCCCAGAAGACCCGATCAGTCTCGGAATCCGGTTTACAAGACATTTCGACAATGGTAAAACAAGACCAGCAAGACCTCCCGGCGTGCCGACATCCCGATAGTAGCCACAGATCTCGCCTCGAGCCACGACCGGATGAGCAGTACATACAACTAGAACCGCCCTCAAGTTTCCCGAGGTGGCGCTGCAAGTGGTTTCTAGTTTGGACCAACACTTAGACAAGCATTGGCCGGGGGTGCTAAAATAAAGATGACCCTTGGGATGCGCGACTCCCAAGGGAAAAAGGTAATAGGTGAGGCAAATGGTAAAACCAATGTTGGGCCTTCTTTGGAGGAGTCTTATTCAAAGCGAACTGTCAAGGGGTCCCATAAATCACCCGACGCGTTAGGAACGCAAAATCCGGGAACATAACACCGTATGACGGAAACTAGGGTGGCAAGAGTGGAACAAAACACCAGGCATAAGGCCGAGCCTTAGACCCTTTACCAAATATATAGATGCATTATTAATATAAGAGATATTGTGATATCCCAACAAAATCCTGTCCACCATGGAGCAATCTTCAACTTCACCTGCAACTAGCAACGCTATAAGAGGGGCTGAGCAAAGCGGTAACATAGCCAATCAATGTTTTGCTAGGATTGGTGTCAAAGGTTAGAGGTTCATGGCAATTTGGGAGGCTTGATGAGCAAAAGATAGGTAACGCAGCATAGCGATAGAACGAAGCAACTAGCATAGCAATGATAGTAGTGAGATCCAGGGTAGCGGTCATCTTGCCTGAAATCCCGCAAGGAAGAAGAACGAGTCCATGAAGAAGACAAACGGGAGTAGTCGAACGAATCCTCACAATCGCAACATTACCGGAACTAAGAAGCAACACCGGAAAGAAACAAACAACAGGGTAAATGCACAAGCCTAAACATGGCATGAAGCACAAACAAGTATGATGCATGTCCGGTTTAATGAGGCATGGCAAAGTGCAACAAACAATACTACAAGTTAAGTGGAGCTCAATATGCAACGAGTTGCATATAGACAAAACACCATGACAAGTTATTTAGTTCGATCTCGTTTATGTACCCAACAATATTAAATGTTGATTAACATGGCAAGGGGTGAAGCATAACAAAACTACCTACCTAGGCAAGTTTAAATGAGGCCGGAAACAACGAACAACAAGTCCAGAAAATCCCCATGTGCATATTTATGGGTTAGGTACTGTTCTGCCCTAAACACCATTTTAATGTTGTTAAACAGCAAAATAGAGTGCACCAAGTTGAACTAGGCATTTTCCCACCCCATTTACGTATAAAGTTTATTAAATTCGGAGATACGGTTAATTAGTTGTGAATTAAATCATTTTAACATGGCAATAGAGCAAAATTAATCAAACAACATTTTAAACATGTTAAATATGGATGAAAGTGGCAAAATATGAAACTCGACGAAAAACTAAGCATTTTTCATATATAAAGTTTTTACATGTGATGCACGGTTGATGAGTTATTATATGCATGAGGTTAGAGGGTTTTTCTGCAATTCTGCCAACTCCGGATAATTAGATAAAATCACAGGGCACGAAAAAAACATAGGCGGGCTGAATTTGGCTGGCCCAGCAGTGCATAGAAGAGGGGCTAGGCGCATCCTCACCCATGGGCTTCGGCCCGGTTTGGTGGAGAGGGAGGCTGGAAGGGGGCGATGGCCTTGCTCGAGATGCGGCCCAGGCGCTGGCGACCGGTCAATGCTCCAAGGCAAGCGGGCTCCTGCTGCTCGTTACCAACAGAAGCAGCAGCAGCAGGTCATGGCGATGCAGGGGAGTGGCGACGGCAACTTGGCGCGGGAATGGCCGGATCCGAGGCGGAACGGAGCGTGGGAAGGCATCGGGGTCCAAATCCAGCAGGGGAGGCGCGGAGGCAGGGCTTGCCGGCGGCGTGGCCGGATGCGGAGGTCCGCCTGCTGCGGTGGCTCGAGGTGGTCCTGAACGGCAACGAAGCAGAGGAATGGCAACATGGCACGGTGGGGGAAGCTCCTGCTGCTGCAGTACCAAGGGAGGAAGAGAGGTCAGGGAGGCAGAGAGAGAAAGGGGTGAATCAAGGAGATAAGGAGGGCCGACGGAGCACATCTGATGGGGGTCCTGGAGGCGACGGGAATGGCCTACTAGATCGGGCGAGGGATGGAACGTCTCTGGCGGTGGCGCGAGAGGCTGCAGGCGCGGGGCTCGGGGCTGACGGAGAGGGCGACGGCTGCAGCTGGGAACGGTCCCTGAGCTTGGGGACGAGCTCGCCCGATCTGGATCGGGGCCAGCTGCGGGGCACGAGGAGGATGCAGGAGGCTCGGGCAGCGCACGGGGCTGCTGATGCTGCTGGTGGTGGACGGCGAGGACGGCACGAGGTGGGAGGCGGCAGGGAGCTCCTCTCCCTGGCTCGCGAGGAGGGGAACGGGGAGGTTTGCGTGGGCTGTGGTGGTTGGTAGGGCACGGAAGGCGAGGAAGATCAGGAGCGGCTGGCCGGTGGATGGATGCATCGAGAGGATCCCAAGGTGGGAGAGGAGTGTCGGCGGGGAGAAGGATTGGATGGGACAGCCCTCCTAGTATCTAGGGTTAGGCTAGTTATATAGTGAGTGGGTTAGATTAGGGCGATCTAGTCCCTACGATCGTAATTGGACGGTCGCGAATAAAATAGTTAGGGAGCCCAATTAACAAAACGGAGATGTTTTGTAGACGTTAGGGGATGATCCGGACACAACGGTCATGACTACTCGAGTTGGGTCCGGGAAGTTTCGGACACGCACGCAAAGGGGGGTTAGGCCGTCACGGTCAAGAGGGAAGCGAAAACTAGATTGGTCTGGAACGGTCAACGAAGGCAAGGGGAACGCGGCAACTACAGACAACTACAAGTTTTATGAAAACATGCGGATGCAATGCGCATGATGCTATGATATGAAATGCAAGACATGAACAAAATGCAAAACAAAAGACAAAAACCCAACCACGAAGAAAATATCATATCGCATCTCCGGAAAAAGGCAAGAGTTGGAGTTACGAATACGGAAAGTTGTATCCGGGGCGTTACAGAAGGAGGGGAGCTTTACTTGTAGGAGAGGAAGGTTTCAGAGTACAGGTGAGAGAGCAAGTGATCAGACACAACACGCATGCCTCTCGCGCCCACGCAGGGGCTGGCATATAACCACTCGACTTCTAGGCCCACTGATGATCTGGCCTAGCGATGACTTGTCCCTCCATTCCCTATGGGCTACTCAGGTCCACCATGGCACTTGTAGGTGCAGGTGTGACATTTCCCCCTTCATAAGAAGGAGCGTCACCTAGCGCTCTAGCCGCCCCTTTCCAGATCGCTGCCGTCGGAAAACGAAGTTTGAGCGTGTCGTAGTCTTCCCATGTCACTGCTGCAGACGAAGAGGAGTTCCAGCACACTTGAATTTGCACAAGCGCTGCGTTGCCTCGCTTGACCATGCATCCGTCGAGGATATCCATGGGCGCTGTCTCGACCATGGACAGATCCAGCGGCTTGGGCAGCTCTGTGAAGACAGGCGTGTAGTTGGGTGTCTACGGCTTCAGCTAGGAGACGTGGAAGACGTTGTGGATGCAGTTGTCCGGCAGCAGAATCAGCTTGTAGGCAAGTGCCCCGTTCATGGCCTCCACCTTGAATGGCCCGAAGAACTTGTAAGCTAGCTTGGCGCAGGGTCGATTAACGACGAAGGACTGCGCATACGGCTACAGTTTCAGCAGCACGTCCTCACCGATCTGGAAGCTTCGCTCCGTGCGATGGCGGTCCACCTTCTTCTTGAAGCGGTGTTGAGCTCACAACAACTGTGCACGCAGGCGGGCGGTGTGTGCGCCCCAGTCCCACTGCTCGTTGTCGAGGACCGGCGCCGGTTTGTCGTCCCAGAGCACCGTGGCGCCCAAATTGGGCTTGGTGCCATACAGTGCTTTGAACGGGGTGCAGTTGATGGATGCGTGGAAAGAGGAGTTGTACCAGAATTCGGCGGCCGGAAGCCACCGGCGCCAGTGATGGGGGTCATCGTGGATCACGCAGCGCATGTACATCTCCATGCATTGGTTGACCTACTCGCTTTGTCCGTCTGTCTGCGGGTGATTGGCCGTAGAGTACGGTAGCTTCGTGCCCGCGGCCGCGAACAGTTCGCACCAGAGCGCGCTGGTGAAGACGCGATCGTGGTCGGAGATGATAGAAGTTGGCACGCCGTGGAGCTTGACGATGTTGTCCCAGAATGCACGCGCCACCTTGGCTGCGTTGAATGGGTGGCCAAGAGGGATGAAGTGGGCGAACTTGGTGAGACGATCAACAACCACCATGATGGAGTCGCTTCCTTCTGATGTAGGCAGTGCTTCGACGAAGTCCATTGTCAGCTCCTGCCATGGTGTCGTGGGAACAGGCAATGGAGCCAATCGGCCGGGTGGCCGATAGTGCTCGTGCTTGGCCTGCTGGCACACCAAGCACTGCTTGACGAATTCATCGATGTCGTGCTTCTGTACTGGCCAGAGGAAGAGCTTCTTGATGCACCGGTGAGTGGCGGTGATGCCCGAGTGGCCATACACCATACTGTCATGGAAGGCACTGATGAGTTTGGTGCGGAGCGCCGTGTTGGTGCCGATCCGGTGGCCGCGGCGAATCAACCCCTTGTGCAGCTTGAACCCCTCCTCATCTGGACTGTGAATGGTGAGGCGGGAGAGCATCTCTTGCACGGTGGCGTCAGTCACGTAAGAATTGGCGACCTCCTGCACCCAGGCTGGTTGGTAGAGGGAGAGCGCGGCCACGCTCAGTGCAGTGCCCACCCGAGACAGAGCATCTGCCCCGCCATTCTCTGCTCCGTGCCTGTACTGAAACGTGAACTGCAGTCCACTAGTTTGGACATCGCCTTGCGTTGCAGGTCCGTTTCCAGTTGCTGATCCCCCAAATTGGCAAGCTCTTGTGATCCGTAAGGATGGTGAACGGCCAGTGCTGAAGATAGGCACACCATTTCTCCACGGCCATCATCACTGCCAGAAATTCTTTCTCGTACGCAGACAACTTCTGGTTGAGGGTACCCAATGCCTTGCTGAAATATGCCACCAGATGGCCCTCCTGGACAAGCACAGCGTCGGTGCCGGTGTCGCACGCATCGGTCTCGATGACGAACAGCTCGCCGAAGTCGGGCAGGGCGAGAACAGGTGTGCTCGCCATGCATGGCGCGCTTGAGCAAGTCGAAAGTGGCCTGCGCCTGTTCAGACCACTCGAAACCCTTCTTCGTCAGTAAGTTAGTGAGCGGCTTGGCAATGATGCCATAGCGCGCTACAAACTTCCTGTAGTAGCCAGTGAGGCAGAGGAACCCGCGGAGCTTGGTGGCCGTCGTTGCTGTAGGCCACTGAAGCATCGCCTGCGTATTGTCCGCGTCCATGGCCACGCCCTCCTTGGAGATGAAATGCCCCAGGTATTCGATGGTGTCCTGTGCGAAGGAACACTTCAAGGCTTTGAGGAACAGCTCGTGCTGACGAAGAAGCTTGAACAGTTGCCGCAGGTGCTTGACGTGCTCTTCCAAGGTGCCGCTGAAGACTAGGATGTCGTCGAGGAAGATGATGACGAACTTGCGTGCGTGCTTGCCAAAAGTCGCGTTCATAAAACACTGGAAGGTTGTCGGGCGTTCGTTAGACCGAACGGCATGACGCGGAACTGAAAGTGCCCGTGGTGGGTTTTAAACGCCGTCTTGTGCTCCTCCTCCTCGCGCATACGGATCTGGTGGTAGCCGGCGCGGAGGTCGAGTTTGGAGAACTAGGCCGCGCCAGCAAGTTCGTCGAGTAGCTCGTCCTCGATCGGCAGGGGAAACCGATTCTTGATGGTGATGTCGTTGAGCCGCCTGTAGTCGATGCAGAATCGCCAGGTACCGTCCTTCTTCTCGACGAGGAGTACTGGCATCGCGAATGGGCTCACGCTGTGGGTGATGACGGCAAATTGCAGTATCTCTTCGACTTGGCGTTTGATCTCATCCTTTTTCAACGGCGAGTACCGATACGGGCGCCCGTTCGCCGGTGGTGCGCCTTCCACCAGAGTGACCACATGGTCGTACTGACGGTGTGGTGGCAGCTTCTTGGGTTCGCCAAACACATCGGCAAAGTCGTCGAGGCCGCTTGCACTGCTGGCGGAGGGGGCTCGTCCTTGTTCGCGCTCGGCGCGCGCCAGTCCACAACCTCCATGTACCAGTTGTCTTTCCTGGTGTGCCACTTGGAGAACTGGTCCGGCTCGATGTAGTCGATGTTGGTAGTGGTGCCCTTGGGGCAAACGCCTTGCAGTGTTACGGTCTCACCCTGGTGCACGAAGGAGACGGTCTTCTCCAACCAGTGACAGTTCATGGGACTATTTTGCTCGAGCCAGTCCATGCCCAGCACGCCATCGTACGCCCCGAGCGCAAGCTGTCACATGTCTATGCTGAATGTGTGTCCCTGGCACCACCACTGCACAGCCGGAATCATGCTGTCGCAGATCAGGCGCTCACCGTTGGCGACACGCACCTCCACGGGTGGCAAGGGCGTGCTTGTTGCCTTGATCCGCCCCGCGAACGCCTGAGAGATGAAGCTGTGTGTACTACCCGAGTCCACGAGCAGCAACATCACCTGATTCCCCACCATTGCTCGAGTCCCCGCCAGAGACTGCATGTGTGGAGATGAGGCAGCTTTCTGGTGCGGGTTGCTCCGGTACAGGCGCGTCCAGAAGGTTGAGCACGTGCACCACATCGTCAGTGAGTACCTTGCTGTAGTCGCCCACTTGAAAGGTGAGCAACTGCGTCTGCTGCTTGCAACGGTGCTCGCGGGAGTATCGTTCGCCACACTTGAAGTAGAGCCCGTTGGCGCGTCAGAAGTCGCGGAGTTGGCGCTCGCGGGCGAACTCGTCATTGGTCGGCCAAGCCGCTGCTGGTGGCCGCGGGGGAACCGTGGCGGGCAGAGGCAGGGGACATCCGGCAGGAATCAGCCAAGGGCGCGAGCGACGAATGTCGTTTTCTTCCTCCTAGATACGAGCCAGCACCGAGGCACGCGTGATGCTGGTTGGAGCCTAAAAGATGAACAGCAGCATGTAAATCGTCCTGCAGCCTAAGGAGGAACTGGGTGATGAAGAAGCGCGGGCTCAACGAGGTGTCGAGGGCGGGGAGGTGGTACATGTGAGCTTCGAACGCTGCTCAGTACTCTGCCACCGTGCCTGTTTGCCGTAGTTGCAGGGGTTGATGCATCTCCAGCTCGAACTCGTCCGCCCCAAATTCTTCACGGATCACAGCACAGAAGGCATCCCACCCGAGTGCGCGATGAGCTTGACGGTACGCCTGAAGCCAGTGAGCAGCCTATCCTTCGATGTACAGCATCACCGTGGTCAGCCAATTGTGTGGCAGTACGCGATACAACTCAAAGTAGGCGACACAACAATCGATCCACAAGTACGGGGCTGAGCCGTCGAAACGTGGAAAATCGTTCTCGGGCGGCTTGGTGAAATACTCCTCTTCCCGCGGCATCTCCATGTCATGGTGGCCTGGAGAGAAGTCGGCAGGGTGTGGACCGTCGACGCGGCCCCCTCCATGCTGTAGTTGAAGAAGAGGCGGTCCATTATTGACGAGGTGAGGTTGCGGCACATGCGGATCCACCGGTGCCGTGGAGGAGCCAGTCAGGGGGCCGCCTCGTGTAATACTTGGAGGGCAGCCGCGCGGCAAGGTCGCGGGTGGTGGTGGTGCGGTCTCGCGCTGCTAACGCACCTCATCGACGTTGGCCTGCGTCAGATCCACTTGCCGGTGCAGGTGGGCGAGATCGACGGAGACCTGCTTGTTGAAGGTGATCTGCACCTCCGCTTGCTTGTCGCCGGCGAGTTTGCTCTTGTCTAAGCGGGTGAGCAGGGACGAGAGCATGGACTTGAGTTCCTCCGACGATTACGCCATGGCGAGGAGGATATGCTTGGTCTACACAGAAGGCTTGGAAGATGGCATCGTGCCGGCTCGGTCTAACCCTGCTTGGGATTTTGCATCGATTTGCCGAAGCAATTCAACACCCAAGCAGTGGATGTTACAGATCAATCGGAGTGAAAGCAGGGGAGGGGGATTGACTGAAATCGGAAAGGCTCTGATAACCAGTTGTGACGACCCGATGAAGATCAGATCGCACGGGAGGGAAAGGGGATGAGATGCAGGAAGAAGGAGGGCAGCTTTACTTGTAGGAGAGGAAGGTTTCATAGTATAGGTGAGAGAGCAAGTGATCACACACAACACGCATGCCTCACGCGCCCACGCAGGGGCTGGCATATAACCGCTCGACGGCTAGGCCCACTGATGATCTGGCCTAGCGATGACTTGTCCCTCCATTCCCTACTGGCTACTCAGGTCCACCATGGCACTTGGAGGTGCAGGTGTAACAGGTGGATTGGGGAGGCACGGAGGAATGCGACCAACAGTGATGCACGGCGGCCAGGTTACCGGTGGCTGCACGCTTTGGTCTCGGGAGGAGCAAGGATGAGTTGCGAGAGGGCTTGCTAGTGTTGAGCGGGAGGCGAGCTGGACAACGTTGGGGGTCAGGGAAGAATTGGGGACGAGGTGGCAACTTGAGCCAGGGGAGATAGGAGCAGGGCGGCGGCGGGAGCCAGGGGAGATAGGAGCAGGGCGGCGGCCGGAGCCGGGGGAGACGCGAGCGGGGCGGCGGCCGGAGCTGCGGGAGATAGCAGCAGGGTGGCGGCTGGAGCCGGGAGACGGGGTGCGGCGGCGGCGGAGCTGGGAGATAGGAGCAGGCGGGCCGGAGCTGGGGAGACGGAGGGCGGGCGGCTGAGCTGGGGAGATAGGAGAGGGCGGCGGCCGAGCCCGGGAGACGCAGGGCGGCGGCCGGAGCCGGGAGACGAACGGAGCGGGCGGTGGCTGGAGCCGGGAGACGGAGCGGGGCGACGGCCGGAACCTGGGGAACGGAGCGGGCGACGGTCGGAGCTGGGGAACGGGAGCGGGCGACGACCGGAGCTGGGGAGACGGAGCGGGGCCGCGGCCGAGCTGTGGTGACGGGAGAGTGGCATGGCCGGAGCCGGGTGACGGAGCGATGGCTAGAGCTGTGAAGACGGAGCGGGGCGGTGGCCTGAGCCGGTAGGATGGGAGTGGTGGTCGCGGCGTCGGAGACAGAGGATAAGTTTTTTTTTCCATTTTTCGCTTTTACTAGTAGTACTCCTACATATATTGGTTGAGGATTTTTTCATCCGTCCTATATAGGGGAGGTAGTAACAGAATAATATTTTGTTACTAGTAACAAAATAGTCCAGCCCTATATATATATATATGTGTGTGTGTGTGTGTGTGTGTGTGTGTGTGTGTCTGTTTGTGTGTGTGTGTGTGTGTGTGTGTGTGTGTGTGTACCCCTCCTAAGTCAAATTAACCACTCTCGTTGTCAAGCAAAAAGTAGTGATGGACCAAGCGGGCCCACAAATGGAAAGCATCGATATCGCTGATAACCGCTTAAGTGGGTGTGAGAGGACAACCACCATCGCTTTGCAAGTGGGCCAAAACATATGTTAAATATAATACTTAAATTGCACAACTTTGATGTGCCACAGATGCCTCAATAACCGTGAACCATGCACCCACACAGAGCGAGGTTCATGAAGCGTACTACATAGGATGGTCCCCTCCCCCCTCTTCGACGCATACTATATGCTCCTACCGTAATACAACGCAAAAAGAATCCTCATCGATGGTGAAATTAATTAACCTCTTGATACGTCTCCAACGTATCTATAATTTTTAATTGCTCCATGCTACTTTATCTACTGTTTTAGGCAATATTGGGCTTTATTATCCACTTTTATACTATTTTTGGGATTAACCTATTAACCGGAGGCCCAGCCCAGATTTGCTGTTTTATGCCTATTTCAGTGTTTCGAGGAAAAGGAATATCAGACGGAGTCAAAACGGAACGAAATCAACTGGAGAAGTTATTTTTGGAAGGAAAGCCACCCAAGGAACTTGGAGTGCACGTCAGGGGAGATACGGGCTGCCCACGAGGGTGGGGGGCGGGCCCACCCCCCTGGGCGCGCCCCCTGCTTCGTGGGGCCCCCGTAGCTCCTCCGACGTACCCCCTGCACCCATATATACTCTTGTACCCTAAAACTTCCAAAACAGAAGATAGATCGGGAGTTCCGCCGCCGCAAGCCTCTTTAGCCACCAAAAACCTCTCGGGAACCTGTTCTGGTGCCCTGCCGGATGGGGAACCCATCACCGGTGGCCATCTTCATCATCCCGGCGCTATCCATGACGAGGAGGGAGTAGTTCACCCTCGGGGCTGAGGGTATGTACCAGTAGCTATGTGTTTGATCTCTCTCTCTCTCGTGTTCCATCTATGGCACGATCTTGATGTATCCCGAGCTTTGCTATTGTAGTTGGATCTTATGATGTTTCTCCCCCTCTACTCTCTTGTGATGAATTGAGTTTACCCTTTAAAGTTATCTTATCGGATTGAGTCTTGTATGAGAACACTTGATGTATGTCTTGCCGTGATTATCTGTGGTGACAATGGGATATCATGTGCCACTTGATGTATGTTTGGTGATCAACTTGCGGGTTTCGTGACATTGGGAACCTATGCATAGGGGTTGGCACACGTTCTTGACTCTCCGATAGAAACTTTGGGGCACTCTTTGAAGTACTTTTATGTTGGTTGGATGAATCTGAGATTGTGTGATGCATATCGTATAATCATGCCCACAGATACTTGAGGTGACAATGGAGTATCTAGGTGACATTAGGGTTTTGGTTGATTTGTGTCTTAAGGTGTTATTCTAGTATGAACTCTTTTATAGATCGATCCGAAAGAATAACTTTGAGGTGGTTTTGCACCCTACCATAATCTCTACGTTTGTTCTCTGCTATTAGTGGCTTCGGAGTGACTCTTTGTTGCATGTTGAGGGCTAGTTCTATGATCTATCTATGTTATTATTGTTGAGAGAACTTGCACTAGTGAAAGTATGAACCCTTTGCCTTGTTTCCTATCATTGCAATACCGTTTACTCTCACTTTTACCACTTGTTACCTTGCTGTTTTATTATTTTAGATTACAAAAACCTATATCTACCATCCATATTGCACTTGTATCACCATCTCTTCGCCGAACTAGTGCACCTATACAATTTGCCATTGTATTGGGTGTGTTGGGGACACAAGAGACTCTTTGTTATTTGGTTGCAGGGTTGCTTGAGAGAGACCATCTTCATCCTACGCCTCCCACGGATTGATAAACCTTAGGTCATCCACTTGAGAGAAATTTGCTACTGTCCTACAAACCTGTGCACTTGCAGGCCCAACAACGTCTACAAGAAGAAGGTTGTGTAGTAGACATCACCTCTCTCGATGTAGGTCAAAGTGATGCACATGCATCGACGATGGCCTCGTGGGCCCACAGATGGAAGTGCCACAAGTTAGTGTCCTAACTAGGATAACCACCGCCTGCATGCATGTGGCGCAAAGAGGTGTTGTGTTATGTTTGAATAGCAATTTTCACAATTTTGATGTGGCACGTCCCTCGGAAACCAAAAAGTCCCAACACTGAGTGAGGTGTACTTGTTCACGGACGTGCATGTATTGTGTGTGTGTATATATATATATATATATATATATATATATATGATAGTCCCCTCCCACCTCTTCGACACGTACTATATACCACCATAACACAAACAAAAAAGATTCTACCTTGCTTGTCAAATTAACCTCACTACCGACTGTTCATCAAAGTGATGGACGACGACCTCGCGAGCCCACAGAAAGCGTCATATGCGAGTATCGAGTGTCGTGTAGGACAACCATCGACTGCATGTGGCCAAAACATGTATGTATGAAAGGGTCGTGTAATGTTTTAAATTATGAATTCACGACTCTAATGTGGCACTGGCCTGCCTAACAAAACGGCCAACCCACACAGTGGCTCAGAACTTGTAGTGTACTGCGAGCCACTCGCCACCCCCAGACGCACACACCCACACACACACACACCGCGAATCCACCGCAACTATGATGCATGTTAAATTAATTATCCCACAGTGAACATATATATGTTACCAGAGGAGGGACGTTTTAGTTTCGAAAAAAATCAGAGATCATTAAGATGTTTTAGTGCATTAATTGATTGATTTTCTACGGGTATAATGTGCAAAAATCAAATTCGAGCCACATGCACACGTGACAGTGCACCTAAATGGATTGCAAAAGCACATGTGTCCCACTGGGTGCATGTTTACTCCCCGTGCAACAAATTTCAAACAATGAGAATCTTGATTTTTAAATTCAAGTACATCCAAAACTTATTTGAAGTTCATGAAACTTATCGTGTTGTCATATGGGCACCAATACAAAGTTGCATTGTACTTTTCTGGGTCAAATATGAGACCAGTTTTGATGTAATCTTTATATAATTACAAATGGGAGATTATTAATAATTGGTATCCAATATCCCAAACGGAGTATTTATTCGAACCGTGAGCATTAGACCAACAATGAATACGTGCCATGCTTCGGTTAAGCAAAAAATAAAGCGACATCATTAATCATCCAAATAGAAAAACAATATGCGTGCCGCCACACGACCCGTGTACCGTGCGAGCAGGCGTGAGTTGAAGGGACGCATGCGAGCAGTCCGCCGCGTAGGCAGACCGGGAGGCATGCGTGCATGTGTGTGAATTGATGGAGGCGTGCTCGCTGCGCAGTGTCATCGGGAGGCGTGCGAGTAGCTGTGTGACATGACGGTAGGCATGCCAACAGTCCGGTGCGCAGGCTCACCGGGAGGTGAGCCAGCGGTTTGGCCGCCGCCATATTAATGGTGCGCCCGAGCGGCCGCACCCCCCATCCTCGCCACACACACAATCCCCTCACTCTGCTTGCATCCTCGACGCTGCTCTCAGTCATCAAAGCTGTAAGTGTATGAGGATGCCACCGAAGCACCCCATTGGAGGGAGTGGGGACATCGAGGCTGCTAAAGCAGTGGAGGATGGCGTTGAGATGGAGATATAGTTTGCCCTCACCGCCTGCGAGTTATCGCTGCAACTTCACATCATCGACGGCGTCGAGCTTCAACAGCCGGAGGCGGAGTTCCACACCGACTCTGGTGACGACTCGGGCGACGAATTCGACGACCACTCCGGCATTGACTCCAACGACGACGGACAACTAGTTAGTCATCTATAATCATTTCGCTACCAGGAAAAGGCCTACAAATGGCGCACCAGTTTTGCCTACTAATGGCGCACTACTGGTGCGCCATTAGTATCACGCCACTAGTATTTTTTACTAATGGCGCACCAGTGGTGCGCCATTAGTATCTGGTATACTAATGGCGCACCACTGGTGCGCCATTAGTATAGGCCACGGTGCGCCATTAGTATAGGCCACTAGTGCGCCATTAGTATAGGCCACGGTGCGCCATTAGTATTTTTGAATTTTGATGGCGGGAAAATAGTAGTGGCGCACCGTCTAACCCCCACCGTGCGCCATTGCTATTTTTGAATTTTGAATTTGGATCTGGATCGTGATTTTTTTGCCCATTTTTTGCTCGTTTTTTTGCACGATATTATTTCAAATTTTGTTCCCATTTTTGGATCTTGTACGTTCTTTTGCCGTGTTCTTTTGCCGGAGAGGAGTTCGCCGAAGAGGAGGAGGAGGTCGCCGGAGAGGAGTTCACCGGAGCATCGGAGAGGAGGAAGGAGAGACCATGAGGGGATGGGAGGAGAGGAGGGAGGAGGAGCTCACCAGAGAGGAGGTAGGAGGAGATCACCGGAGATGAGGGAGGAGCTCACCGGAGAGGAGGGAGGAGAAAGCGTGAGGGGAGGGGAGGGGAGGAGAGGAGAGGAGGGAGGAGGAGGTTGCCGGAGAGGAGGAGGAGGTCGCCGGAGAGGAGGAGGAGGTCACCGGAGAGGAGGAGAGTAGTAGGGTGGAGGAGAGAAGGGAAGATGGAGTGGAGGAGTGGAGGAGAGGTGGAGTGGAGGAGAGGTGGAGTGGAGGAGAAGAATGAAGAGGTAAGGAGGAGAGGACACGCCACCATATATCTGACATAGTAATGGCGCACTGCAAGTGGCAGTCGCCATTACTATTTTTTTTATTTTTTTTTATTTTTTTGAATTTTGAAGGCGGGAAGATACTAATGGCGCACCATGGGCAGGTGCGCCATTAGTAACTTTTTTATTTTTTTGATTTATTTTGAATTTCGAAGGCGGGAAGATAGTATTGGCGCACCATGGGTAGGTGCGCCATTAGTAAGTTTGATTTTTTTTGAATTTTTTTGCCTCCCCAGATCTTAAAAGCCCCGTATCTTTTTTACTGTTAGGTTTTTGAGGATTTTGAAAATGTTTAACGGGGTTCCCCCGATTAAATTCTGATGTAACTTTTCGAGTAGATGATCTTTCGTATAAAAAACTTTTTCATTCGAGTTCGTATGCAAAAGTTATGCCCATTTTTACAAATTCTCGAGAGATTTTGCAAAAAAGTCGAAAATTCATGTTTGTAAATTTTGCTAACAACTAGACCACATATCACATGGGAATCTTTTTTTTGACATTTCTATCATTTTCTTTTATTTATTTTTAAACTGAAAAGGCGGTCCATAGGGGGGGTGCATTTGGGGAATGTTTCGGCCAAACTACAAATGGCGCACCGTGGGATGGTGCGCCATTACTAGTTACTAGTAATGGCGCACCATACTAGTAATGGCGCACCATCCCACGGTGCGCCATTAGTAGTTTTAAAAAAATACTAATGGCGCACCGTGGGATGTGGTGCGCCATTAGTATTTGCACACTAATGGCGCACCAACGCATGGTGCACCATTAGTATTTAGTAATGGCGCACCACATGTACAGTGCTCCATTAGTGTCCATCCCATCTATATCCCTTTTCCTAGTAGTGTTTATGTGTCAAATAGATCCCAGGGTTTCTCTGGTTACTCCTGCCTCCACCTTTTTGGAATAGAAATCCTATGGTTATGTTCTCCCAATCGATGAAATCTGAGTAAGTTTCGTTAGATCTGTGTAGTGTATTGATTGTTTGAATGGTACAAGTGATAAGAGATTAGTTGTTTCATCTGCGGAAATGATTTCTGCTAGTAATTCGACTAGGGTCAGAGTTCGTGCTAATAATTCCTAGCCAGGACTTGACAATTGATTTTGAATGACCAACATATGTTTGTGCCATTATTTTCTTCAAGATTGGTCTGTACATAGACGAATGTGCTTAAAAATCGAACCATAATCTCTGGATATGTATAAATAAATAGCCATAAATTCCTAATCCTACTTCACGGCATGTAATAGTTGATTTGATGCAAATTTTTGGCAACTGCCAAATGTTCTCTAGAGATTAGTTTGTAACCATTAGTTTGACGCCACATTGTTTTACTATTTTTATAGGTGTTGTCTGACGATGTGGACAACGAGGATGAAGATGTCCAAAGGAGGTACAATAGGCAAATCCTGAGGTAGCTTTATGCAGGAATGCATAAAAAGCGTAGTAATTAGGACCTGGAACGGCGGCTTTTGATGCACATTCTGCAATCACAAGCTTCATGCTGCGTATCAAAGTGTTCTCGTGCATGCAAGAGGATGGGCCATTGGCTCCTTCAAGCAGAAGTATGCTCGCAGGGTGGAGCACGACGCGTACGCTGAGTACCTGGAGAAGCTTCGGGATCGTGCCGGCTTGTGAGATGAGACGTGGGATCGAACTGTGTATGCTTGAGCATGCTTAATGACGGTTGAACTATGCGTGTGTACGTGTACGCTTATTATCTGTGTCTGAGTATGATTAATCTATGTTTACTTATGTCTGACTTTGGGATATGGATGCAATCAGTTTGGTTGATGGAATCTACCTTCGTCCTCGTTTATTGGTCCCATTTGTAATTTGTGTTAAATGTTGACTAAAGATCTAACTGACAAAATGTTAGTGCAGGTTAGCAAAAAATATATCATTGGATGCGATTTTGAACATAGTGTTCAATGATATAATTTTGGTGACATGCATAAACATTTCTTAGTCAAATATTTGGTCGAAATTTGGTACAAGTTACAGAGGGGACCAATAAACCAGGACGGAGGTAGTACATCAATCACACACGGTTCCCAAAATTGGAACCGTGTGCAATGACTTTCATTTTGCATGTTGCTTAAATCACAAACGGTTCCCAAAACTAGAACCATGTGCAATGGCTTTCGTTTTGCTTCTCGCGTCAATCACACACATTTGGCTCTAGCAAACCGTTGCCTTCGAAATTCTTTGTGGGACAGAAAACCCTCACCACCCAATTCAAAAAAGAAAAAAGAAAACCCTCGCCACCCCCACGTCACAAAAACCCTCACCCCTGCCCGCCACCCCATGCCTCCGGTCCCCATTCACACCTGCACAAGCTTCTCCGCGTCTATGCATGGCACCGCGTATCGCGGCGGTAACCACTTAACTCGACACCTGTTGCCGCCGCCAAGCTGCCGGCAAACCCCACCTCATTTCGCCACTTCCGCTTACCGCCACCTATCACCATCGACTTTCTCGACGTTGCTCGCGGTCGACCCAGCTCCGCTCGGTTGGGGAATCTGCCGTACTGAGATTTTTTTGTCATGGACGACAAGGTAACTAATTTAATGAGATATTATCTCATCCCTCATCCCAGTTCTTCTGCCTCCTTTAATCACCCGGCGGAAATCACCGTGAATTCATTTTTGTTTGTGCTGATTTGAGGGTTTTCTTTCATCCATAGAGTGTACAATGCACCGACACATCAGGACCTTGCGACCTCCGCCAGAGATTCCATCTCACCGTACCAGATGACTTGAGCATGTGCGCGGTATGTTCAATCTCTCCCTAAATCAGTTGGCATAGCCTACTTTCCTGAAGATATTCTAAATATTGCTAAATTTGGATAAAAGGTGCCACATGCACCATATACATCAAAGGGGATTTTCCCCTCTTCTTTCTATATTAGGCAAATTAATGATGTATTATTCTTTTGATTACTCTCATATTTCCATGACATCATGTTTACCCTATCTGTTTAATTATAGATTTTTGTCCTTCGATTTCAACTGTTGTACAGTTCTTTCAATTTGGGCCCATATTTGCATGTTACCATATTTTCTTTAACGATCCTACCATTTTCTGCAGCGCATCCCTTGCTATGCAACAACTTATGTAGTGTAAAATTTTCCCCTTTACATAAATCGAGGCTGCATGGATGTCATACTGCACGCAAACAATGGATTTACAATTGTTGCTACTGTATTACTTGATGAACATGGTGACTCCTATTTTGGCGCTGGCTTTTGGAAAGAAATTTCTAAGTTTTATGTACTGAAAGCTGGCACTAAAATTGGGCTCCACATAAAAGGGCCTGGTCATCAAGTATATGCTAACTTCCCCGACAAAATCATCCGTTCGAAGTTTGTTCGAAGTAAGTTTTCTTTTCAACTATCTGCATGTTGACTTGCCCAGCAATGTTAAATGAATTGTGTAGTATTTAAGCAATCAATTGTTATTCCCTTTTCTTACTATATTCCTACCTAATAACTTCTAGTTACCAATACACTTTTCTATCGCCCTGTTTTAACTAAATATTTCTTGTACTCTCATTTCTATCAGAAAGTGCTGATGACAAGGAGATTCTGGAGGTGGAGAACGGGCCTGCCAACAAGCGGAGGCAGGGCAAGCTAGAACCGCAAGTGACTCCAGCAGGCATAGACTTCATCATCAGCATCCCCGATGATATGTTGACAGTCATCATCTCCCTCCTCCCAATCAAATGTGGGGCGCGGGCAACCATCCTTCCACGGCGGTGGCGCCCCCTATGAAACTTCACCTCTCTCGACATCATCGACACCCACGAGCTCTGCCATGGCTATCGCAAAAGCTTGGATGCGTTCTCCAAGATCCTCGACAGTCACCCTGGCCCAGGTAGAGGATTTACAATGGGCAAGTTCCGTTCCAACGGCATGGACTGAGCAAAGCTTGATGACTGGTTCAGATCCCCCACCCTATATCAGCTCGAGGAGCTCACTTTTGATGATGGGCATATGCGCTCGCTGCCAATGTCCACACTCCGCCTTGCGCTCGCTGCACATCGCCAAGTTTAGGAACTGCCGTTCCCCCCTAATGACGCGCCCGCTCTTATTCTACCATGACTGAAGCACCTCGAGAATGTTGTTGTCTACCTCTCAATGATGACATGGAGCTCCTGCTCCATGGCTGTACTGCACTCGAGTACCTTCATCTTCAGGCGATCAATGGGTTGAGTACATTCCACATCACCTCCATGACTCTCCGAACTATTTATGTGTGATGATGGTTCGGCAGGAAGTCATCACAAGATGTGTACTACGGTATGGTCACTGAGGACACACCTGCACTTGAGAGATTAGTTGTACTTGATCAAGTAGGTCCAACAAGAATCAATGTCATTTCTGCACCCAAATTGACAGTGCTGGGCTACTCGTTTGACAAATACTCCGAACTTGTTATTGGATCCACACCCGTTCAGGTACAACAGCCGCCTTCTACCTCTCCTTCTACAAATTAACATTATTTCTAATTTTGAATATGTTTGTTTGTTTGTCATTCAGAAAATGATTCCGACAAGCCTGGTCGCGAAACTGTGCAAAGTTAAGGTCTTGGCACTAGAATCTATCGGCCCCAACCTGGAGCAAGTTGTCACTTTCCTGAGATGCTTTCCGTGCCTGGAGAAGCTGTATATCGAGGTGATGTTCCTTTCATGTTAAATGTTAATCATATGGGAGTTCAATTTGTGAAACTTTTTTTCAGGTTTACAATGACAATGTACTATGATTTCTGAGGGATTCTTTTCACTACAAAAAAAGACACATCCGTGACATTTTGGGCGAGCAATTTTTTTACATCATATATATGACACTTCTATGATGATAATTATGACAAAACCGGTATCATCATAGATGTGGTGGGCTCCTACTTCTATGACAAAAATCATGATGAAAATGGGCTTTTCGTCTGGCGGGCGGAGACGCAGCTGCATGACATTCTTTGGGCCGTCCATGACGGAAAAAACCGTGGTAGAAGCGAGGGGAGGAAAATTTCGGGAGTTGCGATTCTGTTGGGAGGTCGGGGCGGAGCGATGCGCGTTTCTCTCGACGACGTGCATGTGTGCGGCGTTGGCTCTAATCAAGCGAAGCGAGGCGTTGGGCCCTAATCGAACCCGGCGAAGCGCTGCGAGCTACGCGTTATCGAACCGAGCGATCGATCGATGGCTGTTAATAGCGAACTCGATGGGCGATTCTTCCGCTCTGCCGCTAATCAAGCCGATCGATTGGATGAGCGATGGCGTTGCGGGGGTTGGATGAACAGTGGCGGCGGTGTTGCATCGGATGAACAGGAACTCGTGGTGTGGAGGGCTGGATGAACAGTAGACAATGGAGGGGTGACCGTGGAGGGCCGGTTGAACAGGACCCCGTGGTGTGGAGGGCTGGATGAACAGGAGACGGTGGAGGGGTGCCCGTGGAGGGGTGGTTGAACAGGACCCCGTGGTGTGGAGGGCTGGATGAACAGTAGATGGTGGAGGGGTGCTTGTGGAGGGGTGGTTGAACAGTAGCCGGTGGAGTAGCGCACGATGGAGGCTGGATGAACATGAGCCCGTGTAGGCTGGAGGAGGTCGACGGTGGAGATGAACAGTATCTCGTGGAGTCTCGTTTTGTGGTACGCCACACCCCTCCCCCCCCGTGTCGACCGTAGCGCTCCAACACAAGTCCGTTTCATCCGTTTTGCGGTACGCCACACCCCTCCCGATCAACAGGACCCCCGTTTCAACCGTAGGAGGTCCGTTTCCTCCGTTTTGCGGTACGCCACACCCCTCCCGATCAACAGGACCCCCGTTTCGACCGTAGGAGGTCCGTTTCGTCCGTTTTGCGGTACGCCACACCCCTCCCAATCAACAGGACCCCTGCTTCGACCGGAGGAGGTTCGTTTCCTCCGTTCTGCGGTACGCCAAGCCTCGTTTCCATCGCCTGTTCCGTCCAAGCCGGTTGGCTCCCACGCGTTCCATTGCCTCCCGATGAACACGACGCATACCGTTGCCTCCCCATGAACACGACACATTTCGTTGCCTCCCCATGAACACGACGCATTCCGTTGCCTCCCCATGAACACGAGCCCTCGCCGTACGTATGTGCGACTAGGCGTTCGAGACCCCGCCCGTATGTACACATACGTGGCCGTATTTACTTTCTTCCACCCTGGCCGTTGTACGTACGTGTACATTCTACGTGTGCGCCTCTACTACGACACGAGTGCGCCTCTACAACGACCAGTATGTACGTACACGTTCGCGACCAGAATGACAATGCTACGTACGCTTCGACCAGGTGTGTCCCGACTGTCAGGCACTTCCTTGCATGCGAAGATGTAGCTGGTGGGTCCCAGCACTCAGGGGGCGAATCGTTTTTTTGCCCGGACGCACTTTCTTGTGTGCGAAGATGTAGCTGGTGGGTCCCAACAGTCAGGGGGCGAATCGTTTTTTTGCCCGGACGCACTTCCTTGTGTGCGAAGGTGTAGCTGGTGGGTCCCAGCAGTCAGGGGAAATGTTTTTATCGCGAAATATGGTGGCCCGTCTAGTGGGTCCCCGCTGTCAGGTGGAGGAATAATTATTTTCCGCGTAATAAGGAGGCACTGCCTTGCTGCGGCCGTGGACCCAGCTGTCAGCCTCTCCACGTACAGTCCACGTCTGATGGAAGCCGTTCCTTGACCACGTTGACCACGCCGTGCCGAGAGCACCAGGGCGGTGGACGATGGCGACGCCTAGGAAGGGGACGACACGGAGCCGGGGAAGACGCGGTAGTGGATGCCCACGCGTAGAGGAGTATGAGGGTTCACTGGTTCGCTGCGGTGTGAGGTTGCCATCGCCGCAGAATAACAGGGGGTGTGGGTGAGTAGAGGGATGGCCTGGCCAGCGGTGGGAATAGTAGGGGGCGGTGAGGCCTCCGCCGCATCGCAGCCGGCCACGGGAGGTAGGAGCACAAGGCACGACCGGCGCTGGTTTGGGCGGCTGGAGCAAGAAGACCAGAGGTTGAAGAAGCACTAAGGCCGTTGGATGGACATCGTACGGTCACTGGAGCTAGAATCGTGCATATTGACTAAGTTGACAAAGCCCTCCGTCCCGTCAACTTCCGAGGCCCACAAGTCAACTGCCACTATACTGGGTCCCAGCTAACAGGGGGAGTATTCATTTTTTTGTGCATAATAAGGAGGCACTTCCTTGCGTGCGAAGATATAACTGGTGGGTCCGAGCTGTCAGCGGCGGTAACGTTTTTTTCGCGAAATAGTGAGGCCCTTTTGGTGGGTCCCTGATGTCAGGTGGACAAATCATTATTTTGCACGTAATAAGGAGGCATTTCCTTGCGTGCGGACGTGGACCCAGCTGTCGGCCTCTCCACGTATAGTCCACTTTAGATGCATGTCGGTCGTTGACCACGTTGACCAGGTCGCGCTGAGAGCACCAGGGCGGTGGACGACTGCGTGGCCTAGGAAGGGAACGACACGGAGGCATGGAAGACTCGGCAGTTGTTTCCCACGCGGAGGGGAGTACGACTGGACGACGGTTTCTTGGTTAAATCGCCATCGCGGAGAATAACAGCAGTGTGGGTGAGTAGAGGATGGCTAGGCCAGCGATGGGAATCTGGTGGGGCGGTGAGGCTCTGGCGGCAAAGACACCGCCGCAGGGAAGGAGGGAGCAGGCAGTCCCGCCGGCGCTAGTTTGAGCGGCTGGAGCAGGCAGAGCAGAGATTGAAGAAGCACGACGGCCGTTGGATGGCCATCCAACAGTCGCTGCTTGTGCGTCAACCTTTTTTTAGGAAAGCCTCAAATCTGTGGAAAAGAACATACAGCCCATGTGCCATTATTTCTAATAAATTTACAGCCCATTTGCTAATTCTTAAGGTTTTTTTGAAGCCCATATTCTTTTTGTTAGCTTTACAGCCCATATTGTGGCCACGGTTAAAAAATTAAACGAAATTTTGCATATTTCGGTGCGGTCCGAACTGTTTTTAATCCCGAAATTTCGACTCACATTCAAACTGATTTTAAAACTAAATGTATATCAATATAAAATCCAACAAATTCTCCACGCATAAAAATTAATGTAATTTAAAATCTCGAAATGAAAAAAAAGATATTTGAAACTAATTGACGCTTTGATGTGTTTTAAACATGTGCATCCCATTTCTCATTACTGATGGGCCATTTTCTCGGCCAGCCGAATGAAAGCTCTCCTCGTCTTGAAAGATTTGCAGCCCAACAGGCCTGACAAAGCGACTTACTTGGCAAATCATAAAAAAACTGGGCTGTGGCCGTGGACCCAGCTGTCAGCCTCTCCACGTACAATACTCTTCCGATGGAAGTTGTTCCTTGACCACGTTGACCACGCCGCGTGGAGAGCACCACGGCGGTGGACAACGGCGAGGCCTAGGAAGGGGACAATGCGGAGCCGGGGAAGACGCGGCAGTGGAAGCCCGCGCGGAGAGGAGTACGAGGGTTCACTGGTTCGACTGCGGTGTGAGGTCTTTATGCCACTGGCCCGCCAGCGGTGGGAATAATAGAGGCGGTGAGTCCTCGCTGGCAACCTGACCGGCCACGGGTGGCAGGAGCATGAGGCACGACCGGCGCTACTTTGGGCGGCTGGAGCAAGAAGACCAGAGGTTGAAGAAGCACTGCGGCCGTTGGATGGACATCGTACGGCCACTTGAGCTAGAATCGTTCATATTGACTAAGTTGACAAAGCCCTTCGTCCCTGTCAACTTAGTAGGCCCACAGGTCAGCCTCCCACCAAGGTGGGTCCCAGCTAGTAGGGGGAGTATTCATTTTTCTGTGCGTAATAAGGTGGCACTTCCGGTGGGTCCGAGCTGACAGCGACGGGGACGTTTTTTTTCACGAAATATGGTGGCCCGTCAGGTGGGTCCCAGCAGTCAGGGGGCAAACTGTTTTTTTAAATGCGGTGGCCCGTCCAGTGGATCCCGGCTGTCAGTTGGAGGAATCATTATTTTCCGCATAATAAGGAGGCACTTACTTGCTGCGGCCGTGGACCCAGCTAAGACTCTCCACGTACAGTATACTTCCAATGGAAGTCGTTCCTTGACCACGTTGACCTCGCCGTGTTCCGTTGCATGCATGCGTCCATGGGCGTGGTGCGTTCCCACTGTAAGCCTCTCACGTACAGTCATCTTCCGATGACTCTCGGTTGTTGACCACGTTGACCACACCGTGTCGAGCGCACCCAGACTAGAACGACCAGGAGATGGGGAAGACGGGGCAGTGGAGTCGCAGATGGAGAGGAGTGGGAAACTTCACTGGTTCGGGTGTACAACCAAGTTCCTTCTTCATACCATGTAAATTAAACTATATAGAGCAAGTGATCTTCTTTTGCACTGCATGTATGCTTCTATTCTTCATTCGTAATCCAGTGGTGTGGTGAACCTACCCACTACAAAGACAATGTCATATTCGCAATGTCTTAACTATGAACAATGTCATATCATTCTACTATTATTTAAACCGCCTCTTTATTTGCCAATCTGAAATGGGATAAATTGACAAACACACTAACCATTGATACTTATGAGTTCTTGATCGTAATCCGGTGGTGTCGTGAAGCGCCAACTCCTTCACAATGTCAATTCCTGCCATGTCTTGACTGAACAATACCATATTGTGTTAATGCAATTTTAAACTGTGTCACTTTATTCACAAGAAGAAATGTGATGAATTGTCGGCATTGATACTTTTATGTGCAAAACCCGTCATCCATGCGCTTGTTTATCTTTTGAGTGAGGAAGATATAAGTGTTGAACAAGCCTTGATCTCATCATCTTGCTCGGTTGCTTTTTGCTGCAGCTCCCTAGCAGGGCTAACCTTTCTTGAACTCTATTGAAGTGCTGTCGGTTTTGTATATTATTTTGTCGGCGTGTTTATTTGCACTGGTGGCGATCTTTGATGCCTAGTGTATGTAATCTATTGTCTGCTTGTGCTTTATTATCATAGTGGCGAACTTTGATGCCCAGTGGATGTAATATGCCGTAATTTCTTTATTGTATAGTCTAGGTTTTTTCTTATTCACGATGCTGCAGTTATTTTACTGTATATACATCTTGTCTTCGAAGTAAACCGGCCAAACCGTAAAATTACGATACATAATCGGGCCGTCATGCAATCACGATGTATGATCCGCATCATGGGCCCCGTCAAACTAGCCCACTAGTAGATTCGGGCCTTTAATAGGCTGAGTAACCCTGGCCTCTTTTTGCAAGAAAACTCAATGGGCTTTAGGAGGCTGAAAAGTAGGCTGGGCCTGAAACGTACCGAATAGCTCACGGGCCGGCGGCAGCCCGAAATGGACCCCGACCCATGATTGTGCGAATCAATTCACGGGCTTTTAACAGGCCAAAGTTGTCTCGGTCCTTGTTTGGCCCAATCGGATATTGGTCATGGCGGGCGGATGCAAACCGGGCCGTAGTTTGGCCCAACTATATGACGGGCTTTTAACAGGCCGAAATTAATATAGGGACGATATGTTAAATGGGCCCTTAACAGGCCGAACCTAATATCAGGTCGTATTACTAAATGGGCCTTTAGCAGGTGGGCCCAAAAGCGTAGCGTCCAGTCAACGGGCCGAATCTGATATGGGCCATAATTGAGCCCAAAGCCTCTTAAAGGGTCGGACCTGTTCTGGGCCGTGATTTGGACCAGAAAGTGGGAGGCTTTTAACGGGCCGAATCTTATATGGGCCATTACTAGGCCCGGAACGTGGCAGGCCATTAATGGACCGGAGCAATTATGGGCCGGCATTTGGCCCAAAACATGGCAGCCAGTTAATGGGCGGCCTACTAGGGTCCTCAAAATCTTGTGGGCCTATAGTTGGGCCGGCCCATTAATGTCGGCGAAATCTGGTGGGCCTTTAGCTGGGCCGGCCCATTATGATCCGCAAGAATTTTGTGGGCCTTTACCTGGCCCGGCCCATTATGGCACACAAAAACCTTGTGGGCATTTACCTGGGCCGGCCTATTATGGCCCGCGAAATCTTGTGGGCCTTTAGCTGGGCCAGCCCATTATAGTCCACAAAATCTCATGGGCCTTTAACTAGGCCGGCCCATTATGGGCCGCCAAATCTTCTGGGCCTTTAGTTGGGCCGGCCCTTTAAACTTGATTGGCCATGCCATGTGTCGACGTATCATAAGCGCCTTCCGTCCAATGAGTGGGTGACATATGTCCCAACGATGAGCCGACACGTGTTTCCTCCAGCCAATGATGAATTTACATGTGGAAAATCCCCATTGGCCGGGGCTGTTAACGGGTTATCGGATCCAAAACCCGACCCGATAGCTTAACGGCATTCTAGTACGGTGGATGCCATGTGTGGGTCACCCTTGACGAAAGCACTTCTGTGACACGCGATATATCGTCATGGAAGTGGACACTTCTGTGATGATAATTTTGGTAATGTCATGGAACACTTCTATGATAGCACAGGTATGACTATCTTGATTCTGTCATAAATTTGTCATGGATGTACATGCATGACAAAAAACGCGACCTACTGTGACAAACACGTATCATCACGGAAGTGTATTTTTTTGTTAGTGTTTGGAGGATTTCAGTACATACGTGTCTCCTTTTCTAGGTTTACAATGACAATGCTTGATCCATATGGTTATATTCCATATGCATTTCTCCTTTGGATTCATCTATACTAGTTCTCTTAGGGAACTTTTCATCCACTCGAACATCTTGTGAAGATGGAAGATGGCATGTTAATGCCCATGTTAATCATGTCAGATCAAAGATGGGATGTTAGTGCATTTTACAAATCCTGCAAACCAAATAGGCCTATAGTAGTGTTCAAAACTGCATCTAGGCACTAACACCTTTTCTTCTTTTTCAGATGAGATTATGCCTAGTGGTGGATAATGTGAGACAATATAACAATCACGTCGAATGCCTAGATCTGCATCTCTCATAAATTACTTTGAACTCCTACCGAGGGACCTTACCAGAGATTATATTCGCCAGGTTCTTTGTTTTTAGAGCAAGGGTGCTGAAGGTAATGAGGTTTGCCCTACATTTATTTCTGAAAAATGAATGGTTTGTTGATCAGCGCCGGCGCCTGCGACAGAATGGACTAGGCTCCAAAAATGCTGAATTTCATTTTGGAACTTCAGATGATAGAGTAATCATCATGCCTCAGAATGGACTAGGCTCCAAAAATGCTGAACTTCATTTTGGAAATGGTTTATTCTTAAATGTGCTAGTCATATGCTTCATGATGCTCCCGTTATGTTTCAATTCTTATCGTTTATGTGAGCATCATTGCCATCATCATGCCTAGCTAGAAAGGCATTAAAGAAAAAGCGCTTGTTGGGAGACAACCCAATATTTACCTTTACTGTTTTTGTGTGTCCACATGATTATGCTACAGTAGTAATCGTGTTTTATAGCTTTTTTTCAATAAAGTGCCAAGTAAGACCTCTAGGATAGCTTACGATGATAGTTGTGTTGATCCTGGTGAAAATCAGAAACTTTTTCAACCAGTAAATTAGTTTTGATAATTCACAGAAACGTGTTTTTGTTCTTGTTCTTTTTTATATGGATTGGTACACAAATTTACTTGGACTTCCTAATTTGGTAGGATTTTTTCAGTTCCAGAAGTACACGTTTGATACAGATTACTACAGACTATTCTTTTTTTGGCAGAATCTGTTTTCTATGTGTTGTTTGCTTATTTTGATGAATCTATGAGTAGTATCGGAGGGTATGAACCATAAAGAAGTTAGAATACCGTAGAAATTACACGTCTATGAATTTAGAATGAGTTCATTACAGTACCAAATGGTGGTTTTATTTTCTTATACTAACGGAGCTTACGAGTTTTCTGTTGAGTTTTGTGTTGTGAAGTTTTCAAGTTTTGGGTAAAGATTCGATGGACTATGGAATAAGGTGTGGCAAGAGCCTAAGCTTGGGGATGCCCAAGGTACCCCAAGGTAATATTCAAGGTTAACCAAAAGCCTGAGCTTGGGGATGCCCCGGAAGGCATCCCCTCCTTCGTCTTCGTTCATCGGTAACTTTACTTGGAGCTATATTTTTATTCACCACATGATATGTGTCTTGCTTGGAGCGTCATTTTCTTTTGTTAGTGATGTCTCCAATGTATCCATAATTTTTGATTATTCCATGCTATTATATTACCCCTTTTGGATGTTTATGGGATTTATTTTACACATTTATATCATTTTTGGGACTAACCTACTAACCGGAGGCCCAGACCATATTGCTGTTTTTTTTGCCTATTTCAGTATTTTGAAGAAAAGGAATATCAAACGGAGTCCAAATGGAATGAAACCTTTGGGAGCGTGATTTTTGGAACGAACGTGATTCGGAGAGCTTGGAGTGTAAGTCAAGAAGCTTCCGAGGGCCCCATGAGATAGCCCCCTTCTGTAGGGCGCGCCCCTGTCTCATGGGCCCCTCGGGCGGCCACCGACGTACTTCTTCCTCCTATATATATATCTTCGTACCCGAAAACATCCAGGAGCACCATGAAACACAATTTCCACCACCGTAACCTTCTGTATCCGCGAGATCTCATCTTGGAGCCTTCGCCGGCACTCTGCCGGAGGGGGAATCAACAACGGAGGGCTTCTACATCAACATCCTTGCCCCGCCGATGAGTTGTGAGTAGTTTACCACTGACCTACAGGTCCATAGTTATTAGCTAGATGGCTTCTTCTCTCTTTTTGGATCTCAATACAATGTTCTCCCCCTCTCTTGTGGAGATCTATTCGATGTAAACTCTTTTTGCGGTGTGTTTGTCAAGATCCGATGAATTGTGGGTTTATGATCAAGTTTATCTATGAATAATATTTGAATCTTCTCTGAATTCTTTTATGTATGATTGAGTTATCTTTGCAAGTCTCTTCGAATTATCAGTTTGGTTTGGCCTACTAGATTGGTCTTTCTTGCCATGGGAGAAGTGCTTAGCTTTGGGTTCAATCTTGCGGTGTCCTTACCCAGTGATAGAAAGGGTTGCAAGGCACGTATTGTATTGTTGCCATCGAGGATAACAACATGGGGTTTATATCATATTGCATGAGTTTATCCCTCTACATCATGTCATCTTGTTTAATGCGTTACTCTGTTCTTATGAACTTAATACTCTAGATGCAGGCGGGAGTCGGTCGATGTGCGGAGTAATAGTAGTAGATGCAGGCAGGAGTCGGTCTACTTGTTATGGACGTGATGCCTATAGACATGATCATGCCTAGATAATCTCACAACTATGCGCTTTTCTATCAATTGCTCGACAGTAATTTGTTCACCCAACGTAATACTTAATTATGCTATCTTGAGAGAAGCCTCTAGTGAAACCTATGGCCCCCGGGTCTATCTCTTATCATATTTGCTTTCAATCTACTTTTATTTGCATCTTTACTTTTTGCATCTATATCATAAAATACCAAAAATATATTTATCTTATCATACTATCTTTATTAGATCTCACTTTCACAAGTGACCGTGAAGGGATTGACAACCCCTTTATTGCGTTGGTTGCGAGTTCTCAGTTTGTTTGTGTAGGTGCCTGGGACTTTTGAGGAGCCTCCTACTGGATTGATACCTTGGTTCTCAAAACTGAAGGAAATACTTACGCTACACTATGCTGCATCACCCTCTCCTCTTTGAAGAAAACCAACGCAAGCTCAAGATGTAGCAAGAAGGATTTCTGGCGCCGTTGCCGGGGAGGTCTTCGCTGAAATCAAGACATACCAAGTACCCATCACAAAACCATCTCCCTCACATTTACATTATTTGCCATTTGCCTCTCGTTTTCCTCTCCCCCACTTCACCCTTGCCGTTTTATTCGCCCTCTCTTTCCCAATCTCCTCCTCTCTTTTCGCTTGCCTTCTTTTGTGTGCTTGTTTGCTTGTTTGACCTTATGGCCGCGCCTAAGGGTCCTGACCACCTTCTCAAAAGGATGGATGAGATTGAATCAAATATTAGAAGCTTTAGGAATTTGCAATTTGAGCATAATAATTTCTTTAGAAAAGAGCTTAAGGAACAAAAGAGTTTTTTGGGGTTTATGAATAAATAGCTTGATGATATGAATAAAGAATTCTATGGTGTTAACGCTCAAATTATCCGGCTATAAAATGCTATAGCCAAAATTTCTGACAAGCAAGCCACCTTAGTCAATAAGATGGCCGCTAAACCAGAAAAATTACATGAAAATAATGATGAGGATCTTAAAGTTATTGATGCGTCTCCGATTAGATCTATGTTTTGCAATATGAATTTTGATGATTATGGGACTGATGATGAATCAACTTTGCCTAGAAGGCGTCTCAAGAATTCGGAGTCTTTAGATCTTAATGCTAAATTTGGTAAAAGTGAGATTGGACAATCCTCAACTTCTAATTGGAGAATCCTCAACTTCTAATAATATTGAACCTACTATCTCGGATTTCAAGGAATTTGATTATGATAATTGTTCTTTAAAAGGGTGTATTTCCTTGTTGCAATCCTTTGTTAATTCTCCTCATGCTTATAGTTAAAATAAAGCTTTTACCAAACATATCGTTGATGCCTTGATGCAATCTTATGATGAAAAACTTAATTTGGAAGTTTCTATACCTAGAAAACTTAATGATGAGTGGGAACCTACTATAAAGATTAGAATTAAAGATTATGAGTGTTTTGCTTTGTGTGATTTGGGTGCTAGTGTTTCCACGATTCCGAAATCTTTATGTGATATTCTAGGTTTCCATGATCTTGATGATTGCTCTTTAAACTTGCACCTTGCGGATTCCACCATTAAAAAGCCTATGGGAAGGATCAATGATGTTCTTATTGTTGCAAATAGAAATTTGGTGCCCGTAGATTTTATCGTTCTTGATATAGATTGCAATCTTTGTTGCCCTATTATTCTTGGTAGACCTTTCCTTAGAACGGTTGGTGCGATTATTGATATGAAGGAAGGGAACATTAGATTCTTATTTCCATTAAAGAAAGGCATGGATCACTTTCCAAGAAAGAAAGTCAAATTACCTTATGAATCTATCATGCGTTCTACTTATGAATTTAGTGCCAAAGATGGCGCTCGTTAGATCTATCCTTGCTTTTATGCCTAGCTAGGGGCGTTAAACGATAGCGCTAGTTGGGAGGCAACCCAATTTTCTTTATATTTTTGTTTTTGCTCCTGTTTAGTAATAAATCTTGCATCTACCTTCTGTTTAGATGTGTTCTTATCTTTTAATTAGTGTTTGTGTCAAGTAGAACCTATAGGATAACCTACGATGATAGTTGATTTGATTCTGCTGAAAAACAGAAACTTTGCACGCACAAATACAATTTTGTTAAATCATAGGAACGTGCTTTTGCATTGATTGTTTTTGCTGCTGTTCAATAAACAAATTGTACAGGACTTACTATTTTGGTAGGATTGTTAGAGTTCCAGAAGTTTGCGTTAGTTACACATTGCTACAGACTGTTCTGTTTTTGACAGATTCTGTTTTTCGTGTGTTGTTTGCTTATTTCAATGCATCTATGGCTAGTAATTCAGTCTATGAACCATAAGGAAGTTGGAATACAGTAGGTTTAACACCAAATTAAATAAAGAATGAGTTCATGGAATTACCTTATGTGGTGGTTTTGTTTTCTTTCACTAACGGAGCTTATAAGATTTCCTGTTGAGTTTTGTGTTGTGAAGTTTACAAGTTTTGGGTAAAGCTTTTATGGACTATGGAATAAGGAGTGGCAAGAGCCTAAGATTGGGGATGCCAAAGGCACCCCAAGATATTCAAGCATAGCCAAAATCCTAAGCTTGGGGATGCCCCGGGAAGGCATCCCATCTTTCGTCTTCGTTCATTGGTAACTTTACTTGGAGCTATATTTTTATTCGCCACATGATATGTGTTTTGCTTAGAGCGTCGTGTATTATATTATTCTTTGCTTTTTAGTTTACCACAATAATCCTTGCTATACACACCTTTTGGGAGAAGCTTATTTGATTAGAATTTGCTGGAATACTCTATGTGCTTCACTTATATCTTTTGAGCTTGATAGTTTTTGCTCTAGTGCTTCACTTATATCTTTTAGAGCACGGTGGCGTCTTAATTTTGAAGAAATTGCTAGTATCTAATGCTTCACTTATATTATTTTGAGAGTCTTTTAGAACAGCATGGTATTTACTATTATCATAAAGTTGGTCCTAGAATGGTAGGCATCCAAGTTGGGTATAATAAAAACTATCATAGGAAGTGAATTGGATGCTATGATCAATTTGATACTTGATAATTGTTTTGAGATCCGGAGGTAGTGATATTAAAGTCAAGCTAGTTCGGTGATTATGAATTTAAAGAATGCTTGTGTTGTAGTTAGCAAGTCCCATAGCATGCACGCATGGTTAAAGTTGTGTAACAAATTTGAAACATGAACTGTACTTGGCTTGTGCATCCTTATGAGTGGCGGTCGGGGACGAGCGATGGTCTTTTCCTACCAATCTACCCCCCTAGGAGCATGCGTGTAGTACTTGGTTTTTGATGACTTCTAAATTTTTGCAATAAGTATATGAGTTCTTTTGACTAATGTTGAGTCCATGGATTATACGCACTTTTACCTTTCCGCCTTTTCTAGCCTCTCTGGTACCGTGCATTGCCCTTTCTCACCTTGAGAGTTGGTCCAAACTTCGCCGGTGCATCCAAACCCTGTGATACGATACGCTCTATCACACATAAACCTCCCTATATCTTCCTCAAAACGGCCACCATACCTACCTATTATGGCATTTCCATAGCCATTCCGAGATATATTGCGATGCAACTTTCCACCGTTCCGTTTATCATCATCATGACATACATTAATTTTGTCGTATTGCCATTGCATGATCATGTAGTTGACATCGTATTTGTGGCAAAGACACCATGCATTATTTTTCATACATGTCACTCTTGATTCATTGCACCATCCCGGTACACCGCCGGAGGCATTCATATAGAATCATATCTTGTTCTAGTTTCGAGTTGTAATTCTCCAACGTATCTATAATTTTTGATTGTTGCATGCTATTATATTACCCCTTTTGGATGTTTATGGGATTTATTTTACACATTTATATCATTTTTGGGACTAACCTACTAACTGGAGGCCTAGCCAATACTGTTGTTTTTTTTGCCTTTTTCAGTATTTCGAAGAAAAGGAATATCAAACGGAGTCCAAACGGAATGAAACCTTCGGGAGCGTGATTTTTCGAACGAACGTGATCCGGAGAGCTTGGAGTGCAAGTCAAGAAGCTTCCGAGGGCCCCACAAGATAGGGGGTCGCGCCCCCACTGTAGGGCGTGCCCCCCTGTCTCATGGGCCCCTCGGGCAGCCACCGACGTACTTCTTCCACCTATATATACCTACGTACCCTGAAAACATCCAGGAGCACCACGAAACACAATTTCCACCATCGTAACCTACAGATCCATGAGATCTCATCTTGGAGCCTTCATGGCACTTTCTGCGGGGGGAATCAACCACGGAGGGCTTCTACATCAACATCCTTGCCCTCCGATGAGTTGTCGATGGTTTACCACAGACCTCACGGGTCCATAGATATTAGCTAGATGGCTTCTTCTCTCTTTTTGGATCTCAATACAATGTTCTCCCCCTCTCTTGTGGAGATCTATTCGATGTAAACTCTTTTTGCAGTGTGTTTGTCGAGATCCGATGAATTGTGGGTTTATGATCAAGCTTATCTATGAATAATATTTGAAAATCTTCTCTGAATTCTGTTATGTATGATTGAGTTATCTTTGCAAGTCTCTTCGAATTATCAGTTTGGTTTGGCCTACTAGATTGGTCTTTCTTGCCATGGGAGAAGTGCTTAGCTTTGGGTTCAATCTTGCGGTGTCCTTACCCAGTGATAAAAAGGGTTGCAAGGCACATATTGTATTGTTGCCATCGAGGATTACAAGATGGGGTTTATATCATATTGCATGAGTTTATCCCTCTACATAATGTCATATTGCTTAATGCGTTACTCTGTTCTTATGAACTTAATACTCTAGATGCAGGCAGGAGTCGGTCGATGTGTAGAGTAATAGTAGTAGATGCAGGCAGGAGTCGATCTACTTGTTATGGACGTGATGCCTATATACATGATCATGCCTAGATAATCTCATAACTATGCACTTTTCTATGAATTGCTCGACAGTAATTTGTTCACCCACCGTAATACTTATGCTATCTTGAGAGAAGCCACTACTGAAACCTATGGCCCCCGGGTCTATCTCTTATCATATTTGCTTTCAATTTACTTTTATTTGCATCTTTATTTTTTGCATCTATATCATAAAATTCCAAAAATATATTTATCTTCTCATACTATCTTTATTAGATCTCCCTTTCGTAAGTGGCCGTGAAGGGATTGCCAACCCCTTTATTGCGTTGGTTGCGAGTTCTCAGTTTGTTTGTGTAGGTGCGTGGGACTTTTGAGGAGCTACACTTTGCTGCATCACCCTCTCCTCTTCGAGGAAAACTAACGCAAGCTCAAGATGTAGCAGTTAGTATTTGGTTTCTGTTATTTAGAATAATGTTTTGCATCTATATTTTCAATAAAAATGTCAAGGATAGCCTTTATCATGCTTATTTTGCTAGTATACATGTTGCTGTTTGAAAACAGAAAGTTTACCGCTGTTGCCAAAATTCCCTAGAAAAGTCAGAGAATGATATAATGTTGAAACTTTTTGCATATTGAACTCTGATAAATCTTCTACAGCTTAGTAGTTTTCTCCTAATTTTTGGAGTTAGGTAAGTATGATGAATCTTGCATTCTTTACAGACTATACTGTTTTGTCAGATTGCTGTCATGGTTGCATTGTTTGCATATGTTTGCTTGTTTAATGATTCTATTTGAGGATAGGAGTATTAAATATACAGAAGCATTTACTATGCAATGTTGAATAATAATTTTAGTGATTTATTACAGTAGAAAATGATAAGGTTTTTGCATCAGTTTATACTAACTTATCTCACCAGTTCTTGTTGAGTTATATGTGGATGAAGTTTGAGAAATAGAGAAACTATGATATGAGATGAATTAAGTAGACACAAAAGCTCAAGCTTGGGGATGCCCAAGGCATCCCAAGATAATATTTCAAGAAGACTCAAGCATCTAAGCTTGGGGATGCCCCGGTAGGCATCCCACCTTTCTTCTCCAACAACTATCGGTTAGTATCGGTTGAGCCTAAGGTTTTGCTTCTTCACATGAGTTGTGCTATCCTTGCAATATAATTTTATCTTGCTTGGCTTGCTGCTTGAATAAAGTACTTAAGATCTGAATTTATTTAATGAGAGAGAGTCTTCATATAGCTACATAATTATTTAGCTACTCATTGATCTTCACTTATATCTTTTTGGAGTAGTTTGTCACTTACTCGTGTGCTTCACTTATATCCTATGAGTAAATGGTTGAATGAGTTGATTGTCATAAATCTGAAATTATATATGTTTCATATGCTTACCCCATTGGGAGTAATGACTTCACATCAAAGAAGTAGAGGTTGTAAATTTATTGAAGGTTAGCAAACATTGTATTGGTCATTTGAACAATTCATGAAAGAATATTGAAGCAAGAGAGATTTCACATATAAATATACTATCCTAGACATATTTTATAATTGTGAGCACTCATTAAAGTATGACATGCTAAAGAGTTGACGTTGGACAAGGAAGACAACGTAATGGGTTATGTTTTCTCACATCTCAGTTAAAGTATATTGTCATGGATCATTCAAACATGTTGAGCTTGCCTTTCCCCCTCATGCTAGTCAAAATTCCTTGCACCAAGTAGAGATACTACTAAAGTATAATTGCATGAGTGTTAGCAATTGTAGAAGACTATATGATAGTTGAGTATGTGGAGTTTTCTAAATCAAAGCTCTGACATGGACCCTTCCTAAAAATAAGATGAATTGCAATTGTTTGATGAATGAGAATGAAGTTTGCTAGTTTTCAAGAAAGTTTATGGTCTATGCTTTAACATGTGAATAGCTTGTTACTTGATCTTCAGAAGTTTTATGAGATGAACTACTGTTATGACATATAATCATGCTAGAAAAGGTGATTGAAATTATCATTGATCAAACTTGTGCACCTGCTAGCATTCACACTTCATAAATTATTTCGTTTATCATTTACCTACTCGAGGACGAGCAGGAATTAAGCCTGGGGATGCTGATACGTCAACAATGTATCTATAATTTATGAAGCATTCATACTATTTGATTATCTATTTTTAATGTTTATGGGCTTTAATATACACTTTTATATTATCTTTGGGACTAACATATTAACTAGAGGCCCAGCCCATATTGCTGTTTTCTTGCCTATTTCAGTGTTTCGAAGAAAAGGAATATCAAACGGAGTCCAAACGGAATGAAACCTTCGGGAGCGTTATTTATGGAACGGAAGCAATCCAGGGAACTTGGAGTGCAAGCCAGGGAAGCTTCGAGGAGGCCACGAGATAGGGGGGCGTGCCCACCACCCTAGGCGCGCCCTCCACCCTCGTGGGCCCCTCGTGGCTCTCCCGACCGACTTCTTTCGCCTATATATTCCCATATACCCTAAAAACATCAAAGCGAACAATATATCTGGTGTTCCACTGCCACAATCCTATGTAGCCACCAAAAACCTCTCGGGAGCCCGTTCCGGCACCCTGCCGGAGGGGGGATCCCTTACCGGTGGCTATCTTCATCATCCCGACGCTCTCCATGACGAGGAGGGAGTAGTTCACCCTCGGGGCTGACGGTATGTACCAGTAGCTATGTGTTTGATCTCTCTCTCTCGCGCTCTCTCTCTCTCTCTCTCTCTCTCTCTCTCGTGTTCTCTCTATGGCACGATCTTGATGTATCGCGAGCTTTTCTAATATAGTTGGACCTTATGATGTTTCTCCCCCTCTACTCTCTTGTGATGAGTTGAGTTTTCTCTTTGAATTTATCTTGTTGGATTGAGTCTTTAAGGATTTGACAACACTTGATGTATGTCTTGCCGTGCTTATCTGTGGTGACAATGGGATATCACATGATCCACTTGATGTATGTTTTGGTGATCAACCTGCGGGTTCCGCCCATGAACCTATGCATAGGGGTTGGCACACATTTTCGTCTTGACTCTCGAGTAGAAACTTTGGGGCACTCTTTGAAGTACTTTGTGTTGGTTGAATAGATGAATCTGAGATTGTGTGATGCATATCGTATGATCATGCCCACGGATACTTGAGGTGACAATGGAGTATCTAGGTGACATTAAGGTTTTGGTTGATTTGTGTCTTAAGGTGTCATTCTAGTATGAACTCTATGATAGATTGAACGGAAAGAATAGCTTCCTGTTATTTTACTACGGACTCTTGAATAGATGGAATGGAAAGGATAACTTTGAGGTGGTTTCGTACCCTACCATAATTTCTTTGTTTGTTCTCCGCTATTAGTGGCTTTGGAGTGACTCTTTGTTGCATATTGAGGGATAGTTATATGATCGAAGTATGTTATTATTGTTGAGAGAACTTGCACTAGTGAAAGTATGAACCTTAGGCCTTGTTTCCTAGCATTGCAATACCGTTTACGCTCACTTTTATCATTAGTTACCTTGCTGTTTTTATAATTTCAGATTACAAATACCCATATCTACTATCTAGATTGCAGTTGTATCACCATCTCTTCGCCGAACTAGTGCACCTATACAATTAACATTGTATTGGGTGTGTTGGGGACACAAGAGACTCTTTGTTATTTGGTTGCAGGGTTGCTTGAGAGAGACCATCTTCATCCTACGCCTCCCATGGAGCCAAGCCTGCTGCGACCCACCTCATCCAAATCAATAGGGATCTTTCCCCCATGAGCCCGGCATTGGGAGTCTCGCCTTGAGGCATCTCCAGGACTACCTCCTCCTGGCCCGGCAACCTCGGAGATAACACCACGGCGTCATCCGTGGGCCGGGGAGTGGAAGCCGTCGTGAGCTGATAGCTATTCATCTCCGACGAGCTCAGGGACCCATCCGAGGAGGGCAAGTCGATATAGGCTTTGGACGGACTGCACAAACAAATCTTGACATAATAAGAAGATGTAAAGCTAAAATATGCAAGAAGTATCCTGGCATACGAATACTTATGACTTCGCCAGCGGCTTGGCCTTGGGTAGCCACTCCTCCTCGCTATAGGCGGCGGTTGTGGAGTGGTCCGGAGGGAGGGTCGGTCCCTTCTTCGACCCTTCGGCCTCCCCAGAAGGGGCGGCCTTCCTTTTCTTCTCCCCCTTGTTTTGGGGGAGAGGTTTTTCCTCCCCCTCCTCCTCGTCGTCATTGGATGAATGCGCCTCGGTGTCTTCAGACGATGAATCCGGCACCACATTGCGCCGAAGACTTTTTCTGGTCCCCACGGCCTTCTTCTTGGACTTCTTCTCCGGCACCTCATAAGGCGCCAGAACCAGCATCTCCGTCAGGAGAGCGGTTGTTGGATCTTCAGGCAACGGAACCGGGCAGTCGATCTGCTCCGCCGTCGCCACGTATTACTGTTAGATCAGTATGGTGGCTTAAGTTCCTCCCACGAATATACTGAGGAAAAACACATCTTGCAAAATGTAGAATGCTTACCACATTGGCGTGGCGCTTGGCGCTGAGTCCGCGGTCCTCGGAAGTGGGAGGAGGGACTTCGCTGGACTTGAACACCACCTTCCAGACGTCTTTGTGCGTCGTGTCAAAGAGCTCTTGAAGTGTCTGGTGTTGGGCCGTGTCGAACTCCCACAGGTTGGATGCCCATCTTTGACACGGGATAATCCGGTGAAATAGCATGACCTGGAAGACATTGACAAGCTTGATATTCTTGGTTATCATGTTCTTGACACAGTTCTGGAGTCCGGTCAGCTCTGCGGATGCGCCCCAGGCTAGGTCCTTCTTCTTCCAGGAAGTGAGCCGCACAGGGATGCCGGATCAGAATTCGGGGGCCGCCACCTAGTTGTCGTCGCACGGCTCGGTGATGTAGAACCACCCCGATTGCCACCCCTTCACGGTCTCCGGAAAGGAGCCGTCGAGCCAGGTGATGCTGGGCATCTTGCCCACCATGGCGCCACCACACTCCGCCTGCTTGCCAACCACTATCTTCGGCTTTACATTGAAAATCTTTAGCCACATGCCGAAGTGGAGCCTGATGCGGAGAAAAGCCTCGCACACGATGATAAGCGCCGAGATTTTGAGGATGAAGTTAGGGGCCAGATCATGAAAATCCAGCCCGTAATAGAACAAGAGCCAGCGGATAAATGGGTGGAGGGGGAATCCCAGTCCACGGATGAAGTGGGCGAGGAACACGAACCACTCATGGGGTCCCGGAGTCGGAATGATCTGCCCTGCGTCCAGGAGCCGGTGTGCAATATCTGCGGCCAAGTATCCAGCGGGCCGAAGCTTCTTAATGTCCTCCTCCTTGACGGAGGAGGCCACCCACTTGCCTCCCGCTCCGATGTTTGGCTGTGTGGAGAAGGTGAGAACTGGGGCGCTAGAGCTCAAGCGTGCGAGAATGGATGAGCGGAAAAGGAAGTAGGCGTGGGTGAAAGAAGAGAATCCTTATCTCTTTATAGAGGCGGTAGAAACTGTGCGCCTCCCCACTTGCCCGTTAAGATTGCTTATTTCCCAAGCGCCACGGTTGATGGCGTGGTTGGGTTACCCTTACCTGTATTGATGAGAATTCCATGATAAGGGGACACGATCTCTGCTTCGACAAGACGTGTCAAGAAAACCGCCTCGCATTACATGCGGTAGCTGGTTGTGAAAACTGGTTTGAATAATGACCGAACCATGGTGTGATGTCATGCTATAAAAAGCTGTCAACAGATTAGATTTGTGGAATATTATACTGTCTATGGTGGTATGTGGAATTTGTTTTGCAGAGCCAGACACGATCCTTGTGTCCTAAATCTTTTATGGAATATTCGGAGAAGGAACCCGCCTTGCAATGCCGAAGACAATCTACGCGCCGGACTCATCGTCATTGAAGCCTGGTTCAGGGGCTACTGAGGGAGTCCAGGATTAAGGAGTCCTCGGACAGCCGGACTATTTACTTTGGCCGGACTGTTAGACTATGAAGATACAAGATTGGAGACTTCGTCCCGTGTCCGGATGGGACTCTCCTTGGCGTGGAAGGCAAGCTTGGCGTAGATATCCTTCTCTGTAACCGACTCTGTGTAACTCTAGCCCCCTCCGGTGTCTATATAAACCGGAGGGTTTAGTCCAAAGGACGTGAACAATCATAATCATAGGCTAGCATCTAGGGTTTAGCCTCTACGATCTCGTGGTAGATCAACTCTTGTAGTACTCATATCATCAAGATCAATCCAGCAGGAAGTAGGGTACTACCTCCATCGAGAGGGCCCAAACCTGGGTAAAACATCGTGTCCCCTGCCTCCTATTACCATTAGGCTTAGACGCACAGTTCAGGACCCCCTACCCGAGATCCGCCGGTTTTGACACCGACACCCGTGGCAGCGGGGTCCTAATGGAAACAAAGGGATATTAAGGCATCCTTTTAGTAGAGAACCAAAGCATTAGCACTTAGTGAAACATGAACTCCTCAAACTACGGCCATCACCGGGAAGTGTCCCGACTATTGTCACTCTGGGGTTGCCAGATCATAACACATAGTAGGTTACTATAACTTGTAATATAGGATCAAGAACACTAATATATTCATGAAAACATAATAGGTCTAGATCTGAAATCATGGCACTCAGGCCCTAGTGACCAGCATTAATCATAGCAAAGTCATAGCAACATCAATCTTAGAACATAATGGATACCAGGGATCAAACCCTAACAATACTAACTCAATTACATGGTAAATCTCAACCAACCCATCACCGTCCAGCAAGCCTACGATGGGATTACTCACGCACGGTGGTGAGCATCATGAAATGGTGATGGAGGATGGTTTATGATGACGATGGCGACAGATTGCCCTCTTCAGAGCCCCAAACGGACTCCAGATCAGCCCTCTCAAAGAAGAACAGGGCTTGGCGGTGGCACCGTATCTTAAAACGTGATGAATCCTTCTCTCTATATTATTTCTCCCCGAACTTGAATATATGGAGTTGGAGTTGAGGTTGGTGGAGGTCAAGGGGGCCCACAGGGCAGGAGGGCACGCCCAGGGGGTAGGAGCTGTTTGACAAATTTCAAACAGAGCACGTACCTCGTGCGGAAAACGGCATAGCTGATCATCTGTCAAAGTGTGCTTGCGCAAAAGCTTCCTGTGGAACCATGAACTTTTGTTCTCCATATTACTCAGCCCTCCGTATCCCCAGCAACAATGGGCCGGAAAAAGAGAAAGTTGGACTCCGGTAAGCCTCTCCCTGTAAAGCCCCTTAGGGCTCCTAACAGGGACCCTGCCGGAAACAACTCCCCATCACTTGCCGGGCATCACCTTCTGATACGTCTCCAACGTATCTATAATTTTTGATTGTTCCATGCTGTTATATTATCATTCTTGGATGTTTTACAATCATTTTATAATCAATTTTATATCATTTTTTGGTACTAACCTATTGACATACTTCCTAGTGCCAGTTGTTGTTTTCTACTTGTTTTTTACATCGCGGGAAATCAATACCAAACGGAGACCAAACGCAGCAAAACTTTTTGTGGATTTTTTCTGGACCAGAAGACACAAGATGGGCTAAAGAAGTACTAGAGGGGTGCCCCGAGGGGGGGCACAACCCACCAGGGCATGCCTAGGGGCGCAGGCATGCCCAGGTGGGTTATGCCCACCTCGGTGGCCTCCCACACCGCGTCTTTGCTCTATAAATACCCCAATATTCCAGAAACCCCAGGAGATTCGACGAAAATCAATTCCAGTCGCCGCAAGTTCCAGAACCACTAGATCTAGTCTAAACACCATCACGGAAGGGTTCATCATGTCCATTGGCGCCTCTCCAATGATGCGTGAGTAGTTCATTATAGACCTACGGGTCCAAAGTTAGTAGCTAGATGTCTTCCTCTCTCTCTCTCTCTCTCTCTCTCTCTATGTTTTTATCCATGAAAGTTGTTTGAGTCTTCTTTGATCTCTTACACGCATGATTGATTATAGCCTCATAATTCTTCTCTTATATTTGTGTTTTGTTTGGCCAACATGATCTATTTATCTTGCAATGGGAAGAGGTGCTTTGTGATGGGTTTGATCTTACGGTGCTTGATCCCAATGACAGAAGGGGAAACGACACGTATGTATCATGGCTATTAACGATAACAATATTGGGTCTATTTCTACATAAATTGATCTTGTCTACATCATGTCATCATTCCTATTGCATTACTCCGTTTTTCCATGAACTTAATACACTAGATGCATGCGGGATAGCGGTCGACGTGTGTAAAAATAGTAGTAGAAGCAGGCAGGAGTCGGTCTACTAATCCTGGACGTGATGCCTATATAAGGATCATTGCCTGGATATCATCATGAGTATTTGAATTCTATCAATTACCCAACTGTAATTTGTTATTCCACCGTTTGCTATTTTTCTCGAGAGAAGCCACTAGTGAAACCTACGGGGCCCGGGGGTCTTATTTAATATATTTGCCTTCATGATCTATTTTTGTTTGCTTTTATTTTCAGTTCTATTAAACCAAAAATACAAAAATACCTTGCCGCAATTTTTAGTAATTTATTTTATCTTGCGTTCCCGCCAGATCTATTTATCCAATCTACTACAATTTTATCTATCTTTTTACCCGTGAGGGATTGACAACCCCTCTCTTACGTCGGGTTTAAGTACTTGTTCTTTGTGTGCAGGAGCTGTTTACATGGTGTTGCGTGGTTCTCCTACTGGTTTGATAACCTTGGTCTCATCACTTAGCGAAATACCTACCGTTGCTGTGCTGCATCATCCCTTCTTCTTTGGGGAAATACCAATGTAGTTCAAAAAAACATCCAAAGGAATTTCTGGCACCATTGCCGGGGAGACATCATCAACATCAACCAGGTTTGTAATCACAAATCTCATCTCCTTGCAATTTACATTATTTGCCATTTTCCTCTCATTTTCCTCTCCCCACTTCACAAAAAATTTGCCGTTTTATTCACTCTCTTTTTCGTTCGCCATTTTCTCGTCAGATCTATTTTTGAGTGCGCTCTTGTCTGCATAGTCATGATGCCTCAACGAAAATATTATGATGATCCTTACCCAAATATTTTTCTTGAAATTGAGAAATGTACTAAGGAATATATCATGACACAATTTGAGCATAATAAATATTTAACTGAAGAACTTAAGGAGCACTCCGTTGTGCTAGATGCTATAACAAAAAAACTTGACGATATTAGTAGAGGAGTTTGCAATCTCCAATGTAATATGCTTTTGCTGAAATTTTGCCAGGTGAAATACTGATGCACAAGCTACTTTAGTAAACCAAATGGCCGCCAAACCAAACTCATTAGAAGATAAAAGCGATGAAGATCTTAAAATGTTTGGTGTTTCCTCTATTGATTCTTTGTTCAGTAAAATTAATATTGATGAAAAAGGGACTAGAGAAGAGTCAACTTTAGCTACAATGCGCCCCAATAATTCGGAAGCTGAAAATCTTGTTGAGAAAATTGATAAAAGTGGGTTTGAAGAGGTCAAAACTTTAACTAGTGATGTGCCCACTATTTTGGATTACAAAGACCTTAATTGTGGTAGTTTCTCTTTGGTTGGTTGTATTTCTTTGTTGTAATCCATGATAAATTCACCCCATGCTTATGAACAAAATAAAGCTTTTACTAAACATACTGTTAATGCTATGATGAAAGCTTTTGAAGAAAAGTTGCAATTAGAAGTTTCAAATTCCTAGAAAATTACATGATGAATGGGAATCTACGATGAAAGTCAAGATTAAAAATTGTGAGTTTTTTGCTTTATGTGACTTGGGTGCTAGTGTTTCTACAACTCCCAAATCTTTATTTGATGTGCTTGGTCTTACCGATATTGAGAATGCTATTTAAATTTGCACTTGGCGGATTCTACTAACAAAAAGCCTATGTGAAGAATTAATGATGTTATTATTCTTGCAAATAGGAATTATGTGCCCATATATTTTATTGTTCTTGATATTGATTGCAATCCGTCTTGTCCAATTATGCCTGGTAGACCATTTTTACATAGTATTGGTGCCGTGACTGATATGAAAGAAGGTAATATTAAATTTCAATTTCTACTAAGGAAGTGTATGGAGCACTTCCCTAGAACAACAATTAGGTCACCATATGAATCAATAATGAGAGCCTCGTATGGATATAGAACTAAAGATGACAACACTTAGATCCTTTGTGTTATGCCTAGCTAGGGTGTCACACCCTACATTTTGAAACATTTCATTTGCATTATTAAAGCATGAAAATTTGGACCAACAAAAACTTTTGCATTATTTGGCTTTTATTTGGAGTTGGTTGTCCCTTTGTGATTTTTTTTCAAGTGCTCCTTAAAGTCAACTACTCCAGCTTCTATATTTCATCTCCTTGCCCCAAACTTCTGCCCAATGACCATACCATGTGTATACTGCAATATGGAATTTTCTTACAAAAATAATTTGGCCAAAAAGTATTTTCTAAATTTAGTTTTCCAAAAACCCCTGAATTGAGGTTTGCACTGCAAGTACTTGATTTGGGTTATGAAAAATATTTAAAAAGGTATATTTGAATCCTATTAGATGTAGGACTTCCATAAACCACAAAAATATAATTTTAAAAGTTATTTTACTATTTTATTTAAAAGCTTTTTCTTAAGGCCAGAAATGGTCTTTAATAGGGAAAAATTATTTTATTGTTTTAAAAATATTTGAAAAAAATTAGGGAAACTCAGTGGACATATATTTTCCATATATAAGAGTTTCAACACATGGTCATGTTGAAAATATTGGTCAAATCCCTCAAAAACCCTTTCTGGATATTTCAAGCTTTTGAAATATTTACAAAGGAAATATTCTCTAAAAATTCCAAGAAAATTCTATCATCTCACATATGACATACTTGATGATCTTGACAAGTATCATGTCACGGAGAATAGTATAACCCCATGAAATCCCCTCAAAACCGTTTCTGTCCATTTTGAAGTTTGAGCAACTTTACATTGCCAAACATGTCCAAATGTTCTCAAACTTGGTGCACATGCTCCAATGGTCTAATAATGCATCTATACCTAATCGCATAGGTTGGAGAAAAAGATAGCTTGATCAAAGTGCCTCAAAACCCTCTCTGACCAGAATCAAATTTGAACTAGTTTGTACTACCAACTTTCTCTCCTTGACCCCAACTTTTGTGATCATGTTTACATGACTAAATGAGGCCACCACACAAAGTGGTGCATCAAGGAGAAGTGATCTACTCAACTGGATCTACACAAGTCCATTCCTGCCAATTTTTAGGGTTTGCAAAAGTTGCATTGGCAACTTTGTCCAAATAAGCTCAGAATGGGTGGAAGGCCCTAATTATGTGTGACATCTCACCCAGTGGAGTCTCATGGCAAGTGGAAATTATTAACTTGTCCAAACCATCATCAAACACCTTTTGGCAGAATTTTGAAATGCCAATTCCAGCCTCTTCCACTAATCTCCTTGAGCCCATCTTTTTACCACAACCCCTCCTCGTTCCCCTCTGTCACTTGGATGCTTTTCTGCCCGAGGAAGCAATCTTTGAGGAGGGGAAACCCATTGTCTTCTCGGACAGCAGCTTCTCCCCCTCTCTCAGCCTCCATCTCTCCCCTCAGCCCTCCAGCGCATCCAAGGCTCACTCCCACTTTTGCCCACACCCCCTGCAGCCTCCAGACACTAGTGGACGAGCACGGACGCGGGAAAGCCGCGGATGCCGGCCAAAGTCGCGCTCTGGAGCGCCTGGCAGGGCACCCGACCGTTGACACCGCGTCTCCCGACCACCTTGAGCTTCCCCCGCGTGCCAGTCGATGCCCCTCGACGTCCGCTCCACGCCAGCAGGCCACCCACTTGCTCCCGCGCCCTCCTCTCTCTCCTGCAGCTCGCGCCAGAGCGCCACCCCGCTCGGCCAATGCCCACGCCACCCCTGTGGCCCGCGTGCAGCTTGTCCTGCTCCTGCTCTCTCTCCCTGGCACCCTACACCACTCCCGCGAACACCCCCGAGCCCTCCATTCCCTCTCCAACGGCCACCCGAGCTGATCCCGCAGGCACCCGTTGGCCATGTCTACGGTGGACCTCGGCCAGCCTTTATAAGGCGACCCCGAGCCCCTCTTTCGCTCCCTGTCGCTCCCCCACACTCCTAATCAACCTCTCGCATCCCCCATTCATCTCCAAAGCCGCCCGAGCTCGAGATCGAGCTCGAGCTCCGCCGCCTCGGCTCATCGGCGTTCGCGCAGTACAGGCCTCCTCTGCCTGTGTTCTCTCTCGATCTGGAAACGCAAGGCGTCGCTGACCTTTTCCCCTCTCTTCCTCACTCGTTTTGCAGCCGGGAACGGCCGGAACAATCGACGCCCGAAGCACCTCCGCCACGTGACCTCGTCATCGGTGAACCAGGCTGCTCCGGCGACCGTCTCCACCACCTCCTACACGGCGACACCTCCTCGAGTCCAACGGTACCACCCGCGCACCTCCCCGTGCTCTGTATCGCCGCCGGCGAGCTCGTTGTTGCCTCTGGACAGAGGTAGACGACGACGGCCGTGGGGCCAGCCCGTCAGCCTCACGCCCTGACGGGTGGGATCCACCAGTCAGGTTTAAACGCGCGCGCGCGCACGCACCGGTTCGCCCGTCAGCTAAAGGCGTATTTCGCCTTCACGCCTTCGACGTGGCGGCCCGCGTGGGCTGGTTTCCCCCCTGGGCCTGCTGCCCGTGGCCTCTCAGGCCCAATAGCACAGTGCCGTTTTTCTTTTTCTTTTTCTTCCTGTCTTACAAAAATTCCACAGGGTAAAATATTTATCCAAATGGAATAATTCCAACTCCTAAAATACCAGAATAATCCCACCTATTTATTGATGTAACTTTTATGCACATCCATTACACTTTTCTGCTCTGTTCAAATTTAAATTCAAATTTGAACAATAGAACCTCTGTTTGAAAATCCACAACTCTGATTCCCTAGCTCCAAATTCAAAACCAAGAATTTTCCCCTTCCTAGTTTTCCTCCTAGTATTTTACAAAAATAAGTTGACATTTTTCTGAGCACTTTGACTTTTCTGTTTTTATTATTGTCTCATTTATCCGTTGTTTTATTACGACGATTAGATCCCGTGTTTGACGAAGTAGTTGGAGAAGAAGGAGAGGAAGGGCCTGAAGACTTTGAAGACCAAGCCAACCAAGGCAAGTAGCCCTTTGGCCATGTCTATGAAACCGTTTTTATCCATGTCATATAGCTCTTTATTATTGTTGCATCGGGATCATGATGAGATGGTGAACCACGTGGGTTGGTTGCCTCTGTTACTTCCTCGTTGATACTTGCATTGTGCACGACCCTACCTTCTTATGAGGGTTATGCCGGTGGGAGTAGATAGGATGCTAAAGTAGATGCTACGCAAAAGGGATGGGTATATGCATGGTGATGGAGACAAAGTATTTTCAAAGGACTTTTCGAAAACCCCGTCGGGTGCCACTTATGCCCGAGGGAGATGATGAGATGGGTAACCACTTGATGACGAAGTGGTGTACCGAGGCAAGTGTGTGTGTTGTTTTTTGAAAACGGATTAGATTTAAGATTTGATGACTGTCCCAACCTTACATGCGCAACCACTCTACCCTTATATGGGAAAGGGCATTATTGAGTACCTAGACCGATACTAGCTTGGGGCCTGCATTACTAGTGACGGGAGAGTTGTTGGTGCGCTCTCTCGGGACGGGGTCGTGCCAGGTAGGGCGGCCATGACCATCTTTATGGGGCACCGGACACACCGTTGGTACCCCGTGCCAGTGGTATGTGATAAATATGGGAGCAAGGCTCCACGAAAATGATATGTGAAATGTTGGGCATGGGGGCTACTGCCAATCGAGTGGACTCCATGTTAGTGTCGTCTAGAGAAAGGTAGTGATCGGGTGCTTACCCCGGGTACTTGAGGTACCGCGGGTCGTGGCTGACACGGAAGTTCCCCGGATCTTGTGGGTACAGTGTGCAACCTCTAGAGAGTGTAAAACTATTCGAATAGCCGTGTCCATGGTCAAGGACGGTTGGGCGGTGCTGCTTAAACTATGTCCAGAGTTTTGCAACCATGTGTGTGAGCTGATAAAACTACTTGGGTCAAGTCAAAGGACTTGACATGATTGAGTTGGGTTGGTGCCCACTCTATTTATGTTGATATCTGTAGCCTGTCCTCATGGTTACTTGAATTCTCTTGATGCATACCTTACAAAGTTGTTGAACATGTCATTGCACTCAAAACTAGCTTTCTGCAAAATTTACCTATATCATGCATTGTTGTATCTGGAACCAAAACATGGGTTGCTTAAGTAGTACATTCAAAGTACTCATTGGCTTGCCACTGGTTATTTAATTGACCGGGCATGGAAGAACCGGAGTTGAAGAAGAGTTCTTTGGAGACGAACATGCGAACTAGGGCGTTCCCGGTCGAGAATGCTGTAGGGTTAAGGCGGATGGCATGGGTTACGCTTATCGACGAAGATTTCCGCTGCTTGTGTTTCATTTGATGTTCAGCCCTTAAGGCTTTATCAATGTAAGACTTGACCTTAGTGGTCATAATTTGTGTAAGACGGTATGTATGGATGTAATACTCTTGCTATTCAGCTTCTGTGTGTTCAGTGAGCATTGATCTCTAGGATCACTGTACACGTGCATTCGGTGATCTCGACTTATGAGTCGGGGTCCCCCTAGAGCTGGTACCAGAGCCATCCTGACTGTAGGAAGCCTTAGTTAGCATGGACGTTAGTTAGAGTGAGACTATCCACGAAATTACCTATATACCTATGTTTTATGAGAGTACCCCAAACATAGGTCACTTTCCCTCTATTGACCCTTCCCCTTCCACTTTTGTAGATGGCCGTCGTACCCGAGGACTTCCTCACCACCGGATTTCCCGTGCTTCTTGAGGATAGCCTCAGGAAGTGCCAGTTCACTCGAGCCCCCACCTTCTCCTACCACGAGCACTGTATCAACAACACTAAGAAGGAGTATCACGTGGAGGTAGTCATGAGGGCGAACGACTCCCCGACGAGCTGGTTCTTTGAGGGACCCCAGATGGCGACACTGCTCCTCGCCGTGGAGACTGCTGCCCTCAAGGCGCTGACTCGCCTCCAGGATCCCCTGCCAGAGATGGCAAGTGAGCCAGCCACTCGTTACCTGCCTTATCGTAAGGAAGGTGATGACGAGAGCAGCGCACCAGCCCCACCCTTGGACGAAGGACTTTCTCTCCGCTTCCAAACCTACTTCAGCTTGTGTGCAGACAGCCTGGCACAGCACCTGGCCTCGGAGTCGATGGAGCTTTGGAAGGAACTCCACAAGACCAAGGAACTCCTCCGCCAAGCTCGGATAAAGGCGGACAGGATCAAGAAGGATGGAGCACCCCCTGGACAACCCGTTGTAGCCTATCGAGGCGGGCGACCCCCAGAGGTCACGCATGCCAAGGGATCATCTCAGCCACGCCGTATGACGGCGAAGGAATATCGCAACCTCTTCACGACACCACCGGCGAAGCAGCGCCGTGTTCAGCTCCTCCACTCCCCCACTCCCTCAAGTGACGAAGAGACTAAGACAGATGAAGATGAGGAGGAAGACCCAGAGGAGCCAGAATACCCGACCGAGCATTCCACCACTTAGACACCGTTCAGGACTAGGATAGGCCAGTCTGTAACCCTATGGTAGGATAGGTCATGTACCCCTATGCGAAGTCGAGTCCTTGTAATGGTTCATATGAAACCATGTTGTGTTGTGTTTGCTTTCAACTTGCTTTGATGAAGTCCTACTTTCCCTTCGGGAACTTGTAAACGACTACATTCCCCATTTGGTTTTAATGCATGAGTTTGGCCCTTCTGGCCCTTGTTTAACTTAAATTTGTGTCACACCCACCCCCTTACTAGGCGTCCCATCTATATTGCTTTCCCTCAATTTATTTTCCCAATCATGAGACCTTGACCGCTCCAACAGGATGCCTGTTGTAACACGTACTGGTACCTCTACCCAGCAGCAAGAAGCCGGAGGTTCTGCTGAAGCAGGAGTCAGCCAGGACCAAGCCCAAGGGCAGACCCCACCACCACCACCTCCTCCAAACATGGACATGGCTCAGCTTCTCCAAGCCTTCCGAGAGGAACGCCAAGCCAACACTGCAACTCTCCAGATGATTGCTCAAGCTGTCAATCGCCAGCCGGAGGGACACGGCAATGGACGTTCCACGTTGGTGGAGTTCAGGAAGCATGCACCACCCACCTTCATCGAGACTGTCGAACCCCTGGATGCGGACGACTGGGTCCGCACCGTTGAGGAACTGCTGGCACTAGTCGGATGCACTGAGGACCGTGAGAAGGTGGCATATGCTGCCCACTGCCTCGGGGGAACTGCCAGAGCTTGGTGGGATGGATTCAAGGCTATGCATGCTGAGCAAAACATCACTTGGGATAACTTCAAGGCAGAATTCCGCAAGGCCCACATTCCTTCTGGAATCATGGCCATCAAGAAGCGTGAGTTCGAGCCACGAAGCAAGGTAGTAGCACCTGTCAAGGAGTACATGCGAAGTTCGGTGTTCTCTCAAGGTATGCCCTCGAGGATGTCAAGACCGATCTTGCCAAAAGGAGCGCTTCATGGAAGGCCTTAGCCGGACTCTGCGTACTCGCTTGTTGTGTGTGACTACCCGACCTTTCCGATCTGGTGAACAAGGCACTCATGCTTGAGGACAAGCGGCGTGCTTTGGATGACACTCGTAAGTGCAAGATGATCGGCAAGGGTAGCTCCGCAACGAAGCCTCGCCCGTGGCAGCCAGCTCGGTCAAGCCAACCTATCAGCAACCAAGAGCTCCTGCACCCCGCACCAACTATTCACCTCAGCAGTATGCCAACCCCAGGCCAGCTTACAACAACCCCAATAACAATGCTGGCAAGAGAATCATCCCCAACCAAGTTACTTGCTTTGGATGTGGACAGCCAGGACATTACTCCAAGAATTGCCCCAACAAGAAGCCCGACGCCCCGCGCCCCAATGTACAGAACCTAGGACAAGGCCGTGGAATGCCACCAAGGAACCAAGCTCCCCGCAACCTGCCCAACAACGGCAAGGGTCGTGTGAATCATGTCACTGCAGAAGAAGCCCAGGAAGACCCGGACGTCGTGCTGGGTATGTTCCTTGTCAATTCAGCACCTGCAACTGTCTTGTTTGATTCTGGAGCCACACATTCATTTGTCACCCAAAAGTTTGCATTAAAAAGTGGCATGACCCCTACACCTCTGAAAAACCCTATGGCGGTACAAACCCCCGGAGCAGAGATGAGAGCCAAGATAGGATGTAAAGGAGTCGGGATTATCATTAATGGGGTAGACTTCCTAGCAGACCTTATCATCTTAGGATCACAAGGCTTGGATGTGATCTTAGGAATGAATTGGCTCATCAAGCACCAAGGCTTGATAGATTGCGCCAACCGGACTGTCACTGGGACCAATGACCAAGGAGTTGATGTTAAATTTGCCTCCAACCCCTCCTCTACTCAAGCCAACCAAGTCAACTGTCTGACTGAAGTTGGATTGGAGCAAGTGCCGGTAGTATGCGAATACCCCGATGTTTTTCCTGATGAGCTACCGGGGATGCCTCCTGACCGACACATTGAGTTCATCATCGAGCTCATACCCGGAGCGAGACCCATCTATAAGAAGCCTTATAGAATGGGATCGGAAGAGTTAGCAGAATTGAAGAAGCAACTGGAAGATCAGTTGAGGAAAGGATTTATCCGCCCTAGTGCCTCCCCTTGGGGATCACCTGTTCTGTTTGTGGCAAATAAGGACGGTACCATCCGCTTGTGCATTGACTACCGCTCCCTCAATGAAGTTACAATTAAGAACAAGTACCCACTTCGCAAGATTGAAGATCTGTTTGATCAACTCAATGGGGCCAAGGTGTTCTCCAAGATCGACCTCAGATCTGGGTACTACCAACTGAAAATCAGACCCCAAGATATTCCGAAGACGGCATTTGTAAACAGATATGGCCTGTATGAGTGCACGGTCATGTCCTTTGGATTGACCAATGCCCCGGCTTAATTCATGTATCTCATGAATAAGGTCTTCATGGAATATTTGGACAAGTTTGTCGTTGTCTTCATTGATGACATTCTTGTCTTCTCGAAGACGGAAGAAGAGCACGAGCGACACTTGAGGATGGTCCTAGACAAGCTTCGATAGCACCAACTGTATGCCAAGTTCAGCAAGTGTGAATTTTGGCTGCGTGAAGTTGGCTTCTTGGGTCATGTTTTAGCGAAGAAGGATTGTCGGTCGATCCGCTAAGATTGAAGCCGTGACTGAATGGCAATCCCCAGGCAATGTGAAGGAAGTCAGAAGCTTCCTCGGACTCGCGGGATATTACCGCAAGTTCGTTGAAGGATTCTCAAGCATTGCCCGACCAATGACTCAGCTCTTGAAGAAGGACAAGAAGTTTGAATGGACACCGAAGTGCGAAGAGAGCTTCCAGGAGCTGAAGAAGAGATTGACCACCGCCCCAGTTCTGGCCACACCAGATATACACAAGGAGTTTGTGATATATTGTGATGCGTCAAGAACCGGACTGGGAGGTGTTCTGATGCAAGAAGACAGAGTCGTAGCTTACCTTTCAAGGCAACTATGGCCTCATGAAGAGAACTATGCTACTCATGACCTTGAGCTAGCAGCAGTGGTTCATGCCCTGAAGACATGGCGACATTACCTCTTAGGGAAGCGATGTGAGATATACACGGATCACAAAAGTCTGAAGTATATTTTCACTCAAAGGGAATTGAACGTGAGGCAAAGAAGATGGCTAGAGTTGATCAAAGATTCTGCCCTCAGTGTTCAATACCACCTTGGGAAGGCTAATGTGGTAGCAGATGCATTAAGCAGAAAGGCTTGTTCCTTGAATGCTATGCTTAAGGACAAGCTACCCGCCTTGTATGAAGAACTTGAAAGTTTCGAGTTGGAACTGGTTGCACCAGGATTCTTGGCCAACCTCAAAGTTAAGCCTACCTTGATGGATGATATTAAGGAAGCTCAGAAGGGACACGAAAGTATTGAAGGCATCAAGAGGAAGATGAAGGCAGGCAAGGCCCCAGGATTCTCAGAGGATGAGCAAGGAGTTGTGGGGTTTGGGAATCGCGTTTGCGTGCCCAACAAGGTTGAGCTCAAGAATTTGATCTTGCGAGAAACTCATGACACCCCATATTCCATCCATCCTGGAGGAACCAAGATGTATCAAGACCTGAAGGAAAGATTTTGGTGGCACGGGATGAAAAGGGAGATTGCCACCTATGTTGCAAAGTGTGATGTATGCCAAAGAGTCAAGGCTGAATATCAGTGACCTGCTGGATTGCTCCAACCACTCAAGGTTCCCGAGTGGAAATGGGATAAAGTCGGGATGGACTTAAATCACTGGACTACCTAGGTCAAACAAGGGACATGACTCCATCTGGGTCATAGTCGATCATTTGACCAAAGTAGCCCATTTCATTCCTGTTAAGACCACCCATGATGGCAACCAGCTGGCAACTCTATACATCAACATGATCGTAAGCCTTCATGGTGTTCCCAAGGAGATTGTGTCAGATCGAGGAACCCAGTTTACCTCAAGGTTCTAGAAGAAGTTCCAGGAGGCCATGGGGACCAAGTTGTCCTTCAGCACTGCTTTCCACCCACAGACCGGAGGTCAGACAAAACGAGTAAATCAGATACTCGAAGACATGCTCCGAGCTTGTGTCTTAGCATATGGAGCTAGGTGGGAAGACTGCCTCCCTTTCGCCGAGTTCTCTTACAAGAATAGTTATCAATCAAGCCTTCAGATGGCACCATTTGAAGTGTTATACGGACGGAAGTGCCGCACACCCCTCAATTGGTCAGAGACCGGAGAAGGACTTGTCTTTGGGCCTGATATCCTTCGTGAAGCACAAGAGCAAGTCCAGCTTGTCAGAGAGCGGTTGAAGACCGCCAAGTCAAGGCAGAAGAGCTACGCTGACTCATGTCATAGAGACATGAACTTCCGAGTTGGAGACCATGTCTATCTCCGGCTCACACCTCTCAAGGGAACCCAGCGTTTCCATGTTAAGGGGAAGCTTGCACCAAGATATATCGGCCCCTTCAAGATCACTGAACGACGAGGAGAAGTGGCTTACCAGTTGGAACTTCCACCTGAACAATCCGATGTGCACAACGTGTTCCACGTGTCACAACTCCGGAAGTGTCTCCAAGTTCCAGACAAGCCTGATCTTTACAAGGACGTCAATCACCAAGCCATTGACCTTCAGCCTGATTTGACTTACCGTGAGAGGCCCATCGCATTCGGATGAGGTGAGAGACACACTCGAAGCCGCACCATCAAGTACTTCAAGGTCCAATGGAGCAACCACATCAAGCGAAGCAACTTGGGGCGTGAAGACTACCTTAGATCCGAAGTTTCCGTATCTCTTTAAAGCCTAGTTTAGGAATCTCGGGGACGAGATTCTTGTAAGGGGGGTAGGTCTGTCACACCCTGCATTTTGTAACATTTCATTTGCATTATTAAAGCATGAAAATTTGGACCAACAAAAACTTTTGCATTATTTGGCTTTTATTTGGAGTTGGTTGTCCCTCTGTGATTTTTTTTCAAGTGCTCCTTAAAGTCAACTACTCCACCTTCTATATTTCATCTCCTTGCCGCAAACTTCTACCCAATGACCATGCCATGTGTATAGTGCAAAATAGAATTTTCTTACAAAAATAATTTGGCCAAAAAGTATTTTCTAAATTTAGTTTTCCAAAAACCCCTGAATTGAGGTTTGCACTGCAAGTACTTGATTTGGGTTATAAAAAATATTTCAAAAGGTATATTTGAATCCTATTAGATGTAGGACTCCCATAAACCACAAAAATACAATTTTAAAAGTTATTTTACTATTTTATTGAAAATCTTTTTCTTAAGGCCAGAAATGGTCTTTAATAGGGAAAAAATTATTTTATTGTTTTAAAAATATTTGACAAAAATTAGGGAAACTCAGTGGACATATATTTTCCATATATAAGAGTTTCAACACATGGTCATGTTCAAAATATTGGTCAAATCCCTCAAAACCCTTTCTGGATATTTCAAGCTTTTGAAATATTTACAAAGGAAATATTCTCCAAAAATTCCAAGAAAATTGTATCATCTCACATATGACATACTTGATGATATTGACAAGTATCATGTCATGGAGAATAGTATAACCCCATGAAATCCCCTCAAAACCATTTCTGTCCATTTTGAAGTTTGAGCAACTTTACATTGCCAAACATGTCCAAATGTTCTCAAACTTGGTGCACATGCTCCAATGGTCTAATAATGCATCTATACCTAATCACACAGGTTGGAGAAAAAGATATCTTGATCAAAGTGCCTCAACACCCTCTCTGACCAGAATCAAATTTGAACTAGTTTGTACTACCAACTTTCTCTCCTTGACCCCAACTTTTGTGATCATGTTTACATGACTAAATGAGGCCACCACACGAAGAGGTGCATCAAGGAGAAGTGATCTACTCAACTGGATCTACACAAGTCCATTCCTGCCAATTTTTAGGGTTTGCAAAAGTTGCATTGGCAACTTTGTCCAAATAAGCTCAAAATGGGTGGAAGGCCCTAATTATGTGTGACGTCTCACCCAGTGGAGTCTCATGGCAAGTGGAAATTGTTAACTTGCCCAAACCATCATCAAACACCTTCTGGCAGAATTTTGAAATGCCAATTCCAGCCTCTTCCACTAATCTCCTTGAGCCCATCTTTTTACCACAGCCCCTCCTCGTTCCCCTCTGTCACTTGGATGCTTTTCTGCCCGAGGAAGCAATGATGAGGGAGGGGGAAACCCCATTTGTCTTCTCTGGACAGCAGCTTCTCCCCTCTCTCTCAGCCTCCATCTCTTCCCTCAGCCCTCCAGCGCATCCAAGGCTCACTCCCACTTTTGCCCACACCCCCTCCAGCCTCCAGACACTAGTGGACGCGCACGGACGCGGGAAAGCCGCGGATGCCGGCCAAAGTCGCGCTCTGGAGCGCCTGGCAGGGCACCCGACCGTTGATACCGCGTCTCCCGACCACCTCGAGCTTCCCCCGCGCGCCGGTCAATGCCCCTCGACGTCCGCTCCACGCCAGCAGGCCACCCACTTGCTCCCGCGCCCTCCTCTCTCTCCTGCAGCTCGCGCTAGAGCGCCGTCCCGCTCGGCCAATGCCCGCGCCACCCCTGTGGCCCCCGTGCAGCTCGTCCCGCTCCTCCTCTCTCTCCCTGGCACCCTACACCACTCCCACGAACACCCCCGAGCCCTCCATTCCCTCTCCAATGGCCACCCGAGCCGATCCCACGGGCACCCGTTGGCAACGCCTACGGTGGACCTCGGCCAGCCTTTATAAGGTGACACCGAGCCCCTCTTTCGCTCCCTGTCGCTCCCCCACACTCCTAATCAACCTCTCGCATCCCCCATTCATCTCCAGAGCCACCCGAGCTCGACATCGAGCTCGAGCTCCGCCGCCTCGGTTCATTGGCGTTCGCACGGTACAGGCCTCCTCCGCCCCTGTTCTCTCTCGATCTGGAACCGCAAGGCGTCGTTGACCTTTTCCCCTCTCTTCCCCACTCGTTTTGCAGCCGGGAATGGCCGGAACCATCGACGCCCGAAGCACCTCCGCCACGTGACCTTGTCGCCGGCGAACCAGGCTGCTCCGGCGACCGTCTCCACCACCACCCGAACGGCGACACCTCCCCGAGTCCAACGGTACCACCCGCGCACCTCCCCATGCTCTGTATCGCCGCCGGCTAGCTCGTCGTTGCCTCTGGACGGAGGTAGACGACGACGGCCGTGGGGCCAGCCCGTCAGCCTCACGCCCTGATGGGTGGGATCCACCCGTCAGGTTTAAACGGGCGCGTGCGCACGCACCGGTTCGCCCGTCAGCTAAAGGCGTATTTTGCCTTTACGCCTTCGACGTGGCGGCCCGCATGGGCTGGTTTCCCCCCTGGGCCTGCTGCCCGTGGCCTCTCTGGCCCAGTAGCACAGTGTCGTTTTTCTTTTTCTTTTTCTTCCTGTCTTACAAAAATTCCACAGGGTAAAATATTTATCCAAATGGAATAATTCCAACTCCTAAAATACCAGAATAATCCCACCTATTTATTGATGTAACTTTCATGCACATCCATTACACTTTTCTGCTCTATTCAAATTTAAATTCAAATTTGAACAATAGAACCTCTGTTTGAAAATCCACAACTCTTTTTCCCTAGCTCCAAATCCAAAACCAAGAATTTTCCCCTTCCTATTTTTCCTCCTAGTATTTTACAAATATAAGTTGGAATTTTTCTGAGCAATTTGACTTTTCTGTTTTTATTATTGTCTCATTTATCTGTTGTTTTATTACGACGATTAGATCCCGTGTTTGACGAAGTAGTTGGAGAAGAAGGAGAGGAAGGGCCTGAAGACTTTGAAGACCAAGCCAACCAAGGCAAGCAGCCCTTTGACCATGTCTATGAAACCCTTTTTATACATGTCATATAGCTCTTTATTATTGTTGCATCGGAATCATGATGAGATGGTGAACCACGTGGGTTGGTTGCCTCTGTTACTTCCTCGTTGATACTTGCATTGTGCACGACCCTACCTTCTTATGAGGGTTATGCCGGTGGTAGTAGATAAGATGCTAAAGTAGATGCTACGCAAAAGGGATGGGTATATGCAAGGTGATGAAGACAAAGTATTTTCAAAGGACTTCTCAAAAACCCCGTCGTGTGCCACCTATGCCCGAGGGAGATGATGAGATGGGTAACCACTTGATGACGAAGTGGTGTACCGAGGCAAGTGTGTGTGTTGTTTTCGAAAACGGATTAGATTTAAGATTTGATGACTGTCCCAACCTTACATGCGCAACCACTCTACCCTTATATGGGAAAGGGCATTATTGAGTACCTAGACCGATACTAGCTTGGGGCCTGCATTACTAGTGACGGGAGAGTTGTTGGTGCGCTCTCTCGGGACGGGGTCGTGCCAGGTAGGGCAGCCATGACCATCTTTATGGGGCACCGGACACACCGTTGGTACCCCGTGCCAGTGGTATGTGATAAATATGGGAGCAAGGCTCCACGAAAATGATGTGTGAAATGTTGGGCATGGGGCTCTCGCTAATCAGTGGACTCCATGTTAGTGTCGTCTAGGGAAAGGTAGTGATCGGTGCTTACCCGGTACTTGAGGTACCGCTGGTCGTGGCGCATTCTGAAAGTTCCCGGATCTTGCGGGTACAGTGTGCAACCTCTACAGAGTGTAAAACTATTCGAATAGCCGTGTCCACGGTCAAGGACGGTTGGGCGGTGCTGCTTAAACTATGTCCAGAGTTTTGCAACCATGTGTGTGAGCTGATAAAACTACTTGGGTCAAGTCAAAGGACTTGACATGATTGAGTTGGGTTGGTGCCCACTCTATTTATGTTGATATCTGTAACCTGTCCTCATGGTTACTTGAATTCTCTTGATGCATACCTTACAAAGTTGTTGAACATGTCATTGCACTCAAAACTAGCTTTCTGCAAAATTTACCTATATCATGCATTGTTGTATCTGGAACCAAAACATGGGTTGCTTGCGAGTACATTCAAAGTACTCATTGGCTTGCCACTGGTTATTTAATTGACCAGGCATGGAAGAACCGGAGTTCGAAGAAGAGTTCTTTGGAGACGAACATGCGAACTAGGGCGTTTCGGTCGAGAATGCATGTAGGGTTAAGGCGAGATGGCATGGGTTACGCTTATCGATGAAGATTTCCGCTGCTTGTGTTTCATTTGATGTTCAGCCCTTAAGGCTTTATCAATGTAAGACTTGACCATAATGGTCATAATTTGTGTAAGACGGTATGTATGGATGTAAGACTCTTGCTATTCAGCTTCTGTGTGTTCAGTGAGCATTGATCTCTGGGATCACTGTACACGTGCATTCGGTGATCTCGACTTATGAGTCGGGGTCCCCACATAGGGGCGTAAAACGATAGTGCTTGTTGGGAGGCAACCCAAGTTGTATCTTTTTTGCTTTTTGTTTTTTTTTGTTTTCAATAAAATACCCAATTATGCCTCTGATTAGATGTGTTTTTGTGGTTTAAATTAGTGTTTGTGCCAAGCAAAGCCTTTGGGATGATTTGGGTGAGAGTTGATTTGATCTTGCTAAAAAACAGAAACTTTTGCACTCACGAAAAAATTACCATTTTTAAAATAAGAGTGCTTTGGAGTTGATTATTTTTGCCGAAGATTAATAAACAAAATTTGCAAGTTGTCCTAATTTTTCAGAATTTTTGGAGTTACAGAAGTATCTGAAATATCCAGATTCCTACATATTGTTCTGTTTTTGACAGATTCTGTTTTCTTTGCGTTGTGTGCTTGTTTTGATGATTCTATGGTTTTCTTTAAAGAGTATTTGCCATAGAAAAATTGGAATACAATAGATATAATGCAAAAATAAAATATGAATAGGTTGCAACAGTACTTATAGTAGTGGTTTGCTTTCTTATACTAGCAGATCTCACGAAGGATTTGTTGAGTTTTTTGTTATTGAAGTTTTCATGTTTTGGGTGAGATTACGATGGATGAAGGAATAAGGATTAGCAAAAGGCTAAGCTTGGGGATGCCCGAGGCACCCCAAGATAATATTCAAGAAGTAGCAAGCAACTAAGCTTGGGGATGCCCCCGAGTGGCATCCCCTCTTTCTTCTAACAACCATCGGTATTTTACTTGGAGCTATATTTTTGTTCGTCACATACTATGAGTTTTGCTTGGAGCGACTTGTAAGATACGAGTCTTTGCTTGTTTTGCATTCTATTTTAAGTCTGGAATCCTTGCTAGACACATCTTTTTGAGAGAGCCAAACATTTTGTTATGCTTGGTCCTATGGAATTGCTCTAGTGCTTCACTTATGTATTTTTGAGCACGGTGTGCTTTGTTATTTTTGTAGAAATGCTCTCATGCTTCACTTAGATTTATTTGGGAATTAATAATTTTTTTAAGAAGTTCTCTCTTGCTTCACTTAAATTATTTTGAGAGAAAGAAATATTATGCTCATGTTTTCGCTTATATTTGTTTGATCTTATTAAAAGCAACATATGAAATTAGTCCGAAAGTGATATATATCCAAGGAGGATATAATAAGAACTTTCATGAAGATCATTGGATAAAATAAACTTGGTTCTTTGTAATGATTTTGAGATATAACGATATGATATGTGAGTCATGTTGATGAGTAATTATGCTTTAGTAAGAATATTGGTGTTAAGGTTTGTGATTCCCTATGCAAGCACGAAAGTCAATAGTTATGCAATGAAACTACATCCTACTTGTGGTGCATTATTCAGTGTTAGTTATGCTTAATGCTCGCTTACGAGGATTTTATTATCTTGGTTGGACAATTGATAGTTGGGTTTTGTTTGGGCAACTTGATCTATTTATCTTGCAATGGGAAGAGGTGCTTAGTGATGGGTTTGATCTTACGGTGCTTGATTCCAGTGACATAAGGGGAAATGCCACATATGTATTGTTGCTATTAATGATAACAAAATGGGGTCTATTTCTACATAAATAGATCTTGTCTACATCATGTCATCGTTCTTTTTTGCATTACTCCCTTTTTCCATGAACTTAATACACTAGATGCATGATGGATAGCGGTCAATGTGTGGAGTAATAGTAGTAGATGCAGGCAGGAGTCGGTCTACTAATCTTGGATGTGATGCCTATATAATGATCATTGCCTGGATATCGTTATGGGTATTTGAAGTTCTATCAATTGCCGAACTGTAATTTGTTATTCCACCGTTTGCTATTTTTCTCGAGAGAAGCCACTAGTGAAACCTACAGCCCCCCAGTCTCATCTTCAATATTGCCTTCGCGATCTATATTCATTTGCTCTTATTTTCAGTTCTATTAAACCAAAATTATAAAATACCTTGCTGCAAGTTTTAGTAATTTATTTTATCTCGCGTTCCCGCGAGATCTATTTATCAAATCTACTACAATTTTATCTATCTTTTTACCTGTGAGGGATTAACAACCCCTCTCTTACGTCGGGTTGCAAGTATTTGGTACTTGTGTGCAGGAGTTGTTTAGTTGGTGTTGCATGGTTATCCTACTGGTTCGATAATCTTGGCCTCATCACTGAGGGAAATACCTACTGATGTTGTGCTGCATCATCCCTTCCTCTTTGGGGAAATACCGGCGTACTTTCAGCAAACATCACCCTCCTGCAAAACCACTGGTCCCAGCGGTCCAGGAACGCACCCCGCGAGCGGGGAGGTGCCGTTAGTCCTTGTTGATGAGCCCTAGGCTCCAACTTGGGCAAGGCACATAGTCCACTTCCTCCAAACCAGAGAACTTCCCGATGAGCAAGATGAAGCTGAAAGAGTAGCCCGAAGGGCTAGTATGTACCAGTTTGTCGATGACACTCTATATAGAAGGAGGCCCAATGGTGTGAAATTGAAGTGCATCTGCCGGGAAGAAGGAAAGGAACTGCTGGCGGAGATACACAAAGGCATGTGCGTTTCCCACATTGGATCAAGGGCATTAGCTGGGAAAGCATTCCGGCGAGTATTCTATTGGCCCACAGCCCTCCAAGATGCGGTCGAGCTAGTCACCAAGTGTGAAGCCTACCAGTTCCATTCCAAGAACATCCATCTGCCTACACAAGCTCTTCAGACAATCCCTTTGTCATGGCCGTTTTCGGTCTAGGGGCTCGATATCTTTGGCCCTTTCCCCCGAGCTGCCGGGGGGTTTCAATTCTTGTTCGTTGCAATCGACAAGTTTACAAAGTGGCCGGAAGTAGCTGCCGTGAGAAAGGTGACTGCTCAGTCAGCTATCAAGTTCTTGAAAGATTTGGTGTGCTGCTTCGGGGTTCCTACCCGGATCATCACCAACAACGGCACCCAATTCACGAGTCGCGCCTTCATGCAATATGTTCATGACCTCAGAAGCAAGAGCTCATTTGCCCGTGTTGCACATCCCAGAAGCAATGGACAAACTAAGAGGGCGAACGCTGATGTGCTACGTGGACTCAAGACAAGAACATTTCATAAGCTGCAGAAGTGCGGCAGGTGATGGATCGATGAGCTGGTGGTGGTTCTTTGGTCCCTTAGAATGACACCAAATCAAGCTACCGGGCAGACTCCCTTCTCCCTAGACTATGGGGTAGAAGCAGTTATCCCCAAGGAAGTCATTTGTGGGTCCCCTCGGGTGCTTGCCTACGATGAAGTAGCGCAAAATCAGCACCGACGTGACGAAGCTGTGCTACTCGAGGTGAACTATCTCCGGCCTGCTACACGTGCTGCACGCTATCAGCAAGCCCTGCATCGCTATCACAGCCGCATGGATCATGCCCGGTGTTCTGAGGAAGGTGACCTTGTCTTGAGGCGCGTTCAGTTCGCCAAGGGTGCAAACAAGTTGATGCCGAAGGTGAAAGGCCCTTACCGGGTAGTACGAGTCACCAGACCTGGCGTAGTCCGTATGGACACCAGAGATGGCATTAAGTTACAAAACTCATGGAATATTGAGCATCTCCACAAGTTCTACCCGTAAGGCGCGGCTGTCGGGCCCTTCCCGGCAGCCACCCTTTTGTACAGGCCTTGCCTCGGTTGCGTGTAACCTCTTGTACAAAGGCAGGCACAGACCCTGAGCAATAGAGAAAAAAATGAAGCGTTGGAGGGCCCCCGAGAAGTTGCACGCATGGATAAGCATATCATGAGCATTGCATCCTCATATAGATAAGGTTGCATCTGGCATCATTTTCATCTATATAATCTACAGGTTCCTGCCGTGGATTCAATCCCCAAGAGGAGATGAGAAGACAAGCCAGCACTGCGATCTTCGGCAGGCCAAACAGATAAGTTCTATCTCTTATCCATATGTATTCTGTAAGTTAAAACTTGTGCATAGGAAAACCTCGCTGCTTTTTGAAACTTAGGTGCTCCCATCCTTTGACTTGAACGTTGCTTCAGTCAGGATGGTCGCAGTGGCCTTTGATAAAGAAAGATTGGCGGGGTGATGGTCCCTCATTACAATTTGTGCCCGGCAAGCATAGCTCCCTGACAGCCAAATAGAGGGCGCCGACAGGATATCCTACCGGGGAATCTCGTTTATTTTAAATATAGAGGCATTCCACCTCTGCATGGTCATATACATGCACGAGTCCCCGATATGGTTTATATTTTTTCATTAATATGCTTCAAACAAGTACAAACATTACAGGATACAAACATGGATTCAAGAGATTACATTGTTTGAACTAAAATTTGGCAAGTGCCTACAGATTTAAGATTGAAAAAAGATAAGTGCCCCGTTATGCCTTTGCCCTTGTCCATCTCCTTTGGGCTATTACCGTGAGGGACCGACGAGGCAGGGGGCGGGCCCGACTGGGAATTTTTTCGGCTCCCCAAGATCACGGCAGCTCCGTTTCCCAGCAAGGAGGAAGAAACCAGAGGGCAGGTATCGGTGTCAAAACCAGCGGATCTCGGGTAGAGGGTCCCGAACTGTGCGTCTAAGGCTAATGGTAATAGGAGGAGGGGGACACAATGTTTACCCAGGTTCGGCGCTCTCTATGGAGGTAATACGCTACTTCCTGCTTGATTGATCTTGATGAATATGAGTATTACAAGAGTTGATCTACCACGAGATCGTAATGGCTAAACCCTAGAAGTCTAGCCTATGAGATTATGATTGTTGTCCTACGGACTAAACCCTCCAGTTTATATAGCCACCGGAGGGGGCCTAGGGTTACACAAAGTCAATTATAGAAAAAGGAATCTACATATCCGAATCGCCAAGCTTGCCTTCCACGCAAAGGAGAGTCCCGTCTGGACATGGGACGAAGTCTTCTATCTTGTGTCTCCATAGTCCGACAGTCCGGCAACAGTTCATAGTCCGGCTGTCCGAGGACCCCCTAATCCAGGACTCCCTCCGTAGCCCCCGAACCGGGCTTCAATGACGACGAGTCCGGCGTGCATATTGTCTTTGGCATTGCAAGGCGGGTTCCTTCTCCGAATACTTCAAAGTACCTTACTTAAATAGGAGTGTCCGACCCTTCATTTAATGACGCGCTCATCGGCTTCTGCACCTTCATGATCTGAACTTCCACGTGCCGAGCGAATAGGAGAGGTCGGAGCATTTTTGCATTTACCACCCTGACCGTATGATAAAATTGTCTATTAAAGAGATGGGGATCTTCAGATCTAATCCACACCATCTCCCCCAAACGAGGAATCCTCGGAGCTTGCTCGCAGAAACCACCCCAACATGGCTAGCGCTCCCAGCTCCAAGTGGGGTGATTGGAAAAAGTGTTCCGTATCCCACGGCCAACTAGTGAAGCTGTAGACCCAGGGATTCATCCTCCCCGCAGATCTAGTCCCCATTCGAGGAAGATTGGCTTCTTTCGACGGCGAGGAACATGCGGAGAAGTTCCCCAACCCATCCAGGGGGAACGAGTATGCTTTGCTCCCTATTTGCTGAGAGGCGTCGGATTTCCAATCCATCTGTTCCTCCAAGGGCTTCTGGACTACTATGGCCACCAACTGCACAACTTCACACCTGCCTCCATCCTGCATATTGCGGGTTAGCTCTTTGCGAGCTATTTCTGGGATGCGAGGCTCATTTCGAGCTATGGAAGAAGCTGTTCTGCCTCGTCCCTCGTAATCAAGAGGGATCAATATTCCAAGTGGGTGGAGCCGAGATATGGCGCATCGCCGGGACCGGATACCTATCCGGTATGCCGAACAATGGCCTTCCGAATGGTTTTATGTTGAAGACGTATCCCTTGCTAACCTAATCCGGAGGGGTCTTCCTGAATATTCAAGTACTCCATTGAAGAAGCGCCTCAGCTAGCGTCCTCGGAGCCCCAGGGAGAAAGATATCATGGAAGTCCACCAATTGATGAGCAAGATAAAGACGCTCGCTCAATCCGGATTGTTAATAGTCGAGGTTATGGCGATATCCATAATGCGAGGGGTTCAGCCACTCCAATACCGAGGGAGCCCCATGTGGCACTTCAACGGAGAAGACGATGCCACTCGTTATGGTGGGAAGGCTCTTGACACTCATGGCACTTCGGCGAAAATACTGTGCGGATTATACAAAGGGGAGGAGGAGGAGTTCATCCACATTAAGCGCAGGGATGCATTTTCCATGCAAAACCCTCCCAGTTGGGTGAGTTTTTGCCCCACTACTCTACTCCATCAACTCCCTGAATCCTTCTTTCATAAATATTAATCCGTCGTTTATAATAGGAATGGCAGAAGGTCACCAGGGAGATCCACAGCCCCGCACCACAGCCAGAGGACCACAACCAGGCCCTCGACCCCGGATTCAAAGAGGATCCGGATATATTCGTGGAGCTCGGGGAAGGGGGGGTTTACCAGGCGAGCTGTGATGACACCGAAGTGTCCATCATTGCTGACTATCCTGGCCTTCTCCCTGCGATGCATGTAAGTAATCAGGAGACTTGTCCTTCGATAGAATTCCCTTTATCTGCCTTACCCACCACACTATATTATGCTCTAAAGGGGAGGCGGTCGGTGCGCAAGAGGAGGCGCCTACGACGGGCAGGCCTCCAAAGAGTAAGGCAAAAAGAAATGGTTTTATTGAAGAGGTATGGTTTTAAATACGCCCCATGGTCATCATCTTAAAGTATGACACTACCCGTTGTGTCTTTATCAGGAAGAACATTCGCCGGACTGTGTCCGGGGATCCTGCGGGTCGTTCCTCTTCTAGCCGGATTCCGGACCCTGCCACGAGGACAGAGGCTAATGCGGAAGTGACACCGGATTGTCATTCTATGGAGGATTCAGATAAAGTATCCGCCACAAACTCCGAAGTGGAAAATGCCATTAATCATCAGCGCCGGCGGGCAGCTCTTTGCGACGCTGGTTTTTCAGAAGAAGCTTTCAATGCCTTCAACTCGGGTGATGCATACATCCGAGCTGCTCGAGATGGGCTTTCCAGAGCCACATATCAGTATTTGAAAGATATGCGGGTAAGTACACATTTGTGTAGAACTGATAATCATATACCAGTAGCCCCTGAGACTTGAAACAGTTGGTACAACTGATTTAAGGATCGTTACATGACTAGGTTCTCACAGAGAAGAACAATCTGTTGTCTCAAGAGCTGGAAAAGTGTCAGTCCCACCTGACTAAAGCTACCACCGAACTAGAGAAATCCAAGAAGGTGACATCTGGTAATGTTTCCCTCTATCGAGAAAACAAAATCCTGTACCAGGGTTATTAATACAGGCGCAAATCTTATAGCAGAAGCACTGGAAGTCGCACAAGCGGGAGGTCCAGGAGCTCAAAGGCAACTAGCCGCGGGCGAACGTATCCTGACACAGGTCAGGGCGAATAAGAACAAACTCCAAGATGCCAACACCAAGCTTGGTGAAGATCTAAAAGATGTGCGGGCCCAACTAGCTGACTCCGTGAAGGAGAATAAGAAGATGTGAGGCGGCATATTTGGTATGTGTTCGGACTTACCTTTATATTGTTCGGCAAATGAAGGAACTGGCAGAATTATGTCTGTAGGTATATTGAAGGGCCGTCCCAAAGAGGAGGTGTCCGGATCATCGAGCGATCTGTTACAAGAGCTGTCACAAATGCACGAGCGAGCTCGGCAGGCGATGCAAAGTATTGCTAAGACTTTATGTTCATCCGAATCCCCTCCAGGAAGTATGGAGGGTCTTGTACAACTACTCCAGGGAGAGCGGCGGCGCTTCCAATTATGGAAGATATCAGCCTGCCGGGAAGGTGCCCGAGAGGCCTAGGCAATGGTGAAAACGCGGTATACCAAGCTCGACCCGAATCACATGGCCCGGATCGAACCTGTAGGGTCAAATGGAGAACAAATTCTTGTTAGTTTGTTATATGACCAGGTTCATGTAGCCGCCAAGTATTCCCATCAGGATTGTAGGCTAGATAGCTTGTTAGATGGCATAGAAGAAGAAGTGTTTGAGTCTAAATGACTATGTACTTCCTTTGAAAAATTAATGTCTCTAGCTGAATTGTAAAACGCTTGTCATGGCAGGCCTTTTCACTTCAACCTCTGGACCTGAAGGTGCGGAGTGCTTCCGAATACCCACTCGGTAATATAAACCGGGGTACACCTGGAAGGCAGGCGTAGGGGTCATAGTTGCTTGAACAGACAAGTATCCGGCTACTTATGTTATATTACATTTTGATCGTAAGAAACATCTTCCAGAGAGAATAGTTCCGTTAAGGGCTCCTTTCCCTGGGTAAGCATGCATTAATGTGCATGTCCGAACTGTGTTTGAAAACCCACAGGATACATAACATCTGGGGGTTCATAATGTGACAAGTAAAAAACATCTTTAGTCCGCCGACCGAATATTCCCTTAAGAACGTTAGCTTTCGGCTTCACCCAATCTGAGGTACACATCCGGATGACCCGGCAGTAACAATCGCAGAGGTGCTCCCTTTATGCCCTAGCCGAACTAACGGGAACGTAGGGCATAAGCACAGGAGCCAGGCAACCCAGCTTGGCCAATACTTAAGTCATATCGATGCGTATAATGGCGAAGAAAAGGCACATACTTGGACAAGACACATATGTGATGAGCTTGATGCTTGGAAAATAATAGTAATAAGCTTCTGTACAAGAAGCCCCCAGGTATAATTGACATACATATTAAGAATTGTATGCGTTATAGGTGTACAGTTTAACCGTACAAGAGCTTTACGGTGCAAGAAATAAAAGTGAAAAGAGAGGAAAAATTAATAAAGGGGGGAAAAAGGGAAAGAGGAGACAAACGAAGAGTCCGGCGCTAGGCATAGAATCTTCGAAGTCTGGCCGCATTCCATGGGTCGGCTCCAGGTGGTTGTCTGATGCATCACGCAGGTGGTACGCTCCTCTGGTGAGAACTTCGTCGATGATGAAGGGACCCTCCCACTTGGGCTTGAATTTGTCCTTTTTCTTCTCCAGCAAGCATAGAACGAGTTCACCGATGTTATAAGTCTTGGCCCGTACTTCTCTTGTTTGATATATGCGAGGTTGTTGTTGATAGAATGTGGAATGGTCCTTAGCGACGTTGCGCTCCTCCTCCAGGGCATCTAAGCTGTCCTACCGATCCAGCTCGGCCTCTCTCTCTTCATGCATGCACACTCAAGGTGAGTCATGAATAATGTCGCAGGGTAACATGATGTCTACTACGCAGCCTTCTTCTTGTAGACGTTGTTGGGCCTCCAAGTGCAGAGGTTTGTAGTACAGTAGCAAATTTCCCTCAAGTGGATGACCTAAGGTTTATCAATCCATGGGAGGCGTAGGATGAAGATTGTCTCTCTCAAGAAACCCTGCAACCAAATAACAAAGAGTCTCTTGTGTCCCTAACACACCCAATACAATGGTAAATTGTATAGGTGCACTAGTTCGGCGAAGAGATGGTGATACAAGTGCAGTACGGATGATAGATATATGTTTTTGTAATCTAAAAATATAAAAACAGCAAGGTAAATAATGATAAAAGTGAGCACAAATGGTATTGCAATGCTAGGAAACAAGGCATAGGGTTCATACTTTCACTAGTGCAAGTTCTCTCAACAACAATAACATAATTGGATCATATAACTATCCCTCAACATGCAACAAAGAGTCACTCCAAAGTCACTAATAGAAAAGAACAAACGAAGAGATTATGCTAGAGTACGAAACCACCTCAAAGTTATCCTTTTTGTTCTATCTATTCAAGAGTCTGTAGTAAAATAACATGAAGCTATTCTTTCTGTTAAATCTATCATAGAGTTCATACTAGAATAACACCTTAAGAGACAAATAAACCAAAACTCTAATGTCACCTAGATACTCCATTGTCACCTCAAGTATCCGTGGGCATGATTATACGATATGCATCACACAATCTCAGATTCATCTATTCAACAAACAGAAAGCACTTCAAAGAGTGCCCCAAAGTTTCTACCGGAGAGTCAAGACGAAAACATGTGCCAACCCCTATGCATAGGTTCATGGGCGGAACCCGCAAGTTGATCACCAAAATATACATCAAGTGGATCACGTGATATCCCATTGTCACCACAGATAAGCACAGCAAGACATACATCAAGTGTTCTCAGATCCTTAAAGACTCAATTCGATAAGATAACTTCAAAGGGAAAACTCAATTCATCACAAGAAAGTAGAGGGGGAGAAACATCATCAGATCCAATTATAGTAGCAAAGCTCGCGATACATCAAGATCGTGCCATAGAGAAAACATGAGAGAGAGAGATCCAACACATAGCTACTGGTACATACCCTCAGCCCCGAGGGTGAACTACTCCCTCCTCATCATGGAGAGCGCCGAGATGATGAACATGTCCACAGGTGATGGATGCCCCCTCCGGCAGGGTGCCAGAATGGGCTCCCGAGAGGTTTTTGGTGGCTACAGAGGCTTGCGGCGGCAGAACTCCCGATCTAATTGTGTGCTTCGATGCTTTTAGGGTATATGGGAATATATAGGCGAAAGAAGTCGGTCGGGGAGCCTCGAGGGGCCCACGAGACAGGGGGCGTGACCAGGGGGTGGGCGTGCCCTCCTATCTCCTGGCCTCCTCGAAGCTTCCCTGGCTTGTACTCCAAGTCTCCCAGATCATGTTCGTTCCAAAAATCACACTGCCAAAGGTTTCATTCCGTTTGGACTCCGTTTGATATTCCTTTACTTCGAAATACTGAAACAGGCAATAAGACGGCAATATGGCTGGGCCTCCGGTTAATAGGTTATTCCAAAAAGTAATATAAAAGTGTATAATAAAGCCCATAATCATTCAAAACAGATAATAAAATAGCATGAATGCTTCATAAATTATAGATACGTTGGAGACGTATCAGCATCCCCAAGCTTAATTCCTACTCGTCCTCGAGTAGGTAAATGATAAAAGAAAGAATTTATGAAGTGTGAATGCTAGAAGCTGCACAAGTTTGATCAATGATAATTTCAATCACCTTTTCTAGCATGATTATATGTCATAACAATAGTTCATCTCATAAAACTTCTCACGAACAAGTAACAAGCAATTCACATGTTAAAGCATAGACCATAAACTTCCTTGAAAACTAGCAAACTTCATTCTCAGTCATCAAACAATTACAATTCATCTTATTTTCAGGAAGGGTCTATGTCAGAGCTTTGATTTAGCGAACTCCACATACTCAACTATCATATAGTCTTCTACAATTGCTAACACTCACGCAATACTAATGGTTATGGAGTTTCAATCGGACACTGAGAAAGATAGGGGCTCATAGTGTTGCCTCCCAGCGTATTCACCTTTGGGTGATGTCAACAATAATAGTTCATGCTAACTTACATCCAATTGGATATATATATCAAGATCTTTCCAACACGAGGTGCTTGCCAAAGGATAAAATGAAAAAGGGAAAGGTGAAGATCACCTTGACTCTTTCATAAAGTAAAAGACATAAAGTAAAATATAGGCCCTTCGCAGAGGGAAGCAGAGGTTTTCATGCGCTTTTAGGAATGGATGCACAAAATCTTAATGCAAAAGAACATCACTTTATATTGCCACTTGTATACGGACCTTTATTATGCAGTCCGTCGCTTTTATTTCTTCCATAACAAGATTGTATAATGCTTATTTTCTTCACACTAATAGATCATGCATATTTAGAGAGCAATTTTTATTGCTTGCACCGATGACAACTTACTTGAAGGATCTTACTCAATCCATAGGTAGGTATGGTGGACTCTCATGGCAAAACTGGGTTTAAGGATATCTGTAAGCACAAGTAGTATCTCTACTTGGTGCAAGGAATTTTGGCTAGCATGAGGGGGAAAGGCGAGCTCAACATGTTTGAATGATCCATGACAATATAATTTAACTGAAATGTGAGAAGACTTAACCCATTACGTTGTCTTCCTTGTCCAACATCAACTCTTTAGCATGTCATACTTAATGAGTGCTCACAATTATAAAAGATGTCTACGATAGTATATTTATATGTGAAATCTCTCTTCCTTCAATATTCTTTCATGAATTGTTCAAATGACCAATACAATGCTTGCTAACCTTCAATAAATTTACAACCTATACTTCTTAGATGTGAAGTCATTATTCCCCATGGGATTAGCACATGAAACATATATAATTTCATATTTATGACATTCAACTCATTCAACCATTTACTCATAGGATATAAGTGAAGCACACGAGTAAATGACAAGCTACTCCCAAAAAGAAATAAGTGAAGATCAATGAGTAGCTAAATAATTATGTATATATATGAAGACTCTCTCTCATTTAAGAATTTCAGATCTTAAATACTTTATTCAAACAGCAAGCAAAGCAAAATAAAACGACATTGCAAGGATAGCACAACTCATGTGAAGAAGCAAAAACTTAGGCTCAACCGATACTAACCGATAATTGTTGAAGAAGGAAGGTGGGATGCCTACCGGGGCATCCCCAAGCTTAGATGCTTGAGACTTCTTGAAATATTATCTTGGGGTGCCTTGGGAATCCCCTAGCTTGAACTTTTGTGTCTCCTTAATTCCTCTCATATCATGGTTTCTCTTTTTATCAAAAGCTTCATCCACACCAAATTCAACAAGAACTCGTGAGATAGGTTAGTATAAACCAATGCAAAACCTTATAATTTTCTACTTCAACAAATCACTAAAATTATTATTCAACATTTCATACTAAATGTCTCTGAATATTTAATACCCTATCCTCAAATAGAATCATTAAATAAGCAAACATGTGCAATTAATGCAACCATATCCGCAATCTGCCAAAACAGTATAGTCTGTAAAGAATGCAAGATTCATCATACTTCCGTAACTCCAAAAATTATGAGAAAAATAATAAGCTGTAGAATATTTATAATAGCTCATTATGCAAAAAGTTTCAACATTATATCATGCTCTGACTTTTCTAGGGAATTTTTAAAACAGCAGTAAACTTTCTGTTTTGAAATAGCAACATGTATACTAGCAAAATAAGCAAGGTAAAGGCTATCCTTGACATTTTTATTGAAAATATAGATGCAAAACATTATTCTAAATAACAGAAAGTAAATACTAACAAGAGAAAATGGCGCTCCAAGCAAAACACATATCATGTGGTGAATAAAAATATAGCTCCAAGTAAAGTTACCGATGAACGAAGACGAAAGAGGGGATGCCTTCCGGGGCATCCCCAACCTTAGGATCTTGGTTGTCCTTGAATATTACCTTGGGGTGCCTTGGGCATCCCCAAGCTTAGGCTCTTTCCACTCCTTATTCCATAGTCCATCGAATCTTTACCCAAAACTTGAAAACTTCACAACACAAAACTCAACAGAAAACTCGTAAGCTCCGCTAGTATAAGAAAATAAAACCACTACTTAGGTACTGTAATGAACTCATTCTATATTTATATTGGTGTAATATACTATATTACAACTTATCTATGGTTCATACTCTCCGATACTACTCATAGATTCATCAAAATAAGCAAACAACACATAGAAAACAGAATCTGTCAAAAACAGAACAGTCTGTAGTAATATGTAACAAACGTACACTTCTTGAACTTCAAATATCCTACCAAATTAGGAAGTCCTAAGAAATTCGTTTACCAATCCAGAGCAAAAAGAATCAGATCGGAATCATGTTTATGTGAATTAACAAAACTAATTTACTGGGAGAAATAGTTTCTGATTCTCAGCAGGATCAACACAACTATCACCGTAGGCTATCCTAAAGGTCTTACTTGGCACTTTATTGAAACAAAAGTTATAAAACATGATTACTACAGTGGCATAATCATGTGAACACACAAAAACAGTAAGGGTAAATATTGGGTTGCTCCCAACAAGCGCTTTTCTTTAATGCCTTTCTAGCTAGGCATGAAGATGACAATGATGCTCACGTAAAAGATAAGAATTAAAACATAACAGGAGCATCATGAAGCATATGACCAGCACATTTAAGCCTAACCCACTTCATATGCATAGGTATTTTGTGAGCAAACAACTTATGGGAACAATAATCAACTAGCATAGGAAGGCAAAACAAGCATAGCTTCAAGACTTTAAGCACATAGAGAGGAAAACTTGACATTATTGCAATTCCTACAAGCATATGTTCCTCCCGCATAATAATTTTCAGTAGCATTATGAATGAATTCAACAATATAACCAGCACCTAAAGCATTCTTTTCATGATCTACAAGCATAGAAATTTACTACTCTCTACATAAGCAAAATTCTTCTCATTCGGAATAGTGGGAGTATCATAAGAGACTTGAACACTAAAAGTTGTTTTCACATTAAAAGAGTAATGTTCAGGAAAAGGGTAATCATAATCATGACATGTTTTATAAATATAATCATCAGTACTTTTTATAGAATAAGTTTCATCACAATAATCATCATAAGTAGCAACTTCGTTCTCATCATAATCGATTGAAACCTCTTCCAAGATAGTGGAATCATCACTAAATAAAGGTGACACTCTTCCAAATCCACTTTCATATTCATCATAATAAGATTCAACATCCTCCAAAATAGTGGGATCACTACTTCCTAAAGTTGACACTCTTCCAAACTCACTTTCATCAATATAATCATCATAGGTAAGAGGCATGCTATCATCAAAACAACTTTGCGTATCAAAACTTGGGATGCTAAAAATATCATGTTCATTAAACTTAGCATCCCCAAGCTTGGGACAAACATTAATTTCAGCAAATATATTCTCAAATATGTCATCCTCACCAAACATAGCTTCCCCAAGCTTGGGCCGTTTCATATCATAAGCATAATCACACTCATCATTAAAAATATGGATAGCACCAATAGTATAGCAATTATCATCATCACAATGAGTAGTAGGAGCAACATAATTTGGGAGAGATACCTTTTTACCTTTGTTGCCCCTTCTTTTCTTTTTCCTCTTCACATTATGTTCGGGTTCAACCTTCTTCTTTGAGCTCCTTATTGATGAGATTGGTTGAATAGAAAGCTCCTCCTCGTTACCTGATTCATCATAAGAAATAATAGGAGGAGATTGGGAAGTCTCTTCCCTTTCATTAGTATTCTCTTCATCTTCTAATTGCTTTCTTTTCTTTAGGTAATTGGCAATATAAGGATTTTCAATGCAATTCACCGCACAATACAAATAAATCTTCTCTAGATAAAAATCAAGACATCTATCAAGATTAAATTTTGGAATACCCTCAGTTATACGTTTCATTTCTTCATAGCCAAAAAGAAGACTAAGCTCTTTATGATGCTCAAGGGTAATCAAGTTATCACAATTTTTGGACACAATTCGGTCATGAAACAATTTGCATTGGAGATTTAAATGACCATGTTCATTGCAAAGTTCACAAGCAGCGCGAAAGATATTGAATTTTTCATCACAAACATCAAGACTTTCTTGCAACCCTTTAGTTTCTAAATACTTATGCCTCTTGCAATATCTATTTTCCCTATTTGGTGTGTACTTGCAAACCCAATCTACTCCACAAAAATCGACATACTTATAAGAGATATTTTCATCATAACTAGTGCAACCATCATTAGTACTATGGATATTCAAAGAGTTCATACTAACAACATTGCAATCATGCTCATCATTCAAAGATTTAGTACCAAGCATTTTAATGCATTCTTCTTCTAGCACTTGAGCACAATTTTCCTTTCCATCATACTCACGAAAGATATTAAAAAGATGAAGTGTATGAGACAAACTTAACTCCATTTTTTGTAGTTTTCTTTTATAGTATAAACTAGTGATAAAACAAGAAACAAAAAGATTCGATTGCAAGATCTAAAGATATACCTTCAAGAACTCACCTCCCCGGCAACGGCGCCAGAAAAGAGCTTGATGTCTACTACACAACCTTCTTGTTGTAGACATTGTTGGGCCTCCAAGTGCAGAGGTTTGTAGGACAGTAGCAAATTTGCCTCAAGTGGATGACCTAAGGTTTATCAATCCATGGGAGGCGTAGGATGAAGATGGTCTCTCTCAAGGAACCCTGCAACCAAATAACAAAGAGTCTCTTGTGTCCCCAGCACACCCAATACAATGGTAAATTGTATAGGTGCACTAGCTCGGCAAAGAGATGGTGATACAAGTGCAATATGGACAGCAGATATAAGTTTTCGTAATCTGAAAATATAAAAACAGCAAGTTAACTAATGATAAAAGTGAGCACAAACGGTACTGCAATGCTAGGAAACAAGGCCTAGGGTTCATACTTTCACTAGTGTAAGCTCTCAACAATAATAACATAATTGGATCATATAACTATCCCTCAACATGCAACAAAGAGTCACTCTAAAGTCACTAATAGCAGAGAACAAACGAAGAGATTATGGTAGGGTACGAAACCACCTCAAAGTTATCCTTTCTATTCTATCTATTCAAGAGTCCGTAGTAAAATAACATGAAGCTATTCTTGCCATTCAATCTATCATAGAGTTCATACTAGAATAACACCTTAAGACACAAATCAACCAAAACCCTAATGTCACCTAGATACTCCATTGTCACCTCAAGTATCCCTGGGCATGATTATACGATATGCATCACACAATCTCAGATTCATCTATTCAACCAACACAACGTACTTCAAAGAGTGTCCCAAAGTTTCTACCAGAGAGTCAAGGCGAAAACGTGTGCCAACCCCTATGCATAGGTTCATGGGCGGAACCCGCAAGTTGATCACCAAAATATACATCAAGTGGATCACGTGATATCCCATTTTCACCACAGATAAGCACGGCAAGACATACGTCAAGTGTTCTCAAATCCTTAAAGACTCAATCCGATAAGATAACTTCAAAGGGAAAACTCAATTCATCACAAGAGAGTAGAGGGGGAGAAACATCATAAGATCCAATTATAGTAGCAAAGCTCGCGATACATCAAGATCGTGCCATAGAGAAAACACGAGACAGAGAGATCAAACACATAGCTACTGGTACATACCCTCAGCCCTGAGGGTGAACTACTCCCTCCTCGTTAGGAGTGCACTGGGATGATGAAGATGGCCACCGGTGAGGGATCCCCCTATGGCAGGGTGCCGGAACGGGCTCCCGAGAGGTTTTTGGTGGCTACAGAGCACTACTAGGGAAAAGCCTATACACAGAATCTTAGCAGCAGCGCGGTTCAAAATAGAGCGCTGCTGGTAAGTAGTTGTAGCGCTTTGTGTAAACTCGCTGCTGCTAAATATTTAGCGATGGAGCGCTCATTAAACACGCTGCTACAAATATCGACGGCGGTGTTCCCCACCTCTAAGTAGCAGATGGCGCTGTCAGAAACAGCGCATCTTGCTAAGTGCATAGTAGTAGCGGTTTCCTCGAGATCGCTCTTTGGTAAGTTTCAAATTGCCGCCATTTTTTTCCCGATTAGCGATGGCGCCTTACATGAAAGCGTTGCTGCTACGTTTTAGCAGCAGCAGCGGTTTCTCACTGGCCATCGCTAACCCCAACAACCCAAAACCGTCCCTCCCTCCCCTTGCTTTTTTCCCTTCCCCTACCTCCCCTCTCCTCTCTTCCCTCCACCACATGCTCCCACTCTCACTTTTTTCCCTTCCCCTACCTCCCCTCTCCTCTCTTCCCTCCACCACATGCTCCCCTCTCACTCTTCTTCTTCTCAATACTTCTCCCCATTACTCCCTCTCTTCTCTATCCACCTTCTCTCTCTTCATTACTCCTACATAACTACACCACCTCCATTAATGCATCTCCTTTCTCTTTTCCTTCCCCTCCACTAGTTGAAGTTGTCTCCTTCCAAATTAGGTAGCTAGGTAGATGTAGGATTTAGTTAAGTGACCTATTTGCCCCTAACTAGATCTATCTTTGTCAAGAAGAGCTTAATTTGTGCACTTTTGATCCCCACAACATCATCTTGACCATCAAGATAGAGGTGATGAAACTCTCATGCTTTTGCAAAATGGAAATGTGTTTATGTGTGTGTGATATGTTTGTGGAAATGTGTGTGTGGCATGAGTTGGCCTTGTAAATTGTGCTTTTGAGTTGCCTATGTTTTGCGAAATGTCGATTTATTTCCGTTTGGTAATTCGAACAAACTCTAGATCCATATATGTCCTATTTTAGGGAAGGTCATGCCAAAATTTTTATGACTTTGATGCATGCATGCATTTTTACAATCAATTTTTTATTATTACCGTGCGAGTTGGCGATGGTCGGTGGAGCGATGGTGGGACAGGTGGTTGCGGTCGGTGGTGCAAGACATGAAAGAAAATAACCGGACAGAGGTTTTATGTCCGTGTCGAAAATGCAAAGGAATAGTTTGGCTCGACCCCCATGACGATGGTGGGTGTCGAAGCGCACTTTTGCTCATGACTGGTTTCATGGATGGCTATACTAGGTGGATAATTGAAGATGAGGATGACGATGTTGAGGATGCCGACGGGCAGGAAATGATGACACGGGCAAGACGAAGAGATGATCGATAATGGCGGCGGGGAAGAGGCGGACATGGCGGTGAGAAGGGCGGACATGGCGGAGGAGAAGGGCGGACATGGCGGCGGAGAGAACGACATGGACTCCACGCAGCAGAGTTCCTCGGTACTAAGTTCAATTGTGCGGGACCCTCATGTTCAAGCATTGCCCGCAAGGAGACGCAATCTTGAGAGAGCTGCTTCTAGAGAGGAGGCTAAGCTGGAGCAACTGGTGGTAGACTCGAACACTCCATTGTATGATGGTTGCAATCTGAGGTGACCGGTTGAGTTTCACGCTCCAACTCCACGAAGGCGAAGGCTAAAACAAATGGACCGACACTAGCCTCGATGAGCATCTCAAGTACCTAAAGGATGTTCTTCCGCGGGTAATCTATGTCCTACTAGTGTTGATGAGGCCAAGAAGATCGTGTGCCCTCTTGATCGCCACACGTTAGATACCATGCATGCATCAACGATTGCATAATTTATCGGAAGGAGCACGCGGAAAAAACAAGCTGTCCGGTGTGCAATGCTTCTCGATACAAGAAGGCCGGAAGAAATGTCCCCGAAAGTTGTATGGTACTTACCGATCACTCCCGTCTCAGAGGTATTTTGTAGATCCCAAGGAAGCAAAGCTAATGCGCCGCACGCGGAGAGGAAGAAGCCCGACGATGGAGATGATCCGAAGTGAGACACGTGAAGGATGGAAGCGGTGGAGAGCGTTGAACAGCTTCTATCGGTATTTTGAATGTGATGCAAGGAACATCGTGCTCGGCACGTGTACCGATGGCATGAATCCGTTTGGCAACCAGAACACCAACCATAGCACATGGCCCGTGTTTGTATGGATGTACAACCTCCCCCTGGTTGTGCATGAAATCGAAGTACATTCACATGAGCATGCTTATTCAAGGGCCCAAACAACCAGGAAATAATATTAATTTGTATCTGGGGCTACTTCAAGAGGAGTTAGACACGTTATGGAAAACACCGGCCAAGACATGGGACGCCAGCAAAGGTGAGTATTTCAACATGAGAGCTGGCTGATCACGATAAAGGGAGGACTATCTCGATTACGGATATGTGGCAGGCCAGGTGTGCCATGGATATTGCGGATGCACGCGGTGCATGGATGATACAACGTCTCAGCAGCAGTTAACCCAAAATTTTCACTCGCGCAGCTTCATCCCGCCACATTTCCCCCAAATCCCCTCTCTCTCCGTCGCTCCGCCCGCCCCGTCGCTCCGCCCGCGCCCGTCGCTCTGCCGCGCCCGACCCGGCCCGGCTCTTCGCCCGACTCCGCGGCGCCAGCGCTAGCTCAGCGCTTCGCCCGTCGGCCCTCGACCCGACTCAAGCGCTCGGCCCGACTCGGTGGCGCTCGCCCTCGACAGCCAGCGCTCGCCCCGACCCAGCGGCGCTTCGCCCCGACCCAGGCGCGCTTCGCCCCGACCGTCGGCCCTCGCCTCCCTCCTCGCCCTGCACTCTCTGTAAACCCCCCTCTCTGCTAGGGTTCTGTTAATTAATTAGGTTATCTATTTAGTTATGAAGTTAGCTAGGTTTCAAAATTAGCTGAATTTCTATGGAAATTTGAGGCTGGACATGTGATATGTGCATATGTCATGTTTTGGACATGTCATGTTTGGAAAATGATCCGAGTGGCCTATGTTACACCGAAATGTTGATTCATTTCGTTTGGTGAATTTCAGCGCTTCGATATGTCCATTTTTAGCAAAGGTCATGCGAAATTTCCGTGAATAAAGGCATGATTTGTGCTACATAGTTGGCATATCGAGTCTTGGCACATAGATTTCTTTTCGTCATTTCTCATTTATTCATACTTTTAGAAATAAATGAGGCCACTTAATCATAGGAAACATGTCGAACAACGAAGAAAGCGGGCCTTGACCAAGATGCGAGCGAGATGGATTATGATGGTGAACAAGAGTACCTCGACTATTTGATTGCTAAGCAAGGTTTCGTGTCGGCCTCGATGATGGTCTTCGACGCCGACATCGACACCGACGGCGCCGGCACCGACGGCGCCGGCACCGATGGCGGCGCCGAGACCGGTGGGGAAGGTACCGGCGGGGAAGGTACCGGCCTCGATGCCGATGCGAAAAGAGGAAGCATAAGAAGCGAGAGGATCGAAAACCTAACAAACTAGGGATTGGACGACTTGTGATCACAAAGATGGCACTGGCAAGTTTGAGCCGTTAGAGCGGAAGAACCTCGCAAGTGCTATGGGAACCAAGTAGGATGCATCCTACGGAATCTTGTGAGCATCAGCGAGCGATGACTTAAGGAGTAAAGAACATTGACGCAGATTGCTCCTAACGAAGTTGCACAAGAGATTCAAGTTCCCCGACCGGGATGATAACATAGAACAACCGTGGGATGATCCGAAGATGAAAAAGATTAACAATCACGCCATGGGCATGTTCAGCAATGATTTGGCCTCTGGAAAGGGAGGGTGAAACGAGCTATTGAGGCTGATGAACCCCTGTCCAAGATTCGGAGGAAAATCCGACACTTACGGAAGAGGAGTTGAAAAGTTCAAGGACACTTGCGCTACCGAGGCAGCCAAGGCTAAGGCTGCGAAATTCAAAAGCCTCCAGCTCCGAACACGGAAGCATCGCCTCGGAAGCCGTGGCTACCTCGGTAAAAGGCCCATATGGGATAAGGAGGACGCGGGCGTGAAGCCGCTGGTCTCCTGACCCCTTCGCGAAGTTCACCAACCCCTTGGAGCATGACTTCATCGGGGCCCGCTACAAGTGGGACAAGGAGAAAAAGGTTTTTACGGACAAGATCACGAGGAAATTGATTAGACTCATGGAGAAGCAACACGGCTTGCAGCGAAAGCCCTACTTCTCGATGAGGCCCAAGTGGGACACCCTCTCAACCGGCCTTGAGCGAACTTAAGGGACTCCCGTTGGACCAGCGGCCGCAATATGGTCGTGTGCACGGCGCCGAGACGGCGCCACGTGGAAGGTGTTTACAACGACGGCCCGGAGGCCAAGAAGCGAAAAAGAAGTTTAGTCAGCGGACATCGGCGCAAAGGTGAAGCTTGCGGTCGAGAAAAAGCAGTGAGGACGCGAAAAAAGCAGCCGAGGACAAATATGAGTTGCTACAGTGAGCGGTCAATGCAGCCAGAATCGCGCGAAATGATTTCGCTACTAACTTGGTTCGATTATCATCAAGCGGGCGAAGGAAAATCGACAAGGCGGTACATGATTTCCGATGCCGGTTTAAATCGAAAGCAACTCCATGAACAACAACACCATCGCACCATCACTTGCTCAAGCAACGGGCCTCCTCTCGCGGCCGCTCCGCTCATAGCAGCCGTCCTCGGTCTCGGCGCGCTAGGTGGGCCTTCGTCTTTAGCTGAGCTTGACGCCGTCCACGGTAATTACATGTCGCACCAACATATATATATAGATAATATTCCATTTTGTTGCCTTTCGGTTGTTTTACACCACAAACATATGTGTTTGCGGTAAAAAAACCCCATGCACCATACTCTACTTGATCAAAGGCGGAAGGTGGGCGTGGGAAAGGGGATGATAATGGACCCCTCTCAATGCACATTCCACAACCACCCGATCCCAGCTGGGCACTTGAGGTTAGCTTGACCGGTGTGAAATCGGGCACGAGGATTTGCCTCCTCGAGACAAGCATGTGGGAGCGGACGGCGAGACCCGCTTGTGGATTGGACGATGCAAGGGTTGGGTGCTGCTATGGCGAAGAATCTTATTAAATGCGAGCGGCCGAGAGCACACCAATAACTACCACACATCAACAAGCATGTGCGGAGACCACCACCCCACCCACGCAATTACCAGCTCTGTAGTAGTGCGGGTGAGGCGGCGGACGACATGATGAAGGGGTGCAATAATCTTGGCTGATGTACCAGAGAGCGAGAGAATGGATGATGAGGCGGAGGTCGACCCTATGGATTACCTCAATACAAGCGCGTATGACGTGACATAGATATGATGAGTCAACCATATGACGAATCGGGCTATCGACTTGCTAATGAGGATATGGATGATATGCCGGGCAGGGCCGTACCATGGAATGCAAAAGTCTCTCTTCATGAAATCCTCACAGACACGCTGAAGATGCCGCCTCAACACAGGCTCAACTAGCGGCGCGAGGGTCGTCTGATTTAGCCCGGGAACACTTGGGCAGGGGTTAAGGAAGGGTGCGGAAGGTGTGCCCAAGAAAAGGAGAGGAAGAGATCGGGAAGGTGCTCGCCTCCAAACAAGCGAGCACACACAGCAGCGAGACGATGCATTCTCAAGCGTGTACCCGTGAAAGGTGCGGTCATGTTCCATCTCACGGGCGAGCCGATGCTACCGCCGAAACCGCTGGAGGCACTATCGAGGATCTCGAGGAGACTGCACGACCATGTCTTTGTCCGAGAAAAGCCTACTAGCCTCAAAGGATCCGGGATATCCGACACGCGCGCTCGTGTGCACGAGGGAAGTGCTACGTCGACACACGGCCCGCGGAGGTGTTCTTCTGCGGTTTGACCATATCTTTGAGATGTTTCTAACAAAGGCGGCTTGATTTTACTATCGTCCGCCTTTTTGCTACATATGAGCTCCGTCGTGAAGAGTGAAGAAGTCTCGCAAATCGTGTGGCGGATCCGTACTACATGCACGAGTCTTTCTTGAGTCTCGGCGACTTTGGCGTGAAACTGCTAGGGAGTACCTCCAAAACTTCATGGTACAGAATAAGGACCGGAAATTGTCCTCTGCCTTATCATCCAAAGTAAGTCAGTTCGGACAACCCTTTCGTACATTTCAATCATTCCTTCTCTCTCATATGGGGAATAATTTGAGGTGTCTTTTCCCCTTGCAACAGGCGCGCCATTCTTATCGTTCTTTACCCGCAAGTCTCCCACGCCGTGTATTTTGACACTTCGAGAGACTACGAGAAAAAGGACTACACCCACATAATGAATATTCTAGATGATGCTCTCCAAGGCTTCAGCTATAGAGGTGGCCACGTGCATATCAGAAACAAAGGAACAAGAAGATGGGTTTCGGCGCATAAAACTAACTTCTCCTGCATCCATGTCCCAAAACCAAGCAAGAAGGATGGATTCTACATCGTCCATCTCATGATTCAGTTCAACACGGATCACCAAAAGCTTCGCATTAACAGCAGAAATGATGATCATATCCACAAGTGGCTAGAATCTCATGGAGAAGCGAATTATAAACTTAGAGATGACTTCTTTCGCATCCAAAGCGACATTGCGGCGATCATCATGAAAGAAGTCGTCGATGAGAAGGGGATGTTCCACCACGGCCCTATATCGCGGTGACGTCCGAACTCGCATAGGCATGCAACGTCTAGACCTCACGCCGTTCAAGCAGCTAGGGTTCGTCCTCGATGATATGGAAGGATGGAACTTCTAGTGAGTTATGATGCCGATGATGATGATATGTGTCGGTTGAACTTGTATACTTTTGTAGCGATGAAACTTTGTGATGTCCACGGTCCATGCCGAACTTGCGTAACGCTACTTTGTTAGTTGGCGACGATGACCTGCGTACCTCTAGTTAATTAATTTGCGTCTTGTATATGTTGCATCTAGTTGCTAACCTTTCTTTTTGGTGTTGCTCTAGTATATTTTTTGCATATATATGATTGTACATCCTCTTCATGAACATGCATCTCTAACGGTACCTAGTTTCTTGATGGCGAGATGGAAATGCTATATATGGTGTACAAAGGGAAGGTTTCGGGGTGTACAACGAGTGGCATGAGTGTCGGCGCAAGTGAATGGGTTCTGAGGCGCCAGCCATAAAACTTCAAAAGCGCATAAGAAGGAGAAGCTAGTTACTTGAGGTTCACGCTAAGCGCGAGAGGACTCGAATCGCCACCTCATGTATTGCATGGTTCCGCTCTCACTCATAGTGATAGCACTTCTTGCGTATGCCTTTGTTTAGATGGATAGCGTTGTTGTAGTTGCAAGTATTGAGACTTGCATGTATTGCTATTTTCGAGATGATAACAAGATATCACTTTGTGTTGGATGATGATTATGAAGAGACTATTTGTATGTACATGCTATGATTACATTTGTGGTCTCATGAGCATTTGTATGTGTATCATGATGAAATTTCTATGTGCTAAAGATTCTTCTACAAAGCTGGTGCAAATACAAAACAAATATGCCAAAAAAACTACTTAAATTAGCGATGGCGAGTGTACAAAAGTTAGCAGCAGCGCGTTATATCGATGGCGCGTCCGCTAAAGAGCGCTACCGCTAATAGCGATAGCGAGCTTCAAACAACAGCGCTGTTGCTACACTTGTATAGCGAGAGCGATGGGGGCACGCCATCTTTGCTATGAGTTAGCTCAGCGCCAGTATTAGTAGCGCGGTACCCGCTCTTCGACACATGTAGAACCAGCTGCTGCTAGCCTTTTCCCTAGTAGTGGAGGCTTGCGGCGGTGGAACTCCCGATCTATTGTGTGCTTCGATATTTTTAGGGTATATGGGATTAGATAGGCGAAAGAAGTCGGTCGGGGGAGCCTAGAGGGGCCCACGAGACGAGGCGCTCGGGGGTGGGCGCCCTCTGCCTCTCTGGCCTCCTCGAAGCTTCCCTGGCTTGTACTCCAAGTCTCTCGGATCACGTTTGTTCCAAAAATCACGCTGCCGAAGGTTTCATTCCATTTGGAATCCGTTTGATATTCATTTTCTTCGAAATACTGAAACAGGCAATAAAACAGCAATATGGGCTGGGCCTCCGGTTAATAGGTTATTCCCAAAATTAATATAAAAGCGTATAATAAAGCCCGTAATCATTCAAAACTGATAATAAAATAGCATGAACGCTTCATAAATTATAGATACGTTGGAGACGTATCATAACACAACCTCTGCACCGTACACCATGAAAAAAGGTGTATATCCGGTAGAACGATTGGGCGTGGTCCGCAACCCCCAGATTACGAAGTCGAGCTCGTCCACCCAGTGCTTGTCTAATTCTTTCAAAGACCGCACTAATCTGGGTTTGATGCCGCTCATAATAAGACCGTTAGCTCGTTCGACTTGACCGTTGGTTTGTGGGTGGTATACGGAGGCGTAATCGAGCTTGATGCCTAGATTAGTACACCAGGCTTTCACCTCATCTAATGTGAAATTGGAGCCGTTGTCAGTGATAATGCTATGTGGAAAACCATAACGGTGCACAACGCTGGATATAAAATCTATCACTGGCCCGGCTTCGGCCGTTTTGACTGGTTTGGCCTCTATCCACTAAGTGAATTTATCTACCATGACCAACAGGTATTTTTTCTTGTGGCTTCCTCCTTTAAGGGGTCTGACCATATCAAGCCCCCAGACCGCAAAAGGCCGTGTTATGGGGATTGTTTGTAGAGCAGTGGGTGGCATATGGCTTTGGTTGGCGAAAAGCTGGCATCCGACACAATGTTGGACGAGGTCCTGCGCGTCTGCTCGTGGCGTTGGCCAATAGAAACCTTTACGTAAGGCCTTGCTTATGAGGGCCCAAGCCGCAGCTTGGTGACAGCCGAGACTAGCATGAATTTCAGCCAAGAGCTGCCGCCGTTCCTCCTCGGAGATACATCTTTGTAGTACTCCGGTAGCACTTTTCTTATAGAGTTCTCCCTCGTAAACCTTGTAGGCTTTAGAGAGCCGCACAATGCAGCATGCCTCATTCTGGTCCTCAGGAAGCTCTCGCCTATTAAGGTAGGCTAAGAAGGGTTCGGTCCATGGGGCGATGACCGCCATGATGAGATGGGCCGACGGTGTAATTTCGGTGGCTGAGCCCCCGATAATGTCGGTGTGTTCGGATTCTGGGGTTGTATTCGGGTCTGGATTTGTAGTGCAGCTCTCCCCTTGCCACACCACAGATGGCTTGAAAGCCTTTCCAGAAAGATGTTAGGTGGGACGGGGTCGCGTTTGGCGCCAATGCGAGCAAGGACATCCGCCGCTTGATTAATTTCTCAAGCCACATGGTGAAACTCGAGCCCCTCGAACTAACCCGACATTTTGAGAACGGCGTTACGGCACTACAAAAAAAGACACATCCGTGTCATTTTGGGCCGAACGAATTTATTTTCTGTCATACATACGATACTTCTATGACGATAATAGTGACGAAACCCGGTATAATCATAGATGTGGTGGGCTCCTACTTCTATGACAAAAAATCATGACAGAAAATGGGCTTTTCGTCCTGGGCGGGCCGGAGACACAGCTGCACGACATTCTTTGGGCTGTCCATGACGGAAAAAACTGTGGTAGAAGCGAGGGCGAGGAAAATTTCGGGGAGTTCCCGGTTACGGTGGGCGGTCGGGGGCCGAGCGATACGCATTTCTCTCGTACACGTACACACATGTGTGCGAGGCGTTGGCTCTAACTGAACCCGAGCGAGGCGTTGGGCTCCAACTGAGCCTGAGCGATTGCACTACAGGCTACGCGTTACTGAACCCGATAGATCGATCGATTGTTGTTAACTGAACCCAATCAAGCGATTCGCCGCTCATCGCTGCTAAGCGAAGGCGATCGATCTGTCTGGGATGAGCGAGTGGCGTTGCGGGGTGGATGAGCGATGGCGGTGGCGTTGCCTCTGGATGAACAGGACCCCGATCGATCGAGCCAGTTGGGGCTGGATGAACCGGACCCCGTGGAGGGCTCGATGAACAGGACGACCCCGCGGAGGTCTGGATGAATAGTAGATGGTGGAGGGGTGCCCTTGGAGGGGTGGTTGAACAGTAGCCGGTGGAGTAGCGCGCGGTGGAGGCTGGATGAATAGGAGCACGTGGAGGCTGGGGGAGGTTGACGGTAGCCCGTGGAGGCTGGAGGAGGTCGACGGTGGACATGATCAGTGTCCCGTGGAGTCCCGTTTTGCGGTACGCCACACTCCTCCCGATGAACAGGACCCCCGTTTCGATCGTAGCGCTCCAACACAAGTTTGTTTCGTCCGTTTTGCGGTACGCCACATCCCTCCCGATCAACAGGATCCCCGTTTCGACCGTAGGAGGTCCGTTTACTCTGTTTTGCGGTACGTCAGACCCCTCCCGATGAACAGGATCCCGTTTTGAACGTGGCCGGTCGAACACAAGGTCGTTTCCTCTGTTCTGTGGTACGCCAGTCCTTGTTTCCATTGCCTGTACCATCCATGGCCTCCCGATGAACACGACCACGCATTCCATTCCGACCCAGCCGGTTGGCTCCCCATGAACACGACGACGACACTGTTTCTCCGTTCCTACCCAGCCATGTACACGAGCCCTAGCCATACGTATGTGTGAGTAGGCGTTCGTGACCCCGCCCGTACGTACACATACGTGGCCGTATTTTCTTTCTTGCACACTGGCCGCTGTACGTACGTGTACATTCTACGTGCGCACCTCTACTATGACACGTACACGCCTCTACTACGACACATGCGTGCCTCTACTACGACACATGCGCGCCTGTACATCCACCAGTATGTATGTAGACGTTCGCGACCAGAATGACAATGCTACGTACGCTTTGACCAGGTGGGTCCCGAATGTGAGGCACTTCCTTGCATGCGAAGATGTAGCTGGTGGGTCCCAGCAGTCAGGGGGGCAAATCGTTTTTTCCCCGGACGCACTTCCTTGCGTGCGAAGATGTAGCTGGTGGGTCCCAACAGTCAGGGGGCGAGTCATTTTTTTTGCGAAATACGGTGGCCCCTCCGGTGGGTCCCCGCTGTCCGGTGGAGGAATAATTATTTTGCGCGTAATAAGGAGGCATTTCCTTGTGGCTGCCATCGACCCCGCTGTCAGCCTCTCCACGTACAGTACTCTTCCTATGGAAGTCGGTCGTTGACCACATTGACAACACCGCGTCGAGAGCACCACGGCGGTGGACGACGGTGAGGCCTAGGAAGGGGACGACGCGGAGCTGGGGAAGACGCATCATTGGATGCCCACGCGAAGAGGAGTACGAGTGTTCACTGGTTCGGCTGCGCTGTGAGGCTGCCATCGCCGCAGAATAACAGGGGGTGTGGGTGAGTGGAGGGATGGCCTGGCCAACAATGGGAGTAGTAGGGGCGGCGACGCCTTCACGGCATCACAGCCGGCCATGGGAGGCAGGAGCATGCGGCACGACCAACGCTGCTTTGGGCGGCTGGAGCACGAAGAAGCACTACTGCCATTGGATGGACATCGTACGGTCACTGGAGCTAGAATCGTTCATATTGACTAAGTTGACAAAGCCCTCCGTCCCCGTCAACTTAGTAGGCCCGCAAATCAGCCTCCCACCAAGTTAAGTCCCAGCTAGCTGGGGGAGTATTCATTTCTTTATGCGTAATAAGGAGGCATTTACGGTTGGTCCGAGCTGACAGCGGGGGGAACATTTTTTTCACGAAATACAGAGGCCCTTCCGGTGGGTCCCAGCTATCAGGTGGAGGAATCATTATTTTGCACATAATAAGGAGGCATTTCCCTGTGTGGGCCCCTACAGTCAGCCTGTTCCGATGGCTATTGTTAGTTGACCATGTTGACCTCGCCGCACCGAGAGCACAAGCGAGGCCCAGGAAGAGAACCACCCGGAGTCGGCAAAGCCACCGCAGCGGATGCCCACACTGAGGGGAGTAGCTGACTGGTCGGCTGCGGGGTGAGGCTGACGTCGCTGGAAAATAACAGGATGTGTGGGTGGTTAGAGGGATGGCCTGGCGGGAGCACAAGCATCCACGGGAGGAGGGAGCAAGCAGTCCCGCCGGCACTATTTTGGGCGGCTGGAGCAGGAAGATCAGAGATTGAAGAAGCATGGCGGCCATTGGGTGGACATCCAACAGTCACTGCTGTGTGTTGACTAAGTTGACAAAGCCTTGCGTACGCATCAAAAAAAATTAGGACAGCGTCATCGTTAACCTAGTAGGCCCAGAAGTCAGCCTCCAAATCTGTGGAAAGCAGCATATAGCCCATTAACCATTATTTTCAATAATTTACAGCCCATTTGCTAATTCTTAAGGATATTTGAAGCCCATATTCTTTTTATTAGCATTACGTAACATATATTACAGGCCTTTGCTAAAAATTCAACGAAATTTTGCATATTTCGATGGGGTCCGAACTCTTTTAATCATGAAATTTCGAGTCACGTTAAAAATAATTTTCAAAAAATTATATCAAAATAAAATTCAAAAAAACAATTCTCCACAAAAAAATGAATGAAATTTAGAATCTTGACTAGCAAGATGCCCGTTCATTGCACAGAACATGAAGATGCATTTGTATGAGTAGTTTATCTTGTGGGAGAAAAGATGATATTTTAATGTAATTGACAGTTGGCTTTGGTTTTTATAAGAGTAGAGAATAGAGAAATCCTGAAAAAATGATATTTTAATGCAATTGCCGGTTGGCTTTGGTTTAAAAATTTACAGCCCATTTCTTACAAATTATAGCCCATTTTCTGGGGAAGCCCATTTCTTACTACTTAAATCCCTCCTTGTCTTGAAAGATTTGCAGCCTAGCAGGGCAGAGAAAAGCAAGTAGGCCTCGGTTTTGGTAATGTCCAAAAAAAAGAACTGGGCTAGCCAATTTCAGAAACAAAAAATATATCAACTGGGCTCGTCATGTGCTTAATAAAAGCGTAAGTGTGGGCTAGACGGGCGCCCCCGCACAGCGCGCAGTTGAGCTCTGTCGCTGAAACTGAAAAACAATTGGGCGAGCTGCTGGGTCCCTGGTGTTATCCACTCGTTGTGTAATTTTCTCGTTTATTGACTACATTGACAATGGCGTGGGACCTAGTTGTCAAACCATTAGGGAAGTATTTTTTTGGCTTTGTAATAACGAGGCACCTTTTTGCGAAATGCAATGATCCTGGTGGGTCCCTACTGTCAGCCTCTCCACGTACAGTCATCTAATGATTCCTCTTGGTTGTTGACCATGTTGACAATGGTAGATGGCGGCGGGCACAACGAGCGAACCAAGGCGGAGAACGACGGCAAGGCCTCGGACGGGAACGAACAGCAGGCATGGAAGATGCGGCAGTGTAGTGGCAGGTGGAGGGGAGTATGAGGGCAACAACATGCAAGTCAAGCATACAAATGGTAAAAAAAGCCCAAGGATTAATTGTTCATCAAATTTTTAGACAAAACCCAGATTGAACATGACAGTAACATCTAACCCAACCAGTCTTTTTTGCAGTCACAAACAAATGGATCGGTCTGATCCATAAAATCAACATTCTGTGCAAAAAATATATTTCAGGATGTCTACAACTTGTTGTAAATAGAAGCCGAGCACGTTTAGAAGCCCATTTGTCCACCTGAAACTTCTTTTTCTGTTGTTCAACATGTTCGTCCGTGAGAAATCTCTTGCTGTAAAAATTAAGCCTCATGGACAATAGTAACCTCGCATTCAACAGGAAGAATGTGACAAAGCTTCTGTTTGCCTGGTTGGATGCATATCGTCCCATCATTATTGTCCTCAAATGAATGTCATGAGAACTGAGAAAATCCTTGTGCTTATTACGCCACCGATTGGTTATATGTTTTTCTCCATGTGGTTCTTCCTAAGTAGACATGAAGACTGAAAACAGTTAAGGTCTGAAAAAAGAGTATGTCAAAAGAACGACGGCTGAACAGTTAATTCTAGTACAATATATACGGATTTCAATGTGCATGAAATCATCACCTCTATGTATAAATTCTCCAGAGATCGAAAGCATCGCAGCAAGCCAATAATTATGTCCAGATCAAATGTATGCATTCTGATATATTTGATCTTGACAGAATCCAGCAACATTGATAGGCTATCAATGGATGAACTCTTCATTGAGCATATAACATAATATTAGTACCCAAAGTGTACTCCAAGATGATATAAAACTTATGCGGACAGATGAAAAATGCAGCATATGATTACAAATGTGTAGATGATAATATATGGTACCTGAAAAAGTGAGGAGCCAAACACCAACTCCTTGTGATTATTAAACGGGTCATGAATTACACCCAAGGTATCCAGTTTGGGTGCAGAGACAACAGTTATTTCTGAAGGTGTATAACAATTATGAAGGAGCAACCTTTCAAGTGAAGGGGCATCTTCGATGATGAGTTGTTGTCCTTTAAAACAAATTCAATGCTTTTAAGGTGAGGCGACTTTATTTGGAGACAACTGATACCGATTTCTATTCCCAAAACAATCAGCAAGCGCTCTAGGGCAGGGCAACTGGAGTGGATGATGCTGTGCCGTGAGGCTGGAGTTTTCCGAATTCAGGGGATGTCTGCCAAGCGTCCACCTTGTCGGGATGCAAAGGCATTGAACGGGGCCCTGCTGGTGAGAAGAGACAATGGCTCTGAGGAGATCAATTCAGGAAGGACAAATATCTGACGACAGTCGAGATTGAGGGGCGCGGTGCGCCATAGAGGACGCCACCAAGTTGAGAGGACTTGTGTGCGGCAACAATCCTTGGTGGGGAGAACCGAGATGATCTCCTCAAGGATGACGCCTGGGAGATCGCTGATGCGGTTCACCGGAGATTCTACCGGTTCCTTAGATCCAAGTGGGGGGGTGGGAGGGGGGGGGGCTCGCCGCTTCTCCCCGCGGTACCGGGTGCGGGATCTACAACTGGCGTCACTGCTGGTGGGAGCCTCATCTTCTTGGTGCTAGGGCCAGCCAACTCCATTTTGCTTTTGGGCAGTGCGCCGGGCTCACGGGTTTGAGCAGAGTAGCCAGAGACAAGCCTAGTGGCAGTGCGAGTGGGGAAGAAGGAGAGCTGGGGATTTCTACAGGAGTGGAAGAAGAGGATCATGCGTTTTCTGTACGAGTGAGGAAGAAGGTGAGCGGGGTTTTCTAGACGAGTGAGGAAGATAGGGGAGCGGGGGGAATTGGAGGGGGAGACGGAAGCGGGAGAGCGAGCAGTTCGTGTTTATAAGGCCCGCTGCACTAACTACTCGCTTTTTCCCAAGAACCGCTCTCTTCTTTTGCATTGCTGCATTGGAGCTGGCGCATGGACTTGGCTGACTGGCCATGCATGCAGGATGCATGTGCCCTTGCCATTGCATCTTGCGTGGTTTGTTACTAGGCCTATTTAATAGGGTGGTTATGGAGTAAATTAAGGAGATTTATTTTCTCTGTGTGCATCCACCAAATTAGAGGTTGCGGTACTAGATGCAGTCACTCACATTAAACTAACATTCAGAAGAACAAAAGTTCAGCATGTCTATGCATCTCAATGATTCACCATACTATAACCAATACAAAGCTAAGAGAAGGTGTGGAAATAAAGAAAATCGGTTGATGCTTCTCTGAGCAAAGGGCCTCCCTACGCACGCATTAATTTGCTGGGCATGCTTGTTTCTTCTCAATGTTGCGAGCACTTTGAGCATGTTGGCAACTCCACAGCTAGCTAGCTGCCTCATCTAGCAATTGATGCTGACACATTTGCAGCAAACACATGATGCAATAGAGATGACTCAACATGGGTCCATATTGTGCAGTTCCCCTGAAATCATATTCATTGTCCTGAATCTAAAGAGATAGGAACATTAGCTATACTTAAACGGTGTTGCAAAACAGTAGCACATATCAATAGCTCGGCATGACAAAACACGATCATCTGGACGAAGGGGATACTGACCTGCCTGAGGAAGATTATATATAATTTCATAAGTCCTTGGTTGATTTCCACCTTCGGTTCCACTGCTTGTTTGCTCCTCCACACATGACAGGATCGTTCCGCACTGAATTCAGCAAGTCAATGTACGAATAAGCTAATTTCATCTTGCGGTGGTCATTGTACCTAGTTACGAATGTAGGAATACCGGGGGCACCATGAGGTTAGCTGACATCAGGTAGATGCAGCTATATAAATTTTGTGCGGTGCTACCAAAATTGAGGTTTGTATCCCTTCCTGTTATGAGAATTCTTCTTGAAGTTGGTAGAATGTGACGGCTTGTTCTTTGCATCAATCTTGCCTTTCGCCTGAGATTTGTTCTTGTTGTTTTGGGGCTGGTTGGGCTGGAAGTTCTTCTTGTGTACCATGTGGGCACTAGAAGCTCCCTCAGCGACCCGAGCATGTGTGTATTTTGCTCTCGCCTTCTCCTAAAAATCAAGAGTGCTAATGAGATCCAAAACAGAAAACTCATGTCTCTTGTTTTTCAGGGAAGTAGCAAAATCGTTCCACGAAGGTGGAAGCTTGGCAATGATGGCCCCAGCAACAAATTTGTCCGGCAACACACACTTAAAGTACTCAAGTTCCTTAGAGAGTGACTGTATCTCATGATTCTGCTGAACAACAGAGTGCTCATCAGTCATCTTGTAGTCACAGAATTGCTCCATGATGTACAACTCATTGCCAGCGCCCGAGGGCCCAAACGTGGCCTCGAGTGCAGCCCAGATGTCTTTGCCGCTGTCAAACGACTGACATGAATCCACAATGGAATCGTCAAGAACACAGCAGGGCGGCTTTGAAGAGGGTATCCATGTTCTGAAAAGCTTACTGCTTTGTAGGATTAAGATCACCCTCAGGCTTACCCTTAGTGGCGTCATATCAGTACATGATCTGAAACCAATATACTGCTCTTGTGCGCCACCTTTTATATTGCACCCCTTAAAAGTAGGCGGCTTCAAAAGTGCAGCAAACCACTCGGAGTAAATTGCCTGTAATCAGGTTTTTGGATTGGATTGTTGAATATATGAGCAATTTAGTATGAGATTTAATCCGAATCAGCAGTAAATAGATCATGACGACAATTGCAAAAATCAAAGTAATGATGCGGACTAAACCAGGAGGACAGAAGCTCATACTGTACAACAGGAGCAGAACCGATGTGGTTGATGTTGTCACTCATGTCGTGGATGAAGATGTTACCGAGGTTGGGGAAGCAGGCTGTCGTTGAGGAAGTCGTCGCTGCCAGCAGTCACAGGAGTGTGCTCCCAAAAAACCTGATCGCCCCTCTCCCGTACAGGATCACGGAAGGCGGGGTACGGAGGGCTGTTGTCCCTTCTCGCGGTGCACGCTGGAAGGAGGGCTGGAGAAGAATTGCGTGGTGGTGCTAAGATCTGGAACGGTGCGAAACCATATGATACAATGACGGCTAGGTAGAGCATGTCAGGTCGGTCGTGCGAGTATAATAGTAGGCCTTTGGTCCCCAAACCCCACGTCCAAGTCAATAATAGCTCAAAAAAAGTCAATAATAACCCCACCAAGGTTTGTCTCAAAAAACGGAGTAATTAAGGCGTCCGTTAGACCCTTCAGTATAAATACTATATCATTAATAATGGCCCCACCTTTTGCCTCACAAAGTATGTTGGAGTACAACCGGCTACACATTTACAATCCGCTTCTCTTCTCTCTCCTTCAACTAAGCACAAATACTATATTTAAATCCTTATAGCGTGCTTATGTCATCTAATTGTAGTACTTGCTCTAAAGTTACTCTCCACTGTGTAGTCTGAAATGCGGGTGTGCGTGGCGGTGCCCTCGGTCGGGCCGCTTCAATGGCGAAAGCAGTGAGAGGTCGCGTCGCCCTGACTTGCCATCAATGTGGAGCGGCGGGCTCAGCTGGCGCTGGGCGGGAAGCGCGCATGGGAGGGGGAAGGGGTTTTTGTTGGGCCAAGAAGGTTTGAAGCCAACTTGGGATCGGTCCGGACGGGGAAATATCATGTGCTCCTAAACTCTTCATATGACACTAGTCTATGTTACTACTCCCTCCTTTCCGGTTTATAGAGATGTTTAGAGTAACATAGTAATATGTTACAGTATAAGTTACTCCCCACTATGACCAGCCTTGGCCTCTCCCAGTGCTCCACCATGTATAGCTGCTAAGCCTGCCATGTAGGCATAAAATATGATGTGGCACCAATAAACTAAGCACCTATGCATTGAAGTCTTGAGTTACTAAGCCATTTAATGCACTTAGCACCTCATCTAAAGAGCATGGTTAATAGTATAGCCAGCTGCTGGCTATAAGCCAGTGTCATGTCATCTACAACCCATCTTATACTCAACATGTACAATAGTAGATCGAAAGAGTGTACTACCTTTTTATTATGTGGCCCACCTTTCATTCTCACAAAGTGCCCAGGAGCATGTGCTAGAGCTGGCTCTACCTTCTCTCTCCTCTTCTCTTTCCTCCAACTAAGCAGAAATATAATAGTTTATTCCTTATAGCCCGCTGACTCAACTCTATTGTACTTGCTCTAAGCACATCTAAGCACTTACTAGCACCCCCTTGACCGTGGACCTTGATGGTGTACGTCACCTTGTGTCTCATAATTTTCCTCGTCATCATCTGTGTCCTAGAAGATCTCACCCACATCATCATTAGCATGCAGCCGCCTTGATAGACAACGTGCACAGTAGGAGTAGAGGCGACTGGGGACGCACCACCACCATGTCGTGGGCACTCCATATGTGCTCGTGTGCGTGCAGCATGCGTGTTTTTCCATCGGTGCTAGCTCTAAGGCCGAGGTTGTGGTCGTCTTCGTCTCTGACTAGTAGTTGAGCAACGACGGCAAAGAGGTGCTGCAAGAGATGCGTATGTGCCGTTGCGTGCGAGCTTCGCCGTAGCACGATGAACCGGACATCGCCGTTGATGGCGCATGCCTCCATGCAGCCGAGTGTGTGAGCATGCATGTGTTATTCACGTGCACTCTGCGGCCGAGCGTGTGTGCATGCATGTGTTGTGTACGTGCGTTGTGTGCTCCATGTTGTGCGCGTATGTGCATGAGTTGGATCGGATGGAGTTAGTGAGTTGGCTTGTGTACATGCGTGGCTGCATGCATCATGTACATGCATGGCTTGTGGCGTGGTTATCAATAATTCAATATAAACTACTCCCTCTGTTCCTAAATATAAGTCTTTCTAGCCATTTCAAATAGAATACAACATACGGATGTATGTAGACATATTTTAGTGTGTCGATTCACTCATATTGTTTCGTATGTAGTCCCTTATTGAAATCTCTAAAAAGACTTATATTTGGGAACGGGGGAGTATAAAACATCTTCAACTTAGCATCCTGATGTACCGTTTCTAGATGTTAGTGAATAGTTCATGTTCTTTTATTTGTTACAGGTGGGCAGGCGGCAAAAAACAGGGGCAAACGTGCAAGGTTCCTTGCAGATGCTCCACCGCGAGGTTCCTTGCTCCTTCTCGGTCGTCGGGAATCTATCCTCTTCAACTCTTTTCTTTTACGTGAGCTTTGTTCATCCTTTTCCCAACACACGAGACATATAGCATCAAGGTGCACGTGTCGTTCAAGAAAATGGAGATAATTAGATAAGCAGTGCGTAAGTGAGTCGTGCGGGGGGAATAGCGGGGGGAAACCCTTTTTCGTAAGTGAGTCGTGCACTTCGATGGCACCTACGCAATATTTTTCTCTTCGATGGCATGTGAATAGTGCACGAACTCAATGACGGAGCACGGGATGGTAGCAATGACATGGTCAGCCATTTTTTGGAGAGACAACGTACTAAATAACTTTGATGTGTCCCGTCAACTCACAGAACAACGAGAAGCTTGATTACGCCTTCTCCCTCGCCAACGCGTGCGTGGTGGCTCGCAGCATGAGGAGAAACTTTTGCTTACAAGCGGTGGACGTGCAGTAGTTCATTTGGTGTCAGATTGCCAGAAGCACTACTATAGGACCATTGACTTCCGAAAGAGGCGAAGAGCCAAGCGCAAGGTCACCTTAGGCTACGTAGTGGGAGTAACATAAGTAGGGGTACCTCCTTTTTTTATTGTAGAAACAACCACATGCGAATATCAAGGTGCTGGTTACGTAGAAATTTTTTTTCTGGAGTCCGTGCTCAGCCCTCCTCTATCTCTCTTCTCAGCCAGCCAGCGGACGCGCGGAGCCCATCGTCTGTTTGCTCACATGCGGTCCCACATGTCGGTGAAAACGCAAGAGGACACATCGAACCGCACATCTTTCACCTCGGCGTCTGGTGATGAAAAACAAATCAAATAAAGATCTTGGTGGCGCTTTTGGAGTTACTCAAGAGTAGTAAGATTCTATTCTGATTTAACCCAAGATGCACATCACGTGGCTTCAACTACCACTCTATTTTCTTGCATGACACGACATGGATGCTGGATGTCCCACGTGTTGGCAAAAGGAGGAAGAACCCGACCAAATCTTCGGTTGTGCTCTCGGATTAGACTAGTTGTGCTAACTTAAAATTTTTATTGTGTACTCCCTCCGTTCCAAAATACTTGACTTCCATTTGTCCAATAATGGATGTACCTATATACTAAAACATGTCAAGATACATCTATGTTTTGACAAATATAAGGCATGTATTGTGGGACGGAGGGAGTAGAATGGATGCAAGTTTTGGTATTGGGAAGAAGAGTACATCGATATATTGATAGAGCGTTGGAGTTGGCCTTACAAGTAGTACCGCCGTTGAGGAAACCAACTATCGGCAAACACCCACCTCGCCCGCAGCGCACTGGCTGAGTTAGAGAAACGATGAGGTTGAAGAGATTGCTCTAGCACGGACTCCAAGAAATATGGTGTCAGATGGAAGTCGTGCTGGTGGCGTGTGTCGTACTCCTGGACGTGAATGCTTGACTGCTTGTTCTGGCCCATGCTGCCCTACTACTCGTACTACTTATATAGTAAGTCCTAGTATCGAGGATTCGAGGTGCTGGTTACGTACAGCGAACACATTAACATATGGCTATAGTAAAAACACCCGCCCGACGCGCGAAGCATGTGAAGCTAGTACAAATAGTGTACTACTATTGTTGATTGGCCTCATCCGATAACCTGTTGCAATGCATGTACAATTATGTACTCAGAAAATATTTTTTTGCCTCATCGCACCACTCACTCAGAGAAGTGACTCGAAAGCCATTCATAAATTTAGTAAGTTTATCACAGGCATATCATTTTATTTCATACAACAGGTCATTAACCCACATCGACAATGAGGATACATTATAAATACTAAAGTTTTAATCACACAAGAATTAACAAGCAATGAAATTAACTTCAACTCAACCAATCCTCGGCATTGGAAACGCTTGCTTTGAACCACAAGTGATTCTTTGGGACGGGCCATCTATTGTCGATCTTGAGACCAACCCAGGACTGATCATCCAGGCTCAAGCGGCCTACTATGTCAGACCCAGGGTAGGGAACCACCCAAATGTCCGAGGTATAGACACAGTTGCTTCTCATAAATGGTACTAGTAACATTGTGTCAACAGCAGTTGGATCGCCTTTCACCATCATCGGATAGGTTTGTCCAAGGAAGAGCGAGTTTTCTCCAAGACTATCAATTCTGTACCAGCGAGAAGGTGTTGGCGCTAGCACACTAGTATCCATCCCAAATACCATGAAACGGGTGTTGGAACAGGTCTGGAGAGTGCGACCATGGGAGACAACACATGCTCCCTCAGTAGTAACAAACTCAGTGCGCTGTATACAGACAAGAAGAGGTGATCCATTGGAATTAGTTGCCAGGCGCCACTGAGTATATAGGTTCTGCTCGTCCTCATGCTTGTGATCATCACCATCATCATCTCCCCCTTGGTTATAAATTTTTTCAAGTATAGGTGGTGGAATGTTCATAGGACCTTGGAAACACAATAAGAAGGTTAATTAGTAAAGGGAAACTTGCTAACCCGCATGCATGTGGATGAAACAATTATAATTACGGTGGAAGACAAACGTACTGAAACTACGAGGATCCAATGCAAAAACAATGCCATGAGCGGTGGAAGCAAACACAAGACCCTCGTATTGAATTGCATCACAGTACACATCCATGTATAGAAACTGATTTTTGAGCAATATCCATCGAGTCAAACCACAAAGGACGGCAACAAGCTTGTCGAAGATAGCAACAACTTCATAGTTCTTATAATTCCAAGAGCAGTTGGGAACTCGAGAAATTGCTATCTTCCGTAGAAGACAGTCACCATGATCGTATTTGAACATGCGTAGAATACCGGTGTGCTCAACCTCTGGGTAGTCTGCTGAGATTTTTCAAAGTGGAACCCGGTGATGAGTGTACACATTCACAAGTTCCCACTCGCACTAGTACCCAATATAAACAACCCAATCTCCATTTTCTCCTGCCAAATCCTTGTCCTCAAGCGATGGCATCTTAACATCATATGTATCATTATCAAGTGGCATCAACTTGCACAAGGCGAGGCCTTCGTCGTCCCCGCGCCAGTAGTCATCAGGGTCACGGCGAAAAAGATAGGTGAGATCAAACCGCTCCTTGACTCTTGGGTTCCTTGTAATGATGTTATTAGTTGAGTCGAGAATGGTCTTGAACGAACCTGCCATGCTAGCCGAGGTGATGAAGTCGCACCGATCAATGAGTTCCTCCACCACGTCATCTTTCAGATCGGGGCAAGAATAACGGGGTTGTTTCTGGCCTGTTCCCTCCATGGTGAAGACGATCAAACAATGGTAGAAGGAAGGGTGAAGGGATGAAGGAAAATGGAGGAGGGAGAGGAAGAGCGTGCGACAGTAGTTCTAAATCGAGAGGGAAAGGCGAAGAGTCGGTGGACGGTTGCCAGTTTTCCATGGTACATGAAGAGGCGCCCCGGCCTACACGTCCGTTCGAAAATACTAGTAGAAAAGGACTCGACGTCGTCTCACTGATATGTTGGAATGGGACCACATGTCAATGAAACATGGTGTGTAATATCTCATGCAAAATGCGATCTGGCCGCGTTGGCCTGAGGTGCCGCATTTTTTTTTAAAGTTTGTCGCATTAGTTATCGACCTTTATTTTTTTAACATGCAATCTGGATGTATAGCTCCTGTGGTCATCACACGTGAGTGGATACAGTGATGGTTGATTCGCCCGAGCAACTTATTACTGTTGGAATGTGGGAGTACCAGCGGATTCAAGGAACAGAGAAATGATGGTTGCTTCGTCCGAGCAACTTACTGTGGCGAAGGTGGGGCTCTGTGATTTGTCTGCTCACTAGCCATTACTACTGCGGCGCAACGACCGGGGTGAATCTTTCCCTAAAGTTGTGTTGTGCACTCAATATTACTACATGGCAGGTGGAGCCGGATGAAGGATGTCCAACATGTCAGCGAAACAAAGTTGAATTGTTTCTGCCATTGCTATCAATCCTTCAGGATTTGTTTATATGTACGCATAATTTCGATGAAATTGTACTGTGATGCTATGAAGGTTTCAACTTTGGTTCCCGCAAGAAAAAAAAGGTTTCAACTTAGGATTCATGTGTCTTGCCTCGAGATTATCTCGTTACAACATTCCATCAAATACAAATGAAACTACCATGGCTAATGCATCTCAATGGTCCGCAGATCAGCGCCAATATTCACATCATAACTGAAGACAAAGTTGTGACAAGGTGTACAACTAGAGAAAAAAATAAAGATGATCCATGCTGTCCATAGGCATGGCTCCATTTCCTTGGCACAATGTTCATTGCTTGGTAGCTAGTTTCACCCAGCTCTGTAGCCAAAAAAGAGGTGTATGAAAGACACCACAATCCGATCATTTTGTGCAGCTCCACTAAAATCAAGCGGACCATCCCTATTTGCAAGGATATCTAGTCAGTGTGATTACAATAATAGTGGAACTAGATGATGAAACATAACAAACATAAATAGAAGCCAATCACCTCTACGATCTCTCTTTAGGACTAACTTCTTGTTGGAGAAGATTAGGCACGGAGTTGGATGTGGAGGATAGAAAAACCAATCTCCCTTTCCGCAGTCCCATAGAAATGTAAAAATGTTGCCCGTGTGACATATTGGCGGAACTGCACAAAACACTCTTTAGAAAAAAGTGATTTGTGCAGTTCACCAAAAGGTCGCAATAGCAACGAGGTGAAAATGGATAACCCTGTTTGCAAAAGGAGGTCGAAAGGAAACAATTACTACCCAATAACATGAGTTGAAGACACATACACCGACAAAAAGAAGCACGTTCCATGTAATAAGGGAAAGATAGCACATGGTGGTTTATCAAAAATGGTTTGAGGACGAGATTGCAAGATGGAAAGTACGCCGGCCGAGATACGATTTAAGCAAACAACTAAAGAAGATCCACATGCAGCAACGTGGGAAGATGGGCAGTGGAGCAAGGTCGGAGAAAGTTGTACCTAAGGTTCGTCGGGATGTTACTAGGAGGGCGCCGGCGGCCGGGATCTGCCCATACTACGGCAGCGACCAAGTGGCGGAGGCCCTACCGCGTCGGAGCTTGGTCAGAGAGAACGGCGGGTACCGCAGATCGGGACGTGCTGCCTCAACGCCGTCGAATGGAGAGACGATGGACATACTCCTTTTCCACCGGCGGACGGGATGCGGCCGGATCACTGACCAACACTGAGAGAGAGAGGCCACAGCGGCCTTGTGTGAGATTGTGTGACGAGAGACAAACCCATTTTTCCATTTTCCCCACGGCAATCGTTTTATATTCTATACGTACCATTGAGGAATATATAACTTTATTTAATGCTAACGCGTCAAGTCGAACTTGGTTCCGTCTAGGCATGGTACCCGACCCTCCTTCGAGTAAACAACCGCTACACGCGTCAAATTATCACGTGGGCTGCCTTTTCGTACAGAAACGAACTCCACCGTGTACCCGCGCGGGTGTGGCCGGGTACGTGACCTGAGTACGTGCGTCCTGTGTGCAATTCTTCTTTGGGTGCAGGTACGTATGTGGGTGGGTGTGAGAGAGATGGTTTGTGCAAAACAGAGGCAATGTGTTGATGATATCTCAATCAGAAAAACGTAACATATGCAATGTGTGTGAAACGGAGTCATGAACGTGAGAGATCGATAGAATTGAAAATAGGGATGAAGTGTGTGGTTGCCCGATCGATAAAGAGTGCCATAGAATTTGTGTTTTCCCATGTCAAAGATACAGAGCGGCTGGCCTACTAGAATTTGAGAGGGCAGAGGTGCAGTTTTTCTCCGTGGCATGGATACCTACCTACAATAGTCGACTATCGGTGTGTGGGGGGGGGAGGGGCAGAGATCGATCGACTAGTATATGTGTGGGGAAGGAGAGAGACCTAGCTTGTATTGAGGGAGATCGATCGACATCCATGGATATCTGTAGCAGAGGAATAAGGTTGTGAAAAAGAGAAAGGTAGAGCGTCGGAGGGTTTGTGGTGGAGTGGCGTCTCACAAATGGTGGGAGAGGCCTGCTAGACAAATGGAGGGTATGAGTGCAATATCAATAAGAGAGGGCGGGGAATGTCTGTCTGTCTATGCACGTCCGTGTGAGAGACGGGTCAGGAGGTATTCAAGGATGATGAGGGGAGAAGATATGGTTGTGGTAAGCATACGTAACTACATAGGAAGATCAACCGTCGTGTGTCCGAGAAAAGGAGAGACATAACTAGCGAGGTAAGTGTATTGGTGCTTGGTGAAAACAAATTATAGTTGACCTGGCTATATGTAGGGAGATTAGTTCATATACACGCCTGCATGTGTTAGAAGCAAATAAGGTCCAAAGAGGCAGACAGGGGGAGAGGGTATGGCTAGGAGGTGGTGCGAGAGGCCTACCATGTCGAGGGGGGAGGAGTGTGCGAGTATGTGATAAATGAAAAGAGGGGCGGGAGTGTGCACCTGCGTGGAATCGTATTGGACATAGGGGGCATGGACGGTGAGAAGAGAAGAGGGGAAGCATATATGTGTTTGTTGTAGGCACACTTGGCTAGAGAGGTATATCAACCGGTGTGTGCCGGAAAGAAGGAGCCGGGGGCCTACACACACCGCTGGTGGATGACCTAAAGAGAAATAATGAACGTGCGCGATGGAGGGGGCGCTAAGGGTGGGTGAGAGGGGGGCGGGCGTGTGTATGCACGATAGAAAGTTAGCGCTAGCTAACTACAAATAGAAGAGGATCGCGAAGGTGTAAAAGATGAACAAATATCATAATTCATTATAAAAAAGTGGATACCGATACTTGAAGAAGATATCATAATGTAGAACATTGATTATAATTTGGGATAATGTGTCGCTTTTGCAGCTCAGGTTTAAATACTTGTCATAATGTAGGGGGCGGGGCACTATACTTTGTGTGATAAACACGGTGTACGTATGGAACATGGTTTAGATTATGAATATATAGTTAGTACATCAAATGTACTATTATTTGGAATCAACATCAAGTGTATTCAAAAAATAGAATTCGAGTTCATGTAGTACGCATAGTTCATATCTATCTCTATAGTAATCATGTGGTGTGTTATTAAGGTAATACACAAATGATGGTTGAAGTTGGCAACAATCATGATTGTAGATTCTTATTGAAATAGAGAAACAAATTCAAATTTAGTTCGAATTGCAGCGGTAGTATAGATATTTGGAATGCACTAAAATGTTGGTATGAGTAGGTTACATGCTTTATACAGCAAGCAAAATTTTTTAATCGGACATAACATGGATTAATACTCCCTCCTTCCATCTATATAGGGCGTAATGAGATTTAAGACCGCCTTTGACTATTGACAAGATTAATAGTACATGAAATGCACAATGTGAAAATATATAGGACAAATTTAACGGTGTGCTTTGTGTAATTTGCATGTCATATATTATTGCTCTAATATATGGTCAAAGTTAGCATCGAAAAATGCATTAGGCCCTATATAGATGGAAGGAGGGAGTAGCTTTGAATAGCATTTGTATAATAAAACGGGGCAAGACTCTCTCTTTGTGTGGTGTGAATAGTTATATTTTTTTGTTTTCTTTTTAGTTGAGGGAAGTGCGAATTGATTTGGTACGTACAAGTACAATATTACTACATGTTAGGCTTGTCCCTAAAATTCTACCCGCGTCTTGTTATATCCTGAAAATTCAGATATCATGCTCCCAAAACTGGCGCCTTCACAACCCGCGCCTTGCTATCCCGAAATTATAATGCGCGCGAAAACTCCCTCCAGCTACCAAATCCCGACACTCGAAATCCCCCTTCTAACCCTGAGCCGAAAGGGCCGCTAGTTCAAATCGTTGTGTGTGTGGGGGGGTACTTTTGTAACACACCCTACATTTTGGACAAGCGCGTCCCTAAGTCATGCTTCACCCCCTCCCATCGCCCCCTTTTCACCATTCGAAATCCCAGGACGCCATAACCTCTCCGCTCCAGTCGCGAAACCCCACCCTCCTCCGTCCGCTACCTCACCGCTGCCCATCCGGAGCCTCTTCCCCGACGACGTCGTCCACCGCAATAGCTCGACGTCCCTCGTCCACCTCCCCAGATGAGGATCTGTCATCCATCTCGTCGTCCCACCGGTTCAGCCACCCCATCCTCCACCTCCAAGGAGCTGCTCCGAGGATCGCCTCGTCTATCACGACTGCTGCATCCCCACAGCGCCGCCTTAGCCTGCTCCACTGGAACCACAACATCCTTACCGACTCCTCGGACGAAGCTGACGCCTACTCGGCGCCACAAAAGAGGTTGTACACTCATGCATCGCACCTTCTCCTTAACTCGACCTCCCGGCACCGATGGTGCTCCATCCCGCATCCCCATGGAGCGGCTACCTTGAAGCCGGCGCCGCGAGCGACATCTCCACGGTGGCTCTCCTCTAGTGCGAGGCCCCTTCGGTGGTGGCGTCCATACCAGCCGGATCTACTGCTGCTCCGGCTCTCGCTCGCTCGCTCGCGCTGCTGCTGCTTCGGCTCTCATTTGATCGCTCGCTCGCCTAGTTGCTGCTGCTGCTCTCCCCCTCGCTCGTGCTGCTGCTCTACTCTGATTTAGCCACACTTCAGTCGACTGAATCGACTTTTGGGTCAGTCGATTTTTAGGGGTTGGGGGGGCTCGCCGGAGTTAAGGAAGAACCACCCACAGCGGGGATCGGGGCTCACCGGAGAGGTACCCCACTATCTATCGTAGGTTTGAGGGTGGGGGAGGGGGCTTAGAGGGCTGACCGGGGTGATGGTGGGGAGTTGTTTTGGGGCGACGAGGCGGCGCTGGGGCCGGCAGTCCGGCCGGTGGTGGCTGGCAGCTCAGGGGGGTGCAGGTTGAAGATGAACTGCAGGCCCTCCCTAAACTACATGTCAAGTGCCGCTCTGCTACCATTGCGTTCAGTTTCGACGGTAGCATTCAGATTCCATAGTATGTTTGAGTTTCGACAGTTAAGTTCAGAGTCAACAGTTTTTACCTCATTTGTTGTAGTTAGGTGGTTTTTGGTGATGTAAATTTTACATCCATTTTACATCATCTATTGCAGATGCTATTAGAATCCCACTTGAGATTGACGATGTACATCTTGTCTTTGCTTGACCTTGACGTCTTACGGCTCACCGGAGCTTCTCCAACGATAGAACGATCCATCACAACAGAACAATGCCCTGGACGCCGTCTATAGATTCCTCAGATCTTCCTCCACACCGCTGACAGCCACCTCTGCCTCAACTGCTTCAGCGACCAACCCGATGATGCTGAGGTCGACACGGCTACGGCAAAGACATTGTACACTTGTTGCATCACTTATTAATATACATTCACGTCGATCCATTAGGGCTATTTTGGTTCCACGGAAAAACATAGCAATAGGGAATTTTCCAATGGCACCCTACTATTAAATTATTCATGCATTTTGTTGAAAGGAATGAAGCAAAACATCCACTTGGACCTAATTTTCAAAATCCTATGCATGAAAACAAGACCAAGTGCATTAGTGCCAGAATAACATTCTAACTATACACGCTTTCATATGGTTTCACTTTATTTTGGCCATGTTTCTTTGCATTCCTCTGCTCTTCCAATTCCTGTAAACCAAACACCCAAGTTGACATAAATCCTATGTTTACAAATGCTCTGTTTACCATGTGCATTTTCCTATCCTATTCCGATGTTTTTCCTAACCCTGCGTTTTAAGAATCATGCAAGCCAAATGAGCCCTTACAGAATTACTTCAGTTAAAGGGTACGTGTCGAAGGGAACTTTGTGTGGTTTGTCCTGCTCCTGTCGCGACATGATCCACCTCACCTGAGCTGCTCCATCGACAGAAGCATCCACCAAACCAGACATCATGACTCCTAACCGTCCTTCGCTGCCTCAGATCTCCTTCCCTGCCGCCGGCACCCACCGCAACGGCATGACCATCATCGACTCAGTAGATGAACCTGGTCCACAAGAGAGGTCGCACTCTTTTGTTTCTGCTTATGTTATGCATTGCTTAAACTTACCTGCTACTTTATCGTCCTGTTCAGCTCTTGGACTCCCAAGTCAGGTCCAAATTAATGTTCAAACTTTAGTTCTAAATTAGTTCTGGGGCACATATCGAGGCAGCAATGAATATTATGTCTTTCTAATATCTCGTTCACCTAGGGTATGCCTATGTTGTTCATCCTGGGTGGGAAACAAATAGTAAAGCAATCATCAACTGTCTTTTTATTAATGTAAAGCAATCATCAGCCTACTATCATTATTTTTGGATCCATCCACTGGTTGTTACCATCACTCTAATTTTTTGCATGCTCTCCTTACATAATGTCACCATATTTTTTTCGTATGCATGTCTGATATTGTACACAGTCATGCTGAACATGTAGAGAAAAAGAGAAGTGTTTTGTGCGGCAATACAATGTCATGAAGACATCGCTCCACGGTGGGTTCAATGGCAAACCCTCCCCACCCCTCTCCAGATTGTAATCCAGAGGAAGATATCTATTCTGAGGCGGATTCAGATGCCGCTGACCACTCCTATTTACCCCCAAGGTGTTTGCTCTACCTTAGCATGATGATGTTAGTCATATCATGCATATGTTGCCTTGCAGTGCCTACTTTTGACATCATATATGCCATCTGCTTAGTTCAGACATGTTCTGTAATGCCACATGTTTAGTTTCTATGTCATATATGGGAATTATGCAGTCTCATGTCTTTTAGCCAGCCATAATATATGTGAAATGTGCATCATATATTTGAATGATATCTTGACCATCCTTTTCTTCATTACATTTCCATTTGTCGACAATGTTTGTACATTAAACTACTCTTCCTGTGAATCAGCCATTTGGGTGGGAGATGGAAAAATCTGGAGTGAAAACAAGGCCTTCAGAGCAGACAGTGCTACATGTCGAAGCAGATCTCTTGTTGGGTCTTGATAGCTCCTCAGAGATGGATTCAGAGAAGACCAGTCCTATTCCCCCACTGACGTGTATGCTCTAACTTGGCATGGTTATACTGCTCATATCATGCATACAGTGTCTTGCATTGCATAGTTTAGACATCATATACACAATATTCAACACAGTGTTCTTAGTTCAGACATCATATGGAATGCCCTTTGTTTAGCATATAAATCACATAGGTGAATTAAATGATGCGATCCTGATTACTTAGATAACATGTAGGTGAATTATGTCATGCGATCCTGTTTAGTTATTCATCATATCTTTGAATTATGTTATGCTATGCTATCGAGTTTAGATAGACATCATATATGTGAAATTATGTCATGCTATGCGTTTTAGTTAAACTATATACATGTCAACTATTTCATGCCCTCTTTTTTCCATACTATCTATTGCATCTGTCTCTCATACAATGTATGTACATTCAACTATGTTTCCTGTTTATCAGCCCTTTGAATTGGAATGGGTGATGCCATTATCTAGCGGACTAAAAACACGGTCTTCAAATAAAACAGTGCTACCTCTTGGTGGAGATAGCCCCCGGTTGAACATGCACAAGAACCAACCCTACCACACATAACCCAAACTCTCGCAGATTGTACCCCTACTACGATGGACAGAGAACCAGCTTCACCAAATCTAACCCCAACCCTAGCCCATAGTAACCCAGTTCCTGTTGACACAGCACCATCTCCACCACAGAGCTCGCAAACAAGAGCAGTTAGTAAGGCAGCTAAAGTGCCCAAAGGGCCAGTACTATCACGGCGAACCGCAACTCCACCAGTTAGTACGCCTATTCCTGTGGAGGAAGCACAACTAGCTAGTCGTAGTTTAGCATCTATCGCATTTGATGTTGTTAAATCGTATGTGTGTATCTTCCCATCTTGGAAATATTATACCGCAGATGAAGAAAAATGCCAGTTGTAGGTGTTTGTCCAGGAGTTATGTGTAAGTAATGTTAATCACGACAATTACTTTGCCTCGTCCCATACATCCTACCTCCATGATGGTTATAATATAGCAAATTTTCCCATTTTTCTCTATTGAGAAGGACCGATTTGGAAACTCAAGATGAGGTAACCTGTGCTAATACCTTTGCTATCTTCAAGAATGCTTGGTGGCAGTATCTGAATTACCTGAAGAAAATGTACTTCACCGGCAAAGAAACTCATCAAATTCCCTTACGTTCTCCTGAGACAAATTTACTGGACGATGACTGGGAACGCCTTGTTCTGTACTGGTCTCGAACCAAGAATGTGGTAAGGTCTATGAGCTCATTTTCAATTTTTAAGTATTATATTCTTGCATCTTACTGTACTCTATTCATGTAGAACAAGTGCCTAAACATGAAGAACAACTGTTCTAATTTAAGATACCATTGCTATCATAGTTCAAAAAAGCGCAAGGCGTTAATTGTGCGTTTTGCCACAGCCTTGCGCTTTACCGACCAAAGCGCATGCTTATGCGCAGTTATGCACAGATTCGGCGTAGTTATGCGCAATGCGTTTTGCCAACGCCTAGAGCCTAGGCGCGCTTAAGTACTCGCTTAGGCGCGCCTTTTTTAACTATGACTACTTTGCTCTTGTATCACTGTATTTACTCATACAATCTTATTTTTAAATTGAAGGATCCAATCAAAACTCCAATGGCACAGCAGGTATGTTCACGCATGTTTCTTTAACAGGTTTACTCTTATCAATAGCTTTGTTGATTTCAATTTCAATTGTGTATACAGTTGACTTTCATATCATGCACATTACTAGCATGACAACAGAGCCAATAGTGTTGTTGTACATGTAGACCCGTGGTACCCATCTAAAATCATGTTGTGCCGTGTAGTTTCCCACGCTTTGTATTCTTTCACTGCTGGTTTGTCTTGAACTGATATGATCTGAACGATGTCTCTATTTTGATTTGGCAAGACAATGCAGTGACCATAGGACATACATATATGTTTGTTTGATGCTTTTATTATGTACTAGTACTTGGCAAAAGAAGACTTGGTAGTTTAATCCTGTCCACCTTACTAATGAACTGGTTCACCAAAATGAGTTTCATATACTAGTACATGCTAAACTTGTTATGTATGCCTTGTTTTTCTTTTAGAATCTTGTTGAATATTGGGGAAGAGTGCCTTATTAAGCAATGGTAAAGGAAGTAATGCAGATAAGGTACTGGATAGTGACACATCCTTGTTGGTCTCCAACAAAGCTGATAAAATAGCTAAGGAAGACTATCTTAAAGATAGCGAGACAACCCCAAATTCCTGTCTTGGTTTATTGTTTGAGTTACTGGCCACTACCGCTTGCACAAGCTATTCAAACTCTCTGTCTGAATCAGTTCAGTTTCTTGAGTCTCAACTAAAAGTTGAAAGACATCAATCAGCTGTGCTGCAACAAGAAGCAGAAGGACCGCGGAAGTCCCTGGAGCATTCAGATGCATACTTTCTGGTGCAACAACAAGCGTTGGTGGATTTTAGCGCCGAACAGGACAAAGCTAATAAGCTTGCTAAGATTATTGCCAACATGGTGGATACCCAGGATAACGTTTCCTGAGCTCTTCTAAAGTTGTTTTAGTTATGCTCTTGTTTTCTTTGCGCGTTTATTTACCTTCTTGGCCAATTTTGACGGCCGGTGTATGTAATATGCTGTTTTGTTCCCTATATTTGCACTGGTGGCGAACTTTGATGCCCAGTGGATGTAATATGTGTAATAGCGGTAATAGGCTAGCGTTAACTGCTTGCTTATTTATTTCCTTATTGTCTTGTTTAGTTGTTTGCTTGTAGTCACTGCAGTTCTTTTTCTGTGTTTTTCTAGTGGCCACAATAGCCTATTTTTGGTAACTAGGCCAAAATAAGCATGGCAACACACAGACTGTTGTAACCATGGGCCTCTTGCAGGCCGTATGATCCATGGGCCTTCTTCCGGCCGTAGGATCCGTTGGCCTTCTATACAGGCCGTAGGATCCATTGGCCTTCTATACGGGCCTTAGGATTCATGGGCCTTCTACGGGCTGTAGGGTCCATGGGCCTTCTACGGTCCGTACGATCCATGGGCCTTCTACGGGCCGTACTATCCATGGGCCTCATACGGGCCGTAGGATCCATGGGCCTTCTATGGGGCGTATCATCATTTCGCCAATCATGGGCCATACTATTCGTGGACCATAACGGGCCATTAATAGGCCGTATTTGATAACTCTATGAAAACAGCCCAATGGTTTTTTTGACATGAAAACGGCCAACGTATTAACGGTCCGCAAACGGGCAGACTGTAACGACAGGCTGAATTTGGCCCACAAACAGAAAAAGAAAGTAACGGGCCGTATGTAACCGAATGCTGCAAATGAGCCCAAGAATCAATGGGCCCTGAGAAGGCCGAAAGATAACTTGGGCTGGAAACGACCCAATGGAATAACGGGCCGTTAATGGGTATAAAGTGATACACTATTCATTACGGGTCAGTTTCACCACAGGGCCGTTAATGGGCCAAGACTTACAAAGGGCCTCATATGGGCCGAAATAAGTCATGGGCCACACATGGGCCGGAAGTTAAAATGGGCAGGAATCATATTGGATGGCCCAGATGACGCTACTGGGCCTAATTCGGAGAGGTCGTAACGGGCCCTGGGTTAGCGGGCTGTAAATGGGCTATATGCGAACAGGCCGTTAACATGCTTTCTATGGGCCAGCCCGACACCTTTTGACCAAGTCAAATGGGCCGGCCTTTTCACAAGAATGGGCCTTTGTTGGGCCGTGCCACTGTCGCCCGTATCATAGGCGCCTTGGTCCAATGAGTGGATGACATCTATCCCAACGATGAGCCGACACGTGTTTCCTCCAGCCAATGATGATTTTACACGTGGAAAATCCCCATTGGCCGGGGTTGTTAACGGGTTATCGGATCCAAAACCGGACCCGATAGCTTAACGGCATTCCATTATGGTGGATGCCACGTGTCACCCTTGACGAAAGCACTTCTGTGACGTGCGATTTATCGTCAGGGAAGTGGACACTTCCGTGATGATAATTTTGGTAATGTCATGGAACACTACTACGACAGCACAGGTATGACTATCTAATTCTTCATAAAATCGTCAAGGATGTACATGCATGACAAAAAACACGACCTGCTATGATAAACACGTATCATCACAGAAGTGCATTTTTTTGTAGTGCAGTAAGCCGCCATCTTCGGATCTTTGGCATCGAAATCTCCATTTATTTGAGATATTGCGAGGTTTGAATCCCCGTGCAATTCCAGGCATTGTATGCCCATGGAGACAGCCATCCGAAGAACATGCAATAAGGCTTTGTATACGGCTGGATTGTTAGAGTCCGTGAACAATATTTGTAGGACGTACTGAACAGTATCTCCGGTAGGGGATGTTAGGACAACGCCTGCCCCTAGGCCTACCAACATTTTGGAGCCGTCAAAGTGCATGATGTAGTTGGAGTACGTGCCGCACTCTTTAGGGAGTTCGGCTTCTGTCCATTCGGCGATGAAGTCAGCCAATACTTGAGATTTAATGGCCCTGCGCGGCTTGTATGATATGTCGAATGTAAGGAGCTCAATGGCCCACTTGGCAATCCGGCCCATAGCGTCGCGGTGGTTTATGATGTCATTGAGAGGTACTTCAGAGACCACCGTAATTGAACACTCTTGAAAGTAGTGTCATAGCTTCCGGGATGCCATGAAAACCGCATATGCTTTTTTTGGTAATGAGGGTACCGGGATTTGTGTGGTATGAGGACGGTGGATACGTAGTATACCGGCTTCTAGAGCGGGAATTTGTGTCCGTCCATCTCTTGTTCGACGACGAGCACCACGCTCATGACTTGGTGTGTGGCCAATATGTATAATAACATGGGTTCGCTGACGTTTGGCGCGGTCAGGATTGGGCTGCTTACTAGAAGAGCCTTTATTTCTTCCATCCGGCCGTTGCCGCGTCCATCCACTCGAAGTGTTCGGTGCATTGGAGAAGGCGATACAGCGGCAATGCCTTTTATCCTAGTCTAGAGATAAAGCGACTTAAAGCTGCCACACATCCGGATAATTTTTGTACCTGTTTAAGGTCTGTTGGGGTAGCCAACTGTGACAAAGCTCAGATTTTAGCTGGGTTTGCCTCAATTCATCTATTGGAAACGATGAAGGCCAGAAGTTTTCTAGCGGGAACGCTGAAAAACACACTTTTCCGGATTGAGATTGATGTCATATGTTCAGAGGTTGTCGAATGTGAGACGCAGATCGTCTATTAAGGATTCGACGTGCCTTGTTTTGATGACTACATCATCCATGTATGCTTCAACTGTCTTGCCGATTTATTTTTCTAGGCATGTTTGAATCATGCGTTGATAGGTGCACTACAAAAAAAAGACACATCCATGACATTTTCGGCCGAACGAATTTTTTTTGTCATACATATGACACTTCTATGACGATAATTGTGACAAAACCCGATATCATCATAGATGTGGTGGGCTCCTACTTCTATGACAAAAAATCATGACAGAAAATGGGCTTTTCGTCCAGGGCGGGCTAGATACGCAGCTGCATCACATTCTTTGGGCCGTCCATGATAGAAAAAACCATGGTAGAAGCGAGGGGGAAGAAAATTTCGTGGAGTTGCCGGTTACGGTGGGAGGTCGGGGGCCGAGCGATGCGCGTTTCTCTCATACGCTGCTGGCGTGTGTGCGGCGTTAGCTCTAATCGAACTCGGCGAGGCATTGGGCTCTAAGCGAACTGGCGATTGCACTCCAGGCTACGCATTACTGAACTCGAGCGATCGATCGATGGCCGTTAACTGAACCCGATGGAGTGATTCCTTCGCTACTGCTGCTAACTGAAGCCGATCGATTGGATGAACAGTGAGCATTGCGGGGCGGGGGGGGGGGGTTTGGATGAACAGTTGATAACCCACAAGTATAGGTGATCGCAACAGCTTTCGAGGGTAGAGTATTCAACCCAAATTTATTGATTTGACACAAGGGGTGCCAAAGAATATTCTTGAGTATTAGCAGTTGAGTTGTCAATTCAACCACACCTGGATAACTAAATATCTTCAGCAAAGTATTTAGTAGCAAAAGTGGTATGATAATAAAGGTAACGGTAGCAAAAGTAAAGATAAATGTTTTTGGGTTTTTGTAGTAGTTGTAAAAGTAGCAACGGAAAAGTAAATAAGCGGAGAACAATATATGAAAAGCTCGTAGGCAATGGATCAGTGATGGATAATTATGCCGGATGCGATTCCTCATGCAATAGCTATAACATAGGGTGATATAGAACTAGCTCCAATTCATCAATGTAATGTAGGCATGTATTCTGTAAATAGTCATACGTGGTTATGGAAAAGAACTTGTACGACATCTTTTGTCCTACCCTCCCGTGTTTAGTGGGGTCCTAGCGGAAACTAAGGGATATTAAGGCCTCCTTTTAATAGAGAACCGGAACAAAGCATTAGCACATAGTGAATACATGAACTCCTCAAACTACGGTCATCACCGAGAAGTGTCCCGATTATTGTCACTTCGGGGTTGTCGGATCATAACACATAATAGGTGACTATAGACTTGCAAGATAGGATCAAGAACACACATATATTGATGAAACCATAATAGGTTCAGATTTGAAATCATGGCACTCAGGCCCTAGTGACAAGCATTAAGCATAGCAAAGTCATAGCAACATCAATCTCAGAACATAGTGGATACTAGGGATCAAACTCTAACAAAACTAACTTGATTACATGGTAAATCTCATCCAACCCATCACCGTCCAGCAAGCCTACGATGGAATTACTCACGCACGGCGGTGAGCATCATGAAATTGGTGATGGAGGATGGTTGATGATGACGATGGCGACGAATCCCCCTCTTCGGAGCCACGAATGGACTCCAGATCAGCCCTCCCAAGAGAGATTAGGGCTTGGCGGCGGCTCCGTGTAGTAAAACGCGATGAAACTTTCTCCTTGATTTTTTTTCTCCCCAAACGTGAATATATGGAGGTGGAGTTGACGTCGGTGGAGGTCCAGGGGGCCCACGAGATAGGAGGCCGCACCCTAGGGGCGCCCCCTGTCTCGCGAACAGTCGTGGGCCCCTGGCATTAATTCTTTCGCCAAAAATTCTTATTAATTCCAAAAAGTGCCTCCATGGATTTCCAGGACATTCTGAGAACTTTTCTTTTCTACACATAAAACAACATCATGGTAGTTCTACTGAAAACAACGTCAGTCCGGGTTAGTTTCATTCAAATCATGCAAGTTAGAGTCCAAAACAAGGGCAAAAGTGTTTGGAAAAGTAGATACGTTGGAGACGTATCAACAGTGAGCGGTGGCGTTGCCTCTGGATGAACAGGACCTCGTGGTGTGGAGGGCTCGATGAACAGTAGACGGTGGAGGGGTGCCGTGGAGGGGTGGTTGAACAGGTCCCCGTGGTGTGGAGGGCTGGATGAGCGATGAGCGGTGGAGGCTGGATGAGCAGAGCGGTGGAGGGTGGTTGAGCAAGATGGCGGTGGAGTAGCGCCCGGTGGAGGCTGGATGAACAGGAGCCCGTGGCAGCTGGAGGAGGTCGACGGTAGCGCGTGGAGGCCGGAGGAGGTCGATGGTGGAGTCCTGTTTTGCGGTACGCCACACCCCTCCCGATGAACAGGACCCCCGTTATGACCGTAGCGCTCGAACACAAGTCCATTGCGTCCGTTTCATGGTACGCCACGTCCCTCCCGATCAACAGGACCCCCGTTTCGACCGTAGGAGGTCCGTTTCCTCCGTTTTGCGGGACGCCACACCCCTCCCGATCAACAGGACCCCCGTTTCGACCGTAGGAGGTCCGTTTCCTCCATTTTGCGGTACGCCACACCCCTCCCAATCAACAAGACCCCCGTTTCGACCGTAGGAGGTCTGTTTCCTCCGTTTTGCGGTACGCCACACCCTCCCGATCAACAGGACCCCGTTCCAAATGTAGGAGGTCCGTTTCCTCCGTTGTGCGGTACGCTAGGCCTCGTTTCCATCACATGTTCCGTCCAAGCCCTCCCGAAGAACACAACCATGCATTCCGTTCTGACCCAGCCGGTTGGCTCCCCATGAACATGACGACGATGTTGTTTCTCCGTTCCGACCCAGCCATGTACGTATGCGCGAGTAGGCGTTCGCGACCCTGCCCGTATGTACGTATGTGGCCGTATTTTCTTTCTTGCACCCTCGCTGTTGTACATACGTGTACATGCTACGTGCGCGCCTCTACTACGACACGTGCGCGCCTCTACATCGACCGGTATGTACGTACACGTTCGCGACAAGAATGTTTGCCCGGACGCACTTCCTTGCGTGTGAAGATGTAGCTGGTGGGTCCCAGCAGTCAAGGGAGTATCATGTTTTTTTGCCCGGACGCACTTCCTTCCGTGCGAAGATGTAGCTGGTGGGTCCCAGCAGTCAGGGGGGCGAATCGTTTTTCTTTCGGACGCACTTCCTTGCGTGCGAAGATGTAGCTGGTGGGTCCCAGCCGATAGGAGGGAACTTTTTTTCGTGAAATATGGTGGCCCGTCCGGTGGGTCCCCGCTGTCAGGTGGAGGAAGAATTATTTTGCGCGTAATAAGGAGGCACTTCCTTGCTGCGGCCGTTGACCCAGCTGTCAGCCTCTCCACGTATAGTACACGTCCAATGGAAGCCATTCCTTGACCACATTGACCACGCCGCGCCGAGAGCACCAGGGCGGTGGACGACGGCGAGGCCTAGGAAGGGGACGACGCGTAGAGGAGTATGAGGGTTCACTCGTTCGGCTGCGGTGTGAGGCTGCCGTCGCCGCGTAATAAGAGGGGGTGTGGATGCATAGAGGGATGGCCTGGCCAGCGGTGGGAGTAGGAGGGGGCGGTGAGGCCTCTGCGGCATCATAGCCAGCCACGGGCGACAGGAGCAGGCGGCACGTCCGGCGCTGCTTTGGGCGGCTGGAGCAAGAAGACCAGAGGTTGAAGAAGCACTACGGCCGTTGGATGGACATCATACGGTCACTGGAGCTAGAATCGTTCATATATTGACTAAAGTTGACAAAGGCCTCCGTCCGTGGGGGGAAACCCCTTTTGCTTCAAAAAAAGGCCTCCGTCCCAGTCAACTTAGTAGGCCATTAGTATCATGCCACTAGTATTTTTTACTAATGGTGGACCACTGGTGCGCGATTAGTATCTGGTATAGTAATGGCGCACTAGGTAGTGCACCATTTGTATGGAACACCTTGCGCCATTAGTATGCCTCCCAGGGGGGCATACGTAATCATGTGCTTTGTCATACTAATGGCGCACTCTGTAGTGATGCGCCATTAGTATCCTTTGGCATACTAATGGCGCACCTTGAGGTGATGCGCCATTAGTATGAATATTAGGTTTTTTTACTTTTCTGATTTTTGCACAGGTTACAAGATATATTATTGGACAGAATATAGACAGCAGCACACAGCAATAGCAGATTCATCGAATACAGTAGAATATTAGTCTCCAAATACAATTCATCATATGAGTCTCCGAATTCAAAAGACCGAACAAAGATAAAACATTACAAGTCTCAAGACCGTGAGTACCGAGTTTGTCTTCACATTACAAGTCAATATCGATCATCTAAACTACCATCACATAGAAGAGAGCTGCGGTCATCACGATGAGCATGATCGCGATCAAACTGGTCTTCATCCGGTTCCTCCAACGCTCCCTCCTCTCTCCCGCTAGATAGCGGGCGTATCTAGATTCTCTTCCCTAGTGTTGTACCCTTTGTAACTGTTACCGCTGAAACGGTGAACCTGTCTCCGACACTCCTCCCAGTCGTCGTAGACTCCGGGAACCTTACCCTTCTACACGACATACGACGGCATCTCTATGCACAAGCCAAACAACAGACAATACATAAGAAATATATAAGTATGCAACAAAATGATCGGAAGAGAAAAGCAAGACATTAGTAGCACGATTCATGGTCCTACTAATAAATAGCATCGATTACATCTAAGTTGAATGACTGTCCAAACCAAAGAGACATACGAATTCAGTAAAGTTTAATTACAACATGAGCCAATCAATGTTTCAGAACTACACATCACTACTTTCGACTCGACTCATGGGACAGGAGCGTGGATGAAGCCGCCGTCTGTCGTGATGGTCATGAAATCGCGGGTCGTTGTGAGCCTGCATTAGTAGTGTTCCGTCTATCTCACTGTTGGACGGTTGATATCTGAGGAAGAACTGCCCCGAGGTATGAAGGACATCTTGATGGATGATGTCCGCAAACTCCGATTTGATGCAAAAGAATTCTAGTCTGATGTCCGCATCCTGGATTGCCGACAAGCTCGCGGCCCAATCTTTGAGATTATCTGGTAGCAGAAGGTGATGATGGTCTCTTACGATCGCCCACATGTGATGGATGCAAAAGAATACAGAATGTTAGAAAAAAAAGAACGATCAAAATCTAAGAAATCATATGTTACGGGGCGGTTAAGGGATGACTTACTCGGGAAAGTAAGCCACAGGGAAGTTATCCTTATTTGGTTTGCCAGAATGACGCCTTCGAGGTGTGAACTCGCGACTTGGCGGTCCCCAGCGCTGCTCAAGAGCTTGGCATGCATGTAGAAGGGTCGACTATCACGATGTCCGGGTCTTGTCTCTCTTGATCCACATCTCCATACTCAGCGAAAACAGCCGAACGAAGGTGTAGTGCAGCGGATGAAGGTTAAACATAGCAAAGATGTCATCAAACCGCAGGACAATCGTACCCCCGATGTCGCCATCCACAAAGCCCTTGCCCTCTGGCACCTTGGCCACGAAAACCGGGTATGCCACATCATTGTCTCTAAGACGCCGCTTCTCCAAAGAAAGAACACTGTCGTGCAGACTCCGCATAGCACCGGTTGCAGCATTGAGCATATTTGTCAATAGCATCGCCCTACCCGCCACATGCACCCTCCTCGAGATATCCTTAGGTGAAGGTGGCCCGTCCTGAGCACGGTTCGAACTCGGTGTCGGCTGGCTTGCACCGGCGCCCTTGTTAGTCTTTCGTTTCCGTCCCTTCTTCTTGATCTGCTGTAATGGGACCTAGTTCTGCTCACAGACCGCCTTCTTGAGCGTGTTGGGGCTGATAATATTTCACACCTCAGCTATCTGAGGCTCAGTGAAGGCGGGAGCTCGTGGTGTCTCCTGAGAACTGAGCGCCAGACGATGCCTGTTGCAATTGGATTTCTGTGCCGTACCAGCTAGATCGCGGTTGTCTTAGTTGGGTTCTTGAGAAAGAGGCCCGCATAACTCGTCAGCGTACCCATGTTCGGCAAAGTACTTATTGACGTTGGTAAATGTACCGTCGTCGTTGTCGTTGACGTCCGGATCCTGTGCCATATGGATATCCGGATCCTATGCCATAGGGATGTCCGGCATAGGGATGTCCGGCAGGTCCGGTAGTGTTGCGGCATTCTTGCCATGGCTTGGCGCAGGCACCACCGGCGGTCTTGTCTATTGTGTGGTGTCCCCCACCCCCAAATGAATCTGGCTCTTCGGCCAAAGCAGGGGCCAGCTTACGCAGGCGCTGATGGTCATCTCATCTTCTTCGTCGGCCCCAGTGGGTCGAATCGGAGGTAACAGCTCGTCGCAGCCTAGCAGCACTCGAACCACTTCAACCCTATACACTGTGGGTGGCATCGGATTACCGTGGAACACGGGGTTTCCCGGTTGAACGATTCTGCCCTTGGCGGCGTCGACCAACTCGCCGCCCACGAAATGCGAGAAGAGTGCAAGGCGTCGGCGGCGCCTGCGAAAACATGTAGGGCGTCGAGGATACCCGATCAAAGGCAAGGAGATGAAGTCATCGGCCGAGAGGCTTAGTTACCATGATGCCGTCGAGCTCGGCTAATGTCGAGGCACCGCCAGCGGTGGGCGTGGCCGACGGAGGGGCTTCTTTGGCGAGGTGCGGCGGCGTACACCCGGGTGCATTAAGCTCCAATGCCCGTGCCGGCGCCGGAGACATGAATACCGCCTCCGCCGGAGACACCAATGGCCCTGCTGGAGACACCAATGGCGCCGCCTGCGCGTTGTGTGGGTTGCTGGCCGTGAAGCTGGGAACCGGGGGAGGCCCCTGTTGGCCGCCCACAATCCATGTCTTCAGCCCATGAATCAACGTAGGCACCATGGCGTTGAGCTTCGTTCCTAGTTGTTGTTCCACTTGCTCTTGGACAAGCTTCGGAATCTGCGCCACTTGTGCCTTGAGTGCTTCAACCTCGCACGACTGGCTTTCCGAGCTGGTATTTTTCTCCTTTCAACCACCAGCGGTATAGTATGACGACCATTTTGTGGACAAGCCTTTGCCGGCCACACGACCAGCTGACGTCGGCTTACTGAGCTTGTCCTTGTTTTTCATTACGTTCAACGCCCTATTTAAAGGGGTCTCGAAAGGGGAGCTCTGAGACGACCCCGTGCTACTGCTTTCAGTGTCCTGCGGAAGCAACGTGAACCATTTAGAAATATTGGGGATTAATTAGAATGCAACCATATGGAGCTAAATACACGGGGGTGTAGTCCTTACCAGAACAAGCTCGAGCGCCCTGATCTTCGGATCCGTGGTAAGCTCCTTCGTTACCGGGTCCTCCTTGTACCAAGCCCTGAGAAAGTTCCTAGTCTGCTTGTCACGGTATTTCTCAAAGCGGGGCGGTAGGCCTTGCTCGGCACGCTCCGCGTCCTCCTTTTCCCATATAGGCTCCGTCACTTTGTAACCACCGGGACCGAGTTGGTGGACCCCTAAGTTCAACTGCCGCATTTCTTTCCCCCACTGACTTTATTCGGAGGTTGCGCTGCTCTCTCACTTGATCTTGAACTCCTTGTACTCATCTTCGCTCATCAAAGGATATTTCGCCTTGATCTTGTCATAACTATCACCTTTTTCAATCATTGCTTTCACCGTGCTTCTCCAAATAGACAGGGCCGTGCTCATCCTCGTGAGGGCGGTACTGTTCACTTTATTCCCTGAGAGGCATGTGTTTGCAAACTCATCGGGGAACTTGTATCGTTCGTGCAGCTTCATAAAGAGGAGCCTGCGCAAATTCCCGTGGTCCTTATGCCTTAGGTTCTCGGTGTTGATCGAGACGGTGCTCCGGAGAATGCACCCGAGCTGAACCGAGTACCCCTTGACTACTTGTTTGGGCGCCGTCGGATTCCCGTAGGAGTGCACTTCACTAAATTCCTCCCTGACGGTGCCGAGCATGCTCGGGCGCCAGTCCTTCCGTTGCCTCTTCGGTTGGCTGCCATCTATGCGTGCACCGCCATCATCAGTGGTGGCATCCTCGGCGGCGCCATCAGTGGTGTCATCCCCGATGCCACTAGGTGTTGTGTAGTCAGGATCGGTGTCTTCCGCAGCGTTCTCATAGCGGTGATGTTCTTTCTCCAACTCCTGGGATAGCTCCCAGAATTGCTGGTCGCCTGAACCGCCGGCCTCATTGTTGTGGGCCATGTTTCGCTCTAAATAGGAAAAAAGTTTGGTCAAAAAGTTGGTTATTGTCAAGGAACAAGATCATGGTCTCGTCATTTAGGGTTTGTCGACATCGAGGCATCCTAAAAGCTAAGCTTTTATCATTTAGGGCTTGTCAACGCCGAGGCACCCTAAAAGCCTAAGCGTACATCATTTAGGTTCTCATTGACACCGAGGCATGTGGGGCAGCCAAATTAAGTTTTCATCATTTAGGGTTTATCGATGTCGAGGCACCCTAGGTTGGGCCTAATCACTTCGCACTAATCACTTGGCTATATTGCCACCTACTATGTTGGGTTTATCATCTAGGGTTTATTGATGGTAAGGAGAATTCTAAGTTGGGCCTTATCACTTGGCTCTATTGCCACCTATGGTTTAATGCGGCAAGAATGGCGGGGCAGTTGATTCTACTTAACTAAGTACTAAAATACCCCGGCCCATGCATTAGTCGCAAGTACCCCATATGTCCTATTTTTAGCGAAGTCATGCTAAAATTCACGAAAAATTTCAGCATGACCTTTGCTGAAAATAGGACATATAAATACCAATTTGCGGAGCGGAAGTTAATCGACATACCGGCAAACTCAAGGGCCTCTCGGGGTACCTGCAATATCATCACGACACAATGGTCAGAGACAAAACCCAGCAAACTAGCAAGATTGTCATCATCTTTGCAAGTCATTACTTGTCAAATACAGAAGAAGGAACAATTTATTTGTGACATAGGTGGCCCATATAGAAGAAGCAACTCCCTGCACTAGCCTAAAAACTAGTGAAGTTTCACCCATATAAGAACAACTTTATAAAATCAGAGAAGTTGCTATGTTTTTTCTACTGCTAGGAAAAACATCACTCATTGGAAATGAAAATCTCAGTACCAACATTTTGAACTTTGAAATGAAATACAATAGTAGTATTAGTAGTATATGGAGTAGTATCTTGTCTGTGTGCTATCTGAAGCAGAGCATGGAAGCATGTTTTGCCTCAGAGACTGCAAAAGCTATGTTTTTTCTCAATTCAGATATCTAACCACAAAAACTGGATATCTTGTCAGTAAAACAAATAAACTCAAATTATGAGGCAAGATAAAGCTGCATAGGTATGAAAAGAAGTAGTCTGCACTGTCAAAATTCAGAGGCTAATTATCGTTAGACACATCAGCTATTTCGGTGTCACTAGGTTCAGCAGCAATGTCATCTTTAATCACATCACTAGATTTAACAATTCTAGAAGACTTGTCTTCCTCTTGATATCTTGGAACTAGAAACTCACAAACATCTTTAAAGCCTGTATTTTTTTCTGAATGAACTCGTCCGTTGCAGCCACAAGATTGGCAGCATGTTTAAGTTTTACGACACTCATCCTACCATAATCCTACCATAATCAGTACTAACTCCCTCCCCTTGCACCCTGCAATTTATGCAAACCAAGCACCTGCATCTCAGATCTGCATCCACTATCTGAGAATAGAATCGATCACACAAGACACAAGGTTAAGCAGAATAGAATCGATCACAAACACATACACGAGAAATTTGCACTAAAAAACAATGGATGGACAAAATACATAGTGGAAGCGCGGCCTGAGCGTAGGGGAGGCGCGGTGGCGGTGCGGTGAGCACGCCTGGGCGGGGCCAGGGCGCGACCATGGGCCGAGGGGAGCACGGGGCACGGTTGTGCGACAGTCTAGGGCGACAAAATCGAAGGGGGGAGGGGAATTGGTGCAACTCACCGAGAGGAAGACAATGGCGAGCTCGTGCGGGGCCGGGGTTGACGAGGTGACGTGGATCGACGGTGAGGCCGCGGTGGCCGCAGGTGGAAGAAGGCGCAGACGCCGTAGACGGTGGAGGCGTCGGTGTCGAGAGGCGCCGGAGACCTTGCCTGCGAGAGAGAGAAGGGCCATCCGCTCTTGTGCAGCAGGGGGCAAGTGGAGGAGGAGGAGGGGCAAGGGAGGAGGAGGGTCGGGCGTCTGATGCTGCGTCGCTGCTCGGGCCGACGGCGAGAGGAGGAAGGCGGGGTGGAGTCCGTGGGGTCGGGCGGCGGGGGGGGTGGGGCGGCGGGCGGGGTGGAGTCCGCGAGGTCAGGCGGGGGGGGGGGCGTGGGGTGGGGCGGCGGGGTGGAGTCGACGAGGGTCGGGCAGCGGGGGTGGGGGCGCGGGGGCGGCGGGGGTGCAGTCCGGTGTGGGTCGGGGCGACGGCGTCGTGGGTCGGGGCAGCGCGCGGGTGGATCTGGCGAGGGAGAGAGGGACGAAGGGGATCTGGCGAGGGAGATGGAGGAATTAGCTAGGGGGAAGCTTACTAATGGCGCACCACCCGTCGGTGCGCCATTAGAATTTTTTTTAATAGCAATGGCGAAACCCCCGTCGGTGCGCCATTAGAAAACTTTTTTTAGATAGCAATGGCACACCACCAGGCCGGTGCGCCATTAGTATGTTTTTCTTATTATTATTATTTTTAAAATGAATATGAAACAATAATTTTTTTAATAAAACATTAATAATTGTTGTTTAACAACAATTGTAGTCTACACTTTTTTTTATTTTTCAGAAAATGAATATGAATATGAAACAGTAATAATTTTTTATAAAAACAGTAATAAGTTTTTAAAAAATATCATCCAATTTGTTAATTGAAAATATCAACGGCGGGCGGTGGAGGCGGGGAGGTGCGGGGGTGCTCGTTGGCGGTGGAGCGGGAGGTGCGGGGGGCCGGGTGCTCGTCGGCGGCGGTGGAGTGGGGGAGGGTGCGGTGGGTCGTCGATGGCGGTGGAGGGTGCGGGTGGGATCGAGATTGAGATGGAGGGGGATAGCGATTGAGATGGAGGGGGATCGAGATCGAGATGGAGGGGGAATCGAGATCGAGATGGAGGGGGATCGAGATCAAGTGACCTCATGAATTCAAAAGGTGCCCATGAAATTTAAAAATATTCATGATATCAAAAAGTGCCCATGAAATACAATCGAGAAATGAAGACTACGATTTAAATACAATCGATCTTAGCTAGCTATCTGTTCACAATCTTCTTGCCCTTCTTTTTCGCAAATGGAGTTCTTACGTGGAGCGGACGTCCTTTAGGTAGGGTGGTCCTGCTTCTTCTTGTGGTGTGTGCTGCTACTTCATAAATCGTCGTCATGTTCGATCTTGGTCGCCCGTACTTGTCAAGTCTTGCTCATTGTCTACTCCATCCATTCCGATGATCTTCCTTTTGCCTCTCCTCACGACTACGGTGGGCTTTGGCGTGTCGGTAATGAAAAGCATTGGTCCACTTGGGGAGCCAGTACCCATGGCTCATTTTTCGCGGTGACGTTTGCGCCCGCAGTCTTGGATTTGGCTTCGGGTATAACCATGGTGGTGAAATACCGGTCTTATTTTAGGACGCTCTTGGCCCATCTGACATGGAACATCGGGACCTTCTCTCCAGCGTGGCTCAGCTCCCAGATCTCCTTGATCCTTGAATAGTATATGTCCTTGTTGTTACCGGTGTAGGATTCCATCGTTACCCCAGAGTTCTGATAACCATCGCTCTTACTGTCCTTGTTCTTGGTGTAGAGTGTGTAGTCGTTGATATCGTACGCCTCATAAATCATCAGGTTGTGCTCGGCGCCCTGTGACAAGGCGAATATGAGTTGTTCTTCCGTGGAAGAATCCTCATGTAAAGGGTACGACAGAAGCTTCTGCTTGTACCAACGCGTGAAACATGAGTTTTTCTCTTTGATTATATCTCCGTCCATCCTCTGTTGGCCTCGGTCATTGTACGTCTTCTCAATAAAGGTTTTGTGCTCTACCACCCAACGATCGACCACGTCTATGTGTTATAGCGCGACTAGGTTTGCTCTTTCAAAGTCGGCGAGTCGACCCTCGAAGTCGACATGCATTTCGCGGTGACCCCATCCAGTGAGCCTGCCGAGGTGCGTGTTGACCGGCAGACCAATGGGGTTCTCGATGCCTAGATAATTCGTGCAGTAGGAGATGCACTCTTCTGTCAGAAAGCCCCTGGCTATACTTCCCTTTGGACGTGACATGTTGCGAACGTATCCTTTGATGACACCATTCATCCTTTCGAACGGCATCATGTTGTGTAGGAACGTCGGCCCAAGTTGGATGATATCCTCCACGATATGGACCAGCAGATGCACCATAACGTCGAAGAATGCGGGCGGGAAGTACATCTCAAGCTCGCATAGTATCACCACTGTCTCTTCCTGTAGCCTTCGGAGTTGCCTCACGCCAATCGACTTCCGAGAGATGACGTCGAAAAAGTTGCATAGGCCAAATAGCGTTTCACGGACGTGCGCGTCCATGATCCCACGGATTGCAACTGGAAGTATCTGTGTCATCAGCATGTGACAGTCGTGAGACTTCATCCCGCTCACTTCTGCTTCGCTAGGTCTAGGTATCTACTTATCTTCCCCGCGTAACCGTAAGGAAGTTTTACTCCTACGAGGCAGGTGAAAAACTACTCGATCTCCTCCTGACTTAGAGTGAAGCACGCAGGAGGGTAGTCATTTCCGGTCTTCTTGGCCTTTTTGCCTTTGCGACGACTTTCTTGGTCCTTCTTTGCCTCATCATCATCATCATCATCATCATTAGCGTGAAGCTCCTGCCTGATGCCCACTGATTTCAAGTCTACCCTTGCTTTCGGCCCATCTTTGGTCCTCTCTGGCTTGTTGAGCAGGGTACCAAGCAGACTCTCGCACACGTTCTTCGTGATATGCATGGCATCAAGGCTGTGAGGCACACGGTGGATCTTCCAGTACGGCAAGTCCCAGAAAACAGACCTCATTTTCCATACCTTCAGCAGCGGCTCTGGCGCCTTTCGCTTCTTTCCCGGCTCTGGTGCCTTTTGCTTCTTTTCCGGCAGTGGGCAATCTATCCAATTTTTCAATAGCTCATTTATTTCCTCGTCGTTCCTTGTACGCGGGCGTCTTCGGGGTTCGGTTTCACCATCGAACAGATCCTCGCATTTCCTCCATGGGTCATCGTCGCGAAGCCACCTTCGATGTCCCATGAACATGGTTTTTGAAGACCCGGGATCTCTATCTAGCTGGCGATACGTTGTGTCATCCATGCACCTTACGCATCCAGAAAATCCATGGACTACTTGCCCCGCGAGATATCTATAACCGAGATAGTTGTGCACCGTCGTGAGCAGTGCGGCTCTCATAGGGAAATATTCTTTCTCTGCGGCATCCCACGTATTGGCTAGCGTTTTCCACAGCGTGTCTAGCTCCTCTTTCAGCAGCCCCAGATACAGATTGATGTCGTTCCTTGGTTGTTTCGGCCCTTCAATTAGCATACTCATGTGAATGTACTTCCTCTTCATGCATAACCAGGGGAAGGTTGTACATCCACACGAACATAGGCCGGGTGCTATGTGTGCTTCTCTGGCTGCCAAACGGATTGACTCCATCGGTGCTCGCGCCGAGCACGATGTTCCTTGGATCCTTCCCAAATTCTGGGTATTCGAAGTTCAACGCTTGCCACTGGCTCGCATCCTTAGGGTGACTCAGCATCTTGTCTTTTTTATTTATCTCCGAATCATTTCCGTCATCTTCCCGCTTCTTCTCCTCCCTATCTGCGTGCCAACGCAGGAGCTTTGCTACCTTAGGGTCCGCGAAATACCGCTGCAGACAAGGAGTGATCGAAAAGTACCACACCTATTTTCGAGGAGCTTTCTTCCTCTTCTTGTATCGAGTGACGCCTCACACCGGACATATGGTAGACTCCACGTGCTCGTCCCGATAAATGATGCAGTTGTTCAGGCACACATGGTATTCACGTGCGGTAAATCCAGAGGACACACGATTTTCTTCGCCTCCTCGAAACTGGTCGGGCACTTGTTCCCCTTGGGAAGACGTTCGTGCCAGAATGACATGTTCTCGTCGAAGCATGCGTCGGTCATTTTGTGTTTTACCTTCATCTCGAGCCATGGCGTTACTTTCAGGCGGGTATCCTCGGGCCTGCATCCTTCATACAATGGAGTAACCGCGTCTATCTCCAGTTGATCTAGCTTGGCTTTCTCTCAGGCGGCAGCTCTTGCATTATCCGTCTGCTTGAGAAGCAGCTCTTGAATATGAGGGTCCTGCACCCAGCCTCCATCGTCGTCTGCTCCGGCATCTTCATCTTCATGATCATGCCCTTCGTCTTGATCTTCCTCATCATCATATCCGACATCTTCTACATGATGACTGTGTACAGCATCACCGTCGTGATCATGTCCTAGAGATTCTTCGTCTTCTCACCTGCCCTCGCCGCGGTGGTTCTCTTGTTGCCCGGCCCGCATGGACGACTTCATAGTCATCTTCATCACCTTGCCATCGATAGCCATCCATGAAACCACGCAAGAGCAGGTGGTCCCACACCTGCCCGAAATCCGGGTCCGCGATAAGGCTCTTCAGCTTGCATCTTCGACACAGACATCTTATCTCCGTCTCGTTCTTTTGAAGCATCTTGGCCTTCGCAGAGCTCAAAAACCTATTCACGATGCCTTCGGTCATCGTGCGGACCATGGTCGCCTGCGGGGTAGAGCAAAACGATATTTTAGAACCAAGAAAAAATTTGGCATGACCTTCCCTAAAAATAGGACCAAAAAGAATGCATAGTGCCAAAATTCTCGCCGAAACGGAAATGAATCAACATTCCGGCAAAATATTGACAACTATCGCATTTCAAATACCGGTACCTGCGAACACAAACGTATATGCAACACCACAAACATATGCAACACCACAGACATACATAGATCTAGCTAGGCCACAAAAAATGCATGTGCACGTTGTTGGAGTGAGCTAGGGAGAAAAAAAGTAGATCTACAACATGATGATAGCTTTCCCCTTACTTACCTATCAAAAAAAGGTAATTTCACCACTTAATTTTGATGAATCTATGGTGCAAATGAGGTGAGGAGGAGGAGGCAGCCGACAAGCCTGGAGAAGGAGGTGGAGGGAATGAAGTGGGGAAAGTGAGTGTGTAGGTGTGGCTGTCGAAAATATCTAGCTGGTCCCAGGTTACAAATGGTGCACCACACAGACATGGGCCATTAGTAACACAACATACTAATGGCACACCACACATCCGTGCGCCAATAGTAGTTTTGCAAAAAAGTAATATATATATATATATATATATATATACACTAATGGCGCACTGTGGCATAGTGCGCCATTACTAGTTTAAACTAGTAATGGCGCACTGTGCCACTGTGTGCCATTAGCAGTTTTGCAAAAAAAAAAGAATAAAAAAATACAGTACTGGCGCACTCTGTGGCTGGTGCGCCATTAGTATGTTTGGAAAAATGGAAAAAAATTATTACTAGTGGCGCACCTAGTGTCTGGTGCGCCATTAGTGTCTTCCACACTAATGGCGCATCACCAAGTGGTGCGCCATTAGTATATAGTAGTGGCGCACCACTTCTCTGGTGCGCAATTAGTGTCAATTTCATCTATAGCCCTTTTCCTAGTAGTGGGTGGACAACGGCGAGGCCTAGGAAGGGGACGACGCGGAGCCGGGGAAGACGCGGCAGTGGAAGCCCGCGCGGAGAGGAGTACGAGGGTTCACCCACTACAAAAAAATACACTTCCGTGATGATACATGTTTGTCACAGTAGGTTGCATTTTTTGTCATGCATGTACATCCATGAAAAAATTATGATAGAATCAAGATAGTCATACCTGTGCTGTCGTAGAAGTGTTCCATGACATTACCAAAATTTTCATCACGGAAGTGTCCACTTCCATGACAATAAATCACGCGTCACAGAAGTGCTTTCGTCAAGGGTGACCAACACGTGGCAGCCACCGTAACGGAACGCCGTTAAGCTATCTGGTCGGGTTTTGGATCCGATAACCCGTTAACAGCCCCGACCAATGGGGATTTTCCACGTGTAAAATTGTCATTGGCTGGAGGAAACACGTGGCGGCTCACCGTTGGGACAGATGTCATCCACTCATTGGACAGAAGGCGCCTATGATACGTCGACACGTGGCACGACCCAACAAAGGCCCATTCCTGTGAAAAGGCCGGCCCGTTTGACTTTGTCAAAAGGTGGCGGGCCGGCCCATGGAAAGCCTGTTAACGGCTTGTTCGCATATAGCCCCTTTACAGCCCGCTAACCCAAGGCCCATTATGCCCTATCCGAATTACGCCCAGTAGCGTCATCTGGGCCATCCAATATGATTCCAGCCCATTTTCACTTCTGGCTCATGTATGGCCCATGACGTCTTTCGGCCCATATGAGCCCCTATGTAACACTTGGCCTATTAACGGCCCGTGGTGAAACTGGCCCGCAATGAACAGTGTATCACATTACACCCACTAACGGCCCGTGGTGAAACTGGCCCGCAATGAACAGTATATCACTTTATACCCATTAAGGGCCCATTATTCAGTTGGCCGTTTCTAGCAAATGTTATCTTTCGTCCTTCTCAGAGACCATTTATTATTGGGCTCATTTCCGGCATTCGTTTACTTATGACCCGTTACTGTCATTTTCTGCTTGTGGGCCAAATTCAGCCCGTGGTTACATTGGCACGTTTGTGGTCCATTAATACGTTGGACCGTTTTCATAGCGTCATCAAATACGGCCTATTAACGATGGCCCGTTATGGTCATACGGCCCGTATAAGGCCCATTGTTGATACGGCCCGTAGAAGGCCCATTGTTTCTACAGCCCGTAGAAGGCCCATTGTTTCTACGGCCCGTAGAAGGCCCATTGTTTCTACGGCCCGTAGAAGGCCTACTGTTTCTACGGCCCATAGAAGGCCCACTGTTTCTACGGCCCGTAGGAGGCCCAGTGTCACTATAGTAAATATTAGCCCATGGTTATTGTGGCCTAGTTTTAAAAAGAACTGCACTGACTACAAGCAAACAAATAAACAAGACAACAAGGAAATAAATAAGCAAGCAACTTATGCTAGGCTATCACGGCTGTTACACATATTACATCCACTGGGCATCAAAGTTCGCCACCAGTGCAAATATAGGGAACAAAGCAGCATATCATATACACTGCTTGTCAAAGATGGCGACCATCGGAAATAAACGCATGACAAAACAAATCTGTAAGCTGAAACCACTTGAAATCTCAAGAAACAATATCACAGGTACCCATAATGCTGGCAAGATGCTTAGCAAGCTTATTAACTTTCTCTTGTTTGGCGCTTAAATCCTCCAGTAACTTTGTTGCACCAAGAAATATGCATCTATATTCTGCAGGACTTCCCGATCCTTGACTTCTGTCGCAAAGACATCGATCGATGTCTTTCAACTTGAAGTTGAGACTCAAGAAGACGAACTGATTCTGGCAGTGAGTTCGAAGAGCTTGTGCCAGCAGTAGTGGCCAGTAACTTGAACACTACATCAAGACAGGACTTTTGGGTTCCCTCACTGTCGTCAAGATAGTTTTTATCAGCTTTCTAGGAGACCAACAGGGATGTCTCACTATCTTGAACCTTATCTGCATTACTTCCTTTACCATTGGATAACACGGTACTGTTCTCCAATATTTTGTCCGCATTCTAAAAGAGAAACAAGCAGACACATCACATGTTTACCATGTTGTATATGAAACTCATTTTGGTAAATGAGTTCAGTAGTAAAGTGGACAGGATAACAACATGAAACAAACATATATCTATGTGCCATGGTCACTTTATGGTCTATATCATTATAGTTTCTGTTGCCAAATCAAGATAGAGACACAGTTCAAATAATATTTGTTCAAGACAAAGCAGAATAGACAGAATATAAGTGTGGGTAACTATAGAGCAATAACAACACTTGTAATGTGCATGACATGAGAACATAACTGTTTATTCAATTGAAACTGAAATCAACATAGAGCAGGTTACAACAGCAGACCAGTTAAAGAAACAGGTTTAAAACATACTTGTTGCGCCATTGGAGTTTCAATTCCATCCTTCAAATTTGAAAATAGTTGGTATGAGTAAATACAGTAATGCAAGAGCAAAGGAGTATGAACCATAGCTACAGAACCTGGCCTGAGAACAAATCTTCTTCTCCTTTAAGCGTTGAGTTGGGATCCAGAGTGGTGGTCCTCGTGCTTTGGGCACTGCAGTTCCCTTACTAGCCGCTCATGTTTGGGTGCTCTGTGGTCGAGACGGTGCCGTGTCAACTGGAGCTGGGTTACTATCTGCCGGGTTGGGGTTAGAAGGGGTGTAGTTGGTTCTCTGTCCAACTGGGTAGGGGTACAATCTGCGAGAGTTTGGGTTATGTGTGGTGGATCTGGTCCTTGGGCAAGTACAACCGTGGTTCTATCTGCATCAACTGGTAGCACTATCTTTTCTGAAGACCATGTTGTTACTCCCTTAGATACTGCCATCACGCTCTCCAATTCAAATGGCTGATAAACAAGAAAAGTAATTGAAAGTATAGACATTGTATGATAGACAGGTGCAATGGATAGTGGGGAATAAAAGAGGGCATGCAATAATTCATATTTATGTTGTCTAACCAAACAGGATAGCATGACACAATTTCACATATATGATGGCTAACTAAACAGGATAGCATGACACAATTTCACATTATGATGGCTAACTAAAAAAGATGGACAGACATAGTTCAAAATATGAGACTATGTAAACAGGATGACATGACATAACTATATAATGTGTTTATTAAATAGGTTGGCATGCCATAATTCACATACATTCATGGATAGAATGCCATAATTCTAAATATGATGACTATAACACTAAACAGGATGAGATGATATAAATATATGATGTCTTTATTAAATGGGTTGCCATGCCATAATTCAGATAGAAGATGTGTATGTACTATGTAAACATGATGGCATGACATAATTCAAATATATGATTTATATAGTAAGCATGTAAGCAGATGGCAATCTATATATGATGTAAAAACTAAGCAATGAAAGACAACATGCATGACATGGGTAATATAACCCTGCCAAGTGTCACGACCGGTTTTCCGGGTATTAATTTCCAGAAAATGGTCGTTGTGCTCACCAGCCCCAGGATAACTGTTAGCTGATGAGGCACCAACTTGATACAGAAATTCCAAGCAAAAACACAAAATATGTGGTACAAGACCATTACGGCTCATGAGTACAACAAATGGTTTCTAGTGGTTGATGGCGGAAGCGGTTTGTGGGTCATTGGTGTCTATGGGACTCCATTTCCCAACAGGAACAGCTGACCAGGTTAACTCCTATCTTCACGAGGCTGCTATCACCGTTGCTTAGGTTACGGGGCTGTCGTCATAGCGCTCCTCTCCGTCAGGAAATCTGGCCAAGACAATAGCGAGGGACAAGCCGATGAGTACTTTGAATGTACTCACAAACATTATGAACACTGGGATAATATAAATGATAATCATGCGCTGAAATGTTCTATGATCACATCGTCAGTCATAAAACAAAAATCTCTGATGCATGCAAGCAGGTTATTTATATGCAACACAATTAAGCAATAATGGAATGGAAATAAAATGCCGCAGTCGGGCGTCTGTGCGACACCACATAAAGGGCTTATAAAGTAAATAGATAACAATCAGTGCCACAGTCAGGCGTCTCAGCGACACCTCATAAAGGGCTTATAAGAAAATAACAAGCATGCCACAGTCGGGCGTCTAAGCGACACCACATAAAGGGCTTATAAGAAAAATAATAACAATGAATATATCCAGGAGGTAGAACCGTCCCAAAGATACTCAATACTTCAAATAATATAAAGGGGTTAGTCCATTATAATAATCATCATAATCATCACAAGTCACAAATCATGATCCAAGTTCTGGTTTAGTAGTTTCTCCTCCGAAGACCGGCACTAAGACCGACACTTGACCCAACCCAGACTGTAGTCCTTAACCATGGACGCGGCTATTCGAATAGGTTTAATCTCTGCAGAGGGTGTAGTCTTTACCCACGAATAACGGATTCCTTTAGCCCATCGGGACTAATTCCGTCTACGGTCTTTTAATTGAAAACACACCTGACTTGCACACACCAGCTTAACTCACTGGTGTCTGGAATCACCCACGACACCTGTCAAGCAAAACTCTAAGTGGGGAGGCTACAACCTCGCGTAGCATGGGATCAAATTTTTATCACACGCTCTAAGGGGTGCCCCCCTCTCGGTCCCAACCGGAAACACCCATGCCCCCAGACCAGGTGGCCTGCCTACCGGGTACAACCGGTATCTTCCACCATGGCCTCTCTGTACGGTGTGTACTTGAAAGGGGTTGACGACTTACTGAACCGTACCCTACCTGTTGTAGGGACAAATGGTAGTACGAAACAAGTATGGGTGTTACTGGAACAAGACTCGATCTACGGTCGACTCAGGAGGTTTATAGTTTCCTACATGACATGTATAACAAATATATTTCAACCAATACAATCAATTATATCTTACTATTCCATACCGGACATACCCGTCCCGATAGAGACCGGCGACAAGCTCACGCCTACCCAAGGCAGAGGCTTTCCCGGATTCCTTTCCGGCATGCATGCAAGATACATGAGGATGATTACCATCACAAGTATACTCATTTCCAACAGCATGGAAATCACTAATATGCATCCTTGCAAATGATCATATCACATGAAATAACAAGTCCTTCGAAATGAGGTGGTGTTATAAATGTGTCAATGAGCACAACAAAAATATTATGCCGGGGTTCATAATGCTTGCCTTCAAGGTGTGGAGAGGTGGGGGTGCTCTCCAAAACTTTTGAAAGCTTTCTTCCTCTCTCCAAAATCCTATTTTGAAAATATTGGAATTAACACACAATTTCAAAACAGCACAAAAAAGTTGTTTTAAATTTTTTAAAATAAATCTTAAAATAAACTAGACAGAATTTGGGAGATGTAGGAAAAAGAATCAATTCATTTGGAGTTTTAATTAAAAAGATATAGCCAGTCAATGATTTGGTCAAAATCTGTTTTTAATAAAAACAGAAAAAGAAAACGTTTCAAACGAGGTTACGCTTTCAGGCAGAGGAGGCGTACTTGAGTGTTTACGCCTCCACTTATCCAGCGTGGACCGCGCAGGGGCCACTGATAGTGGGTCCAGGGGGCCCAGTAGTCATGTTTGACTAGTCTCCTCCCTCTCCTCTTCCTCTGCCCGAGCTGAGGGCGGTGATGGATCCGCGGATCAGCGGAGGTCCTCCCGGTGGTCGTAGGGTCGTCGGAGGTGGCGGAAATCGCCGGCGGTGAGCTTCGCGGCGGCCGGTGGCTTCGGGAGCAAAGTGATTTTGTGGCGGCGATGGCTCCCGATCAAAATCAAGTAGGGGAAAAGGCTCACGGGAGGATGTGGGGGTTCCTAGTGGAGAGAGTGGAGAGGGGGAGGCTCTGGTGACGCCGGAACGGCCGGGACCGTGGCGGCGGCTGTGGTTGCCGGAGCTGGGGAAGGAGGGCTCCCTGGGTTGATTGGCGGTCACAGAAGCATTATGGGAGCATGCTGAGGTTGCCTCGCGAATGCAACGTGCTCGGATGCCTCCTTTTATAGAGCAATGAGGTTGGTTCGATGGCGGCCGCGGATGAGCTCGTCGGTGACCGTCTTCAGCAGCCGCAGGCGTCGTGGCAGCGACGAGTGCTAGAGGGCGATCTTGTGGATGAGCACGCATTGCTCCGGAGGCAGGTGGCAAGTCTTTGGTGGCTTGGGCGGTCTCGCTCATGGCGGTGGCGGATCTGACGGCGTGCCGCCAAGCAGCTTCAGCTCTGTTGCGGGGCGAGGAGGCGGTCGGGGCTTCTAGCGTGTGGCGAGAGGAGAGGATTTGGATGAGCTCGGGAAACTTATCCGGGGTGAGTTGGCTCGGTAGCGAGCACGCAAAAGCAGCGCTCTGGCGTGCACGGCACTCGTTCGACGAAATGCAGGCGACCCAAGTTGCTAGAAAGCTAATGCAAATCCACAGGCCTAGGTTAGAAACATATAGAAGGCTACTAGACAACTTGGTTTGGACAGATGGGAAAGTTCACAACACAAACTTACAATCATGCCAAATCTGTCCATGCCCATGTGGTCTTTGACAAAATGCCGAGGCATCTAGGCAGGTCTTGGAGTGGTCAAAATTCCAGATGGTGGTCTCATTATGTGAATAAAAGGGTGGTGAGGTTAGTTGGCAAAATCTGAAACTTGTTAGTGCAAGTTTTGCAAAAACTCAATTCGACAGGAGACAAATGGCATCTCTTCATGAACCAAAGATGATCCAATGGGTACATGCTCCTGGACATAAGGGTTTAGTATGGAGGACTACAAGTAGGTAAAAGAATCATGGATAAAGGAGCAACTTAAAATATAGTTGTGTACAAATCATCAAGTTGAAGCAGTGGAAAAGAGGTTGATTCACTCAGATTTTTCAAAGAACATAGCTGGGTTTTTGCATAAAGCTGAATAATATGCTCCTACTGACATCCCAAAATTTTGGTAGAAGTTTTAAAGAAATAAATAAATAGGTTGTAGTGCAAAACTGTCCTCTGGACCAGATTTGGAAACTTGGGATAGAGCTCAAAGTTTTCAATGAAAGAAATATCTTTTTGCATAAAAGTGATTTAAAAACATCACCTGACATCTCCAAATTTTGGTTGGAATTTTAAGTGAATTTATCAAATGGTTATAGTTCAAATATGGCCATATAACCTTGAAAAACCATTTTTCAAGAAAATAAAGATCAAGCAAATTAATTATGTAATTAGTTCTACTAATAAAAGAAAAGTTTTTCTTGAGAGGTTAAACAAGTCCAAGAACATATTTGAAAAGTTTTCTCTATGGGGAAAACTCCATAATAGCAAGGGAGAAAAAGGTTCAAAAATCAAAAGGGAGCCCAGAAAATAAAAGTTTTAATTTCCTGGCAAAATTTTAATTAATAAAACAAGGTCAAAATTTTGGGGTGTCACAACACTACCCCCCTTAAAAAGAAAATCTCGTCCTCGAGATTTGTTAGGAGTTGTTTTGTAAACATCTTTCCTGTGATTTGGAACCAAAAGATTTATTCATAGCACAAACTTGCGTAAATCGAGGTTGGCAGCTACACGGGAAAATAAAATGCAATCGTATATTGACATACTCATGCATGGCTACTATTAAAAACAGGAGCGCAAAAGCAGACATCATTTAATTACGGTGACACAGGGTCACAAGATTACAAGGCGAGGTCATTCTAAGACTCGGTATCATTCGAGCGATTTTAGTCTACCTCGTTCATATCTAAGCGGGCCTGCCTCGCGGACGTCGAGGTTTCTCCATGGTTTTTCACTGTTGGAAATTAGTGGAGAGGTTGAGGGGCTGCAGGCTCGGGGTAGCGATGATGACCATCGCGGGGATTGTTGGCCACAATCCTGTTGGAGTGTGCTCCCCAAAGACGACGAAGTACTTCTGGGCTCGTCAAGGTATTTTGGTTGATGGCCGGGGTTGTGCTGTGTTGAGGCTAGCGTGCCCTTTTTATAGAGAAAGGGAACGAAGTTTTCCTTCGCACGCTTGCAAATAAGACAGATTACTGGCGCGCGACCGACAGGCTAGGCTGATAGGTTGGGCACTGACTGCCAAAAGTGTCGGGGTCTCTGTGTGGCTATCTTGCACGGGAAGCTTGGCTGGGGTTTTTGGTTAGGGTCTGGTGGGTTGGTTTTCCTAGGTTTTTCGACCTAGCTAAGATAGGATTAGCCAATAGTCAGCCTGGCTCTGATACCAAGTTTGTCACGACCAGTTTTCCGGGTATTAATTTCCAGAAAATGGTCGTTGTGCTCACCAGCCCCAGGATAACTGTTAACTGATGAGGCACCAACTTGATACAGAAATTCCAAGCAAAAACACAAAATATGTGGTACAAGACCATTCTGGCCTGCGAGTACAACAAATAGTTTCTAGTGGTTGATGGCGGAAGCGGTTTGTTGATCATTGGTGTCTATGGGACTCCATTTCCCAACAGGAACAGCTGACCAGGTTAACTCCTATCTTCACGAGGCTGCTATCACCGTTGCTTAGGTTCTAGGGCTGTCGTCGCAACGCTCCTCTCCGTGCAGGAAATCTGGCCAAGACAATAGCCAGGGACAAGCCAGTGAGTACTTTGAATGTACTCGCAAACATTATGAACACTGGGATAATATAAATGATAATCATGCGTTGAAATGTTCTATGATCACATAAATCGGTCATAAAAAAAATCTCTGATGCATGCAAGCAGGTTATTTATATGCAACACAATTAAGCAATAATGGAATGGAAATAAAATGCCGTAGTCGGGCGTCTGTGCGACACCACATAAAGGGCTTATAAAGTAAATAAATAACAAGCAGTGCCACAGTCGGGCGTCTCAGCGACACCTCATAAAGGGCTTATAAGAAAATAACAAGCATGCCACAGTCGGGCGTCTGAGCGACACCACATAAAGGGCTTATAAGAAAAATAACAAGCATGCCACAGTCGGGCGTCTGAGCGACACCACATAAAGGGCTTATAAGAAAAATAATCACAACGAATATATCCAGGAGGTAGAACCGTCCCAGAGATACTCAATACTTCAAATAATATAAAGGGGTTAGTCCATAATAATAATCATCATAATCATCACAAGTCTCAAATCATGATCCAAGTTCTGGTTTAGTAGTTTCCCCTCCGAAGACCGGCACTAAGACAGACACTTGACCCAACCCAGACTGTAGTCCTTAACCATGGACGCGTCTATTCGAATAGGTTTAATCTCTGCAGAGGGTGTACTCTTTACCCGCGAGTAACGGATTCCCTTAGCCCATCGGGACTAATTCCGTCTACGGTCTTTTAATTGAAAACACACCTGACTTGCAAACACCAGCTTAACTCACTGGTGTCTGGAATCACCCACGACACCTGTCAAGCAAAACTCTAAGTGGGGAGGCTACAACCTCGCGTAGCATGGGATCAAATTTTTATCGCGCGCTCTAAGGGGTGCCCCCCTCTCGGTCCCAACCGGAAACACCCATGCCCCCGGACCAGGTGGCCTGCCTACCGGCTACAACCGGTATCTTCCACCATGGCCTCTCTGTACGGTGTGTGCTTGAAAGGGGTTGACGACTTACTGAACCGTACCCTACCTGTTCTAGGGACAAGTGGTAGTACGAAACAAGTATGGGGGTTACTGGAACAAGACTCGATCTACGGTCGACTCACGAGGTTTATAGTTTCCTGCATGACATGTATAACAAATATATTTCAACCAATACAATCAACACTCATTATATCTTACTATGCCATACCGGACATACCCGTCCCGACGGAGACCGGCGACAAGCTCACGCCTACCCAAGGCAGAGGCTTTCCCGGATTCCTTTCCGGCATGCATGCAAGATACATGAGGATGATTACCATCACAAGTATACTCATTTCCAACTGCATGGAAATCACTAATATGCATCCTTGCAAATGATCATATCACATGAAATAACAAGTCCTTCGAAATGAGGTGGTGTTATAAACGTGTCAATGAACACAACAAAAACATTATGCCGGGGTTCAGAATGCTTGCCTTCAAGGTGTGAAGAGGTGGGGGTGCTCTCCAAAACTTTTGAAAGCTTTCTGCCTCTCTCCAAAATCCTATTTTGAAAATATTGGAATTAACACACAATTTCAAAACAGCACAAAAAAGTTGTTTTAAATTTTCTAAAATAAATCTTAAAATAAACTAGACAGAATTTGAGAGACGTAGGAAAAGAATCAATTCATTTGGAGTTTTAATTAAAAGATATAGCGAGTCATAGATTTGGTCAAAATCTGTTTTTAATAACAACAGAGAAAGAAAACGTTTCAAACGAGGTTACGCTTTCGGGTAGAGGAGGGGTACTTGAGTGTTCACGCCTCCACTTATCCAGCGTGGACCGCGTAGGGGGCACTGATAGTGGGTCAAAGGGGCCCACTAGTCATGTTTGACTAGTCTCCTCCCTCTCCTCTTCCTCTGCCCGAGCAGAGGCGCTCCGGCGTTAAATGCGCCGCGAATGGCGGTTCATCGCGGGGAGCTGAGGGCGGGGATGGATCTGCGGATCAGCGGAGGTCCTCCCGGTGGTCGTAGGGTCGTCGGAGGTGGAGGAAATCGTCGGCGGCGAGCTTCGCGGTGGCCGGTGGCTTCGGGAGCAAAGTGATTTTGTGGTGGCGATGGCTCCCGATCAAAATCAAGTAGGGGAAAAGGCTCACGGGAGGATGTGGGGGTTCCTAGTGGAGAGAGTGGAGAGGGGGAGGCTCTAGTGACGCCGGAACGGCCGGGACCGTGGCGGCGGCTGTGGTTGCCGGAGCTGGGGAAGGAGGGCTCCCTGGGTTGATTGGCGGTCACAGAAGCATTATGGGAGCACGCTGAGGTTGCCTCGCGAATGCAACGTGCTCGGATGCCTCCTTTTATAGAGCAATGAGGTCGGTTCAGTGGCGGCCGCGGATGAGCTCGTCGGTGACCGTCCTTCTGTAGCCGCAGGGCGTCGTGGCAGCGACGAGTGCTAGAGGACGATGCTGTGGATGAGCACGCACTGCTCCAGGAGGCAGGTGGCAAGTGCTGGTGGCTTGGGCGGTACTGCTCATGGCGGTGGCGGATGCGGCCGAAGGCGTGCCGCCAAGCAGCTTGCTGGCTACGCTGCAGGGGGCGAGGAGGCGGTCGGGGCTTCTAGCGTGACGCGGCGAGAGGGAGAGGATTTGGATGAGCTCGGGGAAACTTATCCAGGGGGTGAGTTGGCTCGGGCGCGAGCACGTGCAAAACGCGCGCTCTGGGCGTGCACGGCACTCGTTCGACGAAATGCCAGGGCGACCCAAGTTGCTAGAAAGCTAATGCAAATCCACAGGCCTAGGTTAGAAACATATAGAAGGCTACTAGACAACTTGGTTTGGACAGATGGGAAAGTTCACAACACAAACTTACAATCATGCCAAATCTGTCCATGCCCACAGGGTCTTTGACAAAATGCCAGAGGCATCTAGGCAGGTCTTGGAGTGGTCAAAAATTCCAGATGGTGGTCTCATTATGTGAATAAAAGGGTGGTGAGGTTAGTTGGCAAAATACAGAAACTTGTTAGTGCAAGTTTTGCAAAAACTCAATTCTGGACAGGAGACAAATGGCATCTCTTCATGAACCAAAGATGATCCAATGGGTACATGCTCCTGGACATAAGGGTTTAGTATGGAGGACTACAAGTAGGTAAAAGAATCATGGATAAAGGAGCAACTTAAAATATAGTTGCTGTACAAATCATCAAGTTGAAACAGAGTGGAAAAGAGGTTGATTCACTCAGATTTTTCAAAGAACATAGCTGGGTTTTTGCATAAAGCTGAATAATATGCTCCTACTGACATCCCAAAATTTTGGTAGAAGTTTTAAAGAAATAAATAAATAGGTTGTAGTGCAAAACTGTCCTCTGGACCAGATTTGGAAACTTGGGATAGAGCTCAAAGTTTTCAATGAAAGAAATATCTTTTTGCATAAAAGTGATTTAAAAACATCACCTGACATCTCCAAATTTTGGTTGGAATTTTAAGTGAATTTATCAAATGGTTATAGTTCAAATATGGCCATATAACCTTGAAAAACCATTTTTCAAGAAAATAAAGATCAAGCAAATTAATTATGTAATTAGTTCTACTAATAAAAGAAAAGTTTTTCTTGAGAGGTTAAACAAGTCCAAGAACATATTTGAAAAGTTTTCTCTATGGGGAAAACTCCATAATAGCAAGGGAGAAAAAGGTTCAAAAATCAAAAGGGAGCCCAGAAAATAAAAGTTTTAATTTCCTGGCAAGATTTTAATTAATAAAACAAGGTCAAAATTTTGGGGTGTCACAACACTACCCCCCTTAAAAAGAAAATCTCGTCCTCGAGATTTGTTAGGAGTTGTTTTGTAAACATCTTTCCTGTGAGCTGGAACCAAAAGATTTATTCATAGCACAAACTTGCGTCGTCGAGGTTGGCAGCTACGCCCGGGAAAATAAAATGCAATCGTATATTGACATACTCATGCATGGCTACTATTAAAAACAGGAGCGCAAAAGCAGACATCATTTAATTACGGTGACACAGGGTCACAAGATTACAAGGCGAGGTCATTCTAAGACTCGGTATCATTCGAGCGATTTTAGTCTACCTCGTTCATATCTAAGCGGGCCTGCCTCGCGGACGTCGAGGTTTCTCCATGGTTTTTCACCGTTGGAAATTAGCTGGAGAGGGTTGAGGGGCTGCAGGCTCGGGGTAGCGATGATGACCATCGCGGGGATTGTTGGCCACAATCCCGTTGGAGTGTGCTCCCCAAAGACGACGAAGTACTTCTGGGGTCGTCAAGGTATTTTGGTTGATGGCCGGGGTTGTGCTGTGTTGAGGCTAGCGTGCCCTTTTTATAGAGAAAGGGAACGAAGTTTTCCTTCACACGCTTGCAAATAAGACAGATTACTGGCGCGCGACCGACAGGCTAGGCTGATAGGTTGGGCACTGACTGCCAAAAGTGTCGCGGTCTCTGTGTGGCTATCTTGCACGGGAAGCTTGGCTGGGGTTTTTGGTTAGGGTCTGGTGGGTTGGTTTTCCTAGGTTTTTCGACCTAGCTAAGATAGGATTAGCCAATAGTCAGCCTGGCTCTGATACCAAGTTTGTCACGACCAGTTTTCGGGTATTAATTTCGAGAAAATGGTCGTTGTGCTCACCAGCCCAGGATAACTGTTTAGCGATGAGGCACCAACTTGATACAGAAATTCCAAGCAAAAACACAAAATATGTGGTACAAGACCATTCTGGCCTGCGAGTACAACAAATAGTTTCTAGTGGTTGATGGCGGAAGCGGTTTGTTGATCATTGGTGTCTATGGGACTCCATTTCCCAACAGGAACAGCTGACCAGGTTAACTCCTATCTTCACGAGGCTGCTATCACCGTTGCTTAGGTTCTGGGGCTGTCGTCGCAACGCTCCTCTCCGTGCAGGAAATCTGGCCAAGACAATAGCCAGGGACAAGCCAGTGAGTACTTTGAATGTACTCGCAAACATTATGAACACTGGGATAATATAAATGATAATCATGCGCTGAAATGTTCTATGATCACATCGTCAGTCATAAAACAAAAATCTCTGATGCATGCAAGCAGGTTATTTATATGCAACACAATTAAGCAATAATGGAATGGAAATAAAATGCCGCAGTCGGGCGTCTGTGCGACACCACATAAAGGGCTTATAAAGTAAATAAATAACAAGCAGTGCCACAGTCGGGCGTCTCAGCGACACCTCATAAAGGGCTTATAAGAAAATAACAAGCATGCCACAGTCGGGCGTCTGGGCGACACCACATAAAGGGCTTATAAGAAAATAACAAGCATGCCACGATCGAGGCGTCGGCGACACCACATAAAGGGCTTATAAGAAAAATAATCACAACGAATATATCCGGAGGTAGAACCGTCCCGAGATACTCAATACTTCAAATAATATAAAGGGTTAGTCCATAATAATAATCATCATAATCATCACAAGTCTCAAATCATGATCCAAGTTCTGGTTTAGTAGTTTCCCCTCCGAAGACCGGCACTAAGACAGACACTTGACCCAACCCAGACTGTAGTCCTTAACCATGGACGCGTCTATTCGAATAGGTTTAATCTCTGCAGAGGGTGTACTCTTTACCCGCGAGTAACGGATTCCCTTAGCCCATCGGGACTAATTCCGTCTACGGTCTTTTAATTGAAAACACACCTGACTTGCAAACACCAGCTTAACTCACTGGTGTCTGGAATCACCCACGACACCTGTCAAGCAAAACTCTAAGTGGGGAGGCTACAACCTCGCGTAGCATGGGATCAAATTTTTATCGCGCGCTCTAAGGGGTGCCCCCCTCTCGGTCCGAACCGGAAACACCCATGCCCCCGGACCAGGTGGCCTGCCTACCGGCTACAACCGGTATCTTCCACCATGGCCTCTCTGTACGGTGTGTGCTTGAAAGGGGTTGACGACTTACTGAACCGTACCCTACCTGTTCTAGGGACAAGTGGTAGTACGAAACAAGTATGGGGGTTACTGGAACAAGACTCGATCTACGGTCGACTCACGAGGTTTATAGTTTCCTGCATGACATGTATAACAAATATATTTCAACCAATACAATCAACACTCATTATATCTTACTATGCCATACCGGACATACCCGTCCCGACGGAGACCGGCGACAAGCTCACGCCTACCCAAGGCAGAGGCTTTCCCGGATTCCTTTCCGGCATGCATGCAAGATACATGAGGATGATTACCATCACAAGTATACTCATTTCCAACTGCATGGAAATCACTAATATGCATCCTTGCAAATGATCATATCACATGAAATAACAAGTCCTTCGAAATGAGGTGGTGTTATAAACGTGTCAATGAACACAACAAAAACATTATGCCGGGGTTCAGAATGCTTGCCTTCAAGGTGTGAAGAGGTGGGGGTGCTCTCCAAAACTTTTGAAAGCTTTCTGCCTCTCTCCAAAATCCTATTTTGAAAATATTGGAATTAACACACAATTTCAAAACAGCACAAAAAAGTTGTTTTAAATTTTCTAAAATAAATCTTAAAATAAACTAGACAGAATTTGAGAGACGTAGGAAAAAGAATCAATTCATTTGGAGTTTTAATTAAAAAGATATAGCGAGTCATAGATTTGGTCAAAATCTGTTTTTAATAACAACAGAGAAAGAAAACGTTTCAAACGAGGTTACGCTTTCGGGTAGAGGAGGGGTACTTGAGTGTTCACGCCTCCACTTATCCAGCGTGGACCGCGTAGGGGGCACTGACAGTGGGTCAAAGGGGCCCACTAGTCATGTTTGACTAGTCTCCTCCCTCTCCTCTTCCTCTGCCCGAGCAGAGGCGCGGCTCCGGCGTTCGTCGCCGGCGAATGGCGGTTCATCGCGGGGAGCTGAGGGCGGGGATGGATCTGCGGATCAGCGGAGGTCCTCCCGGTGGTCGTAGGGTCGTCGGAGGTGGAGGAAATCGTCGGCGGCGAGCTTCGCGGTGGCCGGTGGCTTCGGGAGCAAAGTGATTTTGTGGTGGCGATGGCTCCCGATCAAAATCAAGTAGGGGAAAAGGCTCACGGGAGGATGTGGGGGTTCCTGGTGGAGAGAGTGGAGAGGGGGAGGCTCTGGTGACGCCGGAACGGCCGGGACCGTGGCGGCGGCTGTGGTTGCCGGAGCTGGGGAAGGAGGGCTCCCTGGGTTGATTGGCGGTCACAGAAGCATTATGGGAGCACGCTGAGGCTGCCTCGCGAACGCAACGTGCTCGGATGCCTCCTTTTATAGAGCAACGAGGTCAGTTCAGTGGCGGCCGCGGTGAGCTCGTCGGCGACCGTCTTTCCGCAGCCGCAGGGTGTCGTGGCGGCGACGAGTGCTAGAGGACGATGCTGTGGATGAGCACTCACTGCTCCAGGAGGCAGGTGGCAAGTGCTGGTGGCTTGGGCGGTGCTGCTCATGGCGGTGGCGGATGCGGCTGCAGGCGTGCCGCCAAGCAGCTTGCTTGCTACGCTGCAGGGGGCGAGGAGGCGGTCGGGGCTTCTAGCGTGACGCGGCGAGAGGGAGAGGATTTGGATGAGCTCGGGGAAACTTATCCAGGGGGGGTGAGTTGGCTCGGGCGCGAGCACGTGCAAAACGCGCGCTCTGGGCGTGCACGGCACTCGTTCGACGAAATGCCAGGGTGACCCAAGTTGCTAGAAAGCTAACGCAAATCCACAGGCCTAGGTTAGAGACACATAGAAGGCTACTAGACAACTTGGTTTGGACAGATGGGAAAGTTCACAACACAAACTTACAATCATGCCAAATCCATCCATGCCCACAGGGTGTTTGACAAAATGCCAGAGGCATCTAGGCAGGTCTTGGAGTGGTCAAAAATTCCAGATGGTGGTCTCATTAGGTGAATAAAAGGGTGGTGAGGTTAGTTGCCAAAATGCAGAAACTTGTTAGTGCAAGTTTTGCAAAAACTCAATTTTGGACAGGAGACAAATGGCATCTCTTCATGAACCAAAGATGATCCAAAGGGTACATGCTCCTAGACATAAGGGTTTAGTATGGAGGACTACAAGTAGGTAAAAGAATCATGGATAAAGGAGCAAGTTAAAATATAGTTGTTGTACAAATCATCAAGTTGAACCAGAGTGGAAAAGAGGTTGATTCACTCAGATTTTTCAAAGAACATAGCTGGGTTTTTGCATAAAGCTGAATAATATGCTCCTACTGACATCCCAAAATTTTGGTAGAAGTTTTAAAGAAATAAATAAATAGGTTGTAGTGCAAAACTGTCCTCTGGACCAGATTTGAAAACTTGGGATAGAGCTCAAAGTATTCAATGAAAGAAATATATTTTTGCATAAAAGTGATTTAAAAACATCACCTGACATCTCCAAATTTTGGTTGGAATTTTAAGTGAATTTATCAAATGGTTATAGTTCAAATATGGCCATATAACCTTGAAACACCATTTTTCAAGAAAATAAAGATCAAGCAAATTAATTATGTAATTAGTTCTACTAATAAAAGAAAAGTTTTTCTTGAGAGGTTAAACAAGTCCAATAACATATTTGAAAAGTTTTCTCTATGGGGAAAACTCCATAATAGCAAGGGAGAAAAAGGTTCAAAAATCAAAAGGGAGCCCAGAAAATAAAAGTTTTAATTTCCTGGCAAAATTTTAATTAATAAAACAAGGTCAAAATTTTGGGGTGTCACACCAAGTTTGAGCATAGACCTCAGGGGGGAAATAGGACTGGTCATCAGTCTCTGAATCCTCCTCTGAGGAGCTCTCTGTAGCCAGCAAGATGTGTGCTTCAGCAGGTAGCATTGTCTGCGTTGAATACCTTGTTTTCACTCCAGATACTTCCATCACCGCTTCAAATGGCTGATGCACAGGAAGGGTAGTTGAATATACAAACGTTGTCGACAAATGGAACATGTAATACAAAAAAATGATAGCATGGTATAATTCACATACATGATGATTGGCTAAACAGCATGGCATTGCATAATTCACATATATAATGCCTTTGCAACAAGATAGCATTGTATAATTCACATATATAATGTCTTGCAACAAGATGGCAATGCATAATTCACATATATGGTAATTAGACACTGAACAGGTGGCATTCACACAAAGCATGTCTAAACTAATCAAATGGCATAGCAATGCGAGACACCATACACACGATATGAGCAACATAACCCTGCCAAGTTAGAGCATACACCTCGGGGGGGGGGGAATAGGGCTGGTCATCTGTCTCTGAATCCTCCTCTGAGGAGCTATCCGTAACCAGCGAGATATGCGCTTTGTCACATAGCATAATCTGCTCAGAAGACCTTGTTTTCACTCCAGAATTTTCCATCACCGTGTCGAATGGCTGATGCACACGAAGAGCAGTTGAATGTACTAACATTGTTGACGAATGTAATATGTAACGAAAAAAAGGATGGCCTGATATAATTTACATATAAGATGACTGGCTAAGCAGGATGGCATTGCAAAATTCACATATATGATGCCTGGCTAAACAAGGTGACGTTGCATAACTCACATAAACAATCAATAAACTAACCAGGTGGCATTCGCACAAAGGATGTCTAAACTAAGTAGATGACATATTTGATGTAGAAAGTAAGCAATGCAGGACACCATATGCATCATATAACCAACATCAGCATGCCAAGTTAGAGCAAAGACCTCAGGGGGTAAATAGGAGTTATCTTCTCCTTCTGAATCCCCCTCAGAACAGATATCTTCCTCTCGATTACAATACGAAATACGTGGAGGGGGGCTGCCTTTGCGCCTACCATGGAGCGACGTCTACATGAAATTATATTGCCACGCAAGGCTCGTCTCTTTTGCTCTACATGTTCAATTCCATTGTTTACAATAACTGTCATGCATAGTAATAAAACATAGTGAGATTATGTAAGGAGTGATGGTAGCAACATGTGGACCCAAAACCAATAATAGCAGGCAGATAATGGCTTCAGTTAATAAATACAAATAATGGTTTCTTTACTGTTTGTTTCCCACCCAACATGAAACTCATAGTAGACACCGGAGATTAACTAGATAGTAGATAGATACTATTGATAGCGGCCCCGATATGTACCCCACAACCATTTAAAAACTCAAGTTTGACCATTAGTTTGGAGCTGACTCAGAGTCTAATCGGTGAACAGGACGATAAAGTAGCATGTAATATTAAGCGATGCATAACGTAAGAAGACACAAAAGAGTGCGACCTCTCTTGCGGACCTATGTACTCCTCGAGGTCATCTGCTCGGTTGATGATGGTAATGCAGTTTTCATGGCTGCCAGCGGCAGGGAAGAAGATCTGAGGCGGCAAAAGACAATGGAGGCCGGATCCCTGCTGTGCTGGACCCTTCTATCGTTGGAGCAGCTGAGCTGGGGTGGACGACGGCGCAGCAGGAGCGGGACAAACCACGCAAGGTTTTCTTTGATAACTATCTTTAAGAGAAGTAATTCTGTAAGGGCTTGTTTGAATTGGAGGATTCCAACAATGCAAGGATAGGAAATAGACAGAAATAGGATAGGAATGCACGTGCAAAACAGAGAATTTAAAAACATAGGATTTCTGCCAATCTGGGTGTTTGATTCACAACAATTGGAAGATCACAGGATGCAAAGAAGCATGGTGAGATTATGTCACGACCGGTTTTCCGGGTAATAAATTTCCAGAAAAGACCGTCGTGCTCATCAGCCCCAAGATTACTGTTAGCTGATGAGGCTCCAACCTGATACAGAAATTCCAAGCAAAAAATACAAAATATGCAGTACAAGACCATTTTGGCCTGTGAGTACAAAAAATGGTTTCTAGTGGTTGATGGCGGAAGCGGTTTGTGGATCATCAGTGTCTATGGGACTCCAATTCCCACAGGAACAGCTGACCAGGCTAACTCCTATCTTCGCGAGGCTACTATCTCCATTGCTTAGGTTCCGGGGCTGTCATCGCGTCGCTCCTCTCCGTGCAAGAAAATCTGGCCAAGACAGTAGCCAGGGACAAGCCAGTGAGTACTTTGAATGTACTCGCAAACATTATGAACACAGGTATAATATAACAATGATGTGCTGAAAATATTTTATGCTCATGACGTCAGTCACAAAAATAAATCCCGGATGCATGCAAGCACATTATTCATGGATATGCAATAACATAGTAGCATTAAGATTTATGAAAATAAACAACAAGCAATGCCACAGTCGGGCGTTTAGCGACACCACATAAAGGGCTTTAAAAGAAATGCCACAGTCGGGTGTCTGAGCGACACCACATAAAGGGCTTTAAAAGAAATGCCACAATCAAGGCGTCGGCGACACCACATAAAGGGCTTTAAAAGAAATGCCACGATCGGGCGTCGAGCGACACCACATAAAGGGCTTTATAAGAAATGCCATAATGCAAGGCGTCGGCGACACCACATAAAGGGCTTTAAAAGAAATGCCACAATCGAGGCGTCGAGCGACACCACATAAAGGGCTTTAAAATAAACAATCATAGTGAATATCCCGGAGGTAGAACCATCCCAGAGTTACTCGATAATAACAATAATATCACGGTTAGTCAACAATAATAATAATCATAATTATCACAAGTCACAAGTAGTAGTTCGATTCGTTAACAGTTTCACCTCCGAAGACCGACACTAAGACCGACACTTGACCCATCCGCATGTAGTCCTTAACCAAGGACACGGCTATTGAATAGGTTTAATCTCTGCAGAGGGTGTACTCTTTACCCACGAGTAGCAGATTTCTTTAGTCCATCGGGCTAATTCCGTCACGGCCTTTTGTTGAAAACACACCTAACTTGCACACACGAAGCTTAACTCACACGTGTGGAATCACCCACGACACCGTCAAGCAAACTCTAAGTGGGAGGCTACAACCTCGTGTAGCATGGGATCAAATTTATATCGCGCTCTAAGGGTGCCCCTCTCGGTCCCAACCGAAACACCCATGCCCCTCGACCGGATGGTGGCTTTAATCCATGGTCATGGTACCCTCATTCTGGCTTTAATCCATGGTCATGGTACCCTCATCCCGCCCCTCATGCGGTGTGTGCTAGAAAGGGGTTGACAACTTCTCGAACTGTACCCTACCTATGGCAGGGACAAGTGGTAGTACGAAACAAGTGTGGGGGTTACCGGAACAAGACTCGATCTATGGTCGACTCAGGAGGTTTAAATATTCCCTGCATGATCAGCATATGAATATATATCTCCACTAACAGAGTCACCGCTCTTTATACCTTACCATGCCATACCGGACATAACCATCCCAACGGAGACCGACGACAAACTCATGCCTACCCCAGGCAGAGGTTTTCCCGGATTCCTTCCGGTATGCATGCAAGGCACATGAGGATGATTATCATCACAAGTGTGTCCATTTCCAACAGCATGGAAATCATTAATATGCACCCGTGCATATGATCATATCACATGAAATAACAATCTTCTCCAAAGTGAGGTGATGTTATAAACGTGTCATCGAACACACAAAAATATTATGCCGGGGTTCAGAATGCTTGCCTTCAATGTGTGGAAAGGCAGGGTGCACTTGAAATATATCTCCTCTCTTCAAAAATCCTATTTTAGAAATAAATGAATTAACACAAAAGATAAAAACAGCACAAAAAGTTGTTCTGAAAATCTTTCAAATAAATCTTAAAATAAACTAGGCATTATTTGAGAGAGGTAGGAAAAAGAATCATTTCATTTGGAGTTATATTTAAAAAGATATAACCAGTCAAAGTTCTGGTCAAATCTGGTTTTGAATAAAACAGAAAAAGAAAAACGTTTCAGACGGGAATACGCTTTCGAAGCGGGGGAAACGTACTTGGGCTCTTTACGCTTTCACTTAACACGCGTGGCGGCGGGGTGGGTCACTGACAGTGGGCCCGCCTGGCCCACTGGTCAGGTTTGACCAGTCGCCGCGCCCCTTCTCCCTCCTCTGTCCGAGCGAGGCGAGGCTCCGGCGATGCTCGCCGGCGAACGGCGGCACCGTTCGGGAAACGGAGGCAACTGCGTGTTCAGGGGATCGAGATGGTCACTCCGGTGGTCGATACGGTCTCTGGGGTGGACGGAGCTGCTGGCGGCGAGCTTCACAGCGGACGGTGGTCGTCGGGCAAAGTGGTTTTTCTCCCGCAGTGAGTCCCAATCGAAATCGAGCAGGGGGATGGATTCACGAGGGGGAGAGGAAGCTCCTGGTGAAGAGAGTGGAGAGGGGGAGGCTGTGGTGGCGCCGGAATGGTCGAGTAAGCGGCGCCGGCTGGAGTTGCCGGAGATGAGGAAGACAGCCTCCTCGGGTCGATTGGCTGCCATGGGGGAACTGGAGGAGTGTACTGAGACCGCCTGCGAACGGAACGTGCTCGGAGCCTCCTTAAATAGGCGTTCGGGGTCGGTTCCGACGGTGGCCGCGGATAAGGTCGCCGGCGACCGTCTTTCTGTAGCCGCAGGGCGTCGTGGCGACCACGAGAGTTAGGCGACACCCTTGTGGATGAGCTCGGGCTGCGCTAGGGGCCAGGTGGTGAGCCGAGGTGGCTTGGGCGGCGCCGACCGCGGTAGAGGCGCGCTGCGGTCGCCGGTGTGCCGCCAAAAGCTCTGTCGGTGGCGCTGTAGGCTGCCAGGGTGGCTTGGCGCGTTGCTGCGAGCGGATGAGGTCGGGGGGTGCAGCTCTGTAGGTGAGTAAGGGCCGGGGCGTGACGCTGGCGGCGGCCGCGCCGCGATGCAAAGCAGCTCTGGGCACGCCCAGAGCACGCACCAAAGGTGTTCGACACAAAGTCGTGGCATGCTACAGGTCACCGGTGAGGTTGGCAAGCAACAGTACTAGGTTAGAGATAGAGGGAAACTCAAGGGACAAGTTGGTTTGGTCATGTGGTCAAGTTCACAATGTAAACTTGAAATCATGCCAAATCTGGACATGCACATAGGGTGTTTGACAAAATGCCAAAGGCATCTAGGCAATTCTTGGAGTGGCCCTAATCTTCAGATCAAGGTCTCTTTAGAAGCTTGAGATGGTGGTAAGGTTAGTTGGCCAAAATTTGAAACTTGTTAGTGCAAAACTTTGAGAAAACCAAATCTGGTCAGAAGGAAAAGTATATGGTTTCATGGACTAAAACTACTCCAATGGGTTCACTCTTTTGGAATTAGGGGTTTGGTAAGGTGTAGTACAAGCAGGAGAAAGCTCATGGGTAAAGGAGCAAGTTAGAAGATGGTTGCAGTACAAATCATCAAGTTAGACCAGAATGAAAAAGAGGATGATTCACTCAAATTTTTCAAAGAACATGAATGGGTTTTTGCACAAAGTGGAATAATATGCTCCTACTGACATCCAATAATTTTGGTGGACCTAGAAAGAATTATTTAAAAGGGTTGTAGTGCAAAATTGCTCTCTGGACCAGAGAAGAAAATTGGGTGTAGAGCTCAAAGTATTCAATGAAATAAATATCTTTTTGCACAAAAGTGATTTAAAAACATCACCTGACATCTCCAAATTTTGGTGGGATTTTTAGATAAATATATCAAATGGTTGTAGTTCAAATATGGCCATATAACCTTGAAAAACCATTTTTCAAGAAAATAAAGATCAAGCAAATTAATTATGTAATTAGTTATACTAATAAGAGAAAAGTTTTTCTTGAGAGGTTAAACAAGCCCAATAACATATTTGAAAAAAATTTCTCTATGGGGAAAACTCCATAATAGCAAGGGAGAAAGAGTTTCGAAAATCAAAAGGGAGCCCAGAAAATAAAAGTTTTAATTTCCTGGAAAAATTTTAATTAATAAAACAAGGTCAAAATTTTGGGGTGTCACAACACTACCCCCCTTAAAAGAAAATCTCGTCCTCGAGATTTGTTAGGAGTTGTTTTGAAATTATCTTTCCTGTGAGCTGGAACCAAAAGATTTATTCATAGCACAAGCTTGCGTCGTCGAGGTTGGCAGCTACGCCCGGGATAAAAAACAAGAGTGCACAAGCAGACAACATCTAATTATGGTGACACAGGGTCACAAGATTACAAGGCGAGGTCATTCTGAGACTCGGCATCATTCGAGCGATTTTAGTCTACCTCGTTCATATCTAAGCGGGCTTGCCTCACGGACGCCGAGGTTTCTCCACGGTTTTCACTGTCGGAATTAGCTGGAGAGGGTCGAGCGGCTGCAGGCTCGGGGTAGCGATGATGACCATCGTGGGGATTGTTGGCCACCATCCCGTTGGAGTGTGCTCCCCAAAGATGACAAAGTACTTCTGGGGTCATCAAGGTATTTTGGTTGATGGCCGGGGCTGTGCTGTGTTGAGGCTAGCGTGCCCTTTTTATAGAAAAAGGGAACGAAGTCTTCCTTGCACGCCATGAATAAGACAGATTCTTGGCGCGCGATCGGCTGTGCTAGGCTGATAGGTTGGGCACCGACTGCCAAAAGTGTCGGGGTCTCTGTGTGGCTATCTTGCACGGGAAGCTTGGTTGGGGTTTTTGGTTAGGGTCTGGTGGGTTGGTTTGCCTAAGTTTATTGACCTGGCTAAGATAGGATTAGCCAATGGTCAGCCTGGCTCTGATACCAAGTCTGTCATGACCGGTTTTCCGGGTAATAAATTTCCAGAAAAGACCGTCGTGCTCATCAGCCCCAGGATTACTGTTAGCTGATGAGGCTCCAACCTGATACCGAAATTCCAAGCAAAAAATACAAAATATGCAGTACAAGACCATTTTGGCCTGTGAGTACAACAAATGGTTTCTAGTGGTTGATGGCGGAAGCGGTTTGTGGATCATCAGTGTCTATGGGACTCCAATTCCCACAGAACAGTGACCAGGCTAACTCCTATCTTCGCGAGGCTACTATCTCCATTGCTTAGGTTCCAGGGCTGTCATCGCGTCGCTCCTCTCCGTGCAAGAAAATCTGGCCAAGACAATAGCCAGGGACAAGCCAGTGAGTACGTTGAATGTACTCGCAAACATTATGAACACAGGTATAATATAACAATGATGTGCTGAAAATATTTTATGCTCATGACGTCAGTCACAAAAATAAATCTCGGATGCATGCAAGCACGTTATTCATGGATATGCAGTAAGATAGTAGCATTAAGATTTATGAAAATAAACAACAAGCAATGCCACAGTCGGGCATCTTAGCGACACCACATAAAGGGCTTTAAAAGAAATGCCACAGTCGGGCGTCTGAGCGACACCACATAAAGGGCTTTAAAAGAAATGCCACGATCGAGGCGTCGAGCGACACCACATAAAGGGCTTTAAAAGAAATGCCACGGTTAGGCGTCGGCGACACCAAATAAAGGGCTTTAAAAGAAATGCCACGATCAGGCGTCGGCGACACCACATAAAGGGCTTTAAAAGAAATGCCACGATCGAGGCGTCGGCGACACCACATAAAGGGCTTTAAAATAAACAATCATAGTGAATATCCGGAGGTAGAACCATCCTGAGATACTCGATAATAACAATAATATCACGGTTAGTCAACAATAATAATAATCATAATTATCACAAGTCACAAGTAGTAGTTCCAGCTTCGTTAACAGTTTCACCTCCAAGACCGACACTAAGACCGACACTTGACCCATCCTGCATCGTAGTCCTTAACCAAGGGCACGGCTATTGAATAGGTTTAATCTCTGCGAGAGGTGTACTCTTTACCCACGAGTAACGGATTTCTTTAGTCCATCGGGCTAATTCCGTCACTGACCTTTTGTTGAAAACACACCTAACTTGCACACACAAGCTTAACTCACACGTGTCTGGAATCACCCACGACACCTGTCAAGCAAACTCTAAGTGGGGAGGCTACAACCTCGCGTAGCATGGGATCAAATTTATATCGCGCGCTCTAAGGGGTGCCCCCCTCTAGGTCCCAACCGGAAACACCCATGCCCCCTGACCGGATGACTGGCTTTAATCCATGGTCATGGTACCCTCATTCCTGGCTTTAATCCATGGTCATGGTACCCTCATCCCGGCCCCTCTGTACGGTGTGTGCTAGAAAGGGGTTGACAACTTACTGAACCGTACCCTACCTATGGCAGGGACAAGTGGTAGTACGAAACAAGTGTGGGGGTTACCGGAACAAGACTCGATCTATGGTCGACTCAGGAGGTTTAAATATTCCCTGCATGATCAGCATATGAATATATATCTCCACTAACAGAGTCACCGCTCTTTATACCTTACCATGCCATACCGTACATAACCGTCCCAACGGAGACCGACGACAAACTCATGCCTACCCCAGGCAGAGGTTTTCCTGGATTCCTTCCGGTATGCATGCAAGGCACATGAGGATGATTATCATCACAAGTGTGTCCATTTCCAACAGCATGGAAATCATTAATATGCACCCGTGCATATGATCATATCACATGAAATAACAATCTTCTCCAAAGTGAGGTGATGTTATAAACGTGTCATCGAACACACAAAAATATTATGCCAGGGTTCAGAATGCTTGCCTTCAATGTGTGGAAAGGCAGGGTGCACTTGAAATATATCTCCTCTCTTCAAAAATCCTATTTTAGAAATAAATGAATTAACACACAAAATAAAAACAGCACAAAAAGTTGTTCTGAAAATCTTTCAAATAAATCTTAAAATAAACTAGGCAATATTTGAGAGAGGTAGGAAAAAGAATCATTTCAGTTGGAGTTATATTTAAAAAGATATAACCAGTCAAAGTTCTGGTCAAATCTGGTTTTAAATAAAACAGAAAAAGAAAAACGTTTCAGACGGGAATACGCTTTCGAAGCGGGGGAAACGTACTTGGGCTCTTTACGCTTTCACTTAACACGCATGGCGGGGTGGAGTCATCGACAGTGGGCCCTTCGCCCATCGGTCGTTTCACGGTCGCGCGCCCTTCTCCCTCCTCTGTCCGAGCGAGGCGAGGCTCCGGTGATGCTCGCCGGCGAACGGCGGCACCATTCGGGAAACGGAGGCCATCTGCGGGTTCAGGGGATCGAGATGGTCACTCCGATGGTCGATACGGTCTCTGGGGTGGGCCGGAGCTGCGGCGGCGAAGCTTCACAGCGGACGGTGGTCGTCGGGCAAACTGGTTTTTCTCCATGATGAGTCTGATCGAAATCGGCGGGGATGGATTCACGAGGGGGAGAGGAAGCTCCTGGTGAAGAGAGTGGAGAGGGGGAGGCTTTGGTGGCGCCGGAATGGTCGAGACAGCGGCGGCGGCTGGAGTTGCCGGAGATGAGGAAGACAGCCTCCTCGGGTCGTTTGGCTGCCATAGGGGATATGGAGGAGTGTACTGAGACCGCCTGCGAATGGAACGTGCTCGGGGCCTCCTTAAATAGGCGTTCGGGGTCGGTTCCAACGGTGGCCGCGGATAAGGTCGCCGGCGACCGTCTTTCTGTAGCCGCAGGGCGTCATGGCGACGACGAGAGCTAGGCGACACCCTTGTGGTTGAGCTCGGGCTGTGCTAGGGGCCAGGTGGCGAGCCGAGGTGGCTTGGGCAGCGCCGACCACGGCAGCGGCGCGCTGCAGTCGCTGGTGTGCCGCCAAAAGCTCTGTCGGCGGCGCTGTAGGCTGCCAGGGTGACTTGGCGCGTTGCTGCGAGCGGATGAGGTCGGGGGGTGCAGCTCTGTAGGTGAGTAAGGGCCGGGGCGTGACGCGGCGGCCCGAGCGCACGCACGTGCAAAATGCGCACTCTGGGCCCGCCCAGAGCACGCACTGAAGGTGTTCGACACAATGTCGTGGCATGCTACAGGTCACCGGTGAGGTTGGCAAGCAACAGTACTAGGTTAGAGATCGAGGGAAACTCAAGGGACAAGTTGGTTTGGTCATGTGGTCAAGTTCACAATGTAAACTTGAAATCATGCCAAATCTGGACATGCACATAGGGTGTTTGACAAAATGCCAAAGGCATCTAGGCAATTCTTGGAGTGGCCCTAATCTTCAGATCAAGGTCTCTTTAGAAGCTTGAGATGGTGGTAAGGTTAGTTGGCCAAATTTTGAAACTTGTTAGTGCAAAACTTTGAGAAAACCAAATCTGGTCAGAAGGAAAAGTATATGGTTTCATGGACTAAAACTACTCCAACGGGTTCACTCTCTTGGAATTAGGGGTTTGGTAAGGTGTAGTACAAGCAGGAGAAAGCCCATGGGTAAAGGAGCAAGTTAGAAGATGGTTGCAGTACAAATCATCAAGTTAGACCAGAATGAAAAAGAGGATGATTCACTCAAATTTTTCAAAGAACATGAATGGGTTTTTGCACAAAGTGGAATAATATGCTCCTACTGACATCCCATAATTTTGGTGGAGGCTAGAAAGAATTATTTAAAAGGGTTGTAGTGCAAAATTGCTCTCTGGACCAGAGAAGAAAATTGGGTGTAGAGCTCAAAGTATTCAATGAAAGAAATATCTTTTTGCACAAAAGTGATTTAAAAACATCACCTGACATCTCCAAATTTTGGTGGGATTTTTAGATAAATATATCAAATGGTTGTAGTTCAAATATGGCCATATAACCTTGAAAAACCATTTTTCAAGAAAATAAAGATCAAGCAAATTAATTATGTAATTAGTTATACTAATAAGAGAAAAGTTTTTCTTGAGAGGTTAAACAAGCCCAATAACATATTTGAAAAGTTTTTCTCTATGGGGAAAACTCCATAATAGCAAGGGAGAAAGAGTTTCGAAAATCAAAAGGGAGCCTAGAAAATAAAAGTTTTAATTTCCTGGAAATTTTTTAATTAATAAAACAAGGTCAAAATTTTGGGGTGTCACAGATTAAGTCAAACCACAAGAAAATGTACGGTTATAATGCTATTATGCTACTATCTCTTAGTCTTGTGCTTCATGAATAGGAATTTGAAAAGGAGGACAAGTGAAAATTAAAATTCCTATGTTTTTTCTTTCAAGGAGACACTAAAGGAACAAATCCGTGTGCTCAGTGGACAATATATATAACATGTAGAGTAAAAAAGAGATGCAACAAGTCTACAACCTCTTTGGCGAAGCCATGTCGATCTCAGCGTGATTGGGTTGGCGGTGAGGATGCTCCGTGACTTTTTTGTCGGAGGAGGGAAGAAGATCTTAGGCGTCTGGAGATGGAGCCGAGTCTTGCTCCTTGTGATGGAGGGTTTAAATCGTTGGAGCAGCTCCGGTGAGTTGTCGACGTCAAGGCCGAAGCAGGACAAGAGATACAACAAACAACGTTAACCTGAGTGGAATTATAATAACATCTCCAATACATGACGTAAAATACATAACAACAAAGTGCTAGATGTAAAATACATCAGCCGCTCGTCTCTGTACTTAACTGTCAAAACTGAACTTAAGCGTTAAACTCGAACCTAAGCTGTCGAAACTAAATTTTCTTTGTCGAAACTGAATTTCTTTGTCAAACCGAACACACTAGCAAGGTGAGGCTACACGTCGGTCGACTGACTTTTTCATCTCTGGTCAGTCAATTTTGCAGCCGTTGGATACGAAATCAAGTGCCCGCGGTTCATCTTCAAGCTCCAACCCCCTGAGCCGCCAGCCACCACTTGCCAAACAGCAGCCCCCCGCCGCCCCCGGCCGGCGGTGCGCCGCCCTGCCTGCCCTGAAAACACTCCCCAACGGTGGTCCACCACCGCCCCGGCCATCCCTCTAGGCCCCCCCGTGCTAAGCTTTTTCTCCGGCGATCCCCCCGCCACCGCCCCGCCACCGCCGGTGACCACCGCCCCCATCCTGAACCCTAAGATAGATAGTGGGGTACCACTTCAACGAGCCCCCCTCCCCGCTGCGGCTGGTTCTTCCTTCAACCCAGCGAGCCCACCCCTTGAAAATCGACTGACCCAAAGGTCGACTTAATCGACTGAAGTGTAGCCAAATCAGAGTAGCATCGCAAGCAAGAGCAAGAGCGAGAGCAGCAGCGCGAGCAAGAGCAGTAGCAAGAGCAGACCAAGCAGGGACCGAGAGCAAGAGCAGAGCAGCAGCGCGAGCGAGAGCTAAAGCAGCACCAGCTCCTACTGATGTGGACTTCGCCGGCGAGGGAGCGACGCCATGGAGGAAGTGGCCGGCGATGCCGCCATGGATGGAGCCGCGCCGTGTCGGCTCGGGACCGAGCGCCGACAACACCATGAGATCGAATCAAGAAGAAAATGCGGCGATTAGTGTACAACCTCTTTGGTGGCGCCGATTAGGCCGTAGCTTCATCCGAGGAAACGGTGATGATGATGCTCTTCCGGTGGTGCAGGTGAAGACGGCGGTGTGGGAATGGAGGTGGCGCGAAAGACGATGGGAACTTCAGGGCAGCTCCTTGGAGGTGGAGGACGGGGTGGCTGAACCGGCGGGACGATGAGATCGACGACGGATCCTCATCCATTACGGTGGATGAGGGACGTCGAGGTGTTGCTGTGGACGGCGTCGTCGGGAAGAGGCTCCACTGGGTGGAGGGCGGAGCAGGTGTGGGGTTTAAATCGCGGTTTTCGCGGCTTTGGTGTACAAATGGGTGGGCGGATGGGATGGCAGTGGGGAACCATGGCTTAGAGACGCGCTTGTCCAAAATGTGGGGTAAGTACCCCCCACTGATTTGAGGCGGCTCTTTCGGTTCAGGGGTACCACGGGCATTTCACGTGTCGGGATTTCACAGGAGGTGGCAGTTTTCGCGCGCGTTGTAATTTCAAAATAGCAAGGTGCAGGTTTCAGATGGAGGGAGTTCTCAGAGCACACGAGACAAAGATATATCTTAAATATTTTGGGCTAACAAGGCGCGGGTTGAAATTTCCGGACAAGCCTAATGTGTACTGTACCAAATCAATGCGCACTACAAATGTCATTCAAAACTTTGAATTCATGTTATTTTCAATTAAAATATTTCGCTACGTGTATAATGCATGCAACCTACTACTGAAATGAACGTTTTAGTGCATTCCAAACGTATATACTACCGCTTCAATATGAACTAAATTTGAATAAGATCTACAATAATGATTGCGGTGAAGTCAAAGCATTTGAATTCGTTTCTCTGTTTTAATAAGATCTACAATCATCATTATTGTCAAGTTAAACCATCGTTTGTGTATTATCTTCACAGCACACCACATGATCAGTCTCGAGTTACATATGAACTATGTGTACTATATGAACTCGAACTAGATTTTTTGAATCCACTTTATTTTGATTTCAAATCACATTACATTTCTAGCTCTAGCTAGATCTTCATAATCTAAACCATGTCTCATATCTATAATGTGTTTAGATTGTTCGGCATTTAGCTGTGAGTTGCAAATGCCATGCATTATCACATTATGGTATAACATGTGCACAGCACGTGTATCACCGCTATATTCATGCATGCAATGTTTAAAACACTATGATCTCCTATTCAAATATCTTAATCCGCTTTAATATCAAATTATGATCTTTGTTAGTCTCTTACAGCCACACAATCCTCTAACCTTTGTAGCTACCACTAACTTTGTCTCGTGCATGCACACGCCCTCCTCGCCCTCCCCCTCCCTCGGCATTCTATCCATCGGGCACATTCATTTTTTTCTTTAGGTCGTTCTCCCAGAGTCTCCACAACTCCTTTCCGACACTCACCGATCGATAAACCTCTCCAGCGATGCTTGTCTACAACATACACGCACAGCTTCAATCTCCTCCTTTATGTGTCCTTGCCTCGTGTCTCTCATATGGTCAGACACACGTGTAAACTCTCACCCATCTTTTCATCGATCTCACAACCGCACACTCCTCCCCCTATCTAGCTAGTAGTCGGGCCTCTCGCACCACCTCCTAGCTCCATTCTCTCTGTCTATACGTCTCGCTGGGCCTTATTTGTCTCTAACAAATGGACGTACACCGACCGATCTCTCACTATACATATAGCCAGCTAGGTCCTTATAACTCGTTTTTACCCACACATCGATCGATCTACCTCATTAGTTGTGTCTCTCCCTTCCTCCAACAAACAACAATTGATCTACCGATCTAGTTAGGTTTGCTTACGAAACACATGGTTCGCCTTCATCATCCATGGATGCGTCCCGACAGATATATAACGCACAGGGACACACAGAAACACATCCCCACTCTTATTGATAACATTGCAGTTCCACCCTCAGTTTGTCTAGTAGACCTCTCCCAACATCTCCGAGAAGCAACTCCATCACCCATCCAGCACTCTACCCCTCTCCCTCCCTCTCCCTCCCTCTCTCTCTCCTCTCTCTCTCTCTATCCCATCGTATTTCCCGTCCTTCAGTTATGTATGGATGTCGACCGATCTCCCTCAAGACATAGCTGGGTCTCTCCTTCTAAACACATATACGAGTCGTTCTACCTGTATAGTTAGGCCTCTGCCTACCCCTTCCCCACCCCCTCCCCCCCACACATGCCGATACATCAAGCACTCCAGTCATGTCTCCCTGCCACACACAAACTTGACATGTGCCCTCTAACATTCCGGTAGGCCAGTCACCCTATATCTTTGACTTGCACACACACACACAATTTCGATGGCTCTCTTCATCGATCTCGCACCCACACACTTGATCCTCTCTTCGACTCTATCGATAGCTATGACCCCTCCCTCTCTTCTCGTGGATTGCCCGACCCTCTATGTATGATATGGATAGGCCTCCATTTCACACACATTGCATGCAAAATTTTGTTTGAGATGTCATCGACACATATTCCCACAAATAATTCACGAAATCAACCCCCACCCCACCCCCACCCCCCACCACAAAACAAAAACTACTCACGAAGACGGTTTGTATCTCTCACACACACCCACGTAGGTGGGGGACGTGCACGAAGAGAAGAGGTGCATGCACGGCGCACGTACTCTCGTCTCTTTCCCAACCACACCTGCACGGGTACACGATCGATCTCATTTCTGTATGAAAAAGGCAGCCCACGTGGTAATTTGGCACGTGTACTGGTTTTCCACTTGGTGGAGGGAGGATCGTCTACCACGGGTGAACAAAAAAATTGCGACTTGACGTGTTATGTTAAATTAAAAAAAGAGGCAAACCATGTGGGGCCTACCTTAGAGGCAAGGCTCTATACACTGGAGTACTTTTGATGTGTCCCGTCGACTCGTAGAACGAGGAGAAGCTTGCTTTGTACGCCGTCTCCCCCGCCCACGGGCGCGGTGGCTCGCAGGATGAGGTGAAGCTTGCTCCTCCCTCGTCCATGCGCGCGGTGGCTCGCAGGAGGAGGAGAAAATTTTACTACTCCCTCCGTTTACTCCTCGTCCCTACTACCTTGGTTATAGAGATTATATAATATTGTTTGGAATATATATGTCCTTTAGTAGATTTCAATATGAACTACTAGTACATACTCCAAACACTGATGTGTATAGATGTATTTTAGAGTGTACATTCACTCATTTTGCTCCGTATGTAGTAGCACTCTCCCTCGCGCCTCAACCCTCGCCCACATGGTGGACGTGCAGCAATTCATTCGGTCTCATATAGCCAGAACGATATATACTGCACTACCATTATTGCTCAACTTCCCGAAGAGGCGAAGAGCTAATCGCAAGGTTAATATTTTGGAGATGCCAAGCGCAAGGTTATAGGAGAACGAGTAGTAGGTGCCGCGTCATTTATAAATTTTTTTTTCTTCAGTGGCATGTACGCAATATGATAGGGTCATATGGAGAGAAAAGGAAACCGCTCCACTACATACATAGTCAGGACGGGCCAGCCTACACGGTTGCTTGCTGGGGTTGCTCTCTTCACACTCTCTCGCACAAAACAACTGTGGCCACATCTCTAACATCTCGGTGGATCATGTCCACTTGGGGAAGGGGTGGATGCTTAGTGTAGATGCGGTGGCTGTCGCCGATGGCGAAAACCCACTGTCGACACGTCCCGATCAGGGGTCCCCGCCGTTCTCTCTCACAAAGCCGGTGAGGTTACCTTCGTCCCTTGCTCACTGCCGCGACGTGGGCAGCTGCCGCCTCCCGCCGCCCTCCTCAAGGTTGAGCTACGTCCCTCAGGTACAACTCCCTTTACAACCGGCTTGCACCACTGCTACAGCTGCCCACATCACTCCCTGTGGATATTTCTCTACTTCTTTGCCCTGCACATACCTAATACCTCTAATGGCTTCTACGTACTGTATTTGTGATGATTTTATGTCTCGTCAACTATTCCTACTAATCTTATTCTAATAACGCTTCTTCAATTTCTTTACCACAGTGATGCTCATCTCGATTTTGGTGAAACTGCACAAAATGTTCCGATGATCAAAAGGTTGCAAACTTCATTTATTAGGAAGCTCGAACGTTGCCAGCAAATTGAAGCCTGGTCAGGGTTCACGGTTCAAGGGCTAGGGACTGCATGGATCGCTTTTTTCTTTTGCTGCCTTTGTTTCAAAATAAGTGTCAACTTTAGTAGTAGTACAACTTTGTACTAAAGTTTTCACAAAGTTGAGACACTTATTTTGGAACGGAAGGAGTACATATTTGCTATGATCTGTCAATCATTGAGATGCAATAGCATGCATGTTAATCTCCTTTGTGTCGGGGGAAACTGCCCGCCACGAACACCTATGGGACCGGGCCCTTTATGCATGCGATGCGAGGCGGAGGGAGCACGGAGAGCAGATCGTGGCGAGCACGCGGGCAGTTTTTAACCAGGTTCGGGCCGCGATGGACGTGTAAAACCCTACTCCTGCTTTGGTTTGTATTGAGCTCGGGAGCTTGAGGAGCTACAGTAGCAGCTACACCGAAGCGAGAGTTGCGAAGGTTTGAACCCCGAACCCCCACGTTGTGCATGGGCCTCCTTTTATAGTGCAAGGGTCACCGACAGTGTCAACGAGGAGAAAGGGGTAAAAATGTAAAAGAGGTGGTAGTTGGAGCAAAGGGAGCAGTGGAGCTACGGTCGTGAGCGATGGTTGCTACCTACTTTGTGATGGGGGACAAGGGCATTTAATGCCCGTCGCCGTCGACCCCAAAAGCTCCCGCCCTTGTGTCTCCGTCTGCCACGGCGATGGATCCACCGCCGTGGAGTGCCACCGTGTCCCCCAGGCTGCACAGCCATCCGCCACGCGTCCCTAGAAAGGCCCCAGGGCGACGCGTGGGCTGATGGGCTAGAGCGAGGCACCTGGCGCAATTCTCCGGCAAGCACCTTGCCGGGTCTTGACCTGCGGACCGGGAGCTTGCCGGGCTCTGTGGAGCTCGCTCCCGGGCCCTCGCCGACGCATATAGCGCCGAGGCGTGTCTTCTATGATGTAATCTTCTAGTCTTCTGGCGAGCTCCTCTTGCGGGGCCTTGCGTGAGTGATATAACCTTGAGCCTGGAACGGCCTTCCCGGCAAGCTCCGCTTGCCGGGGTCTCGATCTTCTGTCTTGTATACTTTGTTTTGAATGGTTTGACATGGAGCAGGAAGGTTTTCGGCGAGCACGTGGTAAACCCTGCCGCTGAAGCTGCAACCGCCCGTGCACAAGTTGGGGTACCGAGGTACCCCTACCTTAGTACACCGACAGAGCCCGGGCACTGGGCCACACACGGTGCCGCGCTGTTGGGCCAGGCCCAAAAGCGAAGGCTGCAGGCACACGCGCCCTGGCGCGCGAATCCACTTCCGCATCAGCCACATCCCCTGTAGCAGCGCAGCGTCGATTGCGGCGTCGTGGGATGGGGCGTGCCCACGTTCTTTAATGGGAAGAGCGAACGCCCCCACTTCCCCATAAAGCAGAGGAAGCGAGGCGGTTCCCTCCTTCGCTTTCATTGCATCTTCTTCCTCCTCCAGAGATCCCCTTTGCGCTCCGCCTCCACATCTCCTCCGCCGTCTCTTGCGTCTGCGGCGCCGCCGGACTCTTCGTCCTCCTTCCCTCGCCGCCTCCGCCATGGCCCCGAAGACCGGGAAGGGGAAGGCGGAGAAGACCAAGAAGGGGAAATCTGAGCAGCGGTGGCTTCGCCTTTGCTGCGAAGCGAACGTCGTCTTCTCGCCGCGGCTCAGCGCGCGGGAACTCTGGAACAAATATTACCTGTTCTGGGCCAAGAAAACCAAGGCGCATCCTCGGACCAGAGCTTATCCTGCCGCTGCCAAGGACAACTATCCCGGCGGGTACTATTTCTTCGCAGCCTTCTTCCATTGCGGTCTTTGTCCCCCTTTTTCCAATTTCTTCTGCGACATCATGCACACATACGGCTTCCACCTTCTTGACTTCACCCCCAACGCCATCCTCACAATGGCGGTTTTCACACACATGTGCGAAAACTTCATAGGAATACACCCAAACGTAGCGCTGTTTAGGCACTTCTTCACTCCTAGGCAGAGGCGCGCCCCTCTCCGGAGGAATTTCTTGGGTTTTAAATGCGAACATGAAGGAGTCAGACTTGCCGGGGAGCTCAGCGGCAAGTGGGAGGAGGGCGTCTGACCGGTGCTGGATCGTTGAGGACGCGCCACAGCCCTTCACCGCGCGCGCACAACTCCCATCGTGCTTGGCGAGGACCGGAGCGAGCTGGAATAGGGCGATATCAAGCTCGGCGTCGCCCTCATCCGGATTCTTCGTCTTGGATTGCAAAGCTGTCCGTTGCGAAGTAGGCGCGAGACTTCCTCCGCCGCCAGACGCCCTCTCCAAGACAGGAAAAGGCCGGCCTGGGAGTACGGCAGCGCAGCGGATATAATGAGGCTGCGCCCCGGGCTGAACTTCAACTTCACGACGCTGGAGCTGAAGGGGATGGTCCGGGAACTCTTTAAATATGACCTGGCCCACCCAGAGTGGTTCAGACCTCCCCGGGGAGTGGTGCCCCTCTGCAACAACACAGCACGGGATCGTCTTTGTGCCATGATGCCCACGTGTGATTCGCACGGCGTGGACCGCACGTGGATTCCGCCCAGTCCATCAGACATCCTCAGCTTCTTCGACAACCTTGTGGAGGTGGCGAAGAACAAGGATGACATCAAGGAGCATACGCGGGACACCACCGACCAAGAGCTTGCATACATAGCTTCTCGGTCTGAAGAAGCTGCCGCAGCCGCAGCGGCATGGGATTTTGGATACACGCCCGAGGAGGCAGAGGCTGCGGAAGCGTCCTGCCAAGCGGAGGAGGCGGAGATCCGCAGACTACTGCAGCTTCCTCCCGACGTGCTCGCCGAGGTCCCCTCTCTGAGGCACTCCGGGATCCCCGGAATCGCGGCCGAGGCCGCGGCAAGAGGTGGCGCTGCCGGAGGGAACAGAGGCGCCGCAGGTAGCGGAGGCGCGAAGCAGCGAGGCGCCCGGAAGGAAAGAGGCCGCAGCGCAGGGCGCTGGGCCCAGCGAGTCAGCCGGGGAGGAGGAGGAGGAGGACGCCGAGACCGCCGAGGACACCGGTGGGTCCACGGAGCTCTACGCCGACGACCTCTCCTCGTCGTCGGAGACCTCCCCGCCCCGGGCAAGCCCTAGGCGTTCTCCACTGAAGCGCCTCTGCAAGGCGGCGACGGGAGCGAGGGCGCAGGCCCCCCGGCAACAACCAGCTCGCCGGGCAGCGCAAGCTTCCCGAGGAAGCCAAGCTGCGCCGAGGGCGACCGGCGCACCAGCCACGGCGGAAGCGGCCCGCGTGTAGGCCACGGCAGAGGCGCCTCGCAGGTCGGCGCCAAGCGGACAGGAGTCTTCTCGGAGCGGAGCGGCGGCTCCGCCCGCTTCTCGGGCCCCGGCTGCCACAGGGGCTGGGTCTTTGCAGCCCCCAGCCCGGGGACCGCTAAGCGCCGAGGTCTTCGCCTCCGCTCCTCGTGCCGACGCGCCCGGTGGAGTATGACTTTTCCGCCTTGGCGAAGGCAGCGAGGAGGAACAGGAGAGAAGTATCCGAGATCTTCATATTCTCAAATTTCGCCTTGATCATTGTTGATGCTAATCTTGTTTCTTGCGTTGATTTGGGACCTTGGCCCAGCAAGGCGAAGAGGGCCAAGGTGCCCGTGGTCGGTCGCGGACGACTTCGCCCTTGTGGCGATCGGGGCGTGCGGAGCCAAGCTTGCGGACCAGCGCTATTCGAGGAGCAGCCCCAGCGCAGCCCCAGCGTAAGTCTGGGTTCGCACTTTCCTTTCGCCGGGCGTGTTTGAAGATTTTGGTCTTGTACTAATGCCTTGATGTTTTGTCTTGACTTGTGCAGAGGTGGAGCCACAATGGCAGGGCGTCCGAGATCGCCCCGAGGAGCCGCAGAGCCCGCCGTCCCGCCAAGGCCGAGCTCCCGGCAAGGAGAGCACTCCGCCAAGGCGGGTACTCCGCCAAGGGCGAGTACCCGCCAAAGCGAGCAACCGGGCGAGGGCGGCCACTCCGCCAAAGCGAGCTCCCGGCGAGGGAGCCCGCCGCTGACGACGTCCGCCAAGGTAGGTTCTGCAACTTGTCTTCTTGGCGTTGTCTCTTGTGGGGACCCCGACTTGCAAGTCGTGATCACCGAATGCTGCGTGTCTGATGATCGAGAGATCAATGCTCACTTGAACACCGAAGCTGAATAACAAGAGTCTTACATCCATACATACCGTCTTACACAAATAGTGACCATCACGGTCAAGTCTTACATCGATAAAGCCTTAAGGGCTGAACATCAAATGAAACATAGCAGCGGAAACATCATCGATAAGTAGAACCCATGCCATCTGCCTTAACCCTACGGGCATTACATTGGGAAAGCGTCCTAGTTAGCATGATCGTCTCCAAAGAACTCTTCTTGAATTCGGTTCTTCCATGCCTGGTCAATTAAATAACCAAGTGGCAAGCCAATGAGTACTTTGAATGTACTACTTAAGCAACCCATGATTTGGTTCAAGGTGCGATAATGCATGACATAGGTAAAGTTTTGCGTAAAGCTAGTTTTGCGTGCAATGTCATGTTCAACATCCTATAAAGCATGCATCATGAGAATTCAAGTAACCATAAGAACAGGTCACAGATATCAACATAAATAGAATGGGCACCAACCCATTTATCATAAACGGAGTGGGCACCAACCCATCTCAATCGTGTCAAGTCCTGGACTTGATCCATGACAACACCATCATCTCTCACACACCGGGTTTGAAAACAAGTGGACGTAGCCCAAGAGCGGTTACCCAACTGTCCATGACCGTGGACACGGCTATTCGAATAGTTTTACACTCTGCAGAGGTTGCACACTTTACCCACTAGATCCGGGAACTTCCGTGTCAAACCACGACCAGCGGTACCTCAAGTACCGGGGTAAGCACCGATCACCGCCTTTCCCTAGACGACACTAACAAGGAGTCCACTCGATTAGCGATAACCCCGTGCCGACATTTCAACATTATTTCCATGGAGCCTTGCTCCTTTTCCATCACATACCAGCAGCACGGGTACCAGCGGTGTGTCCGGTGCCCCATAAAGATGGTCATGGTCGCCCTACAGCACGACCCGTCCCAGAGAGAGCACCAACTCTCCCCGTCACTAATAATCACGGGCTCCAAGCTAGTATCGGTCTAGGTACTCAACAATGCCCTTTCCCATATAAGGGTAGAGTGGTTGCGCATGTAAGGTTGGAATAGCAGTCGCAACTCCGACCAATCCGTTTTGAAAACCACACACCTTTTTTTCACTTGGCACACCACTTCGTCATCAAGTGGTCACCCATCTCTTCATCTCCCTCGGGCATAAGTGGCACCCGATGGGGTTTTCGAAAATACTTTTGAAATCACTTTGCCTCTCTCATCATGCACAACCCATCCCATTTGCGTAGCACCTACATTTGCATCCTAGCTACTACCCACGGCATAGCCCTCATAAAAAGGTAGGGCCATGCACCGTGCAAGTGTCAGCGAGAGATGTAATCGTGGCAACCACCTCGTGGTTCACCATCCGTCATGATTCAATGCATCATCGATAAAGAGCTAAAAATGACATGCATGAAAAAGGGGCATCATAGTCATGGTCAAAGGGCTGCTTGCCTTGGTTGGCTTGGTCTTCAAAGTCTTCCGGCACTGCTCCTCCTTCCTCCTCAGTTCCCTCGTCAAACACGTGATCTAACGTTGCAAGAAAACAAAGGAAAAATAAGGCAATAATAAAAACAGGAAAGTCAAAGTGCTCTGAAAAATGTCAACTTAATTTTGTAAAATACTAGGAGGAAAACTAGGAAGGGGGCAACTTTTGGTTTTGGTTCTGGAGTAGCAAAATAGGAGTTATGGATTTTCAAAGGCTCATTTAAATGCCAAAACCCACATTTAAATATTTACAGAAAAGGAAAAGTGATTGGATCTGCATGAAAGTTGTACCAATAAATAGATTGCAATATTCTAGGAATTTAGAAATTGGAATCACTACATTTGGATTAGTATTCTGCTCTGTGGAATTTTTGGAAATACTACAGAAAAGAAAAAGGGGAAATGGCGCTGTGCCCTTTGGGCGGAAGGGCCACAAGCAGCAGCAGAGCCTGTGGGGGAAAACCCAGCCCACGCTGCTGCCACGTCGAAGGCGTAAGGGCGTAATCGCCCGACCGACAATGCAGCCAAGACGTTTAAACTCGACGGTGGATCCCACCCGTCGAGCGTGAGGTGACCAGCCGGCCCGGGCGGCCGTCGTCTACCTCCGGCGGAGAGGCGACGCGAGCTTCGCCGGCGGCGATCTGAGGCACGGAAGCGGGCGGAGGCTACCGTTGGATTCAGCAAAAGTCGCGGATCCGGTGGTGGTGGAGATGGTCGCCGGGGTGGCTGCCGGCGGCGAGTCCATGGCGGAGGTGCTTGGTGCGGTGGCTCGGCCGTTCCCAGCTGCAAAGCGAGGGGAAAGCGAGGGAAGGCATCGGTGAGGTGAGGAGGCGAATCGAGGGAGAAAGCAGGCGGAGGGGCTGTACCCGCGGATCGACGGCGACCGAGGCGGCGGAGCTCGAGCTCGATCTCGAGCTCAGGCGGCTCTGGAAGCGAAGGGGTGGATCGAGGTGGATTGAGTGTGCGGGAGAGCGGCAGGAAGGAAGAGGAGGGCTCGGGAACGCCTTAAGTAGGCTGGCGCGGTTCACCGTGGGCGTGGCCTCTGAGCACCATGGATTCGCTCTGGAGGTCGAGGGAGGTAGGAGCTGTCCTGGCGCTCGTGGGAATGGAGTAGGGCGCCAGGAGAAGGAGAAGCAAGGGGCTCTGGCGTCCAGCGTGTGAGGCTGGCCATTGGCGAGCCAGGCGGCGTCGAACCTGCCGCAGGAGGGAGAGAGAGGGGAGACAGAGGGGCGCGGCGGCGGCGGCTGCAGACGCCGAGGCGCATCAGCCGGCGCGATGGGATGGCACGAAACGGTCGGGAGGCGCGGCGTCAGGCTCGGCCGCCACTGTAGCGCGCTCCAGAGCAGGCTTTTGGCCGGCATGCGTGCGCTTTGCGTGCTCTGCCGTGTCCACTTGCGTCTGGAAGCTGCAGCAGCATGGGACAAGACCATAGATAGGCCTGGGATGCCCTGGGGTGCAGAAGGGAGAGAGGGAAGCTGGGAGAGAGGAGAGAAAATGCTGTCCAGAGAGGACAAACTGGATTCCCCCCTTCCTTCACATTGTTTCTTCGGGTAGAAATGTGTCCAGGTGACAGAGGGAAGTGAGGAGGGGTTGTGGCAAGGAGATTAACTCATGGAGATTTGTGAAAGTGGCAAAAAGAGGCCTTTTAGCATTTTGCCAGAAGGTGTTTGATGGAGTTTTGGTTAAGTTAATGATCCTCACTGGCCAAGATACTCCAAGGGGTGAAATGTCACCTAAATATAGGGCCTTCCACCCATTTTGAGCTTACTTGGACAAAGTTGCCAATGCAACTTTGCAAACCCTAGAAATGGGCAGAAATGGGTTTGTGTAGATCCGATGGACTAAATCATTTCTCCTTGATGTGCCACTTGGTGTGGTAGCCTTATTTGGTCATATGATCAGGTTCACCAAAGTTGGAGTCTTGGAGAAAAAGTTGGTAGTGCAAAGTGGTTCAAACTTGATTTTGGTTAGAGAGGGTTTTGAGGCACTTTGACCAAGGTTTCCTCTTCTCCAACCTGTGCCATTTGGTCCAGTTGCATCATTAGACCAATGAAGCATGTCCACCAAATTTGAGCACATTTGGACATACTTGGCAATGTAAAGTTGATCAAACTTTAGATTGGACAGAAATAGTTTTGAGGGTTTTGATGGTGTTATCTTGTTTTCCAAGTCATGAGACTTGGCAAGATCAACAGATATGTCATATGTGACATGATAGAATTTTCCTGGAATTTTTGGAGAATATTTCCTTTGTAAATATTTCAAAAGCTTGAAATATCCAGAAAGGGTTTTAGAGGGATTTGACCAATATTTTGAACATGACCATGTGTTGAAACTCTTATATATGGACAATATATGTCCTATGAGATTCCCTAAATTTTGTCAAATATTTTTGAAACAGAAAATAATTATTTCCTATTAAAGACCATTTCTGGCCTTAAGAAAAAGCCTTTAAATAAAATAGAACAGTAACTTTTAAAATTATACTTTTGTGGTTCCTGGGCATCCTATATCTAATAGGAGTCAAATATATTTTTGGAAAGATTTTTACTGCCCTTAATCAAGTACTTGCAGTGCAAACCTCAATTCAGGGGTTTTTGGAAAACTAATTTTTAAAAATACTTTCTGGCCAAATTATTTTGTAAGAAAATTCTATGTAGCACTATTCACATGGCATGATCATTGGTCAGGAGCTTGAGGTAAGGAGATGGAATATAGAGTGTAGAGTAGTTGACTTCAAGAAGCACTTGAAAAGAAACATAGAGAGAAAACCAACTCCAAATAAAAGCCAAATAATGCAAAAGTTTTTGTTGGTCCAAATTTTCATGCTTCATTGATAAAAATGAAGTGTTACAAAATGCAGGTGTGACAGACCTACCCCCTTACAAGAATCTAGTCCCGAGATTCCTAAACTAAACTTGAAAGAGTGCGGAAATTCGGATCTAAGGTAGTCTTCACGCTCCCAAGTTTATACCTTGGTGTGATTGCTCCATTGGACTTTGAAGTACTTGATGGTGCGGCTTGAGTGTGTCGCTCAGCCTCATCGAGAATGCAGATGGGCGCTCACGATCGTCAAATCAGGTTGAAGATCAATGGCTTGGTGATTGGCGTCTTTATAGAGGTCGGGCTTATGCGGAACTTGGAGACACTTCGGAGTTGTGACCGTGGAACACGTTGTGCACATCGAAAGTTCAGATGGAAGTTCAAGCTGGTAAGCCACTTCTCCTCGTCTCTCGATGATCTTGAAGGGCCAATGTATCTCGGGGCGAGCTTTCCTTTGACATGAAAGCGCTGGGCTCCTTTGAGAGGGGTGACCCGGAGATAGACATGGTCTCCAACTCGGAAGTTTATGTCTCTGCGACGTGAGTCTGCATAGCTCTTCTGCCTTGACTTGGCAGACTTCAGACGCTCTCGGACAAGCTGGACTTGCTCTTCTGCTTCGCGAAGGATATCAGGCCCAAAGACAAGTCCTTCTCCGGCCTCTGACCAGTTGAGGGGTGTACGACACTTCCGCCCGTATAACACCTCAAATGGTGCCATCTGGAGGCTGGCCTGATAACTGTTGTTGTAAGAGAACTCGGCGAAAGGGAGGCAATCTTCCCACTTAGCTCCATAAGCTAAGACACAGGCTCGGAGCATATCTTCGAGTATTTGATTCACTCGCTCGGTCGACCTCCGATGCGTGGGTGGAAGCGATCTTTGAAGGACAACTTGGTCCCCATGGCCTCCTGGAACTTCTTCCAAAACCTTGAGGTGAACTGGGTTCCTCGATCGACACAATCTCCTTGGGAACACCATGGAGGCTCACGACTCGGTTGATGTAGAGGCGGCTAGCTGGTTCCCCTTGTAGGTTGTCTTGGCAGGAATGAAGTGGGCCACCTTGGTCAAATGGTCAACTATGACCCAGATGGAGTCATGTCCCTTGTTTGACCTAGGTAGTCTGTGATGAAATCCATTCGACTTTGTCCCATTTCCACTCGGGAACCTTGAGTGGTTGGAGTAATCCGGCAGGTCGGCGATGCTCAGCTTTGACCCTCGGCATCGTCACATTTTGCAACATAGGTGGCAATCTCCTTTTCATCCCGTGCCACCAAAATCTTTCCTTGAGGTCTTGATACATCTTGGTGCCTCTGGGTGGATGGAATATGGGCTGTCATGAGCTTCTTGCAAGATCAGGTTCTTGAGCTCAACCTTGTTGGGCACGCAGATCGATTCCCAAACCACACAATTCCTTCCTCATCTTCTGTGAATCACGAGGCTTTGCGCCTTGATCTTCCTCTTGATGCCTTCAATACTCTCATGCCCCTTCCGAGCTTTCTTGATGTCATCCATCAAGGTAGGCTTAACCGATGTTGGCCAAGAATCTGGTGCAACCAGTTCCAAACCGAAGCTTTCAAGTTCTTCATACAAAGGCGGGTAGCTTGTGCTTCAACATAGCATTCAAGGAGCAAGCCTTCTGCTCAACGCATCTGCTACCACATTAGCCTTTCAGGTGGTATTGAACACCGAGGTCATAATCTTTTATCAACTCCAGCCATCTTCTCGCCTCATGTTCAATTCCCTCGGTGAAAATATACTTCAGACTTTTGTGATCCGTGTATATCTCACATCGCTTCCCCAAAAGGTAATGTCGCCAAGTTTTCAGGGCATGAACCACTGCTGCTAGCTCAAGGTCATGAGTAGCGTAGTTCTCTTCGTGGTCGTAATTGCCTTGAAAGGTAGGCCACGACTCTGCCTTCTTGCATCAGAACACCTCGATCCGGTTCTTGGCGCATCACGGTATATCACAAACTCCTTGTGTATATCGGTGTGGCGAAGCTGGAGCGATGGTTAACCTCTTCTTCAGCTCTGGAAGCTTTCTTCGCGCCGGCGTCCATTGAACTTCTTGTCCTTCTTCAAGAGCTGAGTCATGGGTGGGCAATGCTTGAGAATCCTTCAACGAACTTGCGGTAGTATCCCGCGAGTCCGAGGAAGCTTCTGACTTCCTTCACATTGCTCGGGGATTGCCATTCAGTCACGGCCTCAATCTTAGCAGGGTCGACTGACAATCCCTCTTCGGTTAGAACATGACCCAGGAATCCAACTTCACGCAGCCAGAATTCACACTTGCTGAACTTGGCATACAGTTGGTGCTCTCGAAGCTTGTCTAGGACCATCCTCAAGTGTTGCTCGTGCTCTTCTTCCGACTTCGAGAAGACAAGAATGTCATCAATGAAGACAACGACGAACTTGTCCAAATATTCCATGAAGACCTTATTCATGAGATACATGAAGTAAGCTGGGGCATTGGTCAATCCAAAGGACATGACCGTGCATTCATACAAGCCATATCTGGTTACGAATGCCGTCTTCGGAATATCTTGGGGTCTGATCTTCAGTTGGTAGTACCCAGATCTGAGGTCGATCTTGGAGAACACCTTGGCCCCATTGAGTTGATCAAACAAATCTTCAATCTTGGGAAGTGGGTACTTGTTCTTGATTGTAACCTCATTGAGGGAGCGGTAGTCAATGCATAAGCGGATGGTACCGTCCTTCTTTGCTACAAACAGAACAGGCGATCCCCAAGGGAGGCACTAGGCGGATAAATCCTTCCTCAACTGCTCTTCCGGCTGCTTCTTCAACTCTGCTAACTCCTCCGATCCCATTCATAAGGCTTCTTATAGATGGGTCCTGCTCGAGTATGAGCTCGATGGCGAACTCAATGTCTCGGTCGGGAGGCATTCGGTAGCTCATCGGGAAAAACATCGGGTACTCACATACTACGGCACTTGTTCCAATCCAACGGTCAGACAGTTGACTGGTTGGCTTGAGCGAGAGAGAGGGTTGGAGGCAAATCGACCGACTCCTCGATCATTGGTCATAGTGACCGTTCGGTTGGTATGATCAATCAAGCCTTGGTGCTTCTTGAGCCAATTCATTCCCAAGATCACATCAAGCCTTGTGATTTTAGGATGATAAGGTCTGCTAGGAAGTCTACCCGTTAATGGTAATCTCGACTCCTTTACAACCTATCTTGGCTCTCATCTCTGCTCGGGGTTTGTACCACCATAGGGTTGTTTAGGGGTGTAGGGGTCATGCCACTCTTTAATGCAAAACTTTGGGTGACAAAAGAATCGTGGCTCGAATCAAACAAAAGCGATTCTTGGTGTTGAATTGACAAGGCGTACCCAGCCGACGTCCGGTCTTCTGGGCTTCTTCATGTGACATGATTCACACGACCCTGCCATTGTTGGGCAAGTTGCGGGGAGCTTGGTTCCTCGGTGGCATACCACGGCCTTGTCTGGGTTCTGCGCATTAGGCGGCAGGCGTCGGGCTTCTTGTTGGGGCAATTCTTGGAGTAGTGCCTGGCTGTCCACATCAAAGCAAGTGACTTGATTGGGGACGAGCGCCCTTGCCGCATTGTTATTGGGGTTGTTGTAAGCTGGCACAGGGGTTGGCATCTTGCTGAGGTGGATAGTTGGTGCGAGGTGCAGGAGCTCTTGGCTGCTTGATAGGCTGGCTTGGCGGGGCTGGCTGCCCGCAGACGAGGCTTCAGTTCTTGGAGCTACCCTTGCTGATCATCTTGCGCTTCGAGTGTCATCAAGGCACGTCGCTTGTCCTCAAGCATGGCGCCTTGTTCACGGATCAGGAAAGGTCGGGCGGTCACACACAACAAGCGAGTATTGCGAGTCTGGTTAAGGCCTTCCATGAAGCGCTCTCGCTTGGCAAAGCATCGATCTTGACATCTTGAGGGCATACCTTGAGAGAACGAACTTCTGCATGTACTCCTTGGTGTCTTTGCTACCTTGCTTGATGCTCGGAACTCGCGCTTCTTGATGGCCATGAGTCGGAAGGGATGTGGGCCTTGCGAATTCCGTCTTGAAAGTGTCCCAAGTGATATCTTGCTCAACATGCATAGCCTTGAATCCATCCCACCAAGCTCTGGCAGTCCCCGAGGCGATGGGCGGCATCGCCACTTTGTCACGGTCCTCAATGCATCCGACCGGTGCGGCCAGATCCTCAATAGTGCGGACCCGATCGTCTGCATCCGGGGTTCAGCGATCTCGATGAAAGTGGGTGGTGCATGCTTCTTGAACTCCACTAGTGTGGAGCGTCCATGGCCGTGCCCGCCATTTGGCGGTTGACAACTGAGCAATCATCTGGAGGGCTGCTATGTTGGCTTGGCGCTCCTCTCGAAAGGCTTGGAGAAGCTGAGCCATATCCATGCTTGGAGGAGGTGGTGGTGGTGGAGTCGTCCTTGGGCTTGGTCTGGCTGGCTCGGCCTCAGCAGAACCTCCGGCTTCTTCTTGGCTGGGTAGAGGTACCGATCGTGTTACAACAGGCATCTGTTGGAGTGGTCAAGGTCTCATGATAGGGAACAACAATGAGGAAAGCGGTAGAGATGGAATGCCTAGTAAGGGGTGGTGTGACACAATTCAAGTAAAGCAAAGGCGGAAGGGCCAAACTCATGCATTAAACCAAATGGGGAATGTAGTGGTTTACAAGCTCCGAAGAGAAATGCGACTTCATCAAGCAAGTTGAAAGCAAACACAACATAACATGGTTTCATAGGAACCATTACAAAGACTCGACTTAGCAAAAGGGGTACCGACCTATCCTACCATAGGCTACGAGCTAGCCTATCCTAGTCTGAACGGAATCTAAGTGGTGGAATGCTCGGTCGGGTATTACGGCTCCTCTGGGTCTTCCTCCTCATCATCATCTGTCTCGGTCTCCTCATCGCTCGAGGAAGTGGAGGAGTGAAGGAGCTGAACACGGCGCTGCTTTGCGGTGGCGTCTTGAAGAGGTTCTTGGTACTCCTTTGCCGTCATCTGGCGTGGCTGAGTGCTCCCTCGGCAGCTGCGACCTCTGGGGTCGTCGCCTCGATAGCTACAGCGGGCTGTCGAGGTGCTCCATCCTTCTTGATCTGTCCGCCTTAAATGCGAACTATGCGGAGGAGCTCCTTGGTCTCATGGAGTTCCTCCAAGCTCCGTCGACTCGAGGGCAGTCTGTGCGGGCTGTCGGCACACAAGCTGAAGTAGAGTGCAGGCGGAGAGAAGTCCCTCGTCAAGGGTGGTGCTTGGTCTTGCTGCTCTCGTCGTCACCTTCCTTACGATAAGGCAGGTAGCAGTGGCTGGCTCTCTTGCCATCTCTGGCGGGGAGATCCGGAGGCGCAGTCGGTGCCTTGAGGCAGCAGATCTCCGGCGAGAAGCGGTGTCGCCATCTGGGGTCCCTCAAAGAACCAGCTCGTCAGGCGTCATTCGCCCTCACGACTATCTCCACGTGATACTCCTTCTTGGTCTTTGTCGACCCGGTGCTCGTGGTAGGAGAAGGTGGGGACTCGAGTGGCTGGCACTTCTGAGGCTATCCTCAAGAAGCACGGGAAACCCGGTGGTCGGGAGGTCCTCAGTGCAGTGACCATCTACAAAAAGTGGAAGGGAAGGGTCGATAAAGGAATGTGACTGTGTTTGGGATGCTAACATAAAACATAGGTATATGGGTAATCTAGGGGATAGTCTCGCTCTAACTAACGTCCATGCTAACTAAGGCTTCCTACAGTCAGGATGGCTCTGATACCAGCTCTGTGGGGACCCCGACTTGCAAGTCGTGATCACCGAATGCTGCGTGTCTGAGTGATCCCGAGATCAATGCTCACTTGAACACACGAAGCTGAATAACAAGAGTCTTACATCCATACATACCGTCTTACACAAATAGTGACCATCACGGTCAAGTCTTACAACGATAAAGCCTTAAGGGCTGAACATCAAATGAAACATAGCAGCGGAAACATCATCGATAAGTAGGACCCATGCCATCTGCCTTAACCCTACGGGCATTACATTTGGGAAGCGTCCTAGTTAGCATGATCGTCTCCAAAGAACTCTTCTTGAATTCGGTTCTTCCATGCTGGTCAATTAAATAACCAGTGGCAAGCCAATGAGTACTTTGAATGTACTACTTAAGCAACCCATGATTTGGTTCAAGGTGCAGTAATGCATGACATAGGTAAAGTTTTGCGTAAAGCTAGTTTTGCGTGCAATGTCATATTCAACATCCTATAAAGCATGCATCAAGAGAATTCAAGTAACCATAAGAACAGGTCACGAGATATCAACATAAATAGAATGGGCACCAACCCATTTATCATAAGCGGTGGGCACCAACCCATCTCAATCGTGTCAAGTCTGGACTTGATCCATAACAACACCATCATCTCTCACACACGGGTTTGAAAACAAGTGGGCGTAGCCCAAGGCGGTTACCCAACTGTCCATGACCGTGGACACGGCTATTGAATAGTTTTACACTCTGCAGAGGTTGCACACTTTACCCACTAGATCCGGGAACTTCCGTGTCAAACCACGACCAGCGGTACCTCAAGTACCGGGGTAAGCACCGATCACCGCCTTTCCTAGGCGACACTAACAAGGAGTCCACTCGATTAGCGATAACCCCGTGCCCGACATTTCAACATTATTTCCATGGAGCCTTGCTCCTTTTCCATCACATACCACAGCACGGGTACCAGCGGTGTGTCCGGTGCCCCATAAAGATGGTCATGGTCGCCCTACAGCACGACCCGTCCCAGAGAGAGCACCAACTCTCCCCGTCACTAATAATGCGGGCTCCAAGCTAGTATCGGTCTAGGTACTCAACAATGCCCTTTCCCATATAAGGGTAGAGTGGTTGCGCATGTAAGGTTGGAATAGCAGTGCAACTCCGACCAATCCGTTTTGAAAACCACACACCTTTTTTTCACTTGGCACACCACCGTCATCAAGTGGTCACCCATCTCTTCATCTCCCTCGGGCATAAGTGGCACCCGATGGGGTTTTCGAAAATACTTTTGAAATCACTTTGCCTCTCTCATCATGCACAACCCATCCCATTTGCGTAGCACCTACATTTGCATCCTAGCTACTACCCACCGGCATAGCCCTCATAAAAAGGTAGGGCCATGCACCGTGCAAGTGTCAACGAGAGATGTAATCGTGGCAACCACCTCGTGGTTCACCATCCGTCATGATTCAATGCATCATCGATAAAGAGCTAAAAATGACATGCATGAAAAGGGGCATCATAGTCATGGTCAAAGGGCTGCTTGCCTTGGTTGGCTTGGTCTTCAAAGTCTTCGGCCTTGCTCCTCCTTCCTCCTCGGTTCCTCGTCAAACACGTGATCTAACGTTGCAAGAAAACAAAGGAAAAATAAGGCAATAATAAAAACAGGAAAGTCAAAGTGCTCGAAAAATGTCAACTTAATTTTGTAAAATACTAGGAGGAAAACTAGGAAGGGGCAACTTTTGGTTTTGGTTACGGAGTAGCAAAATAGGAGTTATGGATTTTCAAAGGCTCATTTAAATGCCAAAACCCACATTTAAATATTCTGAGAAAAGGAAAAGTGATTGGATCTGCATGAAAGTTGTACCAATAAATAGATTGCAATATTCTAGGAATTTAGAAATTGGAATCACTGCATTTGGATTAGTATTCTGCCTGTGGAATTTTTGGAAATACTCGAGAAAAGAAAAAGGAAATGGTATTTGTGCCCTTTGGGCGGAAGGGCCACAGCAGCAGCAGGCCTGTGGGGAAAACCCAGCCACGCGGCTGCCACGTCGAAAAGCGTAAAGGCGAAATCACGCCGCCGGCAATGTGTGCCAAGACGTTTTAAACTTGACGGTGGATCCCACCCGTCGTGGCGTGAGGTGGTGACCAGCCGGCCCCACGGCGGCCGTCGTCTACCTCCGGCGAGGCGGCAGCGAGCTTCGCGGCGGCGATCTGAGACGCAGGAAGCGGGCGGAGGCTACCGTTGGATTCAGCAAGTCGCGGATCGGTGGTGGTGGAGATGGTCGCGGGGTGGCTGCCGCCGGCGGCGAGTCCCGGCGGAGGTGCTTGGTGCGGTGGCTCGGCCGTTCCAGCTGCAAAGCGAGGGGAAAGCGAGGGAAGGCATCGGTGAGGTGAGGAGGCGAATCGAGGAGAAGCAGGCGGAGGGGCTGTACCCATGGTCGGCGGCGACCAGGTGGCGGAGCTCGAGCTCGATCTCGAGCTCGAGGCGGCTCTGGAAGCGAAGGGGTGGATCGAGGGTGGATTGAGTGTGCGGGAGGCGGCAGGAAGGAAGAGGAGGGCTCGGGACGCATTAAGTAGGCTGGCGCGGTTCACCGTGGGCGTGGCCTCTGAGCACCATGAGGATCGCTCTGGAGGTCGAGGGAGGAGTAGGAGCTGTCCACGGCGCTCGTGGGAATGGAGTAGGCGCCAGGGGAAGGAGAGAACAAGGGGCTCTGGCGTCCAGCGTGTGAGGCTAGCCATTGGCGAGCAGGCGGCGTCGAACCGCTTGAGAGGGAGAGAGAGGGGAGGCAGAGAGGCGGGCTGCGGCGTCTGTGAGCCGAGGCGCATCGGCCGGCAGCGATGGGATGGCACAAGCAGTCGGGGGCGGCGTCAGGCTCGGCCGCCAGCATGGCAGCTCAGAGCAGGCTTTGGCGGCATCGCGCGCTGCGTGCTCTGCCGTGTCCACTTGCGTCTGGAAGCTGCGCAGCATGGGACAAGACCATAGATAGGCTGGGATGCCACAGGGTGCGAAGAAGAGAGAGGAAGCTGGGAGAGAGGAGAAAATGCTGTCGAGAGAGGACAAACTGGATTCCCCTTCCTTCACATTGTTTCTTGGGTAGAAATGTGTCCGGTGTGAGAGGGAAGTGAGGAGGGTTGTGGCAAGGAGATTAACTCATGGAGATTTGTGAAAGTGGCAAAAGAGGCCTTTTAGCATTTTGCGGAAGGTGTTTGATGGAGTTTTGGTTAAGTTAATGATCCTCACTGGCCAAGATACTCCAAGGGGTGAAATGTCACCTAAATATAGGGCCTTCCACCCATTTTGAGCTTACTTGGACAAAGTTGCCAATGCAACTTTTGCAAACCCTAGAAATGGGCAGAAATGGGTTTGTGTAGATCCGATGGACTAAATCATTTCTCCTTGATGTGCCACTTGGTGTGGTAGCCTTATTTGGTCATATGATCAGGTTCACCAAAGTTGGAGTCTTGGAGAAAAAGTTGGTAGTGCAAAGTGGTTCAAACTTGATTTTGGTTAGAGAGGGTTTTGAGGCACTTTGACCAAGGTTTCCTCTTCTCCAACCTGTGCCATTTGGTCCAGTTGCATCATTAGACCAATGAAGCATGTCCACCAAATTTGAGCACATTTGGACATACTTGGCAATGTAAAGTTGATCAAACTTTAGATTGGACAGAAATAGTTTTGAGGGTTTTGATGGTGTTATCTTGTTTTCCAAGTCATGAGACTTGGCAAGATCAACAGATATGTCATATGTGACATGATAGAATTTTCCTGGAATTTTTGGAGAATATTTCCTTTGTAAATATTTCAAAAGCTTGAAATATCCAGAAAGGGTTTTAGAGGGATTTGACCAATATTTTGAACATGACCATGTGTTGAAACTCTTATATATGGACAATATATGTCCTATGAGATTCCCTAAATTTTGTCAAATATTTTTGAAACAGAAAAATAATTATTTCCTATTAAAGACCATTTCTGGCCTTAAGAAAAAGCCTTTAAATAAAATAGAACAGTAACTTTTAAAATTATACTTTTGTGGTTCCTGGGCATCCTATATCTAATAGGAGTCAAATATATTTTTGGAAAGATTTTTACTGCCCTTAATCAAGTACTTGCAGTGCAAACCTCAATTCAGGGGTTTTTGGAAAACTAATTTTTAAAAATACTTTCTGGCCAAATTATTTTGTAAGAAAATTCTATGTAGCACTATTCACATGGCATGATCATTGGTCAGGAGCTTGAGGTAAGGAGATGGAATATAGAGTGTAGAGTAGTTGACTTCAAGAAGCACTTGAAAAGAAACATAGAGAGAAAACCAACTCCAAATAAAAGCCAAATAATGCAAAAGTTTTTGCTGGTCCAAATTTTCATGCTTCATTGATAAAAATGAAGTGTTACAAAATGCAGGGTGTGACATCTCTTTTTGGATATTTGCTTGAACTTCTTTGCTTTTTCTTCTTCTTCTAGATCCCCCTCCCCCCGAGCAGATGGAGATAGAAGTCATCGTCATTGAGGAGGAGGGCCTTGAGGCGGCGGCGGCGCACGCCTGTCGCCGAGACCTGGCGGGAGCCGCCGGGCCAAATCTTGAGACCGCTCCGGCTGCTGCGGGCCGCAGCGGCCGGGGAGGAGGACGGCGACCGCACCGCCGGCCCGGAGGCAGCGGGAGCATCAAGTGCTGCGCCGGTCGCCGACCCCTCCGCCGGAGAGGAGCAGTCCGGCTACTACTTGAAGGCCCCTAACGGCGTCTTCATCCAGTGCCGTGGGGCTCTTCGTCATGAGCTCCCACGGAGGGCGAGGCCTTTGATGGGAGGTCCTCGCCTCCATGGGCTTGAAGATCGTCGAGGGCCGGCGGGGCGGCGGGCGAGGAGGAGAAGGCTGCTTCACCAGCTCCTGGCCCTTTACCGGGCAGGCGGTAGCTTCGCTTCGGGAGGCCCTCGCCGCTAAGGCCGCCGAGGAGATGGAGAAGCATCTTGGCGGAGCTCAGCGCCGCCAACCAGGCTGCCCTCCAAGGTGGCAGAGAGGCGTGGCGACTTCGCCGGGAGTATCAAGAGTGGTTCTTTGGAGAAGGCCGAGGCGAAGAGCAGCGCGGCTCGCCCGGGGTGGAACTTTCGGCGAGAAGGAGAACTCGCCCAGCTGAAGGTCAACCTCGACTCCCGAGGAAGACCTTGCCGCTCGGGAGCAGGCCCTTGGCGGGGGCTGAAGGAGGCGAAAGCCGCCATGCTGCTGCTGGAGACCGCCAAGGAGGAGCTTGCCGCCAAGGTCGCGCAGCTGGAGGAGTTCTTGAAGGCGCGGCGTGGAGAAGGTCGCCGCGCTCAACACGGGCGCGAGAAGGGCGCCCCACCAACTCGGAACTCAGTGCGTCTTTCCAAGAAGGGCGATGAGTTGAAGGCCGCCAAGGACTCCATCGAGGATCTTGAGCTGAAAGTCTCTCTGTTGAGGACTCGCAGCGCCGCTCGGGATCGGAGACCAAATTGAAGGAGGAGCTCCGCAAGGAGCGAACAGCAGTGGACAGCGCCAACAAAGCAGCCGAGCACTTCCGCCGTGCCGTCGAGCTATGGACCGAGGACTTGGTATCTTGTCGTCGACATTGACCAGGAGCTGCTAAGCTGAAGCTGGAGCATCTCATCTACTCCCGGATCTAAATCTCTCCCAGCGCCAAGCTCAGCCTCTTCTTGAGGGGATCGCGCGGCCCTTGCAAATCTGCGGAAGAAGATCCCGCGCAACTTCGCCGAGGAGACTACTTGGCTGTGCAGGAACCATGGGCGTGTCTTGTGAAGATTGTATACCGCAATCCGGCATAAACCTCACCAGCGTTCTTCGCAGCTTGCGGCCGGCGCGAACATGGAGGCTCTGAAGGAGCAGGTCGCCCACATCATTGCTAAAGTGAACAAGATCTCCAGGGTGGAGGGCGACCGCGTAGACTAGGCCTCCTTTATCTTTATCTCTTTTTGTCGCTGCATAGGGTGTTATGAACTCATTAGTCATCGCGACAAGTTATTCCTTGTAAGATACTATCTTTATTTTGATCAATAGATGCAGTGTTATCTTCCTTGTTCTGATCCTCAACTTTGTATGCTTCAACCCTCGCTTCTAGGGAACTTGCGGCAAGGGGCCCTTGCTTGGCGCTGAGTCTTGAACTTCGAAGCAGCCTGCTGGCCAAGGTCTTACCGGCAAGCAACCTTGCATGACTAGTCATAGCAACAAGCTTAGCTTGCTGGCGGACTCGAAAAGCGAAACAAGGCGCGACACTTGTCGTAGCTCACTTAAATCGTTGGCGTGCTCGAAAACAAGATAAAGTGCGGCTATCCACGGTAGAGTTCCTCCGCGCTGAGTTTTCCATACAAAGTGTGGTTGTTCAAGGAAGGCAACTTAAAATTTAAAATTTTGAACTGCTCAAATTCTAATAACTTAGCTTTAAGTGATCATGCGTTCTCGGCAAGCTTCTCTTTCTTGAACAGCACTTGGTTCATCCTCCATTTCCTTCCCCGGCAAACTTGTCGCGAGGAACATTCCTTCTGCTTAGAGGCAAGGAAAGAGAAGAGGAAACAAGTATATGGCCTTCGGCGTGCTATTGCTTACCGGATATGTGTGTCGCACAAGAGATGCCAAATAACACATGCAAATAGCAAAGAAAAGCATGGGAAAGGCAACTAGCGCAAAACACAGAAAGTTTCTTGATGCAGAAGTCTGCGCGGCTTTGTCTGAAAGGGTTACATGCAACAGCGGCAAAGCTTGTACAAAAGGTGGTTCGGGCGGATCACGACAACCGCGCCTTATGGGTGAAACTTGCGAAGATGCTCTATGTTCGGGAGTTGCTCACGGTAAGCCTTCTTGGTCTCGGCGGACGGCGCCGGGCCTCGTGACTTGTCTCACCCGATAAGGGCCTTCCCGCCGGCGTCGACTTGTTGGAATTCTTGGCGGACTGAACACGCCGAAGAACAAGGTCGCCTTCCTCGAGACTCTGGCTTTGACCTTGCGGCTATGGTAGCGGCGCAAGGCTTCTTTGGTATCGAGCAGCTCGTCTGACAGCACAGAGCGTCCCTCCTCAAGGAGCAATGCATCATCTTGCGCGATTGCTCTTGCTCGAGCTCATCATAGCGAGCACTCGAGGAGATCCGTATCACGAGTTCCGTGGGAGAACTGCCTCTGCTCCATAGACTAGAGCAAAAGGTGTACGTCCGGTGGCTCGATTTGGTGTCGTTCGATTGACCAAAGAGCTGCGGTAGCTCCTCTATCAATTCCTTCCGCTTTCTCGCGAGCTGTCGAAAGTTCTTGTCTTGAGTCGCGCAGCACCAGCGTGGCCCTCTCCGCTTGACCGTTGCTCCTCGGGTGAGCAGCGAAGCGAAACAGACCTTGGCGCCAAGGTCTTGGGCGTCTTGCATGAAGGTGCGACTAGTGAATTGTGTACCGTTGTCGATGATAATCTGTTAGGGATCGAAGCGGCACACAATCGATCTGAAGAACTTGACGCTGATAGTCTTGTCACCTTTCTCGCTGGCTCCACTTCGGCCACTTTGTGAACTTGTCGATTACTACGTACAAGTACTCAAAGCCCCGACAACGCAGGGGAAGGGCGAGATATCGAGCCCCGGACCGAGAAGGGCAGGACAAAGGATTGTTTGGAGAGCTTGAGTGGTGATGAATCTGCTTTGCATGGGCCTCGCGCTTCACACTTGGTTACTAGTGCGATTGCATCTTGGAGGCTTCTTGCCAAAGAACCCTTGCGGAAAGCTTTCGGCAAGCACCCTTCGCCAACGTGGTGGCGCATATGCCTCCGTGTATTTACGCCAGCAGCTTACATCCATCTTCCACGGAGATGCACTTGATCGACACCATTGAGCCTTCTTACATACAGCTCGTTATCCACGAACTGGTACATACTTATTGTCTGGTTATCTTCTCTATTTCTTACGGGTCGTCGGAAGTTCTCGGTTTGCAAAAGCAGACGATCTGCTGCGCCCATGCGGAGCTTGGGGCTCAGCAGCAGGACTAGAGGCATGAGGGGGCTGCGGGAACCTCGGCTTCTCTGCAGAACCTCTGGCTCTGCCGGGCTGAAAACCCCGGCAAGCTCGCCGGGCGAGGCTTGTCGGGAACACTTGCTTCAAGCTGTCTGATTCGAGGATCTGCGAGGAGCAAACTGTTCCTCGGCGTTACAGTCGTTGATCTTGGGGACCTTGGCGGTGACCTCGGGGAGACCCGCCCGGCAAGTAGTCGCTGAGACCAACTTTCTCTTCTTGGACTGCCCAATTGATGGCGTGGCGGATGGTTGAGTCAGCTTGAGCAAGAAGGTCCCGGTTCCTGAGTAACTTCATGAAGCACACTTTGAAAGGCCATCCGCGATTTCATTACGAGCTCTCGGGGCGTGCTCCATCGCAAACCTTCAAAGCGCTCCTCAAGCTTCCTCACTTCATTGACATAAGCTTCCATCAAAGGGCTCGATAGCTCTTGTTAACTTGCGGACCACCTGGCGAGAATCTCCCGCACAATCAACTTCACGATCCCAAGTTGGCGCAATCCACGAGGCGGCGAGCAAACCTTCATATTCAGCGGTGTTGTTTGTCGCTTGCTCTCTTGGGTAGTGCATCTGGATAACATACTTGAGGTGCTCTCCGGTGGGCGCGATGAGTACCACTTGGCACCGGCGCCTGCAGCGAGAAGGCACCATCAAAGTACATTACCCATTCACTTGTCGCTTCTTATGCAGGTGTACTTGTTTCTTGGACTTCTTCATCGGGCATTGGGGTCCACTCTGCTATAAATTCTGCCAAAGCTCGGCTCTGTATGGTTGAAGTGCTTTCAAACTTGAGTCCAAAGCTCGACAGCTCGGTGCCCACTCAGCGATCCTGCTGTTGCTTACGGGTTGTGCAATATCCTCTTGGTGAGCGAGTGACCTTTGTTATCTCGTGTCCTGGAAGTAATGGCGCAGCTTTCTCGAGGCCATGAGGAGGCGAAAAGCAACTTTGCACACAGTATCTTGATCTAGCCCCACGGAGAAGGAACTCACAAAATACACTGGGCGCTGCACCATCTTCTTCCGCACCTCATCCTGTTCTGCTGTGAGTTGTCCTTGTCGGGGCGGAGCTTGTCGGAGCAGCCCCACGCTCGTCATTTGGACTCGCTTGCGGTGGTGTAGCCTCCTCGTCGGACTCCTCTCCGCTACTAGCAGCACTAACCACCTGGTTGGTTGCCGCTAGTACTGCAACAACTTCTTCCGTGGTCTAGGTGCGACAAGTATTGGGGTGGAGGATAGGTACCGTTCAAATCCTGCAGCGCTGCCTCCGCTTCGGAGTCCACTTCATGGGACCTGCCTTCTTCAAGATTTTGAAGAAAGGTAGAGGCGCGTTCTGAACTTTGAAATGAACCTCTTGAGGCAGCCACACAACCTGCAAGCCTTGACATCCTTGACTCGCTTGGGGCTTGATCTGCTCAATGGCTTTAATCTTGTCGGGGTTGGCTTCAATCCCCTCTGTGACACAAAGAACCGAGAAGTTTGCGGAGGAACTCCAAAGCGCACTTCTCGGGGTTCAACAAAAACTGTATCTTGCGCGAGGTTCTGAAATGTCTCTTCCAAATCTTGAATCAGCGTATCCTTGCTCTTGCTCTTCACCACGATGTCATCCATGTAAGCCTCTACATTTACGTGGATCTGTGGCTCAAAAGCGTATACACTACCCTTGCAAATGTTGATCCTGCATTCTTGAGTCCAAATGGCATGCGTATGAAGCAATAAGTGCCACATGGAGTGATAAATGCGATCTTCTCTTCATCCTCTTTGGCCATAAAGATCTGGTGATAGCTGAGTATGCATCAAGAAAGCAGAGTAGCTCACATCCGGCAGTGGAGTCAACAATCTGGTCAATGCGCGGCAAGGGGAATGGATCCTTGGGACATGCTTTATTCACATCGGTGAAGTCTATACACAGCCTCCATTTCCCGTTGGCCTTGCGCACGACGACTGGGTTTGCTAACCACGTCGGATGGATCACACCTCTAACTAGGCCTGCTGCCTCTAGCTTCTTGATTTCTTCGTTGATGAATTCTTGGCGCTCCACGGCTTGCTTCCTCACTTTTTGCTTGATGGGCCGTGCATGAGGGCAAACAGCAAGCTTGTGCTCAATCACCTTCCTGGGAACACCGGGGATGTCAGATGGTTGCCATGCAAACACATCGACATTCGCCCATGAGGAAGGCAGCAGCGGCGCTTTCCTATTTCTTTGTCAAGTGTGGCGCGATGGTGAAGGTACCACCGTCTGCCGTCCTTCTTGGCGGACACCTTCTTGGTTGCGGCGGGCGGCCATTCCCTTTTACTCTTGTCGGTGGAGCTCGGCGGGGCGTCCTCGGCAGCGCAGCACTCGAAGAGGTGCGGTTGCGGAGTGGGCCCGGAGCACTGCGGACTTGGTCTTCGTCTTCTTCCCCGGGAGCTTCGGCGGCAAGTGTATTCTTATCGGCGCAGCTGCGCATCCGGTAGATCTTGTCGGTGCAGATAAGCGCATCTTTCTTGTCGCCGTGGGCGGTGATGGCGCTTATCGGCCCGGCATCTTGAGTCGTTGTAAGCATAATGGGAAGCTGCCATGAACTTGGCGAGGCGGGGCGGCGAGTATTCCATTGTATGCAGCGGAATATCGGCGACGTCGAAAGTGATCGCTCGATCCTGAAATTGAGCTCCCGCCAAAGGTCACCGTGAGTGATCTTTCCTTGGGCTTGCTCCGTCCGGGTTGATTCCTTTTAAAGAACCGGTCTCTTGAGCTCGCCATCTGGAATTTGGAGTTTCTTGATTACAGCAGAGGAGATCAAGTTCAGCCCGGCCCCGCCGTCAACCAACATTTTGGTGACCTTGAGGTTGCGGATGGTGGGCGAGACCAGCATCGGCAAGCACCCGACCGCGGTGGTGCGGTCAGGGTGATCCTCAAGATCAAAAATGATGGGCGTGCTAGACCATTTGAGGAGCTGCTTGCGACTCCACAGGCGGCTCCGCTGCATTCACCTCACGCACCTTTGCTTTAGGCTGGCGGTGGGAGGTGTCTTGAGGCGCCACCGTCGGCGCCTGAGACCTCCGTGGCCTTGGAACTCCTGCTCGCTGTTATCCTCATCCTCCATGTCTTCGTCGTCGTCTTCTTCATCCTTGTCGCGGCCCCGGGGAGGTCGATCACCTTGCCGCTGCTTGGCCTTGCCGCGGTGTCCTCCCCGGCCACTGAACAGCCGCTTCTTGCTCGGTTCTCCTCCGCCACCTTGGGCCTTCTCCTTGTCGCGCCTCTCGTACTCAGCTTTTTGCTGCTCGGCGAGATACTCGGCGCGCTTGCGATTGGAGAGATCGTGGCCTTTAGTGCGGTGGATTTTGCTTGATATTGCTTGCCGAGCCGCCGTCTGCTCGTCGGCTGCGCTCTGAGGCAGGCTCCTTGCGAGGAGCCGCAAGCCTGTGTTTGCTTAGCGGGAGCCTCCTTGCGGACTTCTCGGCGGCAAGCACCTCTTTATTGTTCTTCTTTTGGTTGTTCGCGCGCGGCTCTTCTTTCTTAGGCGGCGTCGTCTGTCGCTTCCTCCTGCGCTTGACATCCTCCCGAGAGTCTCCTCCCCTCTTCAGCGTCGCCTTCTCAACCGAGCATAGAGCTCGTTGACATCCCGAATCTTGGTCATCGCCATCTCTTCACGCATGCGGCGATTCGCGCGTTACGGTGGAGCAGCGATAACATGGCGAGGTGGACATCGAGGATGTTGTGTTGCACACGGTGAAGCGTTGGATATACTTGCGCAGGATTCTCCTTCATACGGGCCAAAATGTGGAATCGCTCTCTGGCCGTGGGGTTTGTGGCCCCGGTGAAGGCGCCAACAAAGCGATGGCAAAGTCTGCCCAGAAGAAATGGAGCCTTCCGGCAAGTGCATAAGCCAAACGAGCGTTCGGCTTAAGCCTGGCGGAAATGGTTCGCCGAGAATCTTCTCGTCGCGCCCCGGCAGCTGCACCGCGATGGTGTGAACGAGGAATTCGAGGGTGCGTCTTGCCGTCGTACTTCTCCGATCGTCGGGCTTGAAATTCTTCATCTGGAGCCCTTTGGGCCGCGCGCGCTTTCGCGGGTGACGCAGGGCAACTGCCGCGTCTGACAAGTCGCTGGTTCACGGGAAGCGTCTTGGCGTCGGCAGCGTTCCAGCTCTGGTCGATTGTCGCCGAGCTTCTCGGCGGCGCTCGATAATGGTCCGGCGTCTTCTTATGCGCCGATCGTCGAGGACTGGCGTTGATCGTCGAGCCAGCGGATCCGGCGATGCCGTGGAGCCGTCGTCGGCGTTGTTCGGCGGCGGCGTCTTTTTGCCTGCGGCGGGAGTGCACGGTGGTTGCACCCCGCGGTCTTATCGCCGTCGGCCTTCGTCTTCTCAGCTTGCCGCGGCCGCGAGGTCGCCACTGCTGTGTAGTCGTTGTTGGCGAAAGCGTCGAGCTCTGGATGGTAGCCCTCGGTCTTGGCCTTGTCCGCCGTTGGAGAAGTCGAGCGATTGTGCCCTTGCGGCGCTTCTGCGGAGTGGAGGGAGCGAAGGCGGCGGTGCGAGGCGGGATATGCTCGGACTCAAACGAGGTTAGAAGGGCGAGGTCTGCCCGGCGCCGCCGCCTTGCTTGTGTCCGGACGGTGGTCGGAGCATCCCGCGAGCCTCGGTGTGCCCTTGCCCAGCGGCGGATACCACCTCCGTGGTATGGCCTTGCTGGGTTGTCGTGTCTTGAGATGGGCGCGGAATGTCCACGGAGACCGAGGCACGGTCATCCGTCTTGTCCTTGGATCTGGCGGCGCCCTTGAGTGTCCTCGCGGCGGCGACGCTCTTCGGCAACATCTCCTCCGCCCACCGTTGGCTCCGGTGGCGGCGGAAGAAAACATGAGCGGACTGCAACCTCAAAGCCTTCTTCTTGGGGCCATGGCGCAATTGTTGATGAAGTTCTTGATGAAGCTGGAGAGGTTGATGAAGAAGCGCGCCAGCGTGAGCGCGGATCAGGTCCGCACAACCTCGGCGCCCCTACTGGCGCGCCAAAGATGTCGGGAAACTGCCCGCCACGAACACCTATGGGACGGGCCCCTTATGCATGCGGTGCGAGGCGGAGGGAGCACGGAGAGCAGATCGTGGCGAGCACGCGGGCAGTTTTACCCGAGGTTCGGAACGCGATGGGCGTAAACCCTACTCCTGCTTTGGTTTGTATTGAGCTCGGGAGCTTGAGGAGCTGATGGCAGCTACACGGCGAGAGTTGCGAAGGTTTGAACCCCGAACCCCCACGTTGTGCATGGGCCTCCTTTTATAGTGCAAGGGTCACCGGCAGTGTCAGCGTAGGAGAAAGGGTAAAAATGTAAAAGAGGTGGTAGTTGGAGCAGTCTTGGGAACAGTGGAGCTACGGTGCGTGAGCAGTGGTTGCTACCTACTTTGTGATGGGGACAAGGGCATTTAATGCCCGTCGCCGTCGACCCCAAAAGCTCCGCCCTTGTGTCTCCGTCGCCACGGCGATGGATCCACCGCCGTGGAGTGCCACCGTGTCCCCAGGCTGCACTGACCATCCGCCCGCGATCCTGGAAAGGCCCAGGCGGCGTGTGGGCTGATGAGGCTGGGCCTTGAGCACCTGGCGCAACCTTGCGGACCGGGAGCTTGCCGGGCTCTGTAGCTATCGCTCCCGGGCCCTCGCCGGGCGCATATAGCGCCGGCGTGTCTTCTATGATGTAATCTTCTAGTCTTCTGGCGAGCTCCTCTTGCGGGGCCTTGCGTGAGTGATATAACCTTGAGCACAGAGCGGCCTTCCCGGCAAGTTCCGCTTGCCGAGTCTCGATCTTACATCTTGTATACTTCGTTTTTGAATGGTTTGACATGGAGCAGGAAGGTTTTCGGTGAGCACGTGGTAAACCCTGCAGGAAGCTGCAACCGCCCGTGCACAAGTTGAAGTCTTGAGGTACCCTACCTTAGCTCTACCGACACTTTGTATTTGATGAAATGTTGCAGCGGGCAACCTTGGGCCATAAGATACATGTAACAGGAGCTGGAAGCTTCATAGCATTGTACAAATTTATCTTGCGATAAATTACAGTACGTACTAGTACTATACTAATACTTCCTCCATTCCTAAATATAAGTCTTTGTAGAGATTTCACTATTAACCACATGCGGATGTATATAGATGCATTTTAAGTGTAGATTCATTCATTTTTTTCCGTATGTAGTTCACCTACTATAATCTCTACAAAGACTTATCTACTAGTAATAGCTAGCCCCCACTACTAGGAATTCTCTATCCTCTCCTTGAGCCACATCATCAAAATTGACGTAGCCGTTAGATGAAGTAAATCAGTCATAATAGCCATCTGATCTAGACGTTGAGAGGCTCCGCACTAAGCCACATGCTAGCATGCAGAAATACCGTGGCACATGCATGTGAGTGGGTTTTAAATCACATCAACATGTCTGCATGCAAGCATGCACCGGTAGCATGCATGTAAGTGAGCTTTTAAGTCCCATTAACATGTCAAAAAGAAAAATATAATCCCATTATGCGATAGGAGTTGGCTGATCTTTTTTCCTTCGTGGGATGATTTAAATGATGATGGGAGTTTATTAAGTTTGGCTACCACATTTGTCATGCGGTTATAGATTTTTTAGTCCTATGAAATCGATAATTTTGTTGAGAGAGATATACGCTGTTCATGACAGCGGCGAGGACTCATCTAGTAATATTTAGGAACGGAGGGAGTACTATGTAAAGAGTTAGGTGTGGCACGATGATAGTGTGAGGTGGGCCATGTAATCACTGAGCCTGCATGCTTTCACTGCTCTTGCACTCCTTCGCTGTAAGAATGGAGAAAATTGTAATCTACTACCTCCTTTCGGCGAAAGCGTGGGACATCCAGCAGTCCTACCACCTCAGTAATAAAGAGCAATGAGCCGTCAAATCACATAGACCCAGCAGTAAGTTGGACGGACGAAGCAACCATCACTCTTGCGCTAGTGAGAGGTCGCGTCCGCTCTGCCCGGGCATGAATGCGGCACCGATTCTTGGGAGCGGCGCTGACCGTTTTGGGCAGGAAGCGCGTGCGGGCGATGGAGGGTCTTTGGGTGGGCCAGGCTAGTCAGGAGCGGGCGTGGCAGCTGTCCGCATGTCCCTACCGGAAACGCCCGGAAACGAAAGGATGCACCGACTCTCACGGCTAAAATCGTACAATACACACCATATCTCTGTAGGAGTAGGTCGATGTGACTCACTCTCTAACACACAGATGTTGTTAAACACACACACGTACAAGCACGCACCTTGGTCCCGTTGCACCTTCTAACGTGACTTATTACACCTAGACGGAGGGAGTAGTAAGTATACGAGATACGGTGGTGTTGGAAATATGCCCTAGAGGCAATAATAAAAGTATTATTATATTTCCTTGTTCATGATAATTGTCTTTTATTCATGCTATAACTGTATTATCCGGAAATCGTAATACTGCGTGTGAATACAAAGACCACAATATGTCCTAGTGAGCCTCTAGTTGACTAGCTCGTTGTGATCAGCAGATAGTCATGGTTTCTGACTATGGACATTGGATGTCGTTGATAACGGGATCACACCATTAGGAGAATGATGTGATGGACAAGACCCAATCCTAAGCATAGCACAAAGATCGTGTAGTTCGTTTGCTAGAGCTTTTCCAATGTCAAGTATCTCTTCCGTAGACCATGAGATCGTGTAACTCCGGATACCGTAGGAGTGCTTTGGGTGTATCAAGCGTCTGGCGTAAGCGGGTGACTATAAAGGGGCACTACTGGTATCTCCGAAAGTGTCTATTGGGTTGACACGGATCGAGACTGGGATTTGTCACTCCGTGTAAATGGAGAGGTATCTCTGGGCCCACTCGGTAGGACATCATCATAATGTGCACAATGTGATTAAGGGGTTGATCACGAGATGATGTGTTGCGGAGCGAGTAAAGAGACTTGCGTAGCGAGATTGAACAAGGTATCGGTATACCGACGATCGAATCTCGGGCAAGTAAAATACCGCTAAACAAAGGGAATTGTATACGGGATCGTTGAGTCCTTGACATCGTGGTTCATCCGATGAGATCATCGTGGAACATGTAGGAGCCAACATGGGTATCCAGATCCTGCTGTTGGTTATTGACGGAGAGCGTCTCGGTCATGTCTACATGTCTCCCGAACCCGTAGGGTCTACACACTTGAGGTTCGATGGCGCTAGGGTTATAAAGGAAGCTTGTATGTGGTTACGAATGTTGTTGAGTCCGGATGAGATCCCGGACGTCACGAGGAGTTCGGAATGGTCGGAGGTAAAGATTTATATATGGGAAGTCTGTTTTGGTCACGGAAAAGTTTGGGGTTTATCGATAGCGTCTGGGACCCAGGGAGGTCCGGGGTCCACCAAGTGGGGCTACCTGCCCGAAGGCTGCATGGGCCAAGTGTGGGAGGGACCAGCCCCTAGGTGGGCTGGGGCGCCCCCACCAAGGCAAGGCGTGGGAAGTGGGGAAGGGGCAAACCCTAGTGCAGATGGGCCCTAAGGCCCACCCTGGGTGCGCCTCCCCCTCTCTCCCCCTCTGGCCGCCACCCAGATGGGATCTGGGGGCTGGCCGCCGCCCCCTAGGGGTGGAAACCTAGGTGGGGGCGCAGCCCCCTCTTCCCCTATAAATAGTGAGGCCTAGGGGCTGCCCAGAGACACACAAAATACACGTGATTCGATCTCTGCCTTTGGTTGCAGCCCTCTCCTCTCTCCCAAGTACTCCTCCTCTCCCATGGTGCTTAGCGAAGCCCTGCTGGATTGCCACACTCACCCACCACCACCACGCCATTGTGCTGCTGCTGGATGGAGTCTTCCTCAACCTCTCCCTCTCTCCTTGCTGGATCAAGGCATGGGAGACGTCACCGGGCTGTACGTGTGTTGAACGCGGAGGTGTCGTGCGTTCGGCACTTGATCATCGGTGATTTGAATCACGGCGAGTGCGACTCCATCAACCCGTTCACTTGAGCGCTTCGCTCAGCGATCTACAAGGGTATGTAGATGCACTCTCCTTCTACTCGTTGCTGGTCTCTCCATAGATAGATCTTGGTGACACGTAGGAAATTTTTGAATTTACGCTCGTTCCCAATGATGGCATCATGAGCTAGGTCTATTCGTAGATTCTTTGCGAGTAGAACACAAAGTAGTTGTGGGCGTTGATGTTGTTCAATATGCTTACCGTTACTAGTCAATCTTGTTTGACGGTATTGTGGGATGAAGCGGCCGGACCGACCTTACGTACTCTTCGTGAGGCGAGTTCCACCGATTGACATGCGCCGTGCATAAGGTGGCTAGCGGTGCCGATCTCTCCCACTTTAGTCGGAGCGGATTCGATGAAAAGGGTCCTTATGAAGGGTAAATAGCAATTGGCAAATCACGTTGTGGTTTTGCGTAGGTAAGCGTTCTTGCTAGAAACCCATAGCAGCCACGTAAAACATGCAAACAACAATTAGAGGGCGTCTAACTTGTTTTTGCGGGGTATGCTATGTGATGTGATATGGCCAAGAAGAATGTGATGAATGATATGTGATGTATGAGATTGATCATGTTCTTGTAATAGGAATCACGACTTGCATGTCGATGAGTATGACAACGGCAGAGAGCCATAGGAGTTGTCTTAATTTATTTTATGACCTGCGTGTCATTGAACAACGCCATGTAATTACTTTACTTTATTGCTAACGGTAGCCATAGTAGTAGAAGTAATAAGTTGGCGAGACGACTTCATGGAACACGATGATGGAGATCATGGTGTCATGCGGTGGCGATGATGATCATGGAGCCCGAAGATGGAGATCAAAAGGAGCAAAATGATATTGGCCATATCATGTCACTATTTGATTGCATGTGATGTTTATCATGTTTATGCATCTTGTTTACTTAGGACGACGGTAGTAAATAAGATGATCCTTACAAAATTTCAAGAAGTGTTCTCCCTAACTATGCACCGTTGCTACAGTTAAGTCGCTTCTAAGCACCACGTGATGATCGGGTGTGATGGATTGTTATGTTCACATACAGCGGGTGTAAGACAGTTTTTTACAGCGAAAACACTTAGGGTTAACAGCGAGCCTAGCATGTACGAGACATGGCCTCGGAACACGGAGACCGAAAGGTCGAGCATGAGTCGTATGGAGGATCGATCAACATGAAGATGTTCACCGATGATGACTAGTCCGTCTCACGTGATGATCGGACACGGCCTAATTGACTTGGATCATGTAATCACTTAGATGACCCGGAGGATGTCTATCTGAGTGGGAGTTCATAAGATGAACTTAATTATCTGAACATAGTCAAAAGATCTTTGCAAATTATGTAAATGGCTCGGCGCTTTAGTTCCTTGTTTAGATATGTTCCTAGAAAATATAGTTGAAAGTTGTGATGGCGATTATGCGGACGATGAAAGCTTATGTCCTTAATGCACGCTCGGTGTCTTTGAACCCCAAGCGTCGTTTGTGGATGTTGCGAACATCGGACATACGCGTTTGATAACTACGTGATAGTTCAGTTAAGCGGTTTAGAGTTGAGGCACCAAAGGCGTTTTGAAGCGTCGCGGAACATATGAGATGTTTGAGGGCTGAAATTGAGATTTCAGGCTCGTGCTTACGTCAAGAGGTATGAGACCTCGGCGATTTTCTTAGCCTGCAAACTAAGGTAGAAATGCTCAATCATTGAACTTGTGCTCAGATTATGCGAGTGCAACAATCACTTGAATCGAGTGGGATTTGATCTTCGGATGAGATAGTGATGTTTCTCCAAAGTCATAGCCACCAAGCTGCTAGAGCTTCGTGATGAACTATAACATATCGAGGGATAGATATGATGATCCTTGAGGTATTCGCGATGTTTGACACAGCGAAAGTAGAAATCAGAAGGAGCATCAATTGTTGATGGTTGGTGAAACCACTAGTTTCAAGAAGGGCGAGGTAAGAAGGGATACTTCATGAAGCGGCAAATCAGCTGCTGCTCTAATGAAGAAACCCAAGGTTGAACCCAAACCGAGACTAAGTGTACGTAATAAGGGAACAACCTTTGGGGCGGAATTACCCTAGATACTTGGTAGATGAGAAGGCTGGAAAGGTTGATAGAAGTATATTGGATATACATTATGTTAATGTGTACTTTACTAGTACTCCTAGTAGCACCGAGGGTATTAGATACGGTTCGGTTGCTAAGTGTTAGTAACTCGAAATAAAAGCTACGGAATATCGGAGACTAGCTAAAGGTGGTGACGATATGTGTTGGAAGTATTTCCAAGGTTGATGTGATCAAGCATCATACGCTCCCTCTACCATCGAGATTTGGTGTTTGCGTTGAGCATAGACATGATTGGATTATGTGCATCGCATGTCTGATTATTCATTTAAGGAGAATAATGGTTACTCTGTTTATTTGAATAATACCTTCAATGGTCTTGCACCTAAAGCGAATGGTTTATTGAATCTCGATCGTAGTGATACACATTTTCATGCCAAAAGATATAAGATAGTAATGATAGTACCACTTACTTGTGGCTTGCCATGTAAGTCATATTGGTATAAAAGCATGAAGAAGCTCCATGTTGATGGATCTTTGGACTCACTCGGTTTTGAAAAGTTTGAGACATGCGAACCATGTCTATTGGTATATCGCATGAAGAAACTCCATGCGGATGGATCGTTTGGACTCACTTGATTTTGAATCACTTGAGATATGCAAATCATACCACATAGGCAAGATGACTGAAAAGCCTCGGTTTGATAATATGGAACAAGAAAGCAACTTGTTGAAAGTAACACATTTTGATGTGTGTAGTCAATGAGTCTTTGAGGCATCGATGAATATCATTATGTTCTTACTTCACAAATGATTCGAGTAGATGTAGAGTATATTTACTTGATGAAACACAAGTCTGAATTATTGAATGGTTCAAGTAATTTGAGTGAAGTTGAAGATCATCGTGACAAGAGGATGAAATGTCTATGATATGATCATAGAGATGAGTATCTGAGTTCTGAGCTTTGTACGCAATTAAGATATTGTGAAATTGTTTCACAATTAATACCGCCTGGAACACCATAGTTTGATGGTGTGTCCGAACATCATAGTTGCACCCTATTGGATATGGTGCGTACCATGATGTCTCTTATTGAATTACCACTATCGTTCATGGGTTAGGCATTAGAGACAACCACATTCACTTTAAATAGGGCACCACGTAATTCCGTTGAGACGACACCGTATGAACTATGGTTTAGAAACCTAAGTTGTCATTTCTTAAAGGTTTGGGGCTGCGGCGCTTATGTGAAAAAGTTTGAGGTTGATAAGCTCGAACCCAAAGCGGATAAAATGCATCTTCATAGGACACCCAAAACAGTTGGGTATACCTCCTAATTCAGATCCGAAAGCAAAAGGGATTGTTTCTTGAATCGGGTCCTTTCTCGAGGAAAAGTTTGTCTCGAAAAGTTGAGTAGGAGGATGGTGGAGACTTGATGAGGTTATTGAACCATCACTTCAAACAGTGTGTAGTAGGGCACAGAAAGTTGTTCCTGTGGCACCTACACCAATTGAAGTAGAAGCTTATGATAGTGATCATGAAACTTCGGATCAAGTCACTACCGTACCTCGTAGGGTGACAAGGATGCGTACTACTTTAGAGTGGTACAGTAATCCTGTCTTGAAGGTCATGTTGCTAGACAACAATGAACCTACGAGCTATGGAGAAGCGATGGTGGGTCCATATTCGACAAATGGTTAGAAGCCATGAAATCGAGATAGGATCCATGTATCAGAAGAAAGCATGGACTTTGGTGGACTTGCCCGATGATCGGCAAGCCATTGAGATAAATGGATCTTTAAGAAGAAGGCGGACGTGGACGGTGATGTCACCATCTATGAAGATCGACTTGTGGCGAAGAGTTTTTCACAAGTTCAAGGAGTTGACTACGATGAGATTTTCTCATCCATAGCGATGCTTAAATCCGTCGGAATCATGTTAGCATTAGCTGCATTTATGAAATTTGGCGGATGGATGTCAAAAGCGAGTTTCCTTACCAATTTTCGTAAGGAAAGGTTGTATGTGATACAATCGAAAGGTTTTGTCGATCCTAAGGATGCTAAAAGGTATCTGGCTCGGCGATTCTTCTAAGGACTGGAGTAAGCATCTCGGAGTTGGAATATGCACTTTGATAAGATGATCAAAGATTTTGGTTTATACAAAGTTTATGAGAAACTTGTATTTCCAAAGAAGTGAGTGGGAGCACTATAAATTTCGATGAGTATATGTTTTTGACATATTGTTGATCGAAATGATGTAGAAATTCTGGAAAGCATATAGGGTTATTGGAAAGTGTTTTCAATGGAAAACCTGGATTAAGCTACTTGAACATTGAGCATCAAGATCTATAATGATAGATCAAAATGCTTAATGGTACTTTCAAATGAGCACATACCTTGACATGATCTTGAAGGTGTTCAAGATGGATCGATCAAAGAAGGAGTTCTTGCACGAGTTGTAAGGTATGAAGTTAAGACTTAAAGCTCGACCACGGCAGAAGAGAGAAAAAGGGCGAATGTCGTCCCTATGCTTGACATAGGCTCTATAGTATGCTATCTTGTGTACCCTTAGGAAGTGTGCCTTGCCATGAGTCGATCTAAGGGTACAAGAATGATCGAGAATGGATCATTGGACAGCGGTCAAAATTGTCCTTGGAGTAAATAAGGACATGTTTCTCAATTATGGAGGTGATAAAGAGTTCGGCATAAAGGGTTACGTCGATGCAAGCTTTAACACCTATCCGAGTGACTCGAGTAGCAAACCGGATCGTATAGTGGAGCAACCATTTGGAATAGCTCCAAGTGGGCGTGGAAGCGATATTTACAATGTGACCTAAAAATTTGCAAAGCACACACGGACTGAAAGGTTCGGACCGTTGACTAAAACCTCTCTCACAAGCAAAACTTGATCAAACCCCGAACTCATTTGATGATGTTGGTCACATGGCGATGTGACTGTCAATGTTAAATCACATGGCGATGTGAACTAGATTATTGACTCTAGTGCAAGTGGGAGACTGTTGGAAATATGCCCTAGAGGCAATAATAAAAGTATTATTATATTTCCTTGTTCATGATAATTGTCTTTTATTCATGCTATAAGCGTATTATCAGGAAATCGTAATACGTGTGAATACAAAGACCACAATATGTCCCTAGTGAGCCTCTAGTTGACTAGCTCGTTGTGATCAGCAGATAGTCATGGTTTCTGACTATGGACATTGGATGTAGTTGATAACGGGATCACATCATTAGGAGAATGATGTGATGGACAAGACCCAATCCTAAGCATAGCACAAAGATCGTGTAGTTAGTTTGCTAGAGCTTTTCCAATGTCAAGTATCTCTTCCTTAGACCATGAGATCGTGTAACTCCGGATACCGTAGGAGTGCTTTGGGTGTATCAAGCGTCTGGCGTGGCGGGTGACTATAAAGGGGCACTACTGGTATCTCCGAAAGTGTCATTGGGTTGACACGGATCGAGGCTGGGATTTGTCACTCCGTGTAAATGGAGAGGTATCTCTGGGCCCACTCGGTAGGACATCATCATAATGTGCACAATGTGATTAAGGGGTTGATCACGGGATGATGTGTTGCGGAGCGAGTAAAGAGACTTGCGTAGCGAGATTGAACAAGGTATCGGTATACCGACGATCGAATCTCGGGCAAGTAAAATACCGCTAAACAAAGGGAATTGTATACGGGATCGTTGAGTCCTTGACATCGTGGTTCATCCGATGAGATCATCGTGGAACATGTAGGAGCCAACATGGGTATCCAGATCCGCTGTTGGTTATTGATGGGAGAACGTCTCGGTCATGTCTACATGTCTCCCGAACCCGTAGGGTCTACACGTAAGGTTCGATGGCGCTAGGGTTATAAAGGAAGCTTGTATGTGGTTACGAATGTTGTTGGCGTCCGGATGAGATCCGGACATCACGAGGAGTTCGGAATGGTCGGAGGTAAAGATTTATATATGGGAAGTCTGTTTTGGTCAGGAAAAGTTTGGGGTTTATCGGTAACGTCTGGGACCACCGGAGAGGTCGAGGATCCACCAAGTGGGGCCACCTGCCCCGAAGGCTGCATGGGCCAAGTGTGGGAGGGACCAGCCCCTAGGTGGGCTGGGCGCCCCACCAAGGCCCAAGGCGTGGGAAGTGGGGAAGGGGGCAAACCCTAGGCGAGATGGGCCTAAGGCCCACCCAGGTGCGCCTCCCCTCTCTCCCCTCGGCCGCCACCCGGATGGGATCTGGGGGCTGGCCGCCGCCCCTAGGGGTGGAAACCTAGGTGGGGCTCAGCCCCTCTTCCCTATAAATAGTGAGGCCTAGGGGCTGCCCGAGACACCACAGAATACCGTGATTCGATCTACGCCTTTGGTTGCAGCCCTCTCCTCTCTCCCAAGTACTCCTCCTCTCCCGTGGTGCTTAGCGAAGCCTGCTGGATTTCCACACTCATCCACCACCACCACACCATTGTGCTGCTGCTGGATGGAGTCTTCCTCAACCTCTCCCTCTCTCCTTGCTGGATCAAGGCATGGGAGACGTCACCGGGCTGTACGTGTGTTGAACGCGGAGGTGCCGTGCTTCGGCACTAGATCATCGGTGATTTGAATCACGACGAGTACGACTCCATCAACCCCGTTCACTTGAACGCTTCCGCTTAGCGATCTACAAGGGTATGTAGATGCACTCTCCTTCTACTCGTTGCTGGTCTCTCCATAGATAGATCTTGGTGACACGTAGGAAAATTTTTGAATTTCTGCTACGTTCCCCAACAGGTGGCACACTGACTTAAGTCGAATACGAGTGCCCAAAATTTGTGTGCATGTTATAATAAGGATTCACTTAAAATAGTACATGAGCGAACAGTGGGATCAATTGGACAGTGTTCTGGCGATGAGCGAGATGTGTGAGGTAGTAAGATACACATTGGCGCTTTTAATTTTTCTTATTAATTTGTTTGTTTCACCCTCTGACTGGTGGGACCCAACGTACTACGTGGAGAGAGGTAAGGTGACTAAGGCTGCATTATTTCTGCACCAGTGTGGATAGTCTTACCACCAAAGCCACATGACATGATTATGATTGAAATCCTAATGACTCCCACACACACACACAAAAAACACGGCATGCCTGTCACACGAATGCAGGAATGTATAGAAGGTTATTTTCCTCTCGTTGAACATAATGGGAGGGTTGTGTAGCTTGTTAGCCTGTTCGCTCATCAAACTTGTGGTCTCAGGTTCGATAGCTACACTTGAGCATAATTTTTGCCAGGAGGATTCTTTGACTGGTCAAAATGTTTTCTAGGGTTTGCACGCTTCACACTCTCTCTCCAGTATATATATACACGCTGGATCCTCGGCGCTTGTAGTTCTCTCTTCACACTCTCTTGCCCTCTCGGCTGGAGCCTCGGCGCTTGTATGTTGCTCTCTTCACACTCTCTCGCCCTCACAGATCTAAACAAGACTTCGTTGGCCTCTCTCTCCCTCACTTTGCTGCTCAAAGAGCCGGCGGGATCCGTCCTTGGGAAGGAAGGAGGCTTACTTATTTGTCACCGTCGTGAGGAGGAATCCACTACCGAGCTGCTGTTCACTTTCCACCAGTGGCGGGGGGAGGCCTCAGACCCTTCTTCTTCGCCACCGTCCGTCGCCCACGAACCACGCCCCAAGAACCTTAAGGTATATTTTACTTACTCCACATGCATTGCTCTAGCTGCATGTATACCATGAATCTAGGACGTGGTTCAAATAGGAAAGGAGTGGGGGAAAGTAGTGGGAAAAGTTGTATATAGCATGAATCTAGGACATGGTTCAAAGAGGAAATGAAGGGGGAAAGTTGTATCGCATGAATCTAGGATGTGGTTCAAAGAGGAAAGGAATGGGGGAAAGTAGTGGGGAAAGTTGTATTATATAAATCTAGGACGTGGTTCATAGAGGAAAGGAAGGGGCGAAAGTACTAGATCAAAAAGGAAAGGAAGGGACAAGGCTGTAGAGTTTGAGCAGGACTAGATTTGTTGCGCTCATATAGGGAAAGGTGTGTAAAGATAACAAAACTGGGACCAACGCAAATATGCTCCTTGGTTGTTTGTTCTTTGTTGCAACAGACTGTGCATGACCACAGTACTTCCGTAGATGCACATAGTGCTGGTGCGTCCACTATCCCGTGCAACTCATTAGCTGTTGTTAATCTATGGCCCTGTTTGGTTAAAAACTCCCTAGTCCCTACCTGCTTGGTTCCAGGGACTAAACATGGACTAGAGGTTATTAAATGACATGATAAAAGACCATGTTACCCCTAGTAATGAACTAACAGAAACAAGGTGCGATGCGTGGCAGGGGCAACTGTTGAAAAAAGTCCCAAAAAGACTCCCTCGGGGTCTTCTTTCTTTAGTCCCAAATGCCCACTTTTAGTCCTGAAAAGTCCCTCCTATTTGGTTTAGATGTGACTGACACGGAGTTTTTTTAGTCCCTACAAAAAAAATTCCCTGTAAGCAAACACCCTCTAATAATGCCGCTGGAAAATTGATGCAATGGCACAGTTAAAAGCAAACTACATGCTTAACGAATTTTATTGTTAATATAATCTCTATGTTTATATTAATCAATGCCACCATTTGAGAAATGCTACTGTCTTGCTTTCTTTCCCATTTAGATAAGGTAGATGCTTCTTTTTGTTGGCTTTTGTGTCATCCACCGTTATTGACCACTAATTGTTTCCTTTGCACCTCTGTGTAAACAGGTTATCTACTTCACCTCGTTGCCCTTGTGACCTTTTGTTGCCTTTGCACAAAACACTTTTGTTTTAAGAGTGTTTTGTGCAGTTCAACCAAAATATCACACCGACAATGTTGCTTGATTGCTTGATCTTAGTGGAAGCGCACAAGAGGAGATCTTACTTCCTATCCATTAAAGCTTAATTTGGTTCAGATCTTCTTCTTGTGAGTTGTTTGAATTCCGCATCATGAGACGTCAGTACTAGCCTTCTTTCACATGATTCTGAATTGTGCTTTCATATGTTGTGCAACTTGTACGATAATGTTGCTTGATTTTAGTGAACTGCATAAATGGAGACAAGACTTCCAACCTGTATGTGCACCGTTGAGGTAAGATAAGGATATCTCTGGCTGGCGGCTTTGTATTTTGCCACTTTCATCGAGAAATTAAGTTTAGTACTATACTTGTGCTCCCTAATTGACATGCCAAATCTTACATTGAAGGCGAAGCTTATGCATTATTGAGCGAAGTGATGAAGGGAAGAACAAGCGGAAGAAAAACAAAATCAACTCCTGTGGTGTAATGAAACCTTTGGGCTGTGATGACACAAGTAATGATATAGTTTTGCATCTTAATTTATTGCTATGGCTGGAACGAGCAATTGTTTTGCCACTAATTTGATGCCATATGTAATTATCTCTACTTGTGCAAACAAGGATCTTCTTTGAAGATACCATATATTTTAGTGGAACTGCCCAAGAAGATGTTGGAAACATTAAACTAATCGAGGAGTATATAGTAAGCATGGCCACCCCCGTAGATAGCAACAAATGGTTTCCTGAGAAGTGCTTCATCTGTATGCTGTACACAATCAGCCTCCTGACAAATGTTGGTATTCACCCACTGATTTCATCCATATGATTGAGCTTTGTCATCTCTATTGGTGTTGTGCTACTGTTTAGATACTGTCATGAAAAAGTGGTATTGTCCTTGAGAAGTGCTTTATATGTGCCATTTTAAATATTTCCTTTCCTTTTTTTCGAGCAAACAGGGATCATCTTCCTCTGAAGAAGAATATGGAGTACATGAAGTGACTAGTTCCGATTATGCCAGGATGAAGAAGCCCTGTCTATCTTCTCATCAGAAGGAGCAGTTGAAGGATGGTTACATTACTCCCCACAAGAACAAATTAACTTCATTTCGGAAGGGTGACAAATCTCCATTTTTTCTTTGTGATCCATGAGTACAATGTTGTTCTAGGATTCTTTACGGTGAGTTCCATTTTTCTAAAAGTGTGCTCTACATGGACAATGTATGTGCTGTTGAAGCTGTCAATTCATAGTACAGTTTTCTTTATACTAATCACTTTTTGTATTTGTGCAAGCAGGGTGCTTAGCTGGATTTCAGCAGGAACTGCACAAAATGTTCATGAATACATCGAATCATTCATTTCCACCACAAGAAAGGAGGTGACCATAAGTTCAAGGCGTTGCAACATATAAGGGCAAAATCATGCAAGCTACTGCGAATTTGGTTGATTTTGGTGGGCGCACAAAAGAACAAGCTGGTTTATTTGTACGAGGTGCCATGTCAATGTTGAACTGATGGCAAACCCTGCCCATTCCTGTCGTAGGCATTTGATATTTTGGAATGGGACAACCTAGTCAAATTTTGCTCATTGATTTTAGCAAGATATCGTCGATATTTTGAATGGGGCGCCCTTTCTTTGTCGGGCGTGACAATCAATTTTTCTTTATTCTTTAGTTGTGAAGTAAATATTGCCTCGACATGTGAGTCATTGAGATGCATAATCATCGATTGTTTTGAATGTTCTCTATGAATTGCCGGCTGTGTGTTTGATTTCAATGTCTGAACGCTAAAAGCTGCTCAAACTCTTTGTACTCCTTTTGTTCCTTTTACTATGCACATTATGAAAGTGCATACTTTTTTGTATAAGATTGGTCAAAGTAGAGATTGTCGCGGGGAGGCTGCCCGCCGCGGACACCTATGGGGCAGGGCCCCTTATGCATCTTGATGCGAGGCGGAGGAGGCCTGAGAGAGCGGATCGAGGCGAGCACGCAGGCGGATTTTACCCAACCGGAGCTCTCGGGAGAGATAAAACTCCTCTTGTTGCTTTGTGTTTCTATTCATTTCTTGCTCGGGAGGCGTGAGTGAGTTGTAGTGTTGAATGAGTGAATCAGCGAACCCCCTTCACGTTGTGCATGGGCCTCCTTTTATAGTGCAAGGGGTCACAAGCAGTGTCAGCGTGGGAGAAAGGGGTAAAAATGTAAAAGAGGTGGTAGTTGGAGCAGTCTTGGGAACAGTAAAGCTACGATTGCATGAGCGAGTGGTTGCTACCTACTTTTGTGATGGGGACAAGGGCATTTAATGCCGTCGCCGTCGACCCCAAAAGCTCCGCCCTTGCATCTCCGTGCGCCGCGGCGATGGATCCCCACCGTGAAGTGCCACCGTGTCCCCAGGCTGCCTGACCATCCGCCACGCGCCCAGAAGGCCCAGGCACGCGTGGTCGATGGCTGGGCGCGAGCACCTGCAATGCGACCCTCGGCAAGCACCTTGCCGGGTCTTGACCTGCGGGCAGGGAGCTTGTCGGGCTCTGTGACTTGTCGCTCCCGGGCCCTCGCCCGGGCGCGTATAAGCGCCGAGGCGTGTCTTCTAGGATGTAATCTTCTAGTCTTCTGGCGAGCTCCTCTTGCGGGGCCTTGCGTGGTGATGTAATCTTGAGCACAGGCGGCCTTCCGGCAAGCTCCGCTTGCCGGGTCTCGATCTTCGACTTGTATACTTTGTTCTTGAATGGCTTGATATGGAGCGGGAAGGTCTCCGGCGAGCGCGTGGTAAACCTTGCAGCGGGAAGCTGCCTTGCCCGTGCACAAGTTAAGTCTTGAGGTACCCCTACCTTAGCTACACCGGCAGTAGCCCGGGCTGGGCCACCTGCGGTGAAGCGCTGTTGGGCCAGGCCCAAAAGCGTGCTGCAGGCACCGCTGACCTGACACGTCGAATCCACTTCCACATCTGCGCATCCCCCAGCAAGACGCGTCGATTGCGGCGTCGTGGGAGACATGGGCGGCGCATGCGGTCATTAGGGCATCCACCCCCGTGATCGTGGTGCAGGGTGAAGTCACTTCACCCGTCGCTCCGCCCCGCACCGCCACGCGGCCCTCATGCATGGGGTGCGTGGGCGGCGAAAGTGGGAGACCGAGCCGTCCGCAGGCGGAGATGGCGAGTCGGCCCGCTCTTACGCCCTTCTCGCTTCTGATTAGCCGGCGGGCGGTTGAGCCCCCACCTCACCCTTTAAAAAGGCGGAAGGGGAGCACAATGGACTCGCACTTCCTCTTCTCCCTTCGTCTTGACTTCCGTTCTTCTTTACGCCATGGAAGGAGAAATCCGGTTCTTCAGCGGTGGTAGCGAGGGTCGCCTCAGCAGCGCACTTCTCCTATCCGCACCTGCGTGGCGGAGCCGCCACGAGAGGGAGAGGGAGGGGAGAGGCGGACGAGGCCGAGGGCGTGGTAGAGCGGTCGGGGAGAGGCGGTCGTGGCGGCGTGCCTCCCCGCCCCCTCCGTGACTCCGCCTCGAGGCGGTCCATCTTGGAGCGATCACAGGAGTTCTTCATCAAGCTGCGCCCGGCGCCTCGTCATCGCCTCCGGCTGCGGCCCGTTCGCGCGCGATGGAACGGATCCGCCCGAGGTGATGGAGTTGCACATGAGGGCTGTGGGATCAGCGGCACTCAAGTGAGTGTCGTGTCCCCAGCCCGGCGTGATATCGCCGACCGAGGGTGGAAGGCGTTCGCCGGATCCACAGCTTGGCGGGGTTTACCCTCCATTTCAAGTTAATGGAGGCGACCTTCTCGCCGTCAAGGTCTTGGGACTCGGGATCGGGCGAGATCTTTGTGTGGACAGCTCCTCCGATGCGAAGGTCCCTCCTCGGCGAGAGTGGCGAGGAGGGCGGCACATGGCGGCGAGGAGGATGGCGGGTCCGACTAGGCGTCGGCCGCTGCCTCGCGCGCCACCGGCGACCCCATCATCGGGGTCGCCGGCCTTCTGAACTCCCCGGGGCCGTCTCCTTGGGCGGCTGGCGTAGGGGGGCCGTGGAAGAGGAAGAGGGGTGGCGGCAAGGCCGTCAAATCGAATCTGAGGGCGAGCCCTCGGCAGCGTCTTGACGCCCCACCACCCGTCTTCAAGCTCGCCTCCGGCGCCTCCGTCTCCGCCAAGCTCTGGCGGCCCAGGAAGTTCTCTTGGTGTCTTCTGGCGCCGTAGCTCTCCTAGGCGCCCTTTGCCCTTCCGGCAAGCTTCTCTTGCCGGGGCCTCCTTGACCTACCTCTGAACTCTGAGCAGGAGAAAGCAGGAGGGGATTCTGAGCATCTTATCTTTCAATTTGTAAGCCCTCGGGCCTTAGTTGCATTTAAAACTTGTAATCCTCTCTATCATGTTTTCATCCTCTATGGACTTGTACTAAACTAGGATGTTTTAATGAAAAAAAGGGAATGCTTGCGGGTCATATCCTTTGCTCTGTTGTGTCTCTTGTATAATTTCCCCTCGCTTGAGGAACCTTGTCGGAGGAAGCACACTTCTTGAGTCGGAACATCAGCAGCCATTGGCGGTGCTGCTCCAACAAGAACCTTGCGGGGGCTAGTTGCAGCAAGACTTGTATCGTGGCGGACTCGAAGCGAATCAAGGGCGCAACTTAGCCACGACGCGGTCCTTCCATGCACAGGTCTTCCATACAAGGCCGGCGGTTTACGGGAAGAGCAGCGGTTTTGCATTTCCGATCCATAAGAGGATGCATGATGAGGATGAAAAACTTATCTGATATCACAGCCCCCAGCGACTCTGGCTTGCCGGGGATGAATCTCGTCGTTCGCAGCCCCCAGCAACACTGGCTCGCCGGGACCCAGGTGCTGGCGCTCCTTGCATCGTTCTTGCCGCTGGCATCGCAGCCCCCAGCGACCCTGGCTTGTCGCGGAGGGATCTTGGTACTCGCAGCCCCCAGCAACGCCGGTTTGCCGGGGCCCAGGTGCCGGTGCGCCCTTTTGCTCTTTCCTTGCCGGCTGTTATTCCAGTCATGAGAACAACTTAGACAGCGCTGTAATAAGTTACTTTTTGTAGCGTAACCGTGTTGGGCAGCGCAATGCCATGTTTCATCCTTTGTATGTTCATACTCTCGCTTTTAGGGAACTTGCGGCGCAAGCACACTTGCTGAGTCTTGAACATCAACAACCAGCTGGCGGTCTTGTTCGCACAAAACCTTGTCGGGCGATTGCAGCGCACTTGTATTGTTGAGCGGACTCGAAACAAAGCAAGGCATAACTTAACCATGACTTCGGCTCCTCCGCGCACAAGTTTCTCATACAAAGGGCGTCCCATGGCAAGGCTTGCTCGTTACATCCTCTACTTTACACCCTTTGTGCGCTTTGCCCTCGCTTCTAGGGAACTTGCGGGAAGGCGCCCTTATCGCGAAGCGCGAGTGCTGAACTAAAGCAGCCTGCTGGCCAAGGTCTTACCGGCAAGCAACCTTGCATGACGATCGCGCGCCTTAGCTTCTGGCGGGCTCAGCGAAGCAAAGGCGCGACACTCGTCGCAGCTCATAAGTCGTTAGCGTGCTCGGAAACGAAACAAGGGCGCGACACTTGTCGCAGCTCACTTAAACCGTTGAGCGTGCTCGAAAGCAAGATAAGGGTGCGGCTACCCACGGTTAGGTTCCTCCGCGCACAGGCTTTGCGTACAAAGGACGAACGCACGAGGAACATAACATAAAAAGCATGGAACTAAGGAGTGCTCTGTACAAAAGCTCGGACAACTTAGCTTTTCCATTCTTCTGCGATCCGGCAAGGCCGCACTTCTCCCTTGATTTCCTCCTTATGCGTTTCACCCTCACGCTTCGGGGAACACTGTCGGCAAACACACTTGCTGAGTCGCGGAACATCAGCAGCCATTGGCGGTGTTGCCTCCGGCAGGAAGGACTTGTCGGGCTAGTTGTAGCGCCTTCATCGTTGAGCGGACTCGAAGCGGATTAGGGCGCAACTTAGCCACGATTCGTCCCCTTTGCGCCTGAGTTTTCCATACAAGGTCACGGACTTTCAAGGACACGGCTCAAAAGTTTGAAACCGGCGCTTTCTTTGCTTTACTTGCGGTGGAGCTCGATGGCGCGTCCTCGGCGGCGGCGCACACTCGGGGAGAGTGCGCTTGCGGAGTAGGCACGAGCTGTTCTTGCGGGCTTAGTCTTTGGCGAGATCTGCCTTTGTTTCCTCGCACTTGCGGCGGAGCTTCGATGGTGCGTCCTCGGCAGCAGCGCAGCACTCGAAGAGTGCGGTTGCGGAGTGGGCCCGAGCACTTGCGGGCTTGGTCTTCGTCTTCTTTCCGGATTGGAGGGAGGCGGGGCGGCGGTGCGAGGCGCAGGATGTGCTCGGACTCTAACAGCGTTAGAAGGCGAGGTCTGCCGGCGCCTTCGCTTTGCTTGTGCTTTCGGACGGCGGTCCGGAACATCCCTTGAGCCTCCGGTGTGTCCTTGCCCGGCATGCGGATACCACCTCCCGTGGTATGGCGCTGCTGGGTTGTCGTGTGCTGAGATGGACGAGGTATGTCCACGGAGACCGAAGCGCGGTCGTCCGTCTTGTCCTTGGATCTGGTGGCGCCGCGAGTGTCCTCACCAGCAACCACCCCTCCGACGGCGTCCCCTCCGCCCACCGTTGGCTCCGGTGGCGGCGGATGAGACGCATGACGCAGACTGCAACCCAAGCCTTCTTCTTGGGGCCATGGTCAATTGTCGATGAAATCGCTGTGGCTGGAGAGGTTGATGAAGAAGCGCGCCAACGAACGCGGATCAGGTCCGCACAACCTCGGCGCCCCTACGGGCGCGCGAGAGATGTCGGGGAGGCTGCCCGCCGCGGACACCTATGGGGCAGGGCCCCTTGTCTGTGCGGTACGAGGGCGGAGGAGGCACAGAGAGCAGATCGAGGCGAGCACGCGGGCGGATTTTTACCCAGCTTCGGAGCTCTCCGGAGAGATAAAACTCCTACTGCTGCTTTGTGTTTCTATTCTGTTCTTGCTCAGGAGCGTGAGTGAGTTGTAGTGTTGAATGAGTCGAATCAGCCGAACCCCCCTTCACGTTGTGCATGGGCCTCCTTTTATAGTGCAAGGGGTCACCGACAGGTGTCAACGTGGGAGAAAGGGGTAAAAATGTAAAAGAGGTGGTAGTTGGAACAGTGCGGGAACAGTAAAGCTACGATTGCATGAGCGATGGTTGCTACCTACTTTTGTGATGGGGACAAGGGCATTTAATGCCGTCGCCGTCGACCCCAAAAGCTCCCCCCTTGCGTCTCCGTCGCCACGGCGATGGATCCACCATCGTGAAGTGCCACCGTGTCCCCAGGCTGCCTGACCATCCGCCACGCATACAGAAAGGCCCAGGCACGCGTGGTGCGATGAGCTGGGCCTTGAGCACACTGTGCGACCCTCCCGGCAAGCACCTTGCGGGTCTTGACCTGCGGGCCGGGAGCTTGTCGGGCTCTGTGACTTGTCGCTCCCGGGGCCTCGCCGGGCAGCGTATAAGCGCCGAGGCGTGTCTTCTAGGATGTAATCTTCTAGTCTTCTGGCGAGCTCCTCTTGCGGGGCCTTGCGTGGTGATGTAATCTTGAGCACAGAGCGGCCTTCCGGCAAGCTCCGCTTGCCGGGTCTCGATCTTCTGACTTGTATACTTTGTTCTTGAATGGCTTGATATGGAGCAGGAAGGTCTCCGGCGAGCACGTGGTAAACCTTGCCGCGGGAAGCTGCCACTGCCCGTGCACAAGTTGGGGTACTGAGGTACCCCTACCTTAGTACACCGACAGAGATACTTTGACTGCAAACAAAACTTGTATGCAGACTAGAAAGGACAGGAGGGAGTACATGTGAAACTGCTGCAAATGTGGTGATCACCACAGGAATAATGTTAAATGCGTATTGTTTTGCATGTTCATCCAATGCCGTGATCTGAATTGAACTAATCGAAATAAATTCATTCATACACGGTCGGATTTCATATAAACATGTCGTATTTCATTACATTTCATACATTCTTCAACTAAAAAGGGGTGTTTGTGGTGGCATGCATCTCCGAGATGCAGAGGCCGGGGGTCATCCTCCTTTTCGAAAAAAGTAAAAAGGTGTGCGCTGGAGGTATAATTAATTAAGCGAAGCTACCCTGTGTCCGCCGAGCGAGCAGAAGCTTGATGACTTAGCTGCAGGTGAGTTGCATGAATCGACATGTGGCTGTTGGGCCCTGCGTCGATCGACAAAGCGCACCAGCGATTAAGTAGAAGCAGCGTTCTTCTCGGCACAGACTCTCCGACTCCACGTCGCTGCCAAGAAGCTAACCGGCCGTCAATGGTCAACCCGCCTAGCTTGGATTCAGCCGGAGGGTAGCAGCGGTGGCCTTACTTGGACCCGAGCGGCGGCGACCTATCGTGTTCTACTCTTCCTCGTTTTCTGTGTGGCGCGACCTCGTTGGCAGTGGGGCGGGGCCTCGGCGGAGCCGGTGATGTCCTCTGTCTCGTTGCCGGCGAGCGGCGCCTCAGCGGAGCGGTGGAATCCCTCGCCCACGTTGCCGGCAGGGTGGGGCCTCGGCTGAGCTAGCGATGTCCTCTGCCTCGTTGTTGGCAGGGCAGGGCCGGCGGTGTCCTCTACCTCGTTGTTGGCACCGCTGGGCCTTGGCAGAGCAGGGCGCCGTCAGAGCCGGCATTGTCCTTTGCCTCGTCCTTGGTCTTGCCAAACAGTGCCTCGCCCGCTTCATCACCCTCTTTGCTAGCCTCTTCGTAGGCGGCCGCAGCCTCACCCACCCACATGCGGCACCGCCAGCGCTCGAGGCGGCCCTTGCGAGCGGAGAGGTACGAGTCGAGCAGCGCCTCCTGCTCCGCCCGCTCCGCGGCAATATGCTCCTCCGCCTGCAGGTGCTCCTGGAGGAGATGGTGGTTGTAGGCAGCTTCGACCGGCGCCTTCCGAAACTGCTCCTCACGCATCTACCTCACCCTGTCCAAATATTGGGCACGGGCCTCGCCGATGGTCATGGTGCAATGCACCAGCGAGGATGGCACGGAGGAGTGGGTTGGCGCCGGATCGTCGACTACCATGTTCTCCATTGGGACATCGTCGTCCTCCGGTTGCCTGCCGGCCAGCCGGTCGGCAGCAATGGCTGCCATCTCCTTGTGGTCCGTCGTCCACCCGTCCCGAAGAGCACTGGAGCACGAGGAAGCCATGGTGGGCAGTAGTGGTGTGGACAGGAGAAAGGGAACGGATGCGGATGACTGCGGCTATGGCCGGCGCAGCAGTTTATATAGCAATGGTGGGCGGGCGGAGGGACGGACGTGTGGCGTCGGAGTAGCCGCCTCGGCAACCGTGTATCATTAATGTGTGCGGCAGATGGACGGACGGATGGCACTTGTGTTGTTTGAAGGCGAAGCAATTACTGCACCGAAGCGAAGCGGCGCCGATTGTATTTAAAGCGGAAAGCGCTCGGCGAGGAGATTACTTTACTTGGATAGGATGACAATGGGGACCCACCAGGTCCATAGCCTCACGTCATAAGTGCCTCCTTATATATATATATATATATATATATATATATATATATATATATATATATATATATATATATATATATATAACTATAATTTATTTTGCTTCCTCCTGGTTTTGTGACATCACGGTCCCACAACATTGTCAACCTATGTACTCCCTCCTTTCCGGTTTATAGGGCTTATCTCAAAATTTTAGTTTTTCCATTTTATAAGGCTCAATTTGGTTGTTTTCCATCACATGTTCAGATTACAAGGTGCATTAAATCATTGCATGCAAGTATTCAGAGAAAATTTACCAATGCATGTACTTTATGCATGCATGCATTGCAATTAATGCATTGATAAACATAATTGTTTGAGGATAACTAGAGCATTAATTAGGTGCTTTTGCAAAACTACAAAAAGTATTCCACCACTCGCCATCTACCTTGATTGGTGAGATTTTTCAGGTGTGAGCACTGCAGAGTTGCACAAGAAGCGGCCGATAGCTGGGACCAAGCAGCTCGAGCAGTATTTTGTGTTTTTGAGGTGTGAGCACTGCAGAGTTTTTCGATGTTTACCCCAGATATTACTTTTTCTCCTCTCAACAACAATGAAAACATCGCTGCAGGTATTAACTGGGCGGGCTGTGGCCCGTCTAGCCCAGGCCAAATATCCAGCCCAAATATTAATTTTTTTCAAGCTGAAAATGGCTAGCTCAGCTATACTTTTTTTAGGAATACCCAGGCAAGGTCAAGTTGTTATTCTCCGCCCCGTTCGGCTGCAAATCTTTCCTAGGAGGGATGCATTAGGCTTACCAAGAAAATGGGCTTTAAGAAATAATAAATGGGATGTAATTATAAAAATTGGGTAGTAACTATAAAAAAATGCACCAAACAGTGATTACATTATAAAATATTATTTTTGAAATATTGAAAATTTTAATTTCATTAATTGTTGCGAGCGCAATGTTTCGTTGGATTTTTACGCAATATAAATTTATATTGAAATTGTATTTAATCTGACTTGAATTTTCGGGATAAAAATATTCGGATCCCTTCAAAATGTGGGAAATTTTATTGAATTCTGTTTTGAACGGTTGGTTGAAATGGGCTGTACTTTTAACAAAGTGTAAATGGGCTGTAGTAAATTCCATTAGAATTAAAAAATGGGATACACATTCTTACAAATCTCAAATGGGCTATAAGTTCTCTGCCACACACTTCTGGCCATACTAAGTTGACGTGTCCTCTAAAAAAACAGAGTTGACGCGTATGCAAGGCTTTGTGAACTTATAGTCAGCACACGGTTCTAGCAGCAGTGGCCGTTGGATATCCATCCAACGGATGCCGTGCTTCTTCTTCAATCTCGGATATTCTAGCTTCACCCGCCCAAAAAATGATTCCTCCCCCTGACATCTGGGGCGCACCGTTTCGGAAGCTGACCTATGGGCCTACTAAGTTGACGTACCAAGGGCTTTGTCAACTTAGTCAATATAAACGATTCTAGCTGCAGTGACCGTACGATGTCCATCCAACGGCCGTCGTGCTTCTTCAACCTCTGGTCTTCTTGATCCAGCCGCCCAAAGCAGCGCCGGTCGTGCCGCCTGCTCCTGCCTCCCATGGCCGGCTGTGCTGTCGCGGAGGCCTCACCGCCCCCTACTACTCCCACAGCTGGCCAGGCCATCCCTCCACTCACCCACACCCCCATTATTCTACGGCGACGGCAACGCAGCCGAACCAGTGAACCCTCGTACTCCTCCCCGCGTGTGCATCCACTGCCGCGTCTTCCCTGGCTCCGCGTCGTCCCCTTCCTAGGCCTCGCCGTCGTCCACCACCGTCAACGTGGTCAAGGATTGACTTCCATCGGACGTGGACTATACGTGGAGAGGCTGACAGCTGGGTCCACGGCAGCCTCAAGGAAGTGCCTCCTTATTACGCGCAAAATAATTATTCCTCCACCTGACAGCGGGGACCCACCAGACGGGCCACCGTATTTCGCGAAAAAAATGATTCGCCCCCGACTGTTGCGACCCACGAGTTACATCTTCACACACAAGGAAGTGCGTCCGGAAAAAAATGATTCGCCCCCCTGACTGCTGGGACCCACCAGCTACATCTTCGCACACAAGGAAGTGCGTCCGAAAAAAAACGATTCGCCCCCCAACTGCTGGGACCCACCAGCTACACCTTTGCATGCAAGGAAGTGCGTCCTGGCAAAAAAAATGATTCGCCCCCCTGACTGATGGGACCCAGCAACTACACCTTCGCATGCAAGGAAGTGCGTCCGGGAAAAAGAAAACAATTCGCCCCATTGCTGGGACCCACCAGCTACATCTTTGCATAAAGGAAGTGCATCCGGGCAAAAAGCGATTAAGCCCCTCATTCGCTGGGACCCACCAGCTACATTTTCACACGCAAGGAACTGCTTGACAGTCGGAACCTACCTGGTCGAAGCGTACGTAGCGTTGTCATTCTGGTCATGAACGTGTACATACATATATACTGGTCGATGTAGAGGCACGCACGTCTCGTAGTAGTGGCGCGTACATGTCGTAGTAGAGACGCGCACGTAGCATGTACACGTATGTACAGTGGCCAGGGTGCAAGAAAGAAAATACGGCCATGTACGTACATGGCTGAGTCAGAACGGAGAAACAGAGTCGTCGTCGCGTTCATGGGGAGGCAATGGAATGCGTCGTGTTCATCGGGATGCAACGGAACGCGTGGGAGCCAACCGGCTTGGACGAAACAGGCGATGGAAACGAGGCCTGGCGTACCGCACAACGGAGGAAACGGACCTCCTATGTTCGGAACGGTGTCCTGTTGATCGGGAGGGGTGTGGCGCGCCGCAAAACGGAGAAGCGGATCTCCTCTGATCAAAGCAGGGGTCTGTTGATCGGGAGGGTGTGGCGTGCCGCAAAACATCTGAAACAAACTTGTGTTGGATTACTCTGATCGAAGCAGGGGTGGGGTGTGTCGCACGCAAAAGCGGATTTAAGCGGACTTGTGTTGGGCGCTATGGTGAAAGCAGGGGGAGGGTGTGGCGTACCGCAGAACGAGACTCCACGGGATACTGTTCATCTCCACCGTCGACCTCCTCCAGCCTTCACGGGCTACCATCAACCTCCTCCAGCCTCCACGGGCTCCTGTTCATCCAGCCTCCACCGCGCGCTACTCCACCAGCTACTGTTCAACCACCCCTCCACGGGCACCCCTCCATTGTCTACTGTTCATCCAGCCCTCCACACCACGGGGTCATGTTCAACCACCCCTCCAAGGCCACCCCTCCACCGTCTACTGTTCATCCAGCCCTCCACACCATGGGTTCCTGTTCATCCAGAGGCAACGCCACCACTCACTATTCATCCACCCCCCCCCCCACCCGCAACACTCACTGTTCATCCAATCGATCGGCTTCAGTTAGCAGCAATAGCGAAGGAATTGCTCCATCGGGTTCAGTTAATAGCCATCGATCGATCGCTCGGGTTGATGTAGCGTAGCTGCAAAGATTCTGTCGCTTTCGGGTTGATTAGAGCCCAACGCCTCGCTTCGGGTTCAGTTAGAGCCAACGCCTCGCACGTGTATGATAGAAATACGCATCGCTCAGCCCCCGACCTCCCACCGTAACCGGCAACTCCCCGAAATTTTCCTCCCCCTCGCTTCTACCACGGTTTTTTCCGTCATGGACGACCCAAAGAATGTCATGCAGTTGCGTCTCTGGCCCGCCCAGGACGAAAAGCCCATTTTCTGTCATGACTTTTTGTCATACAAGTAGGAGCCCACCACATCTATGATGATACCCGGTTTTGTCACAATTATCGTCATAGAAGTGTCATATGTATGACAGGAAAAATATTCGTTCGGCCCAAAATGTCACGGATGTGTCTTTTTTTTGTAGTGACCAGTTCGGCTGCGGTGTGAGGCTGCCGTCGCCGCAGAATAACAGGGGGTGTGGGTGAGTTGAGGGATGCCCTGGCCAGCGGTGGGAGTAGTAGGGGGCGCTGAGTCCTGCGCGGCAGCACAGCCGGCCACGGGAGGCGGGAGTAGGCGGTCCCGCCGGCGCTGCTTTGGCATCTGGAGCAAGAAGATCAGAGATTGAAGAAACACGACGGCTGTTGCATTGACGTCCAACAGTTACGTCTGCTAGAATCGTTTGTTGACGTAGTATACAATAACTAAAAAAATCTTGCATACGCGTCAACTAAACAGGCCCACAAGTCAGACCACTCCCTCTTTTTTTAATAATTTATATATAGCTCATGGCAACTTCTTATGCAAATTATTGCAGTCGTTTTTTTGGTTGGCCAGGGCTAATTTCGCATATTTCTGTGGGTTCCAAATTATTTTTAATACCGAAATGTCGAGCCAGATTTAAAGTACTTTGAAAATATATTTAAATTAGGTTAATGCCCAGTGAAATAGGAATCTAAAAATGTGAAAAAAATCAGAAATTATAAAGTAATTGCCAATTTGTCATCTGTTTTTATATTTACATCCCATTTCATATTACTTTCAAGATTTGCAGGCATCTTGAAAGAGTTGCAACCATCGTATGTAGAAAATAAGTAGGCATGGATTGGGTATTCTTTAGAAAAAATAAACTTGGCTCATTTTCACAAAGAAACAATAGCTGGGCTGGTCACATGGTGAGCATAAAATATAAGCTGGCTAGGCGGGCCTGACCCGATTCAAACCCTGCTCCGTCTCAACAATACCAAACAAAAAAAATATTGCTCGAGTAGCTACGTCCCAGGTGTCAGCCGATCTTGTGCTGTTCTCTTGTGTACTGACTATATACGCTCACAATGTCGTGGGTCCTAGATGTCAGGAAAACACTAGGAGTAAGCATTTTATTTTTCCATACGCTGACGTGCTGGGCCCCTACTATCATCCTCTCCATGTACTTCTGCCGATTCCTGTTGTTTGTTGACCATGTTCACAACGCGAGAGGGTGGCGCTGCAGCGAGCGCACCAAAGAGCGTCGAGGACATCAGCGTTAACGATTTAGGAGACAGTGGGGCGGCGATACGTGTGCTGAGGCGCAGCTAGCCGTGGGAGGCGGAACCAGGCGGCTCCGCCAGCGCTGGTTTGGTTTTGGCGGCTGGAGGAAGACAGGACTGAACAAACACGATGCATGTAAAAGCAACAGAGTACTTAACAACCTTAACTAAAACCAGCGGGGCACTTAACAACCAAAGTGAAAGCAAGATGAGTACCTATCTGAGTTCAACGTACATAAAGCACGCCTCGAGCGGTGCTACTTTGCCTATAGTTAACCAAGGGTGAGGCCGCCAAGCCCTGTGACAAGGCCCAGGCGCCACCCAAGCATCCACAACCTTACGAAAAGCGGCTTCATCTCGCAACATGGTCAATAAACAGGATATTTGCTTTAGAGCCATGGAAAAGCATGAACATAATCTTCTGTCCTATTCTCCAAGATGGACGGGCCTTCATTATTTGAGACAACCCACGAATAAGTATCTTTTCACCTTAAAGGGGAATTGAGTTGGTCAACATAAATATCATGTTGTGACCAAGCGCAAGTCTAACCCGACCATGGTCAGGCATCTGTATAGGAATAATAGAACTCGGCAGTTCCTGTTTCAAGAAGATCACAACTGTAAAACTATGTATAAGCAATAGTTTATGAACAGCATATATAATAGAAAACAGCTCGTACCATAAGTTTCTCCACACAGTTGGACCTGTTCAACGAGTGCAACAGTGGCACACATATCCCACGTGGCCTTCCACCATTGAAACACCCCACAAGGACCTCAAGACGATCAATAAAGTGTAGGAACTTGTGGATGTCGATCCAGTCAACTTCAGTGCCATTAGTAACAGCCGAGTTATTACAGAGTAACAAACGAGTAGACTTCATAACTCTGAAAAAACCTACATGTGGCACCAATTATAAGAAAATATTAGTTAGAAGTAGCATCTTCGAGAGTGATTCGTTGCTACTTCTAAAGTTAAATTGTGATTAGTTAGACAAAATAGGTGCATTAAGAAGTAATCGAGGAAACATGCAAGAACCATATAAAAAACTAACATGGATGAACAATTGGAACGACATCGGGGTGGAAGATCGCAGTGAAGATGAGACCAGATTCTGCTATTTCCATCAACATTCATGCGCCAACTTTCAGCCTGTAACACTTGAGAAAGTTTATCCAAGTTCGGCCATAAAAAAGCAGCGATCTTCTTGGTTCATGAACCCAACTCGGAAGTAATATCCATGGATTGTCTTCACTGTGACCATTAAACTAGTGTATTCAGTTATGGCAAGGCCGAGCATCTTGAGTACATGTGTTCTGGCAGAGCAAATAATACACTGCAGGAAAAATAATATGAGAACACAACATGTTCAAAAAAACCCCACCCTCCCGGATAGAGAAGAGGATTCTAGGAATATACTGTGCGCGTTTCAAAATGTTGTGGTAGGATGAGAAGGAACAAGTGTGGCGTCTCACCGAGGGCGCAGAAATCTATATGGTACTCGCACTTTGGGCACTACAACTGAAACACACTAGATTCAGTATGAAGAAAAATGCATCAACGGCGGCGGCTCCATCCTAGGATTACCTGCGACCAAGGGACATGGATTTATCGGGGATGGATGAAGAATTCGTACCTGGTTCTCCATGAGAAAACCCTATGCAATCGCCGAGCGGGGGTTTTCTCTAAACAAGCATACGAGGGAGAAGGGATTTCAGGCCCAGTGAAATATTGACGCTTCATCCGTCCAGCTTACTGCTAAAGCTGGAAAGGGGGGTTGTGATTTGATGGCTCATTGGGCATTACTGCGGTGCTACGACCGGGGTGTGTCTACCGTGAAGTTGTGCACTCTAATTTCTGCATATGGCACGTGGATGAAACGCCCTCGATGCGGCTATATCTCCCACGTGTCGAAGCAAGACTTAGAGGCATAACCGCATTGAAAGCAATGTCGCAAGTGAGGTAATCTTCGCACAACCCATGTAAAACATAAGGGAAAAAGATACATAGTTGGCTTACAATCGCCACTTCACACAATTACATGAATAAAGCATTACATCATCCAGATACAATCAAGGTCCGACTACGGAACCAAATTAAAAGAAGAACCCCAAATGCGACAAAGTCCCCGATCGACCCCAACTGGGCTCCACTACTGATCAACTAGAACGAAACAATACAAAGGGCAAGATCTTCATCGAGCTCCTCCTTGAGCTTGGTTGCGTCACCTGCTCGGTAACATAGGCACCGCAAACTGGTTTTGGAAGTATCACGGTGAGCCACAAGGACTCAAGCAATCCCATTACCATGGGTATCAAGACTAGCAAAGCTTAAAGGGAAAGGAAGGGGTAAAGTGGTGAGGTTGCAAAGAGCGACTAAGCAAGTATGGTGGCTAACCAACACAAATAAGAGCGAGAAGAGAACAAGCGGAACGGACGTGAAGCTAGCAATGATCAAGAGGTGATCCTGAACACCTACTTACGTCAAACATAACACAGAGACCGTGTTCACTTCCCGGACTCCACCGAGAAGAGACCATCATGGCTACACACACGGTTGATGCGTTTTAATTCGGATCAAGAGTCAAGTTATCTACAACCGGACATTAACAAATTCCCATCTGCCACATAACCGCGGGCACGGCTCTCGAAAGTTTATACCTGCAGGGTGTCCCAACAGCCCATGACAAGCTCTCGCGATCATCGAAGAATAGACCTTCACCCGAGACACTCCGATCGGACTCGGTATCCGGTACATCAAGACATTTCGACAATGGTAAAACAAGACCAGCAAAGCCGCCCGATCGCCGACAATCCCGATAGGAGCTGCACATATCTCGTTCTCGTGGCAACACCGGATAAGCGAAGCGTACAGGTACCAACGTAACCCAAGTTGCCAAGGGATGGTCCCGCACGGTGCTCTAGTTTGGACCAACGCTTAGACAAGCACTGGCCCGGGGGGGCTATACTAAAGATGACCCTCGAGAGAGCGACTCCCAAGGGAAAAGGTAGGTGGTGGTGAGGCAAATGGTAAAAGTCAATGTTGGGCCTTTTGGACAAGTTTTATTCAAAGCGAACTGTCAGGGGGGTCCCATAAATCACCCGACCGCGTAAGGGACGCAAAATCCGAGAACATAACACCGGTATGACGGAAACTAGGGCGGCAAGAGTGGAACAAAACACCAGGCATAAGGCCGAGCCTTCCACCCTTTACCAAATATATAGATGCATTAATAATATAAGAGATATTGTGATATCCCAACATAACCCTGTCCACCATGGAGAAATCTTCAACTTCACCTGCAACTAGCAATGCTATAAGAGGGGCTGAGCAAAGCGGTAACATAGCCAAACAACGGTTTGCATAGGAAAGGTGTCAAAGGTTAGAGGTTCATGGCAATATGGGATGGCTGGACAAGCAGTAATAGGTAGCGCAGCATAGCGAAAGAACGAGGCAACTAGCATAGCAATGATAGTAGTGAGATCCAGGGTAGCGGTCATCTTGCCTGAAATCCCGCTAGGAAGAAGAACGAGTCCATGAAGAAGACAAGCGGACGTGGTCGAACGAATCCTCACAACTCCGGAACGAAACCGAAGGCAACCCGGAAAGAAGCAAACAACATAGTAAACACACAAGCATAAACATGGCATGATGCACAAACAAGTATGATACATGACCGGTTTAATGAGGCATGGCATGGCAAAGTGCAACAAACAATACTACAAGTTAAGTGGAGCTCAATATGCAACGAGTTGCATATTGACGAAACACCACATCCGAGTTATTTAGTTCGCTCTCGTTTAGGTACACAACAATGTTAAATGTTGTTAAACATGGCAAGGGGTGAGGCATAAGTAAACTAACTATTTAGGCAAATTTAAATGAGGCCGGAAACAACAAAAAACAATTCCGGAAAATCCCCATATGCAAATTATGGATTCGGTACTGTTCTTCCCTAAACACAATTTTAGAGTTGTTAAACCGCAACATAAAGTGGACCATGTTAATCTAGGCATTTTTCCACCCCATTTACATATAAAGTTTATTTAAAAACGAGCTACGGTTATTTAGTTATGAAATAAATCATTTTAACATGGCATTTATGCAAAATTTAATAAACAGCAAGTTAAACATTTTAAACATGGATGAAAATGGCATATTATTAAACTACACAAAATCCTAAGCAACTTTCATATATTAAGTTTTTACATGTGATGTACGGTTGATGAGTTATTAATGCATGAACATGGAGGGTCTAATCTGAAAAACTGGCAATCTCCGGAAAAATAGCTAAATTCGTAGAACTGGGAAAAACATGGCACGGGCCGCATCTGGGGCAAGCCCAACAGCAGAAGGAAAAAAACAAGAGGAGGGGCTCTGCGGGTGTGGCTCACCCAGTGGGCTCTTGGCCCGGTCGGCGAGGAGGCAGCCGCCTTGCAGGCAGCGGGCGAATCGGGCAGGCTTGGGCTGGCTGGGAGGGGCCCACGCGGCGCGCTTGACAGGCGAGGCAGCGCCCGGCGTCCGTGCTCATCTCTGGCGTGACGACAGCGCCGCTGCGGCGAGGGGAGGACGGGACGAAGGGCGGCACCGGAGGCGCCGGATCTAGTCGGAGGCTGGCCGCATCCGGCGACCGACGGGCGGCGCTGGGCGGCGTATTTAACGGCGGCAGGCGCCGGAGGGTGCGGATCCGGCGAGGGACACTGGGAGCAGCGGCGGAGCTACTCGAGAGAGGAGATGGTGGCACAGCGAAAAGCGCCCGGGCGGGAGGTTCGCGATGGCGGCGGGGTCATGGGCGCGACGGCGAGGGCGCCGCGGCGAGGGCGGCGGCGCGGCGCGGCTGGGCGGCGGCGGGGCGTGGTCGGGCGGGGCGGCCGTGAGCGGGCTCCCCGTGGGCCTGCGGGCCTGCGGCGGAGGGAGGCGGCGGAGGGACACGTGGCGGCGTCTGATAGGTGCGGGCGCAGCGGCGGGTTTCGTCCGGCGGCGGACGGACATGTCCGCTGGGCGAGAGGGAGGAATAGACTAGGGTTTCGCCCGAATTTCGGAGGGGAGATGTTTATATAGGTAGAGGGAGCTAGGAGAGTCCAAATGAGGTGCGGTTTTCGGCCACGCGATGGTGATCAAACGACCGAGAGCATGGAGGGGAGTTAGATGGGTTTTGGGCCACTTTGGAAGGGGTGTTGGGCTGCAACTCAAAGAGGGCTTTACGGTTACCCAGTTAACCGTTGGAGTATCAAACGACCTCCAAATGGCACGAAACTTGACAGGCGGTCTACCGGTGCTATACCAAGGCCGCTTGGCAGACCTCGGGCCATTCCGAGAAAGTTTAATACCCGCTCACAATAAGAGGGAAGAGGCGGACGCCGGGGGACATAGGAGCGCCGGATTGCAAAACGGACAACGGGGAAAAGGCTCGGATGCATGAGACGAACACGTATGCAAAATGAAATGCACATGATGACATGATAAAATGCAGATGATGACATGGCAAATGCAACACGCAATCAAATGACATGGCAACGACGGCGAATAACTGGCAGACACGTGGCGCATCGGATCCGGGGCGTTACAGTGGACCCCATTGCCGGTTGCCCCACATATCAGCTAAAGGAAGTAGAAAGACAGGAGTAACTTTATATCACAGGCTCACCTCTGTAAAGAAATATACAAATCTTTTATATCACAGGCTCACCTTGCCGAGAAATATACTCCCTCTGCAACGCACGGGCATTATGGGGGTTTAGCTTTTTTTATGGGGGTTCAGCTGAGAATATAATACTCAGATAGGCTCACGGTTCTGGACTTTGGGCCACAGGCCGACCCTGCATGGTTGGGGGCCCATGTGTTCTACCTCAGCGCTTTTCATATTGCAAGCGATCGGTACTGTGCTAGTTTTAGATGTTGTCGCAAGGCGAATACACAAAATTGAATAAAGCATGGCAGCTGTTGGAATGAAATCGAACGACAGTTCCTAACCAGCAATCGGAGTTGCAATTCTGTCAACGATATACCATGTGATAAATAATACTGTCGTACTACTTATACACACAGGACACTTGTTTCACCATGCCAGATTATTACATCAAAATCTCTCGGAAGATAGATTAGTTCGGCAGTTGCGTGCTACTACTGAAGAATTTCAAAGTTGATTTGGACCAGCTCTCCTTGCCGAGAAAGTTCGATTTTGACAACATCCCCTACCGCAAGATATGATTTAGATTTGAACCTTGACCATCCTTTAGCATCAATCATCATGCGACCATCCTTTGTACTTATGGTATATTGAGCAGGTTCATTCACACCAAGGCTGCGCATGGTAAGAGAAACTTGGCCGCGGTCTCTCGGATTGTTGAACGACTCCCTCGTTGCTCTAGGAATTCTCTGTTTGCAAACAAGAATACATACCCAAACAGTTAGATCAACACAGTGAATCATGTGAAACAACATGGAAAGAAAAAAGAATGAAGCACTTGGGCGGCCAATGCATACCAAGAAGGTGGACATGTCGGTTTTTGTAAGGACTTTGGTATATGAAGTGCGAACTGCAGCCCAGTCTGTTGCCGATGCAACTGCACGGGCCGGAACAAATGCAAGTCCAAGTGTTGGTGCAGGTGCCGAAGCCCCTGCTGTTGCCGGAGATGGTGCTCCATGTAGAGCTGGTGCCGGTGTCGATGCCCGATCCTCCGGTAGATCAGACTGATCCGCTGCCCAATCCTTAGCTGGATCAGACTGAGCTGCTGCAGCTGTCAGTGCTAGAGCAACTGCCGGTGCTCGATCTGTGCGAGACTGCGGCGATCATGTCTAGTCTGCTATGATCAGCTTTCTAACTTGACTAGGATCCGTGACCATGATCCAGTGTTTTTCTTTATTTCTTTTAAACCCGAGAAGGACTAATTGTGGCGTTTTTGTTAAACCAAACTGCAGTTCATCATAGGGATTCAACTTGTACTTAGACAACAGACTGATCCCATTTTTTCCAGTAATATATGTGATGGACAGTGCCTTCGTTACTGACACGACATAAGAAGTGAAACCTGCAAAAATAGCCATCGTGGAGCAAACCAAACGGTTTATTCTGTGATGAATGTCACATGGCAAAACCTGCATCGTAAAATTGCAGGAAAAGAAAGAAAACATGACATTAAATCAATAAGATATAGACAGTAAATCAATAAGATTTACTTGATGTGACACGAGTGAATCCTTACCAGGAAATCACTATGTTGAAGTACTAAACAAAAGATTGATCGTCCAACTACACGTGGCATGAAGGGGCCTTGCCTACTCCCACAAGCAGGACAGTCCAAAGGTCGTGACAAATCGTATGGATCGAACATCCATGGGACTAGAAATCCAGGTGGGTGCGATAAACCCTGCAATGCATACAGATATTGGAGTGTAACCATAATTGTTAAACCGTCCTCACAAAAAATATGATCTGGATACTTCAAAATGTACAGACTGAATTGAGTGGACAGACATTAACATAGACCGTTCTTAGGACTGACCACACACCAAAAGCGGTAGTACTAATAGACAATAAAGGTTTACAAACACAAATCAAGTACTGAACAATAGTACTTACTACAGACAACCAAAGTTGCACTAACTAAACTCTGTAGACTATTTCTTGCCACCGACCTATGGGATGAACCCCGCATAACTGACTAGGCCATGGACTTCGTGTGAGATGTAGACATGCACCATCACCATCTTGTCAACCTTGGAGAACCTAACAGAGTGGTCTTTCCACTCATAAACATGATGATGAAGACATGCCGCATCAGATTTGTTGGGGAGCTTTACAAGAACCGCACCCTTCGTAATCAAAGGCACAACGAGGAAATTGTTGTGGTCAAGTACAGCCTCGAGAACACACCTGACAACAATGCTACAGGAAAACACTAGTTCAGGACACGTGGCAACAAGGACACAACAATTTGGATAGTTCAGTGAGAGAACTCATCATCAGGTCTTCCAGTTCACGGCATGACTTTGAGAACTTCATCTCCACCGCGGACCTGGTTCTAATTCAAACAAAAACCATATTTTATTACTACCTCCGTTCAGAAATATAAGATGATTTTTGATAATATACTCCATATATGACTACATATATGCACAAAAATGAGTGCACAAAGACACTAGAACATGTCTTCAAAGGCATGAGAGTAGAGGGATTATATGCAATATCCATAACACAAGTTACTGAGGCAAATATACCCTCTTAAAAGGTAGCATTGATGTTCATAAAGTAATCCCTCCGTCCCAAAATTCTTGTCTTATATTTGTCTAGATACAGATGTATCAAGTCACATTTTAGTATTAGATACATCCGTATCTAGACAAATCTAAGACAAGAAATTTGGAACAGAGGGAGTAGTTTAAAGTAATCTATAAGAATTAGTGTCAACCTCTCGCTTGTTTTGGTCAAAAGAGGAATTTAGAACCGTCATTTGGCACACTAAAATCACATGCAAGATCACCCATAAAGTTGTACTACCAGTACTAGTACTGCGTGTTAGATGAAAAAACACGATCAAGATCGAGAAAAAGATCGTCAACAAGAGACATTACCTGGACTTGCTTAATGAGGGATCCCGGAGAGGGGGGCTTGGATAGGGCGATGGCTTTGAGCTTGTCTGTCGTAGTCTCGGTGGGGTGCTTGCGCTTCTTCGTACCATGAGCTTTGACGGTTTTGGCCAGGGCCATACACATCACGTCAGCCGGTGCTCCGACGTCCATCCAAGAGAGGAAGCTAAGAGAGAAGAGTGAAAGGAGGAACGAGATGAGGGAGAAGCGAAGCGAGTCGGGGTTTTCTTGAAGAGAGGAAGCTGAGAGACAAGAGTGAAATGATGGTTGCTTCATCCGTCCCACTTACTGCTGGAAAGGAGGGGGTTTTGTGATTTGACGGCTCATTAAAAATCCTGCCGCGCCTGCTCCCGTCAATCAAAAAAAATTAAAAACCCTGCCGCACCCAAACACCATAGCAACGCCGCGGTGGATATTTAAATTTACCTGCCGGCAAGTAGATAAAAAAAGGGGTGAAAAAACAAATGTGGCGGCGGCCTAGCTAATCGGTCGAACTAGCCCAACTAGCTAGCCACCGTGCTTCACTGATGTACTCAGTGGGAAAGGTGGTCTTTCTTGATTTGACGACTCATTTACTTGCTTCGGCGCTACGACCGAGGAGGACCCAGAAAACGCGCAGTAGGGCGTCTCACGTCAGGAAGAATATATGCGTGCACCATCCGAGAGGACCCCGAAACCGTGCGGTAGGGTGTGACACATCTCGGCACGGAGGAAAAATGTGCGTGTAAAAATATACTGTATCAGACGTAGTACCTATGGTTCGACCTCGGGACCCAGCCAGTCGGTCGAAAACACCCCACTAGCCACACAGCTTCATCATGCAAATGTGGCACGGTTAGCTCCGTCTCAACCAGCCACAACGTCTCTTGTTCTAGGCGATTCTTCTATTTTCCAAGATTTTTTTAGTTGTAATAACACCCCGGCAAGCTAGCGCCGCTCTTCGTGTGTGCCCGTGCAAAGGTTAGACAAAGGGGAGAAGAGAGATTGAGATCGCAGACCTGGGACCCACCAGTAAGTGAGACAACAGTCATGCACGTGTTGACGAGGCACTCCCTCAACTCTACTCAATGCAAGTACTGTATAAAATCAAGTTACGGGACAAAGCCAACAACCGTTCATTTTTTCAGGCTATCGACTTACGCTTTGTAGTCCAGGTTGCCAATTCGAATCTCGTCTTTCAGATTTGCTAGTTTTAGGTCCAAATTTTATTAATGACAAGTGGGACCCTCGTGTGTTGTTCTGATATTTCAGTGTAGGATGGTTTTTTTGAACAAACACTTTGCGCGGTTAGAAAAGTAACGACACGAGTTACACGTATTTTGCAAGTTTATGAACAAAAATGACTGCCGCATAGAATATCACATCCACCCCGCAGCTTAGATACTATGGTGATACGAGTTTTTACACCGTTGGAAGTAAGATCCAATGGCTTGGGAGTAGTCTTTGTAATTATGCGCAATTTCCAAACTCTCCAAAGGTTTTTTGCAAATAAAACATTCAGGCCTCGTGTGTGCCGCTGGACCTTTGATCCAACGGCTCCCCGATGCTCATATTAGGTGCTCCCCGTAGCTTAATTACCCGCTACCGTGATATGAGCATCTAGGTCGTATGATCAGTGATCAGATGGCACATGCATAGTACTTGTACTTTCTGCGCATGTCCCAAACTCTATCAGCCGTATATTGCAAAAACATTCAAAACTCCTACTGTGGGCCGTTAGATCTCAGTGAACTCGTATCACCATAGAATCTACGGTGCGGGAGCACCTCATACTCTCCCATGCGAGAGAACATAAGGTTCTATCGCAGCTTGGATGCTACGGTGATACGAGCTTGGAGGTCGTTTGATCTGAGATCCAATGGCATCTGAGCAGTCTTTGTGCTTGTAAGTAGTGGCCGAACTCTTTTGGGGCTTTTCTGCAAAAAACCATTCGAACCACCGAGGAGGTGTTGGGTCACAAATCAAACGCCTCCGAAGAGCTTGTATCACCAAAGCATCTAAGGTGTGGTAGCACATGATATTCTTACATACATGAGAATATGATGTCCTCCTTCATCTTAGATGCTACGGTGATACGAGCTTCGAGGTCGTTGGATATGGGATTAAAGGGAATCTAAGTAGTTTTCGTACAAATCGTGTGCAATTCTCAAACTCATCAAGGTTTCCTGCAAAAAAATTAAGACACATCATGTGAGCTGCTATATCTCAGATCTACAAGCTCCAAGCAACTCGTATCGGCATATAACATCTAAGGTATGGGGGCACATGATATTCTCCGAGGGAGGAGGGGTGGGGAGTGCACAACCAATCGGTGGTTGGGAGGGTGGGGACAAATATAATCTAAACAACCCTAAACAGAGCTCCACAATTTTATCTAAGGTCGAGGGGTTGACCCCCGACAATCATAGCTCCGCCTAAACACAACATTTGCATGTACTGTAGTACTAGACTTAATATTCATGTTTTAGTTTCATGTTCATTTTAAATATTGAAGCGAGGACCATGGAAGTCTTACATTTTACTCCTTCGTTTCCTAAATATTAGTCTTTTAGAGGCTTCAAATGGACTGCACATACGGATGTATATAGACATATTTTAGAGTCTAGATTCACTCATTTTGCTCCGTATGCAGTCACTTGTTGAACTCTCTAAAAGACTAATATTTAGGAATAGAAGGAGTATTTTTGAATTCGTGTCATACATGCATGGGTTGGAAAAATAGATGCACTGTACTTATTGGATTGTTGTTGTGTTCATGCGTGTGTGTGTGTGTGTGTGTGTGTGTGGTCATATGCTTGATACATACAAAGTTTTCTCACCTCCATATTGTTCATCTTTTAAATTTGAATTTACATTGGAAAACTTACTAGGGATACCATGAAATGTGAAATCCACGTTGAGATCACTATATCACAAACTCACTCTAATTCAACAACTCGTCATAAATCAATTACCACGTTGAGATTAGTATTTGCAAGGAAAATATGGGTATTGTAATACACATAGATTCATTCAACATTTTAAAAGGTTCATTTCCTATTCTCGAATGGTAGGACCCAACGGCGTACCAGCCAGACCTTGGCTCGTGTTGATCCTAAAAAAACGGGCTCGTGTCCTTTGGTGGCGTGCGTGGTATGCACATTAGGCAACCCCAACCAGTCGACCCTCAGCGTTTCAAGTTGAAATATCTGGCGGCCAGAATTCCAGCCCTAGGAAATTCCCCTCATGTCCCCGGTCCATAATGACTACCGATGAACAACGGAGGGATGCTTTAGTAACTAGACAATGTTACCTACCATGCCGAGCACGGCTCAATTCCCTCGGTCGCCGCTCGTCAAGGTCACCCGTCAACTGCATTGCCTAGTACTACTACTACTACACCAGGATGAGCACAGAATTGAGACCGTTTGTTCGTGCCTAGTACTTGAGTTAATAGATCAGGCAATGCATTGGTACGGAGGGATTATCCTTTTACTCCCTCCTTTCCGTTTTATAGGGCTGATCTAAAAAATTTAGTTTTCCCATTTTATAAGTCTCAATTTGGTTGTTCCCCATCACATGTTCAGTTTTCAAGGTGCAATAAATCATTACATGCAAGTATTAAGAGAAAATTGACCAATGCATGTACTTTATGCATGCATGCATTGCAAGTAATGCATTCGTAAACACAATTTTTGAGCAAAACAACCGCATTAATTGAGTGGTTTTGCAAACTACAACAATTGTTCCACCACTGACCATCTACCTTGGTTGGTGAGATTTTTGAATTGAGCCCTATAAAACGGAAAGGAGGTTTAACTAAGCAAATTGTTTAACCAAATCCATTCTTAAGAAATACAACATAACATATGTACGGCTTGAAAATTTATTGCATGATGCAGGTTATGATATTGTTTCGAATCCTGGATCCTAAATTTCAGAAAATCCAAAAGTGAGCATAAGTTCTTGAAACTGAGCATGGTCACCTGATATGGCACAAATATTACTTCGTAAGTTTTTTCTTCAATTCGAGACAAGCTGCTTATGACAAGTTGCAAAAATGAAGAGCCAAGGTAATTTGGAACAAAGCCCTGTCACGTTAAGGCGAACGCTTTCACTATTGAAACCATGGGCGTTTACGTGCCGCCACGAGTCCCCGTTTCTCATCAACATGTGCCGTCCCAGCAAGCGTGTGAGTCGATGGGGCGCGGCGAGCGAATCGCACGCCGGCTTTGTCAGGAGGCGTCGGCAGATCATTGTCTTGAGACTCACCGAGGCGAGCCTTTGACCAGGCTCCGCCGCCCACCGTCGTCCCAACTGCTCCCACTTTTAATGTCGCCGGCGCCGCAGTTTAAAATCAACTCCGCACTACCCGGTATCGCTACAATCCTCTCTCTTCCTCTCTGATTCTCCTGTCGTCTACCTCCAACTAGCCTCACCTAAACGTACGCCATGCCGCATCACGATGGTCCACCCTTAGTGTTCTAGATTCATGAGGAACACACCCAGCCGGAGTCTCAAGAACATAAGGTGCTTTGGGATGAGCTTGGACTGGCCTTGCGAGAAGACGCCGCGCCTGTCCCCGCTCCCGTTCCGGCTCCCGTCGCCCCGACTGCGCCACCACCCATCCCCGTGGCATTGATGGGCTGGGAGCCGCACATTGTCGCTGAGCTTGATGCCACGGGGTTCCACGAGGTCCCCGCCGACTTTCACGCGCCCGTGCACTAACGCGCGCGCCGTGCAGTGCCGTGCACCTACCAAAGCACATGCGCCGCTGCTGCAGCGACGCTTCGCTTTGTCTTTGGTGCCGTGCACACGAATGTCTCCGTCGCGCCGTTGACAGCGCCTGTCCCCGCGCGGGTGCCAATGCCCCCCTCAGCGGCATGGATGGCCGCCGTTGACCGCTTGCTTGCACTAACGCCAGTCGCCTCCTCCCGCCAGTTGACTCGCTCCGAAGTCCAGAACATTTTGGCCTTCCTTGAAGCTAGGCCAACGTCCAGGAGTACGCCAACAACGGCGCAAGACGCCACCGTCGCCGTCGGTCAGTGGCCTGACGACACATAGAGCACGGCAGAGCAGCCTCTTCCCACAGCGAGACGCCCCGCCGCTGCCGCGTAATCTAAATTTGCCATGAAAAATGATCGGATTGCCATGCTTAAAATCCGAACGTTTATCATTTCCTTTTATTTTATATCGATCGTCGTATAATTTAAAGTCGGAGTCAGACTGAATGAAATGTATGGTTTGATTGATTGAATGTTCTGCTAGAGCCGTATCAAATTAAATATAAAACATCATCAAGCCACATGTATTCCTTGTCATCCAACGACCTAGACCGCTTCAATGTCGAGCGCTCAACACGTTTAGCGTGCAGTTCATTTCATGCCAAAAATAGTGCTAATCACATGACAACACACAAATAATATCCTAGTAGTTAATATCCGCATGCACTTAATATACTTCCAAATTAACGTGCATTGTACGTACACACTGACTAGTGCTGCTAGTATGTGAAACTGGTGATGTGACTTGTGAACGCGTCCAGATATGGTCAATAGCAACATCGCCCGCGAGTTCTTCCTGTTTGCCCCTGTGTCTAAACGCAGAAGGGGAGGAGAGAGAGAGCACACATGGAACCCACCAGTAAGTGAAGGCGATTTGTACTAAAAATAATATTACATGTTATCCATTAATCAGGCTTTGGTAATATAAAAACATTATGTGCACAAAGGGGGTATAACAAACATTGCTATTCTACGTATGTTGCCTATCGACGTGCGGCTTGAAGGCCCGGTCGCATGTTCGATCCTCGTCCTTTATTTTTTTAATTTGTATATGGGTCGAAATTTGTTTCATGACATGTGGGCCCCTCGGTGTGTAGTTTGTAGCACTTTAATTTGTGGGTCGAAATTTGTTCCATTCCAAGTGGACTATCGGTGTGTAGTTTTGTAGCTTATTTATAATAATTAAAGAGAACAACATAGGTTTTTCAATAATACCATGGTGTGACGTTGAAGGCCAGAACGGACGTGCGAGAGAGCGATGACCGAGCCAGAGGGAAATCAACTAGGGGAGTTGCATGGGTTGCAATGGTGTTTGGAGTAGTTGTGGGCCGAAGGCTACAAAAATATAATCTAAACCAACCGGAATAAATGCCTACACAAATTAATCCAAGGTTGGAGTGCCCCTCGCAATGTAAATAGCTCCGGCTTGGCAAGGGATGGAGAGGTAGTAGCTTCAACGCGTGGAAGATACGGTGTGAGAAAGCGAGGTCAATCGAGAGACATGTAGATAGAGAGACAAAGTGAGTGTGGTCCGACATTCATTGAACAAATATATATGCTCTGGAGAGATATTGTCCCATTGAGATTTTGGTAAGGGTGAGGGCTGTAAGAAAGAGCTTGAGAGATCATCCAGTCACAGACGTCTAGATATATTTTGTGCGTGGGAGGAAGCAAGGTCAACCGATCACATAGGGTCGCCGTGCGATCGAAAGAGTGAGACGGGTTGAGAGAGTGACCTAGATAGACGGTGTGCGTGAGAGAGTATACATTGTGAATAGGTCAAATTGGGCTCAAACATGGTGATATATTGTTTTTGTCCGAGAAAGAGCGAGGTCAATCGAGACATACAAATATATATATATATATATATATATATATATATAGAGAGAGAGAGAGAGAGAGAGGGAGAAAGAGAGAGATTGAGTGAGCATGGCCCACCATGAGGTTGAAAGAGTGGCGGCGGCTTGGATGGACTGACCTAGATAGACAATCTGCGTGAGAGAGTATAGAGTGTGTTGATCGAGGCCCGAACAGGGAGATATATCATTTGTGTGTGAAAGAAAACAAGGTTAAACGAGACTCAGATAAAGAGAGCGAGATTGAGCGAGTGTGGCCCGCCGTGCAGAAGAAAGAGTGAGACAGTCTTGAGGGAGTGACCTAGATATACAACGTGCGTTGTGCGCACGAGAGGTTGGGGGGCTAGATAGGCAATGCATGTATTTAGCGCGAGGGGATGAGAGGGAGAGAGGGGGGAGAGAGCTCCGCATGGGGTGCAAATGTGTGAGGTAAATACATTTGGTAACAGGAGCGGAAAAAGGGGTTGTGTAGTTGAGAGACTTAGAGATCGAAACATGGAGAGAAAGAATGAACGTGTGTACATAGCAATACACACTCTGGAGAGAAAGAATGAACGTGTGTACATGGAGAGAAAGAATGAAGGTGGTTAGGAGAGGAAGATTGACCGATGCAGGAAGTATGTAGCGTTTGTGCGCGGGGGGCTAAAACAACATTTGAATGTACATAGTACGAGACTTAATATCGATGTTTCAATTCAATGTACATTGTAAGATTTGAACCGACGACTAGGCATATGGGTAATTATTTCGAATTCGTGCCATACTAAGTTTCGAAAAGTTGGCATTGACTCAATTTGTTGTGCTATTTTGTAGGTCATATGTTTTAATCCATCCAAAAGTTTCCTTACTACGAGGGTGTTCATCATATACATATGAATTTGTATCAAAAAAGTAGCGTGGATACAGTGAAATGCGAAATCCACGTTAGAATTGGAGATCGCTACGTGACACACACTCTAATTCAAATAACTAACTACGTGACACACACTCTAATTCAAATAACTAATTATGTGACACACTCTAATCCACATTAGTGTGGGTACCGTTTCGATTTTTTTCAAATAACTCATCATTAATTAATTTATAGTACTCCCTGTGTTCACTTTTATAAGACATAGAAGACATTTCAGACAATGTGCAAAACAGTTCATTTTAAGTTGTCTGAAACAACTTACAAAAGTGAACGGATGGAGTATCTCGTTTCGAATGACTAATTATTGTAAGGAAAACACATGCATGGTAATACATACAGATTCGTTTGCAAATGAAAGAAGATTCGTTTGCATTCTCAAATGTAGGTGCACCAGGCAGACCAGGGTCGTGTCGGGGTGGACGCTGCTTTGGTGCCTTAAAGGCAACTGCCCTTGGGTGACTGACATGTTGGCCAGCCACCTGTTGGGCCCACATGTCATGGACACAAAGGCAGGTGCCTTAAGGCACCGAAGCATAATCCTGTCGGGGTGGTCGCGTGTGTCGGACGAACGCATAGCACCCAGCCAACCACCCGCCCTCCCCACAAAAAAAGGATGATGACAATATAAGTTCGCACTTCCACGCTTCTGATTGGAATATCTGGCGGCCCCAATTCCATCCCTGCAAAATCCCATATTGCTCAAATCCCTAATTCGCCGCCAACCCTCGAATCGCTCCTCATCTCATCTCTTTCCCCACTGTTCCCCACCTCAGTGACAGACGACAACGACGAAGACGACAGTCGCGCTTCACCACCGCACAGGAGCAACCTCATCTACGGCCGCGTCCACCGCACCGGGTGTTCCACCGACAACAGCGGCCGCCGCAACCGACGTGCCTCACAGACACCAAGTTCCACCGCATCAGGTGTGCTTCACCGGCGCCGTCTCCCAGCTCACAGGGGATACTTCACCGAGCACATCATCGCACCTCCTCCCCTTGAGGCTGTTGGGGCTTCACCAACTATCTCGTCCACCGCATCATAGCGCTTCGCTGCCACTCAAGATCTGCATCCGTCCACGGCCAGCCAACGCCAGCGCATCACCCTCAACGGCTCTGAAGTGACCCGCATTCTAGCTAGGCGAGCATCCCCAAACGCCAGCCCGAACTAGGTATCCACACATCACTCCCTTGTGCACTATTCCAACGATGTTTGGATATCCTTTCACTGCTCTCTTAGCTTACACGCCTATGCAACTCTGACTTTAACTCTTATTTCTTCTGGAGATATCATCTGAAACAAGCAAATCCATTTTTTAGCGAAGCATGACGGCGCTTATGGGATCTGGTACACATCCCGCACACCGTATAACCTTGTAAGTATCATCCTCCAGACAAAGATCAAGGTCGATTCTCTTATTTGATCAACCATTCGCCGTGTCAAAAATGTAGAGGGGGATGCAAGGAGCACAAGGCCTGCACATCCAAGCAAGTGGTAACATGGACTTGTACATGGAACATCCCAAGCGCAAGCAGAGCTGCAGTGAGCCTATACAACGAGCTAGCGTAAGTCCCTGTATTTCATTTAACTCTTACTGGCATTCGTGTATGATTTGTGTGCAGTGGCTGATCCACAAATTCAAGTTACCAGGGGCGAACATTTAACTTAAAAAATACGAAGGCACTTGCACTCCAGAAATCAACATAACTTGAGAAATGTGAAGCTACATGCACTTTGAAAACCAGCTAGTGATCCAAAGTAGTTTAGATTACAAACACTAAATGATGCAAGCACCAAAAAACACAAAATGCAACATGGTGTACAAGGACTACAAACATGGTCTGTACCTGCTTGAATTATTCATTCTCTGGCTGAAAATATCAAAGTGTAATTGCACCTATAACCAGTGCACAAACTGCATATCAATATATCTATCCTGCACAAGTATGCCAATAGTTTCAAACAACAGATTAGAAAAGTATTTATGCTATGTTGTGATGATACAGGGACTTTCTGGTAGATGGCCTCGATGTTTCCTCAAGCTATGAAAATGCACTATAATTGGCTTGTCATCAATGCCTGCAAATCTCTGTCTCTCTCAACATAGTAGATCATCATTAGACACTAAATCCTTCAATGAGCTTGCAAAATGCTTGCATTAGATCCCTCATTAGACACAATATGTTCATCACCAGGAGCATGTAAAATGTTTGCATCAAATCCTTCATTAGCAGTCTGTTCATTAGACACTTCAGGATCAAGAACAACATGAGCTTGCATGTTTGCACCGAAACTTGATTAGATACATCGATTCAAATCGATTCAAGATTGATTGGGGAGTTATAAAATAAGTAGAAATTGGTTTCATTTTCTCATAGATTCCCTACATACAAGCAGTTTTACAACACCGTCAGGTTTAACTATTGGCCAAAAATTGAAGAGTTGAATTAGATATAATCAGGGATGTGATGTACCTGCTCGTTGTGCATGCTACTCTTGCAAGCTGCGATTGTCCGTTTGCGCAAGCTCGATGCCATGCCCGTGCTGCCTCCGCTGCCTCCCACGCAGACTACACCCAGGGTTGGATCTTCATCTTCTTGTCCTTCCGTTCGCTTGAAGCCTGGCGACCGCCCTCCAATGAGGGCGCGAGGAAGTGATGTGTCGGTTTGTCCAGCGGCGGCTATGTTAGGAGCAAACCAGACTGGAGGCTGGAGCGAATGAATTGGGATTTTTCCTGTTGTCGATCGATATGGGAGGCACTCGTATGGGCCGCGAGCCTGCTATAGGGCCTGCCTTGCACTTATGTTATTGGCCCATCCAAATTGAAACATTTTTCTTCATTTTTTACATTGCCTGCTCGTGCGTTGGGACGAACAAAACTAGCATGGGCCAACCTGGACGACTCAAACTAGGTGCACACTTTCCAGCCACCTGAGACGGCCGCCCATACCAGCCCCTATGGTGGCGTCGCCCCTTTTTTCATGTATGATTGGATAGTGAAAAATATTCCAGTGGTGCTTTTGATTTACCCACAGAATGGTTGAATTGCTTGTTTCTATGAACTGAGTTCGCCAATAATGTGAAGGATGCCAGTCTTTTCATCCTATTTGAGATTGCTTAGATCTTGATATGCCAAAAGTAATCGCATGAAATATACAGTAAAAGCCAGTGTGATGTCTTTGGCTACAACTAGTCTAACTACATGTCCTCATATAACATATCAAGGACGCACCATCTTACCAAATTAACCATTCGACTTACCCATGCAGTGTGGGAACAAAGAAGTATTGGGACTGCGTATCCAAGCAATTGATGCCATGGACTCCTATGTACAACCTTGTAACCGAAAAAGAACTTGTAGTGTGCTTGTACAAAGAACTAGCGTAAGTTCAGTTACCTGCTTCTCGGAATTTTAGTTAGCCACTTATTGCAAAATTGTTCAATTACGTTGCTTGGCTTAATTTAGTTTGCTACTGATTACATAATGGAATAGCCTGTTAATCATATTGTAGACTGCAGCTATCTATTTGTTTGATACTTACTGTTAAGAATTACCTGTTTGCCTTAACTTAAATATCTACTTGTTTGTTTAACTGCTTTGTTGCTGCAACAGTGGGTTACAATGATGTTAATAACTACTGTACTTTTCAGCATCCAATTGAAACTCTTTAATTCCTTGTTTGTTTAACTGGTTTGCTGTTATAACTCCCAGTTGAGATGTTTTGCTAACTTCAACTTTTCTGAATCCAATCGGAACTTTAATGGCAAAATAGGTTAGCCCAAGATCAAAGAGCGAGGTCCCCATGGACATTGCATCATCCCACAGCAATGGCACCGGCCCAATCGTGCATTATGAACTGTCAACTGCTGATGCTCTAGAGGCTAAACTAGTGGTAGAAAGAGATTCTACTTCTGCACTTAGAGATGAAGTTGACATGTTGAGGAAGCAAACAACACAATCACAAGCAGTACTCAAGACAACCATTAAATATTTGGTGGATTTCAAAACGAAGCAAGCTTAGACTGACCAGATTGTTAAGGTCCTGAAGGAAAAAAGGAAATTAAATTCCTACTTGGTAAATCATAGGTGAAATGTTCTTTCCATAGTTGAATAACCTTTGTGTTGTCTGTTCATGTAATCAATCAAACCATTTGTTTTAGAGATCATGTAATAATTGTTTTTTTTTTGTTTTTTTGTTTGTAATTTTATTTGAGCACAAGTCTGTATTAATTGACAAGACTCGGAGACATTTCATTTGGATTGCCGTGCCAGACCTACAAATATGCCAATAGGGCTGAATGTGCATTCAACAATAGTAGTAGTATAGATGGACAATAAGTGGCATGCATCGGAAAGGGCCAAGATGCTGGCTAAAAAAAGGATGCTGTTGTAGCCAAAAAAAAGTACAGCTGCCTCGCTTATGTATGTTAGTTGATATTACTGATCCATATACTCTATAAGTGTTTATATGTCTGTTAGTTCTGTACATTCTTGGTTGATTGACTCGGTATTTGAATCTTGATACATCGCTTGTGTACATATCTAAATGGGAGAACACATTATGCTGCGTGTGACATTTGAGTTGGACATGAAGTGTTCCAAATATTCGAATTCACCTTAAACAGGATTCTAGTTTCTGAATTTGAGTATCGGCATTTCTAAACCATATTCATATATGACAGTGGAATACATCTTTGTCGTCCTTTTGAAGATATATAAAAACACATAGAATGATTTATAAAGATTCATATAGGAATACAAAATGGATTCGAATTTAGTTGCCAGGGTAAACGTGGATGCTTATTGTCCCAAATTTCGAAAGAATCAGCAAAATGTCCACTCCCACGTCGGCTTCCTGAAGCCAAGTGTTTGGGAGATGGAATGTACAGTCTACCCATTACACGGACAATCCATTGACCCGATTTCCACTGCTTTAAATAGGGGTAGGTTAGTAACTTCCATTAGACGTGACACGACCGCCTCTGAGCCCATTCCGACACGGTGGGCGTCATACATGGGCGGCAAAACACATTTGATTCAAGCTCGTCTAAAATACCTCTGTTTCTCCCTCCATTCCCCATTCATACACGGTGGGCGGCAAAACAAACTCGACTCGGCCGAAATCGATGTAGGCAAATATTTTCAATAGGGGTAGGTTTGTAACTTCACCAGACGTGACACAATCGCCCTACCTGTCAGCCCCGTTCATACACCATGGGCGCCAACCATGGGCGCCAACCACCCTCTCCTCGCCCGAGGGCAAATATTGGCGAGATGCGAGATTACCGTCCTATCCCCAACCGACAAGGCGTCCAAATTTTAAATGGGGGATAAGTTCGTAACTTTCCCATATTTCAGACAGGCGCGTCCCAAAAACATGGTTCCCCATACATCTCCCTCCATTTTCCCATTCATAAACCGTCCGTGCTAGAACACCCATCCCCACAACAGCCTCCGTCCGCCACCCCATCCATCGCCGCCGTCCTCCACCCAATCCATCGCCACCGTCCTGCACCATGCCGGAGCGCCTACCAAGACCGCGTCGTCCACTGCTAGAGATGGATGTTTCTCATCCACGGCGACGGACCAATAGCCTTGCATCGCGTCCTCTCGCTTCATCGGCGCCGTTGTTCTCTTTGCCGGGGCCGCTCACACGACCTTCTCTTCCACCGCAACGGGACTTATCCCCCGATGCACCCATCTACCGTCGCAGATCTGCTTCAATGCCACCGACAGCCATCGCACCCCCGATGCCTACACGGCGCCGCAAGAGAGGTGGTACTTCATATCTCCTCAACTTTTTGATATCAACCAGAAAATAGATCTTAACTTGGTTACTCTACTTTCTTTTCAGCTCTTAGAATTTAGTTCTTAGTTAGAAGCAAACAATGTATGCTAAATATCATTTCTCCGGTTTGCAGCTTCAAATCTGCCATGGCACAGCCATAATACGGTTTAATTGATCATGCTTAGGGTTTAATTGATCATGTTGGTTCTGTGGTGGTTTCTTTTATAGAAATCGTAGGGGAAACCCTCTTTTGCTAAAAAAATATGCGTAGACTTTCCCCCTTTTATGATCACTATACGATCAGAATAAGTGCTTCATGTCATAATAACACTACTCCACCCATCAAGCTAAACAATCTTAGATGTTCAAATACGAATCTGATATTATTAAAACAGAGTTGTTTAATTGGTCAGCTAAATGTTCCTAAATTAGTTTCGAAAATGCATGTTCTCCGCTCGGGTGTGTATCTCTATAGGGTGCCCACGGTGGGCCGGCCCACCCTGGGCTTTTGGGTCGTCCCAGGCCCTGATTCCCCTCTGTTCTACTGCGCGCTTCCGATCTCTACTCGCCCCAGCCGCCTGCCTCGCCGGCGACTTGCTGTCCATGGACGAGATGACTCTTGGAGGCGACGCTGGAATAACAGGACGCCAGGAGCCGCTCGCCCATCAGCGTCACCGCTGCCCGGGTGCACCGCCGCTCGGGCGCACCGCCGGGCCTACCTTCCCAGTCCGTTCAGGGTTCAGGCGTGTAGCACCCACCAAGCCAACCCGTCCTCAACACTTAGCAGCCACTCCTCATCACCCATTTTCTAATTGATTCATTACTCATTAGGCAGGACCGTCATTAGGGTTTGTTGTGTGCTCATTGCTACCTACACTTAGTGGTTCAGATGTATTTCAGTAATCTTTAGTACCTCTAAAGTTCACATGGTTTTCAAAATTCCGGCCCTCGGAACAGAAACTAGTCATTTTGGATTGTTGGTCGTAGTGACATTGACCCTGATTACTACTACAAGCCAGGTTTGTTGACAATTTTACTTGTCTTTCTTACTCATTTGATATAATGTCCAATTATTCACGTCGATTAGTTGCAAACAATAAGTGCTAGACAAACTTCTTCATTCAGATTTTGGACGGTCTCTTACTGCAGTTACAATTCTGAATACTTGTCCTATTAAGCTCACAAGTAAATGATTGATTCACTACATCTATGATTGCCTTGTCATATTGTTGTCAATATTCTTTTAGGGTGGACCACCCTGTTTCTAAATACTGGAACCGTAGACATGAGTGAATATTATTTCTCTATGTGATTTCTTCCATCATGTGTGGGTAACGAACACTCCATTCTATAGAAAGAAAGTTTCATTTCCAGCTTTTACATAGGTTTCGATCTTTTACATGGAATACAATCTGCCTACTTGCGTTGTGTCGCACTACCAACACTACACCCTTGAAGCTAAACATTACGCCACTCATAATTTCTTAGTTTATTTGTTCAAATACAAATTTCATATGATTCTAATGTTCCTACTTTAGTTTTGAAATGTGTGCCTGCCTGTTATAGAGACATAAGGGGTTTGTATTTCTGTGTGTGGTCTGGTCAGCATGGTTGGGGAGGTGAAATTTGCATATACAGGGGTTTATAGGGAGACACTCTCCGAGTTGAATCCGCAATGCATTCCATAGATAATCTGACTGCTTTTTATGTTTTCATGAATCTCAGATTCTGAACAACAACATAATGATTATGAGCTTGCACGCATGAAAAGAATAAAGCAGAACAATGCCATGGCTGTCAAACTTGGCATTAAGGGACTGAAATCAAGTCGGATGCAATGCAATGCAAATGCTCTCCACCTCTGATTCATGCTCGTAATATGATCCTAACAGTGATTACGAGCTAGAGGGAGACCTAAGTCAATGTAGCTCCCTAGTGGAGGAGTCAGAGGAAGATGCCCTATCTTATTCACCCATCAAGGTACTTGCTCTAACTTTCCAAGGTTACATTGCTCGCACATATCTTGCAACTCATGCTTTGCATTGCTTCTACTTTGTTGAACTGCCATTAACTTAGTTTACACATCGTGTATGTGAATACGCCCTGCCTATCCATTTTCAGTACATATTCCATCTGTCATCGTACCATATTTATCCATTCAAATGTTGTTCTTGTGTATCAGACGTTCAAAAGGAAGAGGGCGATTGCTGATCGTGGAGGAGCACAAGCAAAGTATTTGGAAAAGGTAGTGGCACCTGATAAATCAAATATCCCATGAGGTGTAGTTGCAATATCACCTGACCCACAAAATACCCCAACTCTAGCAGACTCTAGCCCTACTACAATGGTCATTTCTGATGCCCCAACTCAGCAGACCCCAACTGTAGCAAACAGTATGATTATGCCATATGACATAGCACCGTTGACTGACGAAAACCCCATTCCAAAGAAAGAGTACACCAAATCCAGTTGCCAAATCCTTTTCGAACCGAGATAGAGCCCCAATTGCAGCAAATAGAACCCCTGTTCCATTTCTTCCCAGTTTAGAAGACGAAGCTTATGTTGTTGTCAGGAACTTTGTGCGCATCTTTCCTTCATGGAAAGATTATACCGCAGACACAGAACAATTTCCAGTCTTCCTCCGCAACTTAAGCGTAAGTAATGTACTAATCTTATTCATGGTCATTACTGCATATGTTTCTGCTGACAGAAGACACAAGATTTCATTCTTTTAAATAGGCGAGGAGCAAACTGGATTGTGATGACGAGCAAGAGTTGGTTGCGCTTTGCAAGCACTCGTTGATGAAGTATCGTTCCTACCTGAGGCAAGCGCACTTCGATGCCAAGCCTCTGAACGAAATTTCTGTAGAGTCTCTGGTGCTACATTTATCCGACGGTGATTGGAATAATCTTGTTACACATTGGTCTCGGCTGGAGCGTAACGTACTATCTATGATATCACATCACAATTTGAACTACATTTCTGCATTTGCCTTAATGTCTCACTTGTACGAAAACTATTAGCAGAAGAACATTCATTGTCAAGGGACCACAGAATCTCGCAACTATACTGCACACTACATTGCTCTTGTGAGTACCTCTTGCCCTGTATGACCATACTTACTTTCATAGCTATTTGATTATGTAGCATCACTGCACATGTTAGCCTCGTAATCGTCCATTTGGTGGACATTATAAGATCCGTATGGACTCTTACACAAATTTAGAATCAACCCAATGCTTTTGAAGAGGTTTAGCTCTGCAGTCCTCTTGTAAGGACTGAACCTGGTCTATCACTGTACTTACATTAACAGCTACTCCCTCCGTCCCATAATATAAGAACGTTTTGTATAGTACACTAGTGTTCAAAACACTCTTGTATTATGGGAAGAGGGATTGGTTCATTTTGTAGCATTCTGCATCTTATCTCCCTCGCCCACCATTTACTAAAAAAGATCAGATCTATATTTAATCTTACCAACAAGTAGAATACACAGACAATGCCAGTGCAGAAGTGTAGCCCATTGCTCTTGTCAGTACATTTTGTCCTGTAACGCTTGTACTTCCAGGGATTGGTAATTTATTATGTAGCATCAATCTGCATCTTATCTTCATTATCCTCTATCCCTTCTAGTATTATCATATCTATAATTACTCTCTACAAAATGTAGAGTACATGCAATGCTTATGAAGAAGATTCTGTGCTGAAATTCTTGAGTTATCCTTCCCTTGACATGGAGATGGGAATTATAAAGCCGGTGTTAACTGTTAATGTAAGTCAGTCCTTCTAAAGCCTTTATCCTCAACTGCTGTTTAATTTTCTCATACTCCCTATCGTTTACTGCTGTTTAGTTTGTTGTTTCTACCAAAATGCATGTTCGTAAGAACCATAAGTTCTAAGTTTTACTTGTAAAACCAAATTTCTTATTCATACCATGCACATTACTTAATACTCCCTATATGTATGCTTGGTTTTGTGGATCTATAATCCAGTGTGTGGTTAAGCAGCCCACGTTTGCACCTTGTCATCTCCTGTTTTAACTTACTGATGTGGATGATGATATGAACAACATGCCATGCACATTATCCAAAATAGATACAATGATTTTCTTTGCCCTTCATCTATGCTTGTTATGTTGACATGGTAATCCAGTAGTGTGGTGAAGCTCCCCATATTATGAACAATGCCAAATTATGCTATTGATATTTTGAACTTACTCTTTATTTTCTAATTTGAAATTGGATAGAATTGACAAAACAGTTATCATCTTTGTTTATACACGTGCAAAACCTGTCGTCTCCCCCTCTTCTTCAGTCCCAAGTTGTAGCAGAAAGGCATTCTGCAACTCAACTTCGACTTGAAGTCCTATCTCTAAGAAAGATTGCGGAGAACACCAATGAGAACCTCATCGCTAAACAGCTACACCTAGAAGCTATGACCGACATGCTAGGTCGGTCTCACAGCCTTGCTCAGCAGCTTGCACAACAGTTCCCCCGCAAGGCTAACATTTCTTGAACTGTCTTGGAAGTGGTCTCGGTTCAGTATTATTTTGTTACGCTGCAACGGTGCCCAATTTTTGTAATCTGCTTCTTCGTTGGGCTTTATGATCACTGGTGCCGAACTTCGATGCCCAGTGGATGTAATATACCTTAAATCCTTTATTGTATAGTGTAGGTTTATTCTTAGTTACTATGCCGTAATTTCTTTATTGCATAGAGTAGGTTTGCTCTTAATTCCTACTAGTTACTGCCATCATTCGCTATCTGAAAAAAATCAGATGTAGTCGACCGGGCAGAAACATTCGACTCTAACGGGCCAGGTTTTTAGCGAGCCACAATTGGGCCGGCCTGCGTCTTTCTTGGGCCCGAATGATTGGGGCCTTCACGCATTGCGCCAGGCCCAAACTTACACCGGCCTACATTCTAGTTGGGCCTTTTGTCGACCCAGCGCTTAGTTTGGCCCAGGTAGCTGTGGGCCATTAATAGGCTGTATATTGTACTGGCCTGTTACGGCCGAGATGAAACCAGTGGCCTTTAGCAGGCCAAAATGCATGTTGGGCCTCAATTTTCACTAGTCGTCGACGGGCCTTCAGCAGGCTGAAATGTAGACCGGGCCATTATGGGCCCAGTTAGCTCACGGGCAGTTACCAGGTCTGACACCCCAAAATTTTGACCTTGTTTTATTAATTAAAATTTTGCCAGGAAATTAAAACTTTTATTTTCTGGGCTCCCTTTTGATTTTTGAACCTTTTTCTCCCTTGCTATTATGGAGGTTTCCCCAAAGTGAAAACTTTTCAAATATGTTATTGGACTTGTTTAACCTCTCAAGAAAAACTTTTCTTTTATTAGTAGAACTAATTACATAATTAATTTGCTTGATCTTTATTTTCTTGAACTACAACCATATTTGAACTACAACCATTTGATAAATTCACTTAAAATTCCAACCAAAATTTGGAGATGTCAGGTGATGTTTTTAAATCACTTTTATGCAAAAATATCTTTTATTCATGAAATATTTTGAGCTCTACACCCAGTTTTCTTCTCTGGTCCAGTGGGCAATTTTGCATTACAACTCATTTAAATACTTCTTTCTAGCCTCCACCAAAATTATGGGATGCTGGTAGTAGCTTATGATTCAACTTTATGCAAAAATCCAGTGATGTTCTTTGAAAAATTTGAGTGAATCATCCTCATCTTCATTCTGGTGCAACTTGGTGATTTGTACTGCAACCATCTTCTAAGTTCCTCCTTTACCCTTGAGCTTTCTCCTGCTTGTAGTGCTCCTTGCCAAACCCTTAAGTCCAGGAGAGTGGATCCATTGGATGATTCTAAGTGCTTGCAATCATGCCCTCTTCTTTCTGTCAAAAACTGAAGTTTTGCAAAACTTGCAGTAACAAGTTTCTCCTTTTAACAAACTAACTTCACCACCCTCTCATGCATCCAAGGAGACACTAGCCTGGAGAATTTGGCCACTCCAAGAAAAGCCTAGGTGCCTGTGGCATTTTATCAAACACCCTGAGTGCATAGCCAGATTTGGCATGATTTCAAGTTTACATTGTGAACTTGGCCACCTGACCTAACCACCATGTCCATTTACCTTCTGACTAACCCTAGCCTAGCCCTGTTTCTTGCCAGCCTCACCCGCGACCTCTATCATGCACTGGCATTTCGTCGAACACATCCCGGGCGTGCTCTGGGCACGCCTAGAGCGTGCGTTTGGCACGCACGTGCGCCCGAGCCGCCGCGTCTCGCCTCGCACCCGTTCTGGCCTTGGCCAACCGCAGCCAGCATGCCATGTATCCTCCTGCACCGCCACACCACCCCGACCACCCCTGGCACTCTACAGCGCCGCCGTCAGGGCACTCTTGGCAGCACACCAGGGTCCGCAGTGTGCCTCTGCCACGGTTGGCGCCGCCCGAGCCACCCGGGCTCGCCACCTGCCCTGGGGAGCTGCGCAAGCTAATCCCCTCGCTCGTCGGCTAGCTCTCGTCGCCTCCACGTCGCCCTGCAAGCTACAGCACATCGGTTCACCGGCGACCTTATCCTCGGCCACGGAACCGCCATGGCCACGCTATATAAGAAGCACCCGAGGTCATCCAGGCCTCGCGCAGCCTCTCTCACCCCCTCACCGACCCACCCATAGCAGTAGGAAGACCAGGGGAGCCGTCTTCTTCCTCTCTGGCAACTCCTGCCGCCGCCACTGCCCCGGCCACTCCGGCACCACCAGGGCCTCCCCCTCTCCACTCTCTTCACCAGGAGCTCTCCCTCCCTCTCGTGAGTGCACCCCCACGCTCAATTTTGGTCGGGAACCACCATAGCCCCGGCCCACCAATCCAACCGAGGCCGCCATCCGCTGCGAGGCTCGTCGCCGACGACTCCCTCCATCCCCGTCACTCCCTCGACCACCGGGAGGACCGCCCCAGTATGGCGGATCCATCCCCGCCCTCTAGAGGCCGCGAGGAAGAAGGAGGCGGGGGGAGACCGGTCAAACCTGACTAGTGGGCCCTTGGACCCACTGTCAGCGACCCAGCCCGCCTCCACACGTGTTTAATTGAAGGTGTACAACTCCCCAGTACGTTTCCCCTACACCGAAAATGTATTCCGTCTGAAGCTTTTTCTTTTATATCTTTTTTTAAAAAACAGATTTTGACTAAACTTTGACTGGCTATAACTTTTTAAGTAAAACTCCAAATTAATTGATTCTTTTTCCTACATCTCTCAAATATTGTCTAGTTTATTTTCATATTTATTTCAAAATTTTCCAAGCAACTTTTTTGTACTGTTTTCAAACTATGTATTAATTTAAATATTTCCAAAAATAGGATTTGTCGGAGAGAGGAGAAAACTTTCAATGTTTTGGAATGCACCCTGACTCTCCACACATTGAAGGCAACCATTCTGAACCCCGGCATAATATGTTTGCTGTGTTCATTGACATGTTTATAACACCACCTCATTTCGGAGGACATGATATTTCATGTGATATGATCATTTGCATGGATGCATATTTGTGATTTCCATGCTGTTGGAAATAAATACACTTGAGATGGTAATCATCCTCATGTGCCTTGCATGCATGCCGGAAGGAATCCGGGAAAGCCTCTGCCTTGGGTAGGCGTGAGCTTGTTGCCGGTCTCCGTCGGGACGGTTATGTCTGGCATGGCATAGTAAGGTATAATGAGCGGTGATTCTGTTGGTTGAAATATATTTGTTATACATGTCATGCAGGAAATTATAAACCTCCTGAGTCGACCGTAGATCGAGTCTTGTTCTAGTAACCCCCACACTTGTTTCGTGCTACCACTTGTCCCTGCCATAGGTAGGGTACGGTTCAGTAATTTGTCAACCCCTTTCTAGCACACACCGTACAGAGGAGCCGGGATGAGGGTACCATGGCTATGGATTAAAGCCAGTCATCCGATCAGGGGTCATGGGTGTTTCGGTTGTAGCCGAGGGGGTAGCTTCCCCAGTTTTGCGCGCGGTATAAATTTTGTGATCCCATGCTAATCGAGGTTGTAGCCACCCCACTTAGAGTTTTGCTTAACAGTGTCATGGGTGATTCCAGACACTGGTAAGTTAAGCTGGTGTGTGCAAGTCAGGTGTGTTTTCATTTAAGAGACCGTAGACAGAATTAGTCTTGATGGACTAAAGGAATCCGTTACTCGTGGGTAAAAAGTACACCCTCTGAAGAGATTAAACCTATTCGAATAGCCGTGTCCATGGTTAAGGACTACAGTCTGGGTTGGGTCAAGTGTCGGTCTTAGTGTCGGTCTTCGGAGGAGAAACTACTAAACCAGAACGTGGATCATGACTGACGACTTGTGATAATTATGTTATGTGTATTATGGACTAACCCATTATATTATTTTAAGTATTGACTATCCCTGGGACGGTTCTACCTCCTGGATATTGCTGGTTATTATTTACTTTATAAGCCCTTTATGTGGTGTTGCTGAGACGCCCGACTGTGGCATTGCTTGTTATTTACTTTTGATATAAGCCCTTTCTGCGATGTCGCTCAGACGTCCGACTATGGCACGCTTGTTATTTATTTGATATAAGCCCTTTCTACGATGTCGCTCCGACGTCCGACTGTGGCACGCATGTCATTTACTCTTCAATATAAGCCCTTTATGTGGTGTCGCACAGACGCCCGACTGCGGCAATTTATTTCCACTCCATTATTGCTTATTTGTGTTGCATATAAATAACCTACATGCATGCATCAGAGATTTTATTTTATGACTGACGATGTGATCATAGAATATTTCAGCGCACGATTATCATTTATATTATACCCGTGTTCATATTGTTTGCGAGTACATTCAAAGTACTCACTGGCTTGTCCCTGGCTATTGTCTTGGCCAGATTTCTTGCTTGGAGAGGAGCGACGCGATGACAGCCACGGAACCTAAGCAATGGTGATAGCAGCCTCGTGAAGATAGGAGTTAACCTGGTCAGCTGTTCCTGTTGGGAAATGGAGTCCCATAGACACTGATGATCCACAAACCGCTTCCGCCCTCAACCACTAGAAACCATTTGTTGTACTCACAGGCTAGAATGGTCTTGTACTACATATTTTGTATTTTGCTTGGAATTTCTGTATCAATTTTGTGCCTCATCAGCTAACAGTAATCCTGGGGCTGGTGAGCACAATGGCCATTTTCTGGAAATTAATACCCGGAAAACTGGTCTTGACACCAGGCCTAAACATATCTCGGGCCTTAGTTGGCGCACTGATATCATGGGCCTTTAAGAGGCCGAAAGCTTAGTACAGGCTTCAACGGGCCGAATTACGCGACAGGCTTTTAACAGGCCCAAAGTCACGTTGGGCTTAACTGTTGCCACCTATAGCACGGGCCATTAGTGGGCCCGATGTCCCGTCGGACCATATATGGCCCATGGGCAGCACAAGCCATTTCCAGGCCAAAAGCCACACCGGGCTAAAATGGGCCCATGTCTACATCAGGCCTCTAACAGGTTGAAAGTCACTGGGCTGTAGTTGGGCCCGAATATTCGGTGAAGAATTAACGGGCCAGATCTGGCTTCAGGCTGCAAATGAGCCCAAATATTGGGCGAACAATTAACAGGCCAGATCTGGCTTCGGGCCGTAAATGGGCCCAAATATTGGGCGAACAATTAACGGGCCAGATCTGGTTTCGGGCCGTAAATGGGCCTTTATTAAGCAGGTCGTTATTGGGCTCGCCCACTAGTACCTTATTAAGTTCTACGGGCCTTTGACTAGGCCGGCCTTTTTACCCTATATGGGCTTCTGTTGGGCCCAGCCACGTGTCGACGTACCATAGGCATGTCTCCTCTAATGGACAGGCGACATCTGGCCCACTGACAGCTGATAGGTGTTCCCTTCGGCCAATCAGAATTTTACACGTGGAAATTTCCCATTGGTTGGGGTTGTTAACGAGTTATCGGATCCAAAATCCGACCCGATAGCTTAACGGCGTTCCGTTACGGTGGATGCCATGTGTCGATCACCCTTGACGAAACCACTTCTGTGACACGCGATTTATCGTCATGGAAGTGGACACTTCCGTGATGATAATTTTGGTAATGTCATGGAACACTTCTCTGACAAAGACAGTATGACTATCTTGATTCTGTCATAAATTTGTCATGGTTGTACATGCATGACAAAAAATGCGACCTACTGTGACAAACACGTATCATCACGGATCTGTATTTTTTTTTGTAGTGGTGGCACCAGCGTTTTTTAGCCCGAAAGGCATAGTGTTGAAGCAGAAAGGCCCGTATGGGGTGATGAATGCCGCTGCGGCTTGATCGGACTCATTCATCTTAATTTGATGGTATTTGGAGTATGCATCGAGGAAACACAGCGAGTCGTGTCCTGTCATAGCATCGATGATCTGATCAATGCAGGGGAGGGGAAAAGGATCTTTAGGGCAAGCCTTGTTGAGGTCTTTGAAATCGATGCATAGGCGCCAGGATTTATCCTTCTTTGGTACCATCACTAGGTTTGCCAGCCATTCTGGGTGTTTTATCTCTTTGATGAATCCAACTTCGAGTAACTTGGCTAGCTCCTCTCCCATGGCTTGTCGTTTGGGTTCAGAAAAGCGCCGTAATGTTTGCTTGACCGGCTTGTATCCCTTCAATATGTTTAGACTATGTTCGGCCAGCCTGCGTGGGATTCCTAGCATATCAGAAGTGTGCCAGGCAAATATGTCCCAGTTTTCGCGTAGGAATGCCCGCAGTGCGGCGTTGACCGTGGGGTCCAACTGTGCCCCGATGGATGCTATCTTCGTGGAGTCCGTTGGGTGGACCTGGAATTTGACTATTTCATTTGCTGGTTTGAAGGAGGCATATTTGGATCGCTTATCAAGTATCACATCGTCCCTATCCACCGTGGAGCGCACTGCTATTAATTCTTCGGCCGCGAGGGCTTCAGACAATGCCTCGAGGGCCAAGGCGGCGGTTTTGTTTTCGGCGCGGAGTGCTATGTCCATTGGGCTCAGGCATCTTGAGCTTCATGTACCCGTAATGGGGTACAGCTTGGAAGCTCGCAAATGCATCTCGCCCTAAAAGGGCGTGGTATCCACTGTTAAAAGGGGCCACTTGAAAGGTTATCTCTTCGGACCGATAGTTCTTCGGCATACCGAATACCACATCAAGTGTGATTTTTCCCGCACACCGTGCCTCCCGACTGGGAATAATTCCTCGGAAGGTCATGCTACTTTGCTCAATGCGGCTCCTGTCTATTTCCGTTTTGTTGAGAGTTTCCTCGTAGATGAAGTTCAGTCCGCCGCCGCCGTCCACGAGCACTTCGGTGAGCCGAAAGCCGTCCACAATTGGACTAAGGACCAATGCGGCAGGTGCCCGGACTGTTCTGAATTTTGGTTCGTCACTGGCATTGAAAGTTATGGCCGTGTCATTCCAGGGGTTTATTGCTGCAACTTGGTAGACTTCGGCGAGGCCGCGGAGTGCTCTTTTGCGCCTATTTAAGTACGAACCCTGACCCAATCTGGGAGCCAAAGCTTGAGAAACCTCCGAGCTTAACAGTTTGGGCTCTGGGATGTCAACCAATTTTTCAGTCCCACAGTCCGATTCTAAGTTCGGAGTACGGGGCAAGTCTTCCCACGGGTGAGTATCCGGCTCTGTGAGATCGGAGATCCAAACATAGAATGTCCTCAACATAGGGGAAGAGTCGTCGCACTGCTCCTCCAATACCGCTATATGATGGGTGATTGGTGGAGATTCGATTTCTCTCTGATCGGGTTTAAGACCAATCCGAGCGTAGTCCGTAGCGACTCCCAAGGCGGCGATGTGATCCAGGAGTTCGTTTAAAGATGACAACTCTATCGGATCCCTTTGTTCAGAGTATTCTAAGCTGAAGCGGAGGCGATTTTTGATGACAGAGAAGCCATCGTCGGCCCGACGGCCGAATGGGAGACCATAGTAAAGCCGCCCAGCATGAGGGTTTGGCCTGAGGCCAGGGCTCCCCCAGAGGTGATGTTGTCCTTGATAGCAAGGTGAGCCATCAAGCCAATCTTCGATGTCACAGTGGAACTCTCAATGAAAGAGCCAATGTCGGTGTCAAAACCGGCGGATCTCGGGTAGGGGGTCCCAAACTGTGCGGCCAAGGCTAATGGTAACATGAGGCGGGGGACACAATGTTTACCCAGGTTCGGGCCCTCTCTATGGATGTAATACCCTAGTTCCTGCTTGATTGATCTTGATGAATATGAGTATTACAAGAGTTGATCTACCACGAGATCGTAATGGCTAAACCCTAGAAGTCTAGCCTATGAGATTATGATTGTTGTCCTACAGACTAAAGCCTCCGGTTTATATAGACACCGGAGGGGGGCTAGGGTTACATAAAGTCGGTTACATAGAAAGGAACTACATATCCAAATCGCCAAGATTGCCTTCCACGCAAAGGAGAGTCCCATCTGGATGATACATCGCCAACATATCTATAATTTTTGATTGTTCCATGCTATTATATTACCTGTTTTGGATGTCTATGGGCTTTACTAAACACTTTTATATCACTTTTGGGACTAACCTATTAACCGGAGGTCCAACCCATATTCCTATTTTCTTGCCTATTTCAGTGTTTCAAAGAAAAGGAATATCAAACGGAGTCCAAATGGAATGAAACCTTCGGGAGAGTTATTTATGGAGCAGAAGCAATCCAGGAGACTTGGAGTGCACGTAAGGGAAGCAACGAGGAAGCCACGAGGCAGGGAGGCGCACCCTACCCCCTGGGTGGTCCCCCACCCTCGTGGGCCCCTCGTGGCTCCCCTGACCGACTTCTTTTGCCTATATATGTCCATATACCCTAAAACCACTCAGGAGCACAATAGATCAGGAGTTCCGCCGCCGCAAGCCTCTGTAGCCACCAAAAACCTCTCGGGACCCTGTTTCGGCACCCTACCGGAGGGGGGATCCCTCATCGGACGCCATCTTCATCATCCCAGCGCTCTCCATGACGAGGATGGAGTAGTCCCCCCTCGGGGCTGAGGGTATGTATAGTAGCTATGTGTTTGATCTCTCTCTCTCTCTCTCGTGTTCTTGATTTGGCACGATCTTGATGTATCACGAGCTTTGCTATTAGAGTTGGATCTTATGATGTTTCTCCCCCTCTACTCTCTAGTAATGGATTGAGTTTTCCCTTTGAAGTTATCTTATCGGATTGAGTCTTTAAGGATTTGAGAACACTTGATGTATGTCTTGCCGTGCTTATCTGTGGTGACAATGGGATATTCACGTGATCTACTTGATGTTTGTTTTGGTGGTCAACTTGTGGGTTCAATTAACTTATGCATTGGGGTTGGCACACGTTTTCGTCTTGATACTCCGGTAGAAACTTTGGGGCACTATTTTAAGTACTTTGTGTTGGTTGAATAGATGAATCTGAGATTGTGTGATGCATATCGCATAATCATGGCCACGGATACTTGAGGTGACATTGGAGTATGTAGGTGACATTAGGGTTTTAGTTTATTTGTGTGTTAAGGTGTTATTCTATTACGAACTCTATGATAGATCGAACAAAAAGAATAGTTTCGTGTTATTTTACTACGGACTCTTGAACAGATCGATCAGAAAGGATAACTTTGAGGTGGTTTCATAGCCTACAATAATCTCTTTGTTTGTTCTCCGCTATTAGTGACTTTGGAGTGACTCTTTGTTGCATGTTGAGGGATAGTTATATGATCCAGTTATGTTATTATTGGTGAGAGAACTTGCACTAGTGAAAGTATCACTAGTAGAAAACGGGCCAATGGTCCAGGCCGGCCCAGCCCATTAGTCCTGGTTCAATCCAGAACCGGGACCAATGGGGGCATCGGACCCGGTTCGTGAGCCCCGGGGGCCGGCCGGGCCACGTGGGCCATTGGTCCCGGTTCGTCTGGACCTATTGGTCTAGGTTGGTGGGACGAACCGGGACCAACGGGCCTTGCTCCTGGCCCAAAACCATTGGACCCGGTTGGTGGCTTGAACCGGGACCAATGGGCTTCCATTAGTCCCGGTTCGAGCCATCAACCGGGACTAAATGGTTGGTACCCGTTGCGACCAGAGTTTAGTCCCACCTCGCCAACCGAAGGGGAATGGGACTGGTTTATAAGCCCCTCCCTCTCTACCTCATTGAGCTCCTCCGAAAATGAAAATAGATGCGCTTATATAGGTAATTTAGCATAAATTCATACGGATTTCTCTTGAAATTGTTATGAATTTAAGTTGAATTTCCTCTATAAGTTTATCGCATCTCATTTCGAGTAGTTTTTTCTTTTTCTGCTATATTTATTTTTTCTTTTTATTTTCGAGTTGTAATAAGCCATTAAAAATAAGCATATATGCTCCTTTTTAGTATAGTTAATCACAACTATTTTTTGCTTCTATTCATTTCGAGTAGTTTTTATATAGTTTTTTCTTTTACGCTATATTATTTTTTCTTTTTATTTTCGAGTTGTAATAAGCCATTAAAAATAAGCATATATGCTCCTTTTTAGTATAGTTAATCACAACTATTTTTTGCTTCTATTCATTTCGAAAGTTTTTATATAGTTTTTTCTTTTTACGCTATATTATTTTTTCTTTTTATTTCGTGTTGTAATAAGCCATTAAAAATAAGCATATATGCTCCTTTTTATTACGATTAATCACAACTATTTTTGCTTCTATTCATTTTCGAGTAGTTTTTATATATTTTTTCTTTTTCTGCTATATTATTTTTTCTTTTTATTTACGTGTTGTAATAAGCCATTAAAAATAAGCATATATGCTCCTTTTTTAGTACAGCTTAATCACAACTATTTTTGCTTCTATTCATTTCGAGTAGTTTTCTATATAGTTTTTCTTTTCTATTATATTTTTCTTCTATTTATTTCGAGTGGTTTTTTATATATTTTTTCTTTTACGCTACATTTATTTTTTTCCTTTTTTACGAGTTGTAATAAGTCATTAAAAATAAAAAGAGGCGTTAATGCTCGTTAATTTGCTTCATAGCTCATGCGATCTACCGTATTCCGCAAGGCTTGAAGCTAACCAACGTCAGTGAGCATTGAGCCTCTTCGTCATTGTATCTCGCACTCGGGGCTTATAAATAGTCTGCGAGTGCCTCTCGCTTGGCGAGTGGGACTAAAACAACAGCTGTAGGAAGAATCAACAAAAACCAGTGCAGAAGATAAAAAGTAGTTAGACGGGTCCATTGGTACGGTTGGTGGCAACAACGGTACCAATGTTACTCTTTGGTCCCGGTTGGTGGCATGAACCGGGACCAATGCCCTCTTTGTCGGTTGGAGCCACCAACCGGGACCAAAGGTTCGCTTCCGCCCTTTGGGCTCTTGAAAAAGGCCTTTGGTCCCGGTTGGAGGCACCAACCGACTAAGGACATTGGTCCCGTTTGTGCCACGAACCGAGACAATGCTGCTATATATATACAACACTTAGCGTCCTCCTCTCCCGACTTGATCTCTCGGCCTCTCCTCCTCCGCCGTCGCCGCGTCCCCTGCCGCTACCTCGCGCGTCGCCGCCCGCTTCTAACGCCGTCGCCGCCCGCTTCGCCGTCGCCGCCCGCCCACCCTTACGCTCCGTCGCCCGTCTTGCCGCCCGGCCGCCCAGCCGTCGTCGCCGCCGCCCCGCAGCCGCCTCGGCCGCGCCGCCACTGCCGCCATCGCCTGCCGCGCCGCACCTCGCCGTCGCCGTTGCCGGCTGTGAGCCTCTTTTTTAATTTTTGTTAGATTTGTTTTTAGATTTTTTTTGTAGTTCATAGATTTTTTTGTTAGATTAGATGTGTAGTAATTTAGATATGTAGTTAATGTAGATTGTGTAATTAATTTGCTCATATTATGTTAGATTTTTTTTCTGTAAATAGATTTTTTTATGTTAGTTTTTTTATGTTAGATTTTTTTCTGTTAGATTTGTTCACATTGTGTAATTTAGATCTTTTTGTTAGATTAGATGTGTAGTAATTTAGATATGTATTATATTACGTTAGATTTTTTTCTGTAAATAGATTTTTTATGTTAGATTTTTTTTCTGTTAGATTTGTTCATATTGTGTAATTTAGATCTTTTTGTAAGATTAGATTTGTAGTAATTTAGATATGTATTATATTATGTTAGATTTTTTTCTGTAAATAGATTTTTTATGTTAGTTTTTTTATGTTAGATTTTTTTCTGTTAGATTTGTTCATATTGTGTAATTTAGATCTTTTTGTTAGATTAGATGTGTAGTAATTTAGATATGTATTATATTATGTGTAGTAATTTTAATGATTTTTTTGTTCATAGTATTTAGAAAAAGGAAAAAAAGAAGAAGTAGTTTATATATAGTTGAACTAGCTAGCTGATTTAATAAACTAATTTATTTTACTATATAATGAAGTAGTTTGTTTTAGTAAGTACTACTTATTTATTTATAGTAAGTGTTTAGTAGTTGAACTAGATAGTTGATTTAATTAATAAGACTACTTTTATTTAACTATATCTGAAGTAGTTCAGCGTCGACGCCGACGATGCCTATCCGCATCCTCGCTGCCGCCGACTCGGCGGTGGAGGCCTGCTTGATCGTGGTCATGTTCGGACCTGGCTCCGCCGGGTTGGTATTGGGAGGTGCTACCTTCCGGGACGAGGTTGGTGAGGAGGCAGCCCGTTGTTGACCCGATCCTTGTTTGGTGGCGGTCGCGTGGGCGATGGCGGTGGTGAGGCATCCGGACACCGCGGAGGTGGTACGTCACCGTGTCGGCGAGGAGGACGAGCACGTCCGTCGCTACATGGTTGCATTGGAGGAGGTTCGACAATACCTAGCAGGTTCTTGAGGATCTCACCGAGCTATGATCGTGTGATGGTTCCTTATCTTTGGGTGTCCACCGCCAAGGCGTCGATACCGTCGGGCGCCACGGTTCTAGTTGTATTAGTGATAATATTCGATGATGTCTGCACACCAAGAGATGATGTACTTTTGCTTATAATTATTGAATGCATGCTAATTTGAATACTATACTTTATTTTGTGATTTGGTTTTGCTTATTGAATGCTCGTATTGGATAAGTTCTCCTTCATTCCCGTGATTAATAATAATGATCTAGTTTAATATTTGAATTATGAACGAGGTCGAAATGTCGTACTCATCGGACGATGAAAATCGCCCGGGAGTGCGATCGGTGCCACGATTTAACCGAGGTATGTGCGATGATTCATTGAGTCGACGAATATCGGCGCTTCAAGCATTAAGCTCGAGGAGACTTGCGATGTTCATACTGATGCAAGCATTTACAATAGTTTTTTTTCGTAATTAAGCACGACTTCAACTATTTTAACGTGTATTTTTCATCTTTTCCAATTCGACTAGCTTATCCCATGCTTTGCAAGACGCTATGTCTTGGAGAGGATGGATTTTGAAGACCATGAAAATTTCAAAACCAAAAAAATTATCCTAAGTACCGAACATGGTGTGGATTTTCAAGTAAAGCTGTACAATGCTCAGAGTGTAACCCATTTTGGTTGCAAAAATTGGGATGCATTTTGCAAGATGTATGGTCTTGATGAGGGTATGATTGTCACCATGGATCTTGGTGATCCTACAATCGAGCAAGAGACACCTTCGATTTGGGTCTTTGTGGATACACCTCCAGTTCTTCCCTCATGTGAGCTAAACATAGTTATTAAGTAATTTATATTGTTTATTTCAAAATATATAGTTGACAACTTATCTCCATTGACAGCTTATTTTCATTTTTCAAAGAATGTGCAGAAGATGGTAGACAGAACGTACTACACCGAAGGCTCCGAATTGACTTATCAGGAGAAAAAACATCTAGTCGGATTTTGTACTGATCTTGAGAATTACAATATCTACAATCAAACTCCTCAACATTCTGGTCAATACGTGCCACTAGTGCATGTGTTGAACTACGGTAACTACCATGGAGATAAGTTGGTAAGATTATTTTTTACTATTACAACATCCGTGCATTTTTTTGCACACTTCTAAAACTAGTACATCATTGCTAACTACGAAGTTATTACTATGTTTTTCAACAGATAATCCCGAATGATTGTGTGCCTCATCTGATGTATACGCGTGGTAGCCTTCATGTTTTGAACATACGACCAGGTCGTCCTACGAATCTCAACTGTCCATACCGGGTTTCTAAAAGAAGTGGAGACATAACAATCAAAGAATGGAAAAAAATGTATGGACAGTCGTAAGGAGCTTCTTGGAAGCAATAAGCAGCGAAAGGCAAGAATTGGAGACAGGATGATCGCCATTCTTCATAATGGAGAGTCAGGGTCTATATTGTTTTATGCTATTTTACCTTAAGGGTGTTTAGGTCCTATACCTGATACTGATGATCATGTGCTAAGAACAATTATGTAGGGTTGGGTTTGATGACTATATATGAGGATGATGATCATATGACTCATTATTAATAACCAGTAGAAGTTGTATGATGATGCATGATTAGTAGGACTTTATTATATACATATATATGATGATGTATGATGCAAAGCATGCATGAGCATGTCATATCTGCGGGTTCAATTAACATAGCAGCAGCGTTGATAAACCAAGGACGAAGATAAGAGAGGACACTTCTCTCTATTAGCTAGCTATAATAACAACCTAAAAATAACCCCCAAAATCCCTAGAGCAGCCACTTTTGTAAAAAAATTGACTTTTGGTCTCGGTTGGAGCCACCAACCGGGACCAAAGGGCCTCTGACTGGGCTCGGTGCACAGGGCCACGTGGAACCACATTGGTCCCGGATCGTGTTTGAACTGGGACTAATGGGTGGTGGCATTAGTAACGACCCATTAGTCCCGGTTCATGAACCAGGACTAAAGGCCCTTACGAACCGGGACTAATGGGTGGTTTTCTACTAGTGTATGAACCCTAGGCCTTGTTTCCTAGCATTGCAATACCGTTTACGCTCACTTTTATCACTTGCTACCTTGCTGTTTTATATTTTCAGATTACAAATACCTATATCTACCATCCATATTGCACTTGTATCACCATCTCTTTGCCGAACTAGTCCACCTATACAATTTACCATTGTATTGGGTGTGTTGGGGACACAAGAGACTCTTTGTTATTTGGTTGCAGGGTTGCTTGAGAGAGACCATCTTGAACCTACGCCTCCGACGGATTAATAAACCTTAGGTCATCCACTTGAGGGAAATTTGTTGCTGTCCTACAAACCTCTGCACTTGGAGGCCCAACAACGTCTACAAGAAGAAGGTTGTGTAGTAGACATCAAGCTCTTTTCTGGCGCCATTGCTGGGGAGGTGAGTGCTTGACGGTATATCTTTAGATCTTGCAATCGAACCTTTTTGTTTTGTTGTTTTATCACTAGGTTTGTCAATAAAAGAAAACTACAAAAAAATGGAATTGAGTTTGCATCATACACTTCGTCTTTTTAATATTTTTCGTGAGAATTATGGAAAGGAAAATTGTGCCCAAGTGCTAGAAGAAGAAGTCTATACAATGTTTGGCACTAAATCTTTGAATGATGAGCATGATTGCAATGTTGTTAGTATGAACTCTTTGAATATCCATAGTACTAATGATGATTGCACCAGTCATGATGAAAATGTCTTTTATAAGCATGTCAACTTTTGTGGAGTGCATAGAGTTTGCACGTACACACCAAATAGGGAAGATAGATTTTGCAAGAGGCATAAGTATTTAGAAACTAAATGGTTACAAGAAAGGCTAGATGTGAGTGCTGAAAATTTAAAATATCTCCGCAGTACTTGTGAACTTTGCAATGAATGTGGTCATTTATATCTCCGATGCAAATTGTTTCATGATCGAATTGTGTATAAAAATTGTGATGACTTGATTTCCCTTGCACATCATAATGAACTTAGTTTGCTTTTGGGTTATGAAGAAATGAAACGTGCAACTAAGCATATTCCAGAATTTAACCTTAAGAAATTTCTTGATATTGATCTAGAGGAATTTATATGTATTGTGCGGTGAGTTGCATTGAAAATCCTTATATTGCCAATTACATAAAGAAAAGAAAGCAAATAGAAGAGGAAGAGAATACTAATGAAAGGGAAGAGGCTTCCCAATATCCTCCTATTATTTCTTATGATGAATCAGGTAACGAGGAGGAGCTTTCTATTCAACCAATCTCATCAATAAGGAGCTCCAAAAAGAGGTTTAAACCGACACATGATGTGAAGAAGAAAAAGAAAAGACGAAGAAGCAAAGGTAGAAAGGTATCCCTCCCAAATGATGTTTCTCCTATTACTCATTGTGCTATCCATACTATTAATGATGAGAGTGATTATGCTTATGATATGAAAAGGCCCAAGCTTGGGGATGCTATGTTTGATGAGAATGACATATTTGAGAATATATTTTCCGCAATTAATGTTTGTCCCAAGCTTGGGGATGCTACGTTTAATGAAGAGGATATTTTTAGACTCCCATGTTTTGATATGCAAAGTTGTTATGATGATAGCATGCCTACTACCTATGATGATTATATTGATGAAAGTGGGTTTGGAAGAGTGTGAACTTTAGGAAGTAATGATCCCACTATTTTGGAGGGTGTTGAATCTTATAATATTTATGAAAGTGGATTTGGAGAGGTCATGACTTTATTTAGTGATGAATCCACTATTTTGGAAGAGGTTTCAATTGATTATGATAAGAACAAAGTTCCTACTTATGATGATTATTGTGATGAAACTTATGCTATAAAAAGTAGTGATGATTATATTTATAAAACTTTTCATGATTATGATTACCTTTTTTCTGAACATTAATATTTTAATGTGGAAACAATTTATAGCATTCGAGTCTCTTATGATACTCCCACTATTACGAATGAGAAGAATTTTGCTGATGTGGAGAGTAGTAAATTTTCTATGCTTGTAGATCATGAAAAGAATGCTTTATGTGCTGGTTATATTGTTGAATTCATTCATGATGCTACTGAAAATTATTATTAGGGAGGAACATATGCTTGTAGGAATTGCAATAATATCAAGTTTCTTCCCTATGTGATTAAAATCTTGAAGCTATGCTTGTTTTACCTTCCTATGCTAGTTGATTATTGTTCCCGTAAGTTGTTTCGTCACAAAATACCTATGCATAGGAAGTGGGTTAGACTTAAATGTGCTAGTCATATTCTTCATAATGCTCCCGTTATGTTTCAATTCTTATCTCTTCTATGAGCATCATTGAAATCATCATGCCTAGCTAAAACGCATTAAAGAAAAGCGCTTGTTGGGAGACAAACCAATATTTACCCTTACTGTTTTTGTGTGTACACATGATTTTGCTACTGTAGTAATCATGTTTTATAGCTTTTGATTCAATAAAGTGCCAAGTAAGACCTTTAGGATAGCTTACGGTGATAGTTGTGTTGATCCTGCTGAAAATCAGAAACTATTGCACCCAGTAAATTAGTTTGATAATTCACAGAAACTTGCTTTTAATCTGATTCTTTTTGCCCTGGATTGGTACACAAATTGCTCAGGTCTTCCTAATTTCGTAGGATTTTTGGAGTTACATAAGTATTCAAGAGTTACAGATTACTACAGACTGTTCTGTTTTTGACAGATTATGTTCTCTATGTGTTGTTTGCTTATTTTGATGAACCTATGAGTAGTGTCGAGGGTATGAACCATAGAGAAGTTGGAATACAGTACATATTACACCAATATGAATTTAGAATGATTTCACGATAGTACCTAAGTGGTGATTTATTTTCTTATACTAACGGAGCTTACGAGTTTTCTGTTGAGTTTTGTGTTGTAAAGTTTTCATGTTTTGGGTAAAGATTCGATGGACTATGGAATAAGGAGTGGCAAGATCCTAAGCTTGGGGATGTACAAGGCACCCCAAGGTAATATTCAAGGACAACCAAGAGCCTTAGCTTGGGGATGCCCCGGAAGGCATCCCCTCTTTCGTCTTTGTTCATCGGTAACTTTACTTGGAGCTATATTTTTATTCACCACATGATATGCGTTTTGCTTGGAGCGTCATTTTGTTTTATTTTGTTTTGCTTGCTATTTGAATAAAATACAAAGATCTAAAATTCTTAAATGTTAGAAAGTCTTCACATAGTTGCATAATTATTCGACTACTCATTGAGCTTCACTTATATCTTTTGGAGTAGTTTGTCATTTGCTCTAGTGCTTCACTTATATTTTTTTAGAGCACGGCGGTGGTTCTATTTTGTAGAAAGTGTTGAACTCTCATGCTTCACTTATATTACTTTGAGAGTCTTTTAGAACATCATGGTATTTGCTATGATTATAAAATTGGTCCTAAAATGATGGGCATCCATGTTGGGTATAATAAAAACTATCATAGAAAGTGAATTGGATGCTTTGATCAATTTGATGCTTGATAATTGTTTTGAGATATGAGGATGGTGATATTGGATACATGCTAGTGGAGTAATTATGAATTTGAGGAATACTTGTGTTGAAGTTTGTGATTCCCGTAGCATGCACGTATGGTGAACCGCTTTGTGATGAAGTTAGAGCATAATTTATTTATTAATTGTCTTCCTTATGAGTCGCGGTCGGGGACAAGCGATGGTATTTTCCTACAAATCTATCCCCCTAGGAGCATGCGCCTAGTACTTTGTTTCAATGACTTGTAGATTTTTGCAATAAGTATATGAGTTCTTTATGACTAATGTTGAGTCCATGGATTATACGCACTTTTACCGTTCCACCATTGCTAGCCTCTCTTGTGTTGCGCAACTTTAGCCGGTACCATACACCCACCATATACCTTCCTCAAAACAGCCACCATACCTACCTATTATGGCATTTCCATTCTGAGATATATTGCCATGCAACTTTCCACCGTTTCCGTTTATTATGACACGCATCATCATTGTCATATTGCTTTTGCATAATCATGCAGTTGACATCATATTTGTGGCAAAGCCGCCTTCATAATTCTTTCATACATGTCACTCTTGATTCATTGCATATGCCGGTACACTGCCAGAGGCATTCATATAGAGTCATAATTTGTTCTAATTATCGAGTTGTAATCTTGAGTTGTAAGTAAATAAAAGTGTGATGATCTTCATTATTTGAGCATTGTCCCAAGTGAGGAAAGGATGATGGAGACTATGATCCCCCCACAAGTCGGGATGAGACTTCGGACTTTAAGAAAAAAAGAAAGACTTTATAAAAAAAGGAAAGGCCAAATAAAAAAGAGAAAGGCCAAATAAAAAAAAAGAGAAAATGAAAAAATAAAATAAAAATAATGAGAGAAATAGAGAGAAGGGACAATGCTACTATCATTTTACCACACTTGTGCTTCAAAGTAGCACCATGATCTTCATGATAGAGAGTCTCCTATGTTGTCACTTTCATATACTAGTGGGTATTTTTCATTATAGAACTTGGCTTGTATATTCCAATGATGGGCTTCCTCAAAATGCCCTAGGTCTTCGTGAGCAAGCGAGTTGGATGCACACCGACTTAGTTTCTTTTGTTGAGCTTTCATACACTTATAGCTCTAGTGCATCCGTTGCATGGCAATCCCTACTCACTCACATTGATATCTATTAATTGGCATCTCCATAGCCCGTTGATAAGCCTAGTTGATGTGAGACTATCTTCTCCTTTTTTGTCTTCTCCACAACCACCATTCTACTCCACATATAGTGCTATGTCCATGGCTCACGCTCATGTATTGTGTGAAAGTTGAAAAAGTTTGAGAATACTAAATTATGAAACAATTGCTTGGCTTGTCATCGGGTTTGTGCATGATTAAATACTTTGTGTGATGAAGATAGAGCATAGCCAGACTACATAATTTTGTAGGGATAGCTTTCTTTAGCAATGTTATTTTGAGAAGACATGATTGCTTTGTTAGTATGCTTGAAGTATTATTATTTCTTACGTCAATATGAACTTTTATTTTGAATCATTTGGATCTGAACATTCATGCCACAATAAAGAGAATTACATTGAGAAATATGCTAGGTAGCATTCCACATCAAAAATTCTATTTTTATCATTTACCTACTCGAGGACGAGCAGGAATTAAGCTTGGGGATGCTTGATACGTCTCCAACGTATCTATAATTTTTGATTGTTCCATGCTATTATATTACCTGTTTTGGATGTTTATGGGCTTTACTAAACAGTTTTATATCATTTTTGGGACTAACCTATTAACCGGAGGCCCAGCCCATATTGCTATTTTCTTGCCTTCAGTTTTTCGAAGAAAAGGAATATCAAACGGAGTCCAAACAGAATAAAACCTTCGGGAGAGTTATTTTTGGAACAGAAGCAATCCAGGAGACTTGGAGTGCACGTAATGGAAGCAATGAGGAAGCCACGAGGCAGGGAGGCATGCCCTACCCCCTGGGAGCGCCTCCCACCCCGTGGGCCCCTCGTGGCTCCCCTGACCGACTTCTTTCGCCTATATATGTCCATATACCCTAAAACCTCTCACGAGCACAATAGATCAGGAGTTCCACCGCCGCAAGCCTCTGTAGCCACCAAAAACCTCTCGGGACCCTGTTCCGGCACCCTACCGGAGGGGGATCCCTCACCGGTGTCCATCTTCATCATCCCGGCGCTCTCCATGACGAGGATGGAGTAGTCCACCCTCGGGGCTGAGGGTATGTACCAGCAGCTATGTGTTTGATCTCTCTCTCGTGTTCTTGATTTGGCACAATCTTGATGTATCGCGAGCTTTGCTAGTATAGTTGGATCTTATGATGTTTCTCCCCCTCTACTCTCTTGTAATGCATTGAGTTTTCCCTTTGAAGTTATCTTATCGGATTGAGTCTTTAAGGATTTGAGAACACTTGATGTATGTCTTGCCGTGCTTATCTGTCGTGACAATGGGATATTCACGTGATCTACTTGATGTATTTTTTAGTGATCAACTTGCGGGTTCAATGAACTTATGCATAGGGGTTGGCACACGTTTTTGTATTGATTCTCAGGTAGAAACTTTGGGGCACTCTTTGAAGTACTTTGTGTTGGTTGAATAGATGAATCTGAGATTGTGTGATGCATATCGTATAATCATGCCCACGGATACTTGAGGTGACATTGGAGTATCTAGGTGCCATTAGGGTTTTGGTTGATTTGTGTCTTAAGGTGTTATTCTACTATGAACTCTATGATAGATCGAATGGAAAGAATAGCTTCGTGTTACTATGGACTCTTGAATAGATCGATCAGAAAGGATAACTTTGAGGTGGCTTCGTACCCTACAATAATCTCTTTGTTTGTTCTCCGCTATTAGTGACTATGGAGTGACTCTTTTTTGCATGTTGAGGGATAATTATATGATCCAGTTATGTTATAATTGTTGAGAGAACTTGCACTAGTGAAAGTATGAACCCCAGGCCTTGTTTCCTACCGTTGTAATACCGTTTACGCTTACTTTTATCGCTTGCTACCTTGCTGTTTATATATTTCCAGATTACAAATTCCTATATCTACCATCCATATTGCACTTGTATCACCATCTCTTCGCCGAACTAGTGCACCTAAACAATTTACCATTGTATTGGGTGTGTTGGGGACACAAGAGACTCTTTGTTATTTGGTTGCAGGGTTGCTTGAGAGAGACCATCTTCAACCTACGCGTCACAAGGATTAATAAACCTTCGGTCATCCACTTGAGGGAAATTTGATGCTGTCCTACAAACCTCTGCACTTGGAGGCCCAACAACGTCTACAAGAAGAAGGTTGTGTAGTAGACATCACTGGACACGGGACGAAGTCTTCTATCTTGTGTCTCCATAGTCCAATAGTCTGGCAAAATTACATAGTTCGGCTGTCCGAGGACCCCCTAATCCAGGACTCCCTCAGCATGCACAGAGGATGACGCTGAACGAAGCCCAGACGAGGGCGGCGGAGTCACCGGCAAACACGACTCATCAGAACAGTCGCCCTCGTTCTTGGCGTGTCGTGGGTTGCCACCGCCTCTCGTTCCACCACCATTCGAAGACCCCATAACAGCAACCGCAACGGGCACCATGCTCTCCAGGAAGTTCCACAAAGAGCATGGTCATCCCCAACGGTCGGTCCAGATCTCAGAGATCATCGCACATTCGGAAAGCATGTGTGGAAGCAAAAATCCCTCTTGCACGACAAGCAGACGGTGCCCAGGGGATTCAGGTCCGCCTTTGCTGATGGCAAACCCGTCCTGCGACCCCTCTTCAATGCCTCGAGGAAAGGAGAAATGGGCCACAGTCGACTACCGTGTCCCGCACCCATTATGGGCCTCGGTGTGGTGTCATTTGTGTCGCCTCTCACTAGAGTTGAAGCTATGGGCAGCCTAGCAACGAGCATACCAGAGTCGCCACCTCTGGTGCTACCACCATGCTACCCGAGCGCCGCCCTATGGTACGTGAAGATCTAAGCTAGGCCCCGGGGCCCAACCCGGGGCTCTCCCTTCCAGCATAGACAAGACAAAGCAAAATGGAGGAAGAGAGGCATGTGGACGAATGCCTCCACTCCTCCCCCGCTCCTCCTTTTATAGGCGAGCTGGGGGCTAGGGGCTGATTCCTGGACGAGTAACCACTGTCGGTGTCAAAAGCGGCGGATCTCAGGTGGGGGGTCCCGAACTGTCCGTCTGAGGCTAATGGTAATAGGAGACAGGGGACACGATGTTTACCCAGATTCGGGCCCTCTCTATGGAGGTAATACCCTACTTCATGCTTGATTGATCTTGATGAATATGAGTACTACAAGAGTTTATCTACCACGATATCATAATGGCTAAACCCTAGAGGTCTAGCCTATGAGGTTATGATTGTTGTGGCTAAACCCTAGAAGTCTAAACCCTCCGGTTTATATAGACGCCAGGAGAGGCTAGGGTTGTACAAAGTCGATTACGGAGAAAGGAATCTACATATCTGAATCGCCAAGCTTTCCTTCCAGGCAAAGGAGAGTCCTATCCGGACACGGGACGAAGTCTTCTATCTTGTATCTTCATAGTCCAATAGTCTAGACCAAGTATACAGTCCGGCTGTCCGAGGACCCCTTAATCTGGGACTCCCTCAGTAGCCCCTGAACCAGGCTTCAATGACGATGAATCTGGTGCGCAGATTGTCTTCGGCATTGCAAGGTGGGTTCCTTCTCCTAATACTCGAACATAGCCTTCCAAACATAAAAAATGTGTCCGACTCTGCAAAACAAGTACCACACACAACCGTAGAGAGTATACTTTTTTCACGATTCCAATCCGCTGACAACTTTTTGTAGCGTGACATCACGCCACTGCCCGGTCATTATTCGAACCATTTTTAGCCTGCTGCTCCGTATTTCGAGGTGCAATTTCACTGGCACGTCTTGTCGAAGCAGAGATCGTGTCCCCTTATCACAGGATTCTCATCAATACGGGCATGGGTAACCCAACCGTGCCATCTGCACGGCGCTTGGGGAATAGGCAAATTTTAAGGCGAGCAGGTAGGCGCGTGTCTTTTACTGCCTTTATAAAGGGAGAAGGATTCATCGTTGTTCACCCACGCCTTCTCCTTCCTCTACCCATCCATTCTCGAGCTCCAGTGCCCAAGCTCTTGCCTTTTCCTCCCAAAAAGCACTCCAATCATGTCCGGATCCAGAGCAGGAGGCAAGTGGATGGCCACCTCCGTCAAGAAGAAGGACATCAAGGAGATTCGGGAGGCCGGGTACCTGGCCAAGGACATCGCTCATCAACTTCCGGCCAAGGGACAGATTGTCCCCACCCCGGAGCCCCGGGAAAGGGTAGTGTTTCTCACACACTTCGTCCGCGGGCTAGGATTCCCCTTCCACCTGTTCTTCCGCAGACTGATGTTTTGCTACGGGCTAGACTTCCATGATTTGGCTCCCAACTATATCCTCAACATCTCGGCATTTATTGTCGTGTGCGAGGCCTTCCTCCGCATCCCACCTCACTTCGGCCTATGGCTGAAGACCTTCAATGTGAAGCCGAAGGTGGTGAGCGTCCAACAAGCAGAGTGCAGAGGCTCCATGGTGGGCAAGATGCCCAATGTCACCTGGCCTGAAGGCTCCTTTGCGGAGACCGTAAATGGGTGGCAATCGGGGTGGTTCTACATCACCGATCCACGCGACACTAATTGGGCGGTGGCCCCGCATTCCGATTCGGAGTCCCGATGCAGCTCACCTCCTGGCAAGAGAAAGGCCTGGCCTGGGGCTCTTTGCACGAGCTGACAAGGCTCCAGACTTGTGTCCAGAACATGATAAACAAGACAATCGAACTTGTCAACGTGGTCCAGGTTATGCTCGTTCGCCGGATCCATCCGTGCCAACGCCGGACTTCCTATATGTGGGAATTCGATCCGGCCAAGCACCAGACGCTGCTAGAGCTCTTTGGCACGACGCACGAATACATCTAGAAGTTGCTCTTCAAGGCCGGTGAGACACCACCTCCCACGACCGAGGATCGTGGGCTTAGCTTAAAACGCCAGGCTAATCCGGTAAGTTCTTTCAGGTTTTCAAGGTATACCCTTTACTGGCATATTTGAGGAAGGAATCTAAGCCTCCCTATCCATTTTTCAGGCATGGATAGAGATAGCAGAGCGGATTAACTGTCCGGCTCTGCTGCCCGAAAGCCCGGAGACCCTGCTTCTGACGAAGATGCTATTTCTGGCACCTTATGAGGTGCCAGAGAAGAAGGCCAAGGGGACCAGAGATGGTCTCCGCTGCAAGGGTGCTTCGGACGCAATGTATGAAGACGTCGAGGATCGCTCCTCCGTTGTCGAAGACGACGAGGAAGAGGAGGAGGAAGAAGAAGAAATCCATCCCCCCTGCACTGGGGAAATAAGAGGATGACCTCCATGCACCTGGAGGCCAAGGCGTCCAAGATGGGGAATACTTCCTTTCTGCACAACTTCGCACCGGCCACCAATAGCAGCTCGGAGTGGGAGCCCAGGGACAAGCCCCTGGCCAAATCGTAAGTGTCTGGACATGGTAATATATTCGGTCTTTTTTACTTTATTGTTTTAATGTGCTTAAATTATGCATTTGCAGTCCGGCCCAGTCCAACATTGAGATATCCTCCTCTTCGGAGGGGTCACTGGACCCGTCGGCAATGGACCGCGGGTCCCTTCCGACGGCCTCCTCACCCAAGGCCGTGGTCAACAAGTGTTGTCTCGAAGGATCCCAGTCCAGGGAGAGGATCACGAGGCTGTCCCGGTGTTGCGAAGGGTGAGACCACGGTTGCCGAACACATGGGGGAGCAAACCCCCATGGACACCCATGACGGGGGCCATATCCAATTCGGCCCCTAGCCTAATACAGGTCTGGATGCCCATGCGGCTACGGACTCAGGCAAGCCGCCTCTTTCGAAAGAGGGGGGTGAGCCAACTCCACTGGTGACCTCTGTCCATCCAGAGGCACCGGATAGATTGCTGGAAGCGCTGCGAGGTGCTTCCATTGTTGAAGAACACCATACTCTTATGAGTATGGTGATTGAGAGATCCAGTCCGCCAAAAGCAGACTGACCGATGCCTGCACTAGCCTTCTAATAGTCTTTGAGGTAAGTAATATAATTGTAAAAAGAATGTCACAATATAGACAGTAGCCCCTGATGCTCTGTCCGGTGTTCGGAAAGAAAAGCCGAACAGAGGATCAAATAATTTTTGTAGGAGTCTAATCTAGTATGTCTATGTGAATAGGCAGGCGTCGCTGCTGGCTGCGACTGCTCACACTGTGGAAGTCTCTGGACTGAAGCAGAATCTGGAGCGGATTGAGGAGGAGTTGGGCCACATGACGAAGCAGCTGGAGGAAAGCAAAGGTATGTATTTAACCTTGTCTAAATTCAAGTGTAATGAACGATTTGTTCTGACTTAAGTGTCATAATATTTGTTTAGGGGCGACGACCGAGGCGGAGGCTCTCAAGAGGTCACTGGCCAAGGCCGAGGACAGGGTGGCTAACGAAAAGGACGTGCGTGAAAAGCATGAGGCTCGGGTCAGTGAGGTCCAGCAAGAGCTCCAGGACGCCGTCAAGAAGTACGAGTCCTTGGAGCATGATTTTAAGGATCGAGAGTCCGAACTTGCCAAGGCCCGCCAGAGCGCACAAGATGCCCAAGCCGAAGCCCAGATGTAACGCCCTCGATGCGGCTATATCTCCCACGTGTCGAAGCACGACTTAGAGGCATAACCGCATTGAAAGCAATGTCGCAAGTGAGGTAATCTTCACACAACCCAAGTAATACATAAGGGAAAGAGATACATAGTTGGCTTACAATCGCCACTTCACACAAATACATGAATAAAGCATTACATCATCCAGATACAATCAAGGTCCGACTACGGAACCAAAATAAAAGAAGAACCCCAAATGCGATAAAGGTCCCTAATCAACCCCAACTGGCTCCACTCATCGATCAACTAGAACGAAACAACACAAAGGGCAAGATCTTCATCGAGCTCCTCCTTGAGCTTGGTTGCGCCACCGCCGGAAACATAGGCACCGCAAACTGGTTTTGAAGTATCCGTGAGCCACGAGGACTCAGAATCCCATTACCATGGGTATCAAGACTAGCAAAGCTTAATGGGAAAGGAAGGGGTAAGGTGGTGAGGTTGCAGCAGCGACTAAGCATGATATGGTGGCTAACATACGCAAAAGAGAGCGAGAAGAGAAACAAGCGGAACGGTCGTGAAGCTAGCAATGATCAAGAGGTGATCCCGAACACCTACTTACGCCAAACATAACACGTAAACCGTGTTCACTTCCGGACTCGCCGAGAAGAGACCATCACGGCTACACACTCGGTTGATGCGTTTTAATTCGGATCAAGTGTCAAGTTATCTACAACCGACATTAACAAATTCCCATCTGCCACATAACCGCGGGCACGACTCTCGAAAGTTTATACCTGCAGGGTGTCCCAACTTAGCCCATGACAAGCTCTCGCGATCAACGAAGAATAGACCTTCACCCGAGACACTCCGATCAGACTCGGTATCCCGGTACATCAAGACATTTCGACAATGGTAAAACAAGACCAGCAAGACCTCCCGGCGTGCCGACATCCTGATAGTAGCCGCGCGTATCTCGTCTTAGGCCACGACCGGATGAGCAATCCATACAACTAAAACCAGACCTCAAGTTTCCCTGAGGGGGCGCTGCAAAGGGCTCTAGTTTGGACCAACGTTTAGACAAGCACTGGCCCGGGGGGGCGGGCTATAATAAAGATGACCCTCGAGAGAGCGACTCCCAAGGGAAAAGTAGGTGGTGGTGACGCAAATGGTAAAAGTCAATGTTGGGCCTTGCTGGACAAGTTTTATTCAAAGCGAACTGTTAGAGGGGTCCCATAAATCACCCGACCGCGTAAGGAACGCAAAATCCGGGAACATAAAACCGGTATGACGGAAACTAGGGCGGCAAGAGTGGAACAAAACACCAGGCATAAGGCCGAGCCTTCCACCCTTTACCAACTATATAGATGCATTAATAATATAAGAGATATTGTGATATCCCAACATAAACCCTGTCCACCATGGAGAAATCTTCAACTTCACCTGCAACTAGCAACGCTATAAGAGGGGCTGAGCAAAGTGGTAACATAGCCAAACAGTGGTTTGCGTAGGAAAGGTGTCAAAGGTTAGAGGTTCATGGCAATTTGGGATGGCTTGATAAACAGGTAATAGGTAGCGCAGCATAGCGATAGAGCGAAGCAACTAGCATAGCAATGATAGTAGTGAGATCCAAGGTAGCGGTCATCTTGCCTGAAATCCCGCAAGGAAGAAGAACGAGTCCAAGAAGAAGACGAACGGATGGAGCCGAACCAATCGTAGATGAACGAATCCTCACAATCGCAACGAAACAGGAACTAACAAGAAGAAGCACAAAACATAGGTAAACACACCACACATGAACAAGACATGATGCACAACAAGCATGATGCATGACCAAGCTACATGAAGCTATTCATGGCAAGAGATGATGCAAACAAGAACAACACATCAAGGCAAGTTTAAATGAGGCCGGGAACAACATATAACATTTCCGGTAAGTCCTCATATGCATATTTCGAAATTGGTCCAGAACTGAATAAACCTTATGTTCACGTTGTTAAACAGCAAGTTAAAGAGCACCAAGAGAATCTACACTAAATTCTAGTCAAGTTACATATAAAATTCATTAGATTCGGAGCTACGGGCTAGAAGATATGAGCAAAACAAGTTAAGCATGTCATCGATGCAAAATGCATACAAACATCAAGCAAACACCTCAAAACAAGGGTGCAACATGATAATATGAATCTACATGCAAAAACAAGCAAGTTTCATATGGAGCACACTCAAAACGGAGCAACGGTTCAACACACACCCACTATACAAGTCATAGCAACAATCTGTCCATAACAGCAACTAGGCATATTGCAAGCATCAAAACAATATGCTACAGCACCCCAACATAATAACAAAAGGCATGGGTATGAAGTACAGGTAAAGCATAACAAAACATGAACACTGAGCTATCTCCAGAAACAACTAGAACATGCTCAAAAAGACATGGAGATATTGCAAATAATAACAGTTTCAGACTTTAGCAGAAATAACATCAGGTTGCAATGTTTAGAGCTATCAAACAACATGTTACATGAACATATCATGGCAAACAAAGGCGTGGCATGAATCTGCTAATAGCATAGATCAAAAGACCCTTACTGACCATAAGCCCAAAAGGCATAGAAAATATGATGGCACCCATGTAAACATGGCAAGTTATATTACAGAAGCATACATGGCAGGAACAACAATAAGTAGGCATGTTCGTGAGCTTGAACCACTCACCACAGAGCAATACATGGCATGGCAAGGCAACCAACAGTAAGAAGGCATGTTTATGAAGCTAAGCATGGCAAGAGCAAGGTCATAGGATTCATGGATCAATAGGAAAACACATGGGAACAAGTGAACTTAATGTTAACAGGCTGACAGCAACATTTTCAAGCAACTTTAGAGCAAGATTACAACATGTTCCAGCAGGCTATAATTGCAACCAAGGGCATGAATGGATAGATCATGACATGTAGATCAAAACATGTTTATAGAGCATCTCCAGATTATGCATAGAATGATTAGTAGAAGCATGTTAACATAGCAACAAAATATAACAGAATCTGTCAGGAAAACAGCAACAACAACTACCCTACTTAGCAAGCTTGATACACTCAGCACACAACTCAAAAAAATACATGGTTGGCACCCCTGGAAAGATGGCATGGCATAGATCAACATTCATGTAGAGCTCAACCTCATAGGATGCACACATCAATCATGGCAAAAATGAGAAAACAGCAAGTTATAACAGTTTCAGCAGATTAACATCAACATGCACTCTTCCAACAGCATTTAGGGCATCAAGATGAGCTCAAATGAAAATGATGCAATGGAATGAAATGATCTACTCGTCGAGGCGAACAATTTGACATATTATACGCACGAAATGGAGCTACGGATGCAGAGATGTGATGGCATGAACATGGCATGATTATAACATCAGAAAATGACTTAGCAGTCTCGGGGTCAACCTTAGGGTTCGTGGCACGGACTTCGAGGCACGGCCGGGCTCGCCGGAGATCGTCCGGATCTCGCCGGAGATGTCGGGGATGAGTGGATCCGGCCATGGGGCTCCGGATCCGGCCGGAGTAGAGGTCGCCGGGCAGGGGCCGGGGCGGCGCCGGCCGGGAAGAAGGGCGGCGGGGCGGCGCGGGCTGCTAGCGGAGGAGGCGACAGGCGCGAAGCGGAGGAGCGGGCGGCGGCGGCGACGGCGGCGAAGCAGCGGAGGCGACGAAGCGGCGCCGGGCGGCAGAGGCGGGCGGCCGCGGGTCGTGGCGGCGGAGCGGACGGGCCAGCGGAGGAGCTCGCCCGCAGGGAGCGAGGTCGGCGGTGCAGCGCGAGGCGGAGGAGCGGAGCGGTGGCGCACGGAGGGCGGCGCGGCGAGATGGGCCGAGAGGCCCGATCCGGCTTTCTGGCCGGGCGGCGGGGGAGGCGGCGGCGCGCCACGTGGCGCCAGGCGGTTGGCGGGCGCGCGGTGGGGTGACGTGGCGGCCCATGATTGGCCGGGGCGACGTGGTCAGCGGACGTGTCCGGCGCGGGCGGACACGTCCGGCGGCGGAGAGGGGAATTTTAGGATTTCGGGGGAAATCATCCACGAATTTGGAGGGGGATCACTTATTTATAGGTAGAGGGAGCTAGGAGAGTCCAAATGAGGAGCGGTTTTCGGCCACGCGATCGTGATCGAACGACCGAGAGCATGGAGGGGAGTTTGGTGGGTTTTGGGCCGCTTTGGAAGGGGTGTTGGGCTGCAACTCAAAGAGGGCTTTGCGGTTACCCGGTTAACCGTTGGAGTATCAAACGACCTCCAAATGGCACGAAACTTGACAGGCAGTCTACCGGTGCTATACCAAGGCCGCTTGGCAAACCTTGGTCCATCCCGAGAATGTTTAATACCCGCACAAGAGAAGAGGCAAAAAGGGGACGCCGGATGACATAGGAGTGCCGGATTGCAAAACGGACAACGGGGAAAATGCTCGGATGCATGAGACGAACACGTATGCAAAATGAAATGCACATGATGACATGATATGAAATGCATAAGATGACATGGCAAAGTGCAACACGCAAGCAAATGACATGGCAATGGCGGCGAATAACTGGCGGACACCTAGCGCATCGGATCCGGGGTGTTACACCAGAGCACCCTACAGGAAATCTAGGCGGCCAAGAAAATCGCTGCAGGTAAGGCTTTTTATAATGCACAGAAAATATGTGAAGGAAAGGTTCCTCTTACTGACCCAGATTCTCAAGCGGCGTTTGCGGATCTACCGTGCAGCATATCAGATGCTGCAGAATTCTATCAAGCCAAAGAGGGGAGCTCTACGGAGAAGCTGTTCTTGTCTCAATACCTTGGACCAGAACATCCAGTGCCCTTTAGCGATCAGCTGAAACAGCTGGTCGAGCTGCATAAGGCAGCCGAACTAGCCATGAAGGACTTAATGATCCGGCTATGGCCTGCCGAGCCCATGCCCAGCACCTACTTTGGACTCGTGAAGCGGCTTGTCAGTGCCTGCCCATGGCTTGAAGCCATCAAGCGGTCGATCTGTATCGAAGGCGCGCGGATGGCCTTCGCCCGCGCTAAGATGCATTGGGCGAAGACGGACGCCATGAAGCTGATGACTGAGGGGCCGTGTCGGTGTCAAAACCGGCGGATCTTGGGTAGGGGGTCCCGAACTGTGCGTCTAGGCGGATGGTAACAGGAGACAAGGGATACGATGTTTTACCCAGGTTCGGGCCATCTTGATGGAGGTAAAACCCTACGTCCTGCTTGATTAATATTGATGATATGGGTAGTACAAGAGTAGATCTAACACGAGATCAAGGAGGCTAAACCCTAAGGCTAGCCTATGGTATGATTGTTGTAATGTATGTTGTGTCGTACGGACTAAAGCCCTCCGGTTTATATAGACACCGGAGAAGGCTAGGGTTACACAGAGTCGGTTACAATGGTAGGAGATCTACATATCCCAGACGCCAAGCTTGCCTTCCACGCCAAGGAAAGTCCCATCCGGACACGGACGGAGTCTTCAATCTTGTATCTTCGTAGTCTTGGAGTCCGCGACGATGATAGTCTGGCTGTCCGGACACCCCTAGTCCAAGACTCCTCAAGAGTCTCTGAACCAGGATTCAATGACGATAAGTCTGGCGCGCATAATGTTCGGCATTGCAAGGCGGGTTCCTCCCTTGAATAATCTAGAGAAGATCATGAACACCAGGATAGTGTCCGGATCTGCAAAATAAATTCCACATTCCACCGTAGAGAGAATAAAATGTACACAAGTCCAATCTGCTGACGTATTATGCGGCATGACATCACACCGCTACCAAGCCTTTACTTGAATCGTTTTTTATTATACCACCTCAGCACGTTTAGCGAAGCGGTTTCCTTGGCACGTCCTGTCGAAGCAGAGATCGTGTTCCCCTTATTCCGGGATCCTCATCAATACGAGCGTGGGTAACCCAACCGCGCCCGTCGCCACGCCTCCTCTATCGAAGGTTAATCCCGAACGGTCACGGAGACGGCTCTTGGTATTCTCCCCCTTTATAAGAGGACCAAGGCTCGTTTCTTTTCTTCAATCTTCCATCGAATCTTCTCCTTGCTCCAAGTTCCAACACCCAGAGCCCCAGATTCGAGCGCTTTGGATCTTCCACAATGTCCGGCTTCGACCTTCAGGGTCGGTGGATGCCCTCCTCCGTCACGGAGGAGGACGTGCTAAAGCTGCGTGAGGCCAAGCACCTGCCCCACGAGATTTCAGACAGTTGCCCGCCAAGGGCAGGCCGCACTGGCCGCCCCGAGCCGGTGAGTACGTCGCTCAGACCACACCTCCGTCGGGGTTTAGGCTTCCCGACGGACCCCTTCGTGAGAGGGCTCATGTTCTACTACCGCTGGATTTTCACGATTTGGCTCGAGTCCATCTTCCATATTTCCGCATTCATTATCGTCATGAAGCCTTCCTCCGCCACCCCCACTTCGGGCTGTGGCTGAAGACCTTCAATGTGGAGCCGAAGATGATCGGGGGGCGTCAAGCGGAGTGCGGTGGGGCGGCCATAAGCAGGAGGGCCGATGCCCCGTGGCCCGAGGGCTCCTTCCAAGAAGACCTCGGTTTGTGGCAGCAGGAGTGGTTCTATATCACCGCTCCGAAGGGCAGCAAGCAAAAGCCGCTGTCTTCATTCCGCCCGGGACCTCCACGCCGATTGATGTCGTGGGTCAACCAAGGGCTCAATTGGGGGCCGTCCGAAGACGTGCCTTTATTGTAGGGCCGGATTCGAGACCTCCAAACGAGGGAGATCAATCTGGTTGTGGTGATGCAGGTTATGCTAATCAGGCTTCTTCTGCCCTGCAAACGCCGCCCTCTCCGGTTATGGGAGTTCAATCCGGAGGGTCCACGAATTCTCCAACACTTCATGGGTATGACGCCCGTGGAGATGTACAAGTTATTCTTCGGACCGCAGGTGGCGTGTCCGGAATTGACCGGGGATGCAGGCCTAAGCTGCAATTACCCGGATACTCAGGTAAATAGCTCAGAGTCCGGACGTTTTGTTTGTTTGCTTTTCTGAAATTCGCCTTCTAACCCATTATTCTTCATCAGGAGTGGGTAGCGCAGTCGTAGCTGATAAGGTGTCCAGCCCCCCTCCCAGAGACCGCACTGGAGCCCGTGCTGGTCAGAATGTTGGAGTTCGCGCCCATAGAGGGAGGCGAAGGGGAAAATAGAAGAGCTATTACCTCGCCCAAGGGGGCGCCTGAAGAGGGGGGATCGAAAATCCCTCCTTCCAGGGGGAGAAGAGGACCGCCTCCGAAGACCCGGAGGCCAAAGCCCCAAAGCAGGGGAAGAAATCTTCGTCGGAGGGTCCTGCGTCCGGGGAGAACCCGGACGTACAATCGTCTCCAAAGGATCAGCCCACCAGCGAGCCGTGATTGGGAAAAAAGGGGGTTCATTAATAAGAAAATACCCCAACTTATGCTTCTGTGGATAACCGAAATTTTTGCTTTACAGTTCGGATCTACGAACTTCTAAGATGAGTTCGTCTTCGGGGGATCTTCGTCCGGAGATGATGGAGAGCGAAACGCCTCTGTCTGCTGCGCCGCCGGACAGGGTAGACGAGCCTGAAGTATCGTCTCGGAGGGTATCCCAGAGTCCGGTGGGGCCGGAGAGTTCGGCGCCAACTAGTATCCGGCCGGGGGAGCTGAAGGTTCTGCTTGAGAGGGCGTCCAGCTCAGAAGATCACCGTGCTTTGATGAGTATGGTGGTTGGAAGGATTTCGTCCGCCAAAAGCGGATTGCATAGTGCCGTCAAGAGTTTGCTGGCGGGATTTGAGGTACGCAAGAACGACGCACCTTTATGACAGTTTTGCACATAGAAGTGCACCCTGTAGAGATAGTAGCCCCTGAGACTCGGTAGGTTGTCGAAAGCGACAACGTGCCGAGGATCAAAATCGCAGGTAATGAATGTCTCCATTCCTATTCAGGTGGCGGATAGTCCGGGGGCTAGCCGGACTATTGGAGTTGCCGAGTTAATGCGGCAACTCGATGTGGCGGATGCGAACATCGCGCTTGTCAACCGGCGACTTGACGAGTCGCAAGGTAAATGAATTCTCCGCAGTCACTTATTTAAGGGAGTCAAAGCCCGCTTCTGACAATATATATGCTGTGATACAGATGGTGCTGCTGCTGTGGAGAGCCTTCGGGCCGAGCTTTCTCAAGCTAATGAGCAAGCCCGAAGGAGTCATGCGGCTGCCTCGAAGGCGGCCGAGGAGTTGAAAGCCGAAAAGGCTACACACTGCATAAGCAGGGAAAAGATGGCCGAATTGGCCGTGAAATTGAAAGACGCTACCGACCGCAACGAGGCTCTTGAAAAGGAGCGCCTATCGGAGCGGGAAAACCTATGAAAGGCCACCGCCGAGGCCAAGGATGCCCGTTCTGCAATGCGGGCTATGAAGGAGGAGCTGCGCCAGGCCGGAGATATTGTGGCTGGCAAGCCTTTTCTGCTGCGTCGCCGGTTTACGGATCAAAAGTATGCCCAACTTGGCTGGCTGTGGAGTCCGGAGGATCCATATATGGACTTAGCGGCAAGTGCGGCTGATGTCGTTGAGCACTTCCGGAGCCAGAAGGATCACAAGACGGAAGAGCTATTTTGGTCTCAATTCCATAGTCCGGATCATTCACTTCCGTTGACCGATCGGTTGGCCGAATGGGCTGAGCTAAATAGATTGTCCGGACTTGCCATGACTGATATCGTGGCTCATGTCTGGCCAGAGAGGCCCAAGGTGACGAGCTATTTCGGCTTATTGCAGCAATTTCTTGGAGCGGTGCCGCATATCAAGGAGATGAAGCGGTCGGCCCGCATAGAAGGTGCGCGGATGGCCCTTGCCCGTGTGAAGACACATTGGGCAGAGATGGATGCCACCGCTATTGCAGCCCAGGGTTCGGACGAAAGCCGGTTACCCGCCGAGCACTATTTTGGGGAAGTTATGCGTGGTGCTCGTGTAATAGAGTCGCAGTGCTCGAAAAATGTCACATTCAAATGAACGTTTTATCTTGTAAAACAATGATTATGTTGTAACTGCTTTTTATACTTGTGCGTTCCAAGTATTAAAATATCTCCTATGCGGCCGTTTATGTATACGTTTGTATAACCTGAAAGATTGCAGTCTTCGGCTTCAGCCCCCACGCACAAGGTGCGGGGGTGTTCGCAAAAAATAGTGCATTTTCACACTTAATCCGATGTCTCGGTCCTGTTAAGGAGGTGGTAGCATATTAAACGAGGCAATCCGGACTATGATGCTTTATCACTTTCACTTAGCCAGTGGAGTTCGAGGGTGGGGCTACGATATAGCCACTTGGGGCACCGCGCTTCTCCGAATTCGGGGCGCGTGTGCTCGACCGAAATGGTCCTTCACAAAGCATGGAATTCTAAACATTCCGTAGTCGATCGAGTGGTTGACCAGTCTCGCAGTATCATGATCACCGCCGCTTTCATCGAGGTGCTTGCCCAGCCGAGTTGGGGCACAATCGCAGTAGTTCTCCTGGTGCCGCGTTAGCCGATGATACGGAACGTAAGGCAGCAAAACACAGGAGCCGGGCAAACCCAACATTTGACCAAAGACATGATTCGGAGCTGATGCATATAAGGCCTAACTCGAGACGCTTTTTAATAATGGGTAGAACAATGCCCTAAGCCCCTAGTGTCCAGGTACGGGCATGGTCCTCTGACGCGGCCGATGCCAAAACGTCAGGCTCCGCTTTGGTTATAATGAAAGCCAAGGGATTATAACAACAAGAGACAGTAAAAAAGGTTTACACAGGGTCTTAATCTGAAAAGAATCCTCGCGACGGGTCGCTACTGCACGTCTGCGCCTGTATCTCCGTTGTGCCGTTATCTTGGACCGGTGTGCACGTTGTTCATCTATAAAAAGAGAGGAACTTAGTTTGAAAGAAACTCGTGCGAAAAATATATATACGAAGGGAGAAATATAAATAAGTAAAGCGGAGTCTGTGTGAGCTCGATGTTGCTTGTGCGCGCAGCCCCTTGTGAAGGGATGTGCGGCTAGGGAGCCCCTAGCTTATTTATGCCGAACTCGTCTAACCGTGTCCGGGGTCTTTAAATGACCCTCGCACTGAAATGATGCCACGTGGACCTGGCATCTTAAGTGTAAGAGACACGTAATGTGGTATGGCGTTAAAGCGGACAAAAGCCTCTCGTCCCAAGAGTGCTTGATAGCTACTTTTAAATGGGACGATATGAAAGATTAGTTTTTCGCGTCGAAAGTTGCTCGGTAATCCGAACACAACTTCTAGTAATAGGGAGCCCGTGCACTTGGCGAAGGGCTGGCGCGCTACTCCTTTAAAGGAAGTGCGGTTGTGTCAATTTTAGTAAGGTCTATCCCCAACATGCGGATGGTGTTTGATACAGCAGGTTTAAGTCATCGCTTCGCCCATCGGGACTTGTGTAAATTGTAGTCCGTCGATTATAGGATCCAATATCGTGGCAGTCCATCCTGCATTTTGAACGCTCGAATAATCCGGTGGTCGAAAGTGATTGGTTTTGATGTCCAATCTCTATGTTCCACTGGGTTGGACCGTGCGAGACCCATTTTAACGGGTGCCACACTGTTTTTCCGTATTATCACATGAAGTGAATTTACTGCTTTGACCTCTTGTGGGAAATTCTTTTGTTTTCCGGTGCTCTGCTGGTGGGGTTTATCATCTTCGCTTGACGCGTCGGGCCCCTTGTGTTCGGCGTTTAGTCGGCCGGACTGTTTGAAAACCCAACAATCTCGGTGGGTGTGGTTTGCGGGCCTTCCGGGTACTTGTGGATTTTACATATCTGACCCAAAATCTTGTTTTGTTGATAGCTCATCGCTGTTATCCTTAAGAGGTGGTGTTTTGTTGTTTGGCCGCTGAAGCTTTTGAATCCGCATTGACCGCCGTGCTTTTGGGCTTTTCTTTATTCTCGCGCCGCTCTTTCTCGGTCGTGATTTTCCGCTTCCATCTCCGATCTCGGATGTACTTGGGTCGCCAGGTCTTTGCATCTTGCTAGCCAGCCTATCCTCTCCCGCACAAAAGCGGTCATGAGGCTTGTTAGCGGACATTGTCCTCGGTTTCTCTTGGCCGAGGTGTCTGGCGAGCCATTCGTCCCGGACGTTGTGTTTAAATGCTGCTAAGGCTTCGCGTCCGGACAATGACTATTTGGTTCTTTTTGGTGAGGAACCTGTTCAGAATTTCGCGCCGACTCTCCGGGCTGTTGAGTTATATGACTTAGATCATCTCGAATCCGGAGGGCGGACATAAGTTCCGTGAAAATTTTCTCTAAACGCGCCCTCGAGCTCTTCCCAACTTCCAACAAGTTTTCGGGAGGCTTTTGAGCCAATGACGGCTGGCCCTTTGAGCTTGAGGGGTAGGAATTTTATGGCATGGAGATCGCCTCCTCTAGCCATGTGTATGTGTAGTATATAATCTTCTATCCGCATCTGTGGTCTGTTGTTCCGTTGTAGGCCTCTATGTTTATGGGTTTAAATCCTGCTGAATTCATGATCCAAAGACTCACCGGTGAAACATAGGGTATGCGGCGCCTCTGATTTCGTGTACCGCTCTCTTCGGACACTTGGCGTGTTTTATTGTTTCCTGGGGCCCTCTTCTTTGGCCCATAAATGGACCTAGTTGGGCCATCTGTCCTTCCAAGGTCATTAGTCGGTTTATATGCGGCGCCGCTTTCAGATTTTGGCCTATCATCTGGCCGTCTATCCAACCAGGCCGCCTCTTTGTTTTTTGACTGTGGGAGCTCTATGGCCTCCTCATCAAACCGCAGTAGCTTGCGCTTCGGGTACCTCTTTGATTGATGGCCATTGCCGTATTTGTCTGCGGTTTTGAGCACTTTGCTCCACCTCATCCTGAGTGTATCTTCCGCTGTTTTGAGCTTCCGTTTTTCTTTCTTCAAGCTTCTTGCGGTGGCGACGAGTCTTTTCTGAAGGTTTTTATTCTCCGGTGGTGTGTCCGGCGTGAGGTCGTCCGGACTATTTTTTCGCCGGGCCTGGACTGATTATCTGACTCGTCTTGTTCGGACGGTTCTTGACGTCATCCACTGGTTTGCCCTTCTATATTGCTGGGTCATTGAGAGCGCTGCTGTTGTCGAGGCGGGACTTACGGCGGCGTCTGCGTCGCCGTTTTGGTTGTTTGTCAGCGGGATTATCTTCTGCCGCGCCCCGTTGGTCCTCGTTGTCACTTCCTTTTGGGGTATCCACCATGTACATGTCGTATGACGAGGTGGTCTTCACGTGCCCTATAGGCGCTGGTTCTTGTTCGTCTCTGGCATCGTTGTCCATGCCGTCGATGTCTTCGGAGTCGTAATTTAGCATGCCGGTTAGATCGCCGACGCGGGCTACAAAGTGGGTGGTGGGTGGGCTCAATTTTTCGTCGTCGTCAGATCCCAACCATCCTCGCCATAATCCGCCAGACTCTCCGGATAGCGAGAGATGCTTTAGCTTAATTTAGGATGTTGCCAAGGGTGAGTGTTGGAAGATGTCCGCGGCAGTGAATTCCATAACCGCGCCCATTCAGATTCGACAAGGGGCGTGGAGGTCCGGAGTCCGCAAGGAGTCCGGCAGCTCGGAGTCACGAGTTTCGCAAGGGACAAGGTTAGTGTTCGGCTCCATCGTCGTAGAAGTTGCAGCCCCCGAGGCGGTGTCCAACCACCGGTCCTCAACCTGGGCGATCGGCTCCGGACTAAAGGCCGGAGCGGATTCTTGTGCGGCCACCAAGGCACTGTTCGGCGGTAGAGCTAGATCATGCCCATCATAACAGTGTGGCGCGCTTGGCTGTGGCTCGAGCCCGTCGAAGATCAAGTCCCCGCGGATATCGGCCGTGAAGTTTAGGCTTCCGAATCTGACCTGACGGCCAGGGGAGTAGCTTTCGATCTGCTCTAGATGGCCAAGTGAATTAGCCCGCAGTGCGAAGCCGCCGAATACGAAGATCTGTCCAGGGAGAAAAGTCTCACCCTGGACAGTGTTGTCGATTGAAAATGCCATCGAGCCTATCGGTGACGACACAGAGGAACTCTTAATGAAAGCACCAATGTCGGTGTCAAAACCGGCGGATATCGGGTAGGCGGTCCCGAACTGTGCGTCTAGGCGGATGGTAATAGGAGACAAGGGACACGATGTTTTACCCAGGTTCGGGCCCTCTTGATGGAGGTAAAACCCTATGTCCTGCTTGATTAATATTGATGATATGGGTAGTACAAAAGTAGATCTACCACGAGATCAAGGAGGCTAAACCCTAAAGCTAGCCTATGGTATGAATGTTGTAATGTATGTTGTGTCCTACGGCTAAAGCCCTCCGGTTTATATAGACACCGGAGAACGCTAGGGTTACATGTAGTCGCCATAATGGTAGGAGATCTACATATCCAGACGCCAAGCTTGCCTTCCACGCCAAGGAAAGTCCCATCCGGACACGGGACGGAGTCTTCAATCTTGTATCTTCGTAGTCTTGGAGTCCGCGGACAATGATAGTCCGCTGTCCGCACCCCTAGTTCAGACTTCTCAAAGCCGCTCGAGGGAAGGAGCACTGCCGACCCCAATTGTATTTTAGCAGTGTCCTGGAGGGATCCCGCCTTATGGCGGAGCAATGTGCTAAGGATATCATATTCCCATGAATACATTCATGTTATCCTATCCTGTAATATAAAACAAGATCTTTATGTAATATAATGCTTGTTTATTTAGAATTTTACCTCCTGTGCGGCTGTTTATGAAATCTGAGAGTTGGCCAGTCGTCGGCTTCTGCCCCCATGTAGATAACATGGGGATGTTCGGGATAAATTTTAACACTCTTTAGTCCAAATTTTGGTCCTTAAAGGAGGTGTTTAGCGCAACGAACAAGGTAGTTAGACTATACGACTTTGTCAGCCTCACTTAGCCATAGGAGTTTGACAATGAAAATTTAGGCGCAACCCTGTTCGGAAGTCCGAAATTGGGGCGCTATACACGCCTAATCGGATAAAAACCGATTCCTCGCATAATGCAGAAAAAATCTCTAAGGATTCGAAACCTCTCGAACATATGACCAGCTCGCCAAGATCATGACAATCAATTTTCGGCTTTCATCGAGGTGCTCGTCCGGAAGAACCGGGAGACAGTCGCAGTAGTTCTCCCTTTACTACCCTAGCCGATATAGCGGAACGTAAGGTAGTAAGCACAGGAGCCAGGCAACCCAAATATTGACCAAAGACATGATTCAGAGCTGATGCACATAATGCTGTAAGTTCGGGGTGCCGAACTATACTGTAAAAGTGTTCGGATTTTATTGCCATGTTATGGGGTATGATGAAGCCCCTGGCAAATTAAGGCATACCAGAGTATACAGATGCAATTGATAAAAAAATACAAAGACAAGGAAAAAATCAAGTAATAAGCTGATGCCGCAAATATTGAGCCGCAAGTAATTTTCCATTGCAATTTGATTAATACGTCAAGGCGTATTTGTACAAGTAATGCGATAAGCAAATAAGGCTATTTGACATGCCATGACCAAGGGCGAGCTGTGTGCGGGTATTTAAACAGGTATAACGATCATTAGCATAGACCACCCGGGGATTCCCTTGTACGTCCAAGCTCCTTGCCTTCTTGGTGTATCCGTCCCGTGATAGGTCCAATGATCAGGTTATCAGAAAAGCCTCGGAAAGAGAAGAACCTGAAATGAAAAAGAAAAAGTGAATGTATGCGGATCCGGGAGCGGTTGAGCCACATTACGGACCGCGGTCTAGCTGTGCCTCCGTCCATATCCATGGTATTTTAAGTGTGTAGTTATGTACGCGCGGCACAAATGTTGCCGCTTGATTGGGACTGGGATGGAGGCTGAATTGCTAGTCAAGCCCTGGACGAGCTGGACTATCCTGCCTCAGACTAGTCCGAACTCGCTTGACGGTGTCCAGGAGCTTTACCGCTGAATTGAGGTTCTGCCTAAAAAGGCTGCTTTGTACTTCTGCTACAAGGGCCAGGGTGTGCTCCTCAGTATGGAGGGAGCGTTCCGTGTTTCCATTGACTATTATACCACCGCGTGGTCCGGGCATCTTGAGGTTGAGTTAGGTGTAGTGCGGCACCGCATTGAACCGAGCGAATGCGGTTCGTCTGACTAGGGTGTGATAGGCACTGCAGAAGGGGACGATATCGAAGATCAACTCTTTGCTTCGGAAATTATCCGGGGATCCTTAGACAACTTCCAGTGTGATTGTGCCCGTACAGCAGGCCTCTACACCTGGTATGACACCCTTGAAGGTGGTTTTTGTGGGCTTGATCCTTGAGGGATCGATACCCATTTTGTGCACTGTATCCTGATAGAGCAGGTTCAGACTGGTGCCACCATCCATGAGGACCCGCGTAAGGTGGAATCCATCAATAATTTGGTCTGGCTCCATCGCGTAGACGTCCCTGAGGGCACGCTTGCGCTCCCTCTTGGGGATATGGGTGCCGTATATGATGTTCACCGTTTTGACTTGGGGGGGGGCGATTTCTTCTGTCCCCCTTTGTTCGGTGGTCGGGGTTCCTTGTCATCGTCATCGCTTTGCGACCCTTTCTCCTTATTCTTGGTATTTAACATGCGGGCCTGTTTGAAGACCCAACATTCTCTGTTGGTATGATTGGCTGGTTTATCAGGAGTGCCATGGATTTGGCATGGTCGATCTAGTATGCAGTCTAGACTAGACGGGCCCAAATTATTTCTCTTACATGGCTTTTTCCACTGACCGGACTTAGAGCCACTAAATCTGATGTTGACCGCTGTGTCTTCGGTGTTATCACTGTTGTTTTGACGCTTATGTCTATTGCGTTGGGGCTTGTCTTTGCTGTTTCTGGCTTCAGAAGTGCCTGGTTCGCTTGTATTGGTGTTGCTACGAGCTAGCCAGCTATCTTCGCTCCTGCAGAAGCGGGTAATGAGTGCCATAAGGGCTGACATTGACTTCGGTTTTTCCTGGCCGAGGTGTCTCGCTAGGCATTCGTCACGGATGTTGTGCTTAAAGGCCACTAGGGCTTCGGCATCCGGACAGTCGATGATCTAGTTTTTTTAGTTAAGAACCTAGTCCAGAATTTCCTGGCTGACTCTCCGGGCTGTTGGATTATGTGACTTAAGTCATCGGCATCCGGAGGTTGGATATATCTTCCTTGGAAGTTGTCGAGGAAGGCGTCCTCCAAGTCCTCCCAGCTTCCAATGGAGTTTTTGGGCAGACTGTTCAACTAGTACCTAGCTGGTCCCTTGAGTTTGAGCGGGAGGTATTTGATGGCGTGAAGATCATCACCGCGGGCCATATGAATATGGAGAAGAAAGTCCTCAATCCATACCGCGGGGTATGTTGTGCCATCATATGATTCGATGTTCACGGGTTTAAACACTTCTGGGAAATCGTGTCCCATTACTTTGTCAGTGAAGCAAAGGGGGTGTGCGGCGCCTATATATCGGGCCACGACGTGACGTAGCTCGGACGGAGTTCGTCTGCAGTTTTCGGCCCTGACGTGATTATGTTTCTCTCGTTCAGCCAGATGGCCATTATCGCGCATCGGGGCACGCCCCCGTGATCCATAGGACGATCTTGTCTGACCTGGCTATTTTCCAAATCATGCCGCAGGTCATGTGTGTATCCCCGAGCTATTGTATTTCTGTTTGTTCGGCAAGGTAGTGCGGGCTGGTGTTCGGCTCGAGGTGCCGCTTTGTCCCGGCCACGTGGTGGTCGGCAGCCACATTGTACCTTGGTAGGACGGGTTCCAGCGCCTCGTCATTGAACTATGGTAACAGTTTGCGCTTCGGGTAGCTTTTGGTTGGGCACTCGAGGCCATATTCCTGGGCTACCAAGACATCAGTCCATCTTTCATTTAGCAGATCTTGATCAGCTTGTAGCTGCTGCCGCTTCTGTTTCAGGCTCCTTGAAGTGCCTATTAGCCGGTGCTTAAAGCACTACTACTCGACAGGTTCCTCAGGCACGATAAAGTCTTCGTCGCCGAGGCTCACCTCGTCCTCGGGGAACGGAAGGTAATTACTGTCCTCCACATCTTCATGTGTGGCCTGTTCATCAGGGCTTGCTTGCCCATCCTCCCGTTCTTCCTACTCTGTGGTTAGCTCAACGGGGTCTTCATTGTCTTCGGTGTCATCCAGAGTGTTATTTTCTCCTGTGACGATATTGCTGTTTTTACTATGGGGTGGTTTAGAGCGGCGCCGCTGACGTCGGTGCTTTGGCTGTATCTCAGGAGTTTTATCCTCGACTGGATTTTCATTGTCGCCGTTGTTTTCTTTGGGTGTATCCACCATGTATATGTCGTACGAGGAGGTTGTTGTCCAACGCCCTGTATGCGGTGATTCCTGCTCCTCTCCGGCATCATCGTCCGTACCGTCGATGTCTTCGGAGTCATAATCAAGCATGTCTGTTAAGTCGTCGATAGTGGCTATGAAGTGGGTGGTGGGTGGGAAACAAAGTTCGTCATCAGCTCCCCACTCGAGCCGGACATAGTTTGGCCAAGAGTTCCCCGACAAGGAGAGGGATTTTAATGAGCTTAACACATTGCCAAAGTGCGAGTGCTGGAAGATGTCCGCGGAGCTGAACTCCAAGACTGGCGCCCAATCACGTTCGATGGACGCGGATGCACGCGGTCCGGAACCCATGGCCGGAGACAAGTCCGAGGTTCCGGTGACACGGGCCCAGCTCAATGTTGGGTCTGTGTGCGGCTCGAGCGCAACTGACTATGCGGCCTCTGTGGCAGGGTTAAGCTTCCCGTCTATGGATGATGCAGTCCGCTCCGGCTCTAGGGCCAGGGCAGTCACAGGCTCTATCTCCTACGCACAGTCAGATGACAGATCTAGGTCATGTTCATAGTGGTGGCCGGGGACAGCCGTCATGGGCTCGAACCCATCGAAGATCAAGTCTCCACGGATATTGGACACAAAATTCAGGCCTCCAAATCTGACCTGATGGCCAGGGCTGTAGCTATCGATCTGCTCTAGATGGCCAAGTGAGTTGGCCCGCAGTGCGAAGCCACTGAATACGAAGATCTGACCAGGGAGGAAAATCCCCCTGGACTGCGTTGTTTTAGATGATAGATGGAGCCATCGAGCCTTCTTATGACGATGCAGCGGAACTCTCAATGAAAGCACCAATGTTAGTGTCAAAACTGGTGGATCTCGGGTAGGGGGTCCAGAACTGTGCGTTTGAGGCTAATGGTAATAGGAGACAGGGGACACGATCTTTCCCAGGTTCGGTCCCTCTCTATGGAGGTAGTACCCTACTTCCTGCTTGATAGATCTTGATGAATATGACTATTACAAGAGTTGATCTACCACGAGATCGTAATGGCTAAACCCTAGAAGTCTAGCCTATGAGGTTATGATTGTTGTGGCTAAACCCTAGAAGTCTAAACCCTCCGGTTTATATAGACACCGGGAGAGGCTAGGGTTGTACAAAGTCGGTTACAGAGAAAGGAATCTATATATCTGAATCGCCAAGCTTGCCTTCCATGCAAAGGAGAGTCCCATCCGGACATGGGACGAAGTCTTCTATCTTGTATCTTCATAGTCCAAAAGTCCGGACCAAGTATACAGTCCAGCTGTCCGAGGACCCCTTAATCCGGGACTCCCTCAACCACCACCCTCCTCCACCAATACCAGAAGACCGGGCCTCTACCTTGATGCTCTTCCGCACCATGCACCTCCGTTACCTACTCCACTCAATGCATGCGGCATACATGGCTAAGGATAAGGGCGTTGGCGTTTTGGGAACCAGGGTACCCAGACCTGCCTACCTGCGGCCCACGGCATGGCTCCATAGACGGCCTGGTATGGCCCGTCTTCAACCACGACAAGACAAGACCCTCGCGAGGGGCCAGGCCTCGTGAGGAGGACGACGTCAAGACCTCCCGAGGGAGCGGCTGCCCCAGACGGCCTTCTAACGGAGCGGAGATTTCTATTCAACACCCAGCGTCACGAGGTTGAAGTGACATCAGCTGTGACGACCAAGGCCAGGCGTGCGCCAGCGGGCGCAGAGCAGCAGGTTTCCTCTGTGGTGCAAATGAGGCAAGCGCACGTGCGGGGTCCGAAGGAATCAGCCAAAGGTTGTCATTTGCGTGCAACAAGACCAGGATTGCAAGAACGGTAGGATGGATGTCATCGGCGAGCCCGCCATGACGTCATGATCAGAAGCTTTGTAGGAGAAGACCACCTTTCGTCAGGATCAGATGTACTACTTGTCCCTTTCAAATTTGGCCGTTGTGGGATCCCTTCCCGCCTAAGTTTTGGAGGAGAAGGACCAAGGCCACTATAAATATAGCCTAACCTCCACTGTAGAAAGCATCGGGTGATCAGCTCATCAATTCCCCAAGAGCTCATCACAAGAACAAGCCTCCTGAGGCTGTTCTTCCACTTGTACCAGTTCATCCTCAGCCCCCAGCGAGGCTAATCCACCACAAAGTAGGAGTAGGGTTTTACACCGCAAGGTGGCCCGAACCTGAGTAATCTGTCGTGTTGTTCTCCTTCTTGTTCATCGAGCTAGGTCATGAGAGTAGTGGATCGATTGGCTTGAGAAGTTGAGTTCTTCGCTCACGCCCCTGAGTTCAAACCGTTCTTGGGTCTGCGGAGCCCAGAATTCGACATTTGGCACAACAGGTAGGGGGTGTGTCGAAGCCTCTCTTCGGTCAGTCGCATCGCCACCGCTTCGTTGTTCTCATGGTGGGGGTTCCACGAGCCGGCTATGAGCAATGGGACTTTTGCACCGCCGAGTTGACCCTGCCCGGCTACGAAATCCATCGTCACCTCCCTCTTGCCGCGGCGGGGGTAGGCGTCGGCAACAGCAGTCGCCGGCGCCATGGGACGTATCCGTCCCCTCCTACTCTGCGCCACAAGCGAGCGGCGGCAAGGTCCTCTAGCTACGTCACGCCGATGTCCATGTGCACTCGTTGGGAGTAGGCGAACGCGCGGGGCACGCTCATCATGGCCCGCGAGTTGTTGCATTGCAGGCTGGCCGAGGGCGGCCGTGACACCCTGCTCTCCCACGTCGCCGAACTACTTGAGGGTACCTGCAAAGGCACGACACCTTTCTGCATCATGCCAACTGTGTGGATGCCTCAAGATGCTCATGGTCACACCAGCTGTGTCCACTCACCCCTCCGGGGGGAGCCCGAGGGTCCCCGTGGAGGCAGCTCGGCGTACGAGAACGTCCTCCCAGCCCGGGGGAATCGTTCCCAGGGAGCACTTGGGGCGAGCGGCTTCTACCTCAATAGCAGTGAGGAGTCACTCTCGGGCAGGTGAGTCGTGTCCTCAGGCATGATGGGCAATGCGACACACGGCCCGGGGGCTAGTCTCGGGCCGATAGCACCTGAGGTCCTGATAGCACCCATGACTGGCGCGCTGCACGAGAAAGGGAGAAGCCCATTCATGCTTCCCACGCTGGCTCCAGCATCAGGATCACCAAGGTCGCGAAGGATGGGGGCTCCTCACGAGTCAGCTCAGCACTCTGAAAACATCTTCGACGCTAACAACCACCGGTCATAGCCAACCCATTTCAGACGCATACGCTAACCGTGGGTCGCAGGTGAATCTCGCCACGACGGCATATATAGAGACGTTGGACCTGCCCTGGGCAGGAAGAGCGCCCTGGAGCCACGTGGAGGGAACCCGGCGCCAGAGCTCCCTATGCGCCTCGCGGCCCAGGAAGCCACCCGGTGGTGGCGCACGTTGTCCGGAGGTAGGTCCCCTGCCGGGGAGGGCGCTCGCGAGCCCTTCCCCCGGTGGAGGGCCTGTGATCGCCCAACCACCACGAGTGTACCCCCTTGCCCCTTGGTCTTGTCCTGGTTTTTGGACTCCCCAACGGTGGCAACAGGATGTGTTTGGCAGGGTCGCCGCCAGGAGCGAGGAGCGGACGCAAAGATCTCCCTGCGTGACACTCTCACGTAATAATGAGTGGGGATGTACACGCCCAGAGTCTCCTGAGTGCCGCCCCTAGGCCTCACGGGGGCTCCCGCCCATGTCCTAGTGGAAGCACCATGCTCCGCACTGTCCGTTGACACTGTGCCCCAATGACTATGCCCACACCCAGTGGAAGCACTTAGCTCCGCGCTGGTGAGAAGACTAGCATAGGCACCAGACGCGGCTATTCTCTTTGCCCTTTTTCTGTAACCCGATTTGTTGCATTCGAGTGAATTTGGAGTTTCGTGTGATTATTAAAAGAAAAAGGGGGGAATTTTTTCAACTCGCAGTGTTTTTGCTCTTCGATTTTAGCTTGGAAAGCATAGTGCCTGCTTGCTACCCCTCCCTGCGAGCGTCCCGCGAGTGGGGGCTGGTTGGCAAGGCAAGGCCCCCTGGGGGCCCAGGATGCTGCCGTTGCGTGCCCACCTTCGCGCACATGTTGCCAAGAGCTTTGGCATTGGCTCCTTGTGCGGTGCCCGCGATCCGGCAAGCAATCACGCGAGGAAGCCCCTGTTGCGGGAGCCTCCAGAAGGCTCACCGGGGCGGAAGGCGTCTCCGCGGTGCAAGAACCAGCCCAATGCCATGAACATGAAAGGTAAATTGCACCAGCTACTCTAGTTAAGAGCCCCTTGGCTCGCGACAACGCATTCTGAAATTAAATCGGGAAATATGTCATCATTCCATGCACCATAAGGAGATCATTCTCCCCCTAAAGGAAAATGCTTTCACTCCCTGGGGGGGCACATCAAAAAATCTTTACAGGAAGAACAAAGAAGTACATGCCTAGCAAGACGCGCTGTCACCATTGTCGCCATCATCATAACCTCTGCCCTCCTCGGCCGTGAGCGTGGCTACGTCGTCAGCAAGATCAAACTCCTTGATCAGCTCATCCATGTGATCGTCCACCCAGCTCACAAGTTCGCCCTCTATAACTCCGGGCAGGGGTGCTATCGTGGCATTGAAGTCCAAATCCGGATCCCGTTGAGAAGGTAGCTGAAGACACGCGAGAACGCATGCCCAAGGAGATCCCGGCTCTTCTCCTTGATGAACTGGTGAGCCCTCACGGCCTTGCTTTCAAGGCAGGTCATAACTTGGATAAAGAAGTGCAAGTAGCCAGCATCATTGGCCTCGTGTGGGCGGGCGACGTTCTCTTTGCAGATGATGTCCAAGGCGCGGTTGGCCCTTGCCTGAGGTCGTCAAGCATCTTGGAGTGGTCTCGATGTAGCATTTGGCGGTGGTTCACGTTGGCCGATGCCCTCTCCACGAGGGACAACACGCCAGCGACCTGATGACGAAGAGAGGACAGCTCGGCCTCGGCAACGGCTCAGGCTTCCTTCATGACCGTCCCATGCCGCTCTGCCGCGACAAGCTGGGCTTGGAGAGCATCAGCTTTGCCTTGCTGCTCGGCCTTCCATTGCTTGAAGCGGGCCTCCTAAAGCTCCAACTTCCGGCTATATTCCACGACAAGGGATTGGTGAATCTCTGCCACCTTATGGTCGACCTCCAGCTGAATTTTCGCCTCCCGGGAAGCAAGGGCCTCCTCATCCGAAGTCACTTGATGCTCCATCACCTCCAGTCGGTCGCGCTCCAAGCTTTGCACCATCTCCTCAAATGCCAACGCCTCCTCGCGACCCTGAGCCTCAGTTGCGTCGGTAGGGGCCCCACCCAGCCACACCACAAGGGCGGTCTTGCGTGTCTGTACCTGCTGTTCGAGATCAACATTCAAGGCTCAAAGCTCCTTTGCATGCTCCTCGGCTGCCTCACGGCGTTGCTCCGCGACCCGCGCCCCCTCCCTGAGCATGGATGCAGCTCACGGAGGACGGTGACCTCGACATCCGTAAGGGTGCGCGCTGTTATGTGATGTGCACAGGATTGACCGCGACCTTCAGCTGATGCCACTCGCACGCAAGGCAGAGGATTTCCACCTCAAGGTGAGAGTCGACATCAGCAAGCTCCGCCAAGCCGCCAAGCTGCTGGCTGCTACTGGGAGGTTTTGGTGGATGGCACTCCGCCCACAAACAAGCTCTAGCGCTTGGTTGGGCCTCTCTTCTGGGCCATGGCTTGCTAGAGATGAGTGGGGCAATCCCCCTGTCCTCAGCAAGGGTTCAGTGGCCAGAGCCTCTTTGACCACCCCTCGGACTTCCGGCTCCGTACAGTGGGGCGCAGCTCCGCCGGTCAAAGACGAAGCCGCCGCATGAGATGCCCAACTTTTCGCAAGGATCATCGAAAGGGCCCTCGGTGCGGCCTCCACATCATGGAGACTGCTCTGATGGTAAGGCGCCGGGAGAGCAGGCTCGCGACCTTCCTCCGATGGCCACGACTCTCGGGACGACATAGCCTCCCGGGTGGCCCCCTGCTTCAAGAGGCTTGGGGCGACGGCCGGCTCTGGGACCCTCGGAGGGCACATCTTGAGCGGGATCATTGTCAAGGAAGGAGGAAACCTAAAGGGCAAACGTCAGGAGGGAACCCATCCAAAAAAATCCAAGGGGAAAGGTACTTACTCATCATCGACCACCCATATCTTCTGTTTCAGAGCCAACGGGGCAACACCGAGGCAGCTCCCGAATCTCCTCTTATGTGAGACCTCAACGACCGGAGGAGGTATGCTGGAGTGGGGCGCGCTGCGCCTAAAGGTGGAAGAGACGATCGCGGTGATGGATGGGGCTCCCCTCGTGTCTCCCTCAGGGTCACGGGGAGTCACCTTAGGAGCACCTGGCGGCGCCAGGCCCCCGAGGGCTGATCGGGAGCATTAGGTGGTGTCCGGCCTCCCGGGCCGCTGCGGGAGCGGCTGGCGGCGCTTGCTTCACCGCCACCATTCAAAGGGCAAGCACGGGGACCATGACAACAGGGTTGTCATGAGGCCCCTCCTGGCCCACGAGAAGCAGCCCCCACTCGTCGAAGCGCAACATCTGCCTGACGAAGTCCTCCGTGTTTGAGCAATGGTACAAGAGGAGGCCCCCCTTAGCGGGGAGCATGGAGGGAGTCGGGTTGCCCATCAGGAGCTCAAGCACGGCGCCCAGCGTCGTGGTGGGAAGCGAAGTCCCCTGAAGCATCATGGGATCTTTGGGGCCCGTGAAGGTCCACATTGGGCGCGAACAATGCTGAAGCGGTGCGATGAACCGTCGGATGAACTCCCTCGCCACCATCAGCGCCGTCACACCCGCCTCCCACAGCTTGGCCAGCCTGGACCAGACACGCCCAAGCCGACAGTCAACCAGCTTCACGTACCCCCAGCCGAAGCTTGGGATCGCCGGCTCTTGCGGAAGAAGAAGCATGGGGCTGAGCACGGTGGTGTCGACATACACCCACCGCCTCTGAAACCCTGTGGTATCCGCGAAGAACGTGAAGTCGATGCCGGAGCCTACCATCACTGCAGCTGCCTAGAACAACATGCACCCAGAGCGCTGCCGGCCATCGACAAGATGGAGCGAGAAGAACTGGTGGAGCAAGGCCACGGATGGAGCAATGCCCATGATGGCCTCGCATAAGAAAGCAAAGATGGAAAGGAGGACGATGGAGGCAGGATCCAAATGCAATGCTTGGATCTGGTATTGCGAGAGCACGACATTAAAGAAAATAGGAGAAAGGAGGGATCAGGTCGGCTGAGAGGACATGAAGATGAAGAGGGATTTCAATGGGCCCCATCTCGATCGAAGCTTGAAAAGCAGGCCACGCCTTCATCGCCTTCCACTCATTGGAATCGGCTGCGAGGGACAAGTGGACCTTGTCCAACCCTTCCTAGTTGATCACTATTGATTTGTCCAACGCAGGCTCCAGCCCCGACGAGGGACCGTCGGGCGAGCGAGCTCCATTCCTCTTCTTCGATTTTGGAGCCATGGCAGCGGAGGAAGATGAGCAAGATGTGGCGATGGGAGAAGGGTGCACAAGCTTGCAAGGGAAGAAGGGAGCAGAGGGCGAGCGCGGCGAACAATGATGGCAAGGCTGCGATCGCAGCACGTAACTGTCAAATCAGACGGGCGGAGGCAGCGCGGGGAAGCGGAGATGCCCACGTAGAAGATTGGCGCCCGCGGCATTCCGCACTTGCCCTTTGGCTTCGCCTAAAAGCCAAGTGCGAGCCTGCCTTGGGCCCGGGGGCTTCTGTCGGTGTTCTGGGAACCAGGGTACCCAGACCTGCCTGCGTGCGGCCCACGTTATGGCTCCATCGACGGCCTAGTATGGCCCATCTTCAACCATGACAAGAAATGACCCTCGCGAGGGACCAAGCCTCGCGAGGCATACAACGTCAAGACCTCCTGAGGGAGCGGCCGCCCTAGATGGCCTCCTGACGGAGTGGAGATTTCTATGCAAGACCCAGCCTCGCGAGGTTGAAGTGACATTAGCCGTGACAACCAAGGCCAGGCGCGCGCCAGCGGGCGCAGAGCAGCAGGTTTCCTCTTTGGTGCAAAGGCGGCAAGTGCATGTGCGGAGTCCCAAGGAATCAGCCAAAGGTTGTCATTTGCGTGCAACAGGACCAGGACCGCCAGAACGGTAGGATGGATGTCATACCCGAGCCCACCATGACGTCATGATCAGAAGCTTTGCAGGCAAAGACCACCTTTCGTCAGGATCAGATGTACTTTTTGTCCCCTTTCAAATTTGGCCATTGTGGGATCCCTTCCCACCTAAGTTTTGGAGGAAGAGGACCAAGGCCACTATAAATATAGCCTAGCCTCCACCGTAGAAAGCATCGGGTGATCAGCTCATCGAATCCCCAAGAGCTCATCACAAGAACAAGCCTCCTTAGGCTGTTCTTCCACTTGTAGTAGCTCATCCTTAGCCCCCCGCGAGGCTAATCCACCACAAAGCAGGAGTAGGATTTTACACCGCAAGGTGGCCCGAAGCTGGGTAAACTACCGTTGTCGGATTTCAGGTTCCGGCAGACCCTTGAGGTTCGAACACTCGGGTGCACGCGGAGATCACACCCCCAGCCTACCCATGTTTTCACCGCCTCGCTAGGACCTAAACTACTCTAAGAACAACACAAGGGACACAAGATTTATACTGGTTCAAGCCTGCATTTTGGTGTAATACCCTACTCCAGTTTGTGGTGTGTGGATTGCCTCTGGGGCTGATGAGGAACAGTACAAGGGAAGAACTGCCTCGCGAGGGTCTGTTCTTGATTGGTGCTATGAACTGCTAGGAGGGTTCAGTCGCCTCTTTCTCTCTGTGTGTGTCTTTCTATCCTTGTTCTCTTGATGCCTCTACCCTGTGGGTGGCTAGTCCTATTTATAGGCAGAGGCCCTGGGCCTCTTCCCAAATATTGAGCGGGAAGGGCGCCAACAGTTGGCCATTTTGAAGGGGAACATGTAGTACACTTATCCTGACTAAAGTTGGTCCTCGCCTGCCAAAAGACCCTGACGATGACGCTGGCTTGGGCTCCATGATAACCTCCGTTCTGCCGTCCTGCTGGTCTTGGTCTTGTTACACCGAAATGGTTGCGTTTGCTTGATACCCTTGCCTGCGCTTGCCCCCTTTGCACCAAAGGGGAAACCAGGACTCTGCGCGGGCCAGCGCCTGCCTGGCGCCCGCCTGCGCTTTGGTCATCATGGCTTGCGTCATGGGTGCCTCGTGAGGTACCCCGCCTTGATCTCTCCGCCTCCTCGCGAGCCAGCCTGACGAGGCCATGCCTGAGGAAGCCTCCTGTCGTCCGCCCCGCGAGGCTTGGCCCCTCGCGAGGGTCTTGAGCATGTGTTGACGAAGATGGGCCGTACCGGGCCACTCCTTGAGCCACGCCGCAGGCCGCAGGCAGGCAAGTCTGGGTACCCCCATTCCCAGAACGCCGACAGTAGCCCCCGGGCCCAAGGCGCGCTTGGACTTGGCAACGGCTCAGGCTTCCTTCATGACCGTCCCGTGCCGCTCTACCGCGACAAGCTGGGCTTGGAGAGCATCAGCTTTGCATTGCAGCTCGGCCTTCAATTGCTTGAAGCGGACCTTCTAAAGCTCCAACTTCCGGCTATACTCCACGACAAGGGATTGGTGAATCTCTGCCACCTTATGGTCGACCTCCAGCTGAATTTTCGCCTCCCGGGAAGCAAGGGCCTCTTCGTCCGAAGTCACTTGACGCTCCATCACCTCCAGTCGGTCGCGCTCCAAGCTTTGCACCATCTCCTTGAATGCCAACGCCTCCTCGCGACCCTGAGCCTCAGTCGCGTCGGCAGGGGCCCCGCCCAGCCGCACCACAAGGGCGGTCTTGCGTGTCTGTACCTGCCGTTCAAGATCAGCATTCAAGGCTCAAAGCTCCTTTTCATGCTCCTCGGCTGCCTCAGGGCGCTGCTCCGCGACCCGCGCCCCCTCCCTGAGCATGGATGCACGCCTCACGGGAGGCCGCAAGTGACCCCATCGACATCCGTGCGGGTGCGCTGTTACTGCATGTGCACAGGATTGACCGCGACCTTCAGCTGATGCCACTCGCACGCAAGGCGGAGGATTTCCACCTCAAGGCGAGAGACGACATCAGCAAGCTCCGCTCCAAGCCGGCCAAGCGCGTCTGCTGCTACCTGGAGGAGGTTTTGGTGGATGGCACTCCGCCCACAAGCAAGCTCTAGCGCTTGGTCGGGCCTCTCTTCTGGGCCATGGCTTGCTAGAGATGAGTGGGGCAATCCCCCTGTCCTCAGCAAGGGTTCGGTGGCCGGAGCCTCTTTGACCACCCCTTGACTTTGGGCTCCGCACAGTGGGGCGCAGCTCCGCCGGTGGAAGATGAAGCGGCCGCACGAGACGCCCCGCTTTTTGCAAGGATCATTGAAAGGGCCCTCGGTGCGGCCTCCACATCATGGAGACTGCTACGATGGTAAGACGCCGGGAGAGCGGGCTCGCGACCTTCCTCCGATGGCCACGACTCTCGGGACGGCACGGCCTCCCAGGTGGCCCCCTGCTTCAGGAGGCTTGGGCGACGGCCGACTCTGGGACCCTCGGAGGGCACATCATGAGCGGGATCATTGTCAAGGAAGGAGGAAGCCTAAAGGGCAAATGTCAGGAGGGAACCCATCCACAAAAATCCAAGGGGAAAGGTACTTACTCATCATCGACCACCCATATCTTCTGTTTCAGAGCCCACGGGGCAACACCGAGGCAGCTCCCGAATGTCCTCTTATGTGAGACCTCAATGACCGGAGGAGGTGTGCTGGAGTGGGGCGCGCTGCGCCTGGAGGTGGAAGAGAAGATCGTGGCGATGGACGGGGCTCCCCTCGTGTCTCCCTTAGGGCCACGGGGAGTCACCTCAGGAGCACCTAGCGGCGCCAGGCCCCCGAGGGCTGATTGGGAGCATTAGGTGGTGTCCGGCCTCCCGGGCCACTGCGGGAGCGGCTAGCGGCGCGTGCGTCACCGCCACCGTTCAAAGGGCAAGCGCGGGGACCATGACAATAGGGTTGTCATGAGGCCCCTCCTGGCCCATGAGAAGCAGCCCCCACTCATCAAAGCGCAACATCTGCCTGACGAAGTCCTCCGTGTTCGAGCAATGGTACAAGAGGAGGCCCCCCTTAGCAGGGAGCATGGAGGGAGTCGGGTTGCTCGTCAGGAGCTCAAGCATGGTGCCCAGTGTCGTGGTGGGAAACGAAGTCTCCTGAAGCCTCATGGGATCTTTGGGGCCCGTGAAGGTCCACATTGGGCGCGAACAATGCTGAAGCGGTGCGATGAACCGTCGGATGAACTCCCTCGCCACAATCAGCGCCGTCACACCCGCCTCCCACAGCTTGGCCATCCTGGACCAGACGCACCCAAGCCGACAGTCAACCAGCTCCAGGTACCCCCAGTCGAAGCTTGGGATCGCCGGCGCTTGCGGAAGAAGAAACATGGGGCTGAGCACGGCGGTGTCGACATACACCCACTGCCTTTGAAACCCCGTGGTATCCGTGCGGAACGTGAAGTCGATGATGGAGCAAGCCGTCACTGGAGCCGCCTGGAACAACACGCACCCGGAGCGCTGCCAGCCATCGACAAGATGGAGTGAGAAGAACTGGCGGAGCAAGGCCACGGATGGAGCAATGCCCATGATGGCCTCGCATAAGAATGCAAAGATGGAAAGGAGGACGATGGAGGCGGGATCGAAATGCAATGCTTGGATCTGGTATTTCGAGAGCACAACATTAAAGAAAATAGGAGAAAGGAGGGATCAGGTCGGCTAAGAGGACATGAAGATGAAGAGGGATTTCAGTGGCCCCCATCTCGATCGAAGCTCGAAAAGCAGGCCAGACCTTTGTCGCCTTCCACTCATTGGAATCGGCTGCGAGGGACAAGTGGACCTTGTCCAACCCTTCCTACTTGATCACCATTGATTTGTCCAACGCAGGCTCCAGCCCCGACGAGGGACCGTGGGGTGCGCGAGCTCCATTCCTCTTCTGCGATTTTGGAGCCATGGCAGCGGACGAAGATGAGCAAGATTCGGCGACAGGAGAAGGGTGCACAAGCTTGCAAGGGAAGAAGGGAGCAAAGCGCGAGCGCGGCGAACAATGATGGCAAGGCTGCGATCGCAGCACGTAACTATCAAATCAGACAGGCGGAGGCAGCGCGGGGAAGCGGAGACGCCCACACAGAAGATTGGGGCCCGCGGCATTCCCCACTTGCCCTTTGGCTTCACCTAAAAGCCAAGTGCGAGCCTGCCTTGGGCCCGGGGGCTTCTGTCGGTGTTCTGGGAACCAGCGCATCTGCATTCTGCTCAAGGCGGCGCCCACGGCATGGCTCCATCGACGGCCTAGTATGGCCCATCTTCAACCACGACAAGACATGACCCTCGCGAGGGACCAAGCCTCGCGAGGCATACAACGTCAAGACCTCCTGAGGGACCGGCCACCCTAGACGGCCTCCTGATGGAGTGGAGATTTCTATGCAAGACCCAGCCTCGCGAGGGTGAAGTGACATCGGCCGTGACAACCAAGGCCAGGCGCGCGCCAGCGGGCGCAGAGCAGCAGGTTTCCTCTTTGGTGCAAAGGCGGCAAGTGCATGTGCGGAGTCCCAAGGAATCAGCCAAAGGTTGTCATTTGCGTGCAGCAGGACCAGGACCGCCAGAACGGCAGGATGGATGTCAAACCCGAGCCCACCACGGCGTCATGATCAGAAGCTTTGCAGGCAAAGACCACCTTTCGTCAGGATCAGATGTAGTTTTTGTACCCTTTCAAATTTGGCCAATGTGGGATCCCTTCCCGCCTAAGTTTTGGAGGAAGAGGACCAAGGCCACTATAAATATAGCCTAGTCTCCATCGTAGAAAGCATCGGGTGATCAGCTCATCGAATCCCCAGCTCATCACAAGAACAAGCCTCTTGAGGTTGTTCTTCCACTTGTAGTAGTTCATCCTTATCCCCCCGCGAGGCTAACCCACCACAAAGCAGGAGTAGGATTTTACACCGCAAGGTGGACCGAAGCGGGTAAACTACCGTTGTCGGATTTCGGGTTCTGGCACACCCTTGAGGTTCGAACACTGGGGTGCGCACGGAGATCACACCCCCAGCCTACCCATGTTTTTCCCGCCTTGCAAGGACCTAAACTACTCGAAGAACAACACAAGGGACACAAGATTTATACTGGTTCAGGCCACGATTGTGGTGTAATATCCTAATCCAGTTTGTGGTGTGTGGATTGCCTCTGGGGCTGATGAGGAACAGTACAAGGGAAGAACAGCCTTGCGAGGGTCTGTTCTTCATTGGTGCGATGAACTGCTAGGAGGGTTCAGTCGCCTCTCTCTCTCTCTGTGTCTTTCTATCGTTGTTCTCTCGATGCCTCTACCCTGTGGGTGGCTAGTCCTATTTCTAGGCAGAGGCCCTGGGCCTCTTCCCAAATATTGAGCGGGAAGGGCGCCAACAGTTGGCTATTTTGAAGGGGAACATCTAGTACACTTATCCTGACTAAAGTTGGTCCTCGCCTGCCAAAAGACCCTGACAATGACGCTGGCTTGGGCTCCACGATAACATCCGTTCTGCCGTCCGGCTGGTCTTGGTCTTGTTACACCGAAATGGTTGCCTTTGCTTGATAACCTTACCTGCGCTTGCCCCCTTTGCACCAAAGGGGAAACAAGGACTCTACGCAGGCCGGCCTGCCTGGCGCCCGCCTGCGCTTTGGTCATCATGGCTTGCGTCATGGGCGCCTCGTGAGGTACCCCGCCTTGATCTCTCTGCCTCCTCGCGAGCCAGCCTGACGAGGCCATGCCTGAGGAAGCCTCCTGTCGTCCGCCCCGTGAGGCTTGGCCCCTCGCGAGGGTCTTGAGCATGTGTTGACGAAGATGGGCCGTACCGGGCCACTCCTTGAGCCACGCCGCAGGCCGCAGGCAGGCAAGTCTGGGTACCCCTATTCCCAGAACACCGACAGTAGCCCCCGGGCCCAAGGCACGCTTGGACTTGGCTTAGCAGAGAAGCGAAGAGGCAAGTGCGAAACGCCGCGGGCCCCAATAGCCTGTAGCCTTGGGCACCGCATGGCGGTTGATTGAACATGGGCGTCCTGGCTCCCCCTTGATGCCTCGGTTGCTGCACGATTTGATAAATCCTTGCATGCAAAACGGGTCATGATTACCTGTGATCGTGGAGGCTGTCGGTTGGCCTCCCTCAGCTATATGTATGGAACGGCGCGAGCCCCTCCGGTTCATCCCTCCTTGCTGCTCTCTGTCTTCTTCTCGGCCGCTCGCCATCCTCATGGCTCCGCCGAAGAGGTTCTCGGTCGCGGAGAAAGTTAAGGCTCGCCAGGAAGGGCCCAGCTCCTCCGACTAAGCGCCGGGCCGCCTCGTAGCACCCCACTGTCCTCGCCGCGCTTCCCGGTCGTGGAAGCAGCCTCCGCCCAACGGTGGGCGCCCCGCCACTGTGGAGAGGTATCGCTGGGCTGCTCTGCGACCCCAAGGCCGCACTGCGCCGGGCGGAGGTGCTGCCGGAGTTCGTTGTGTGGTCGGCGGACCCGACCGGCACCTGGCTCCAACTTCCCCGTTTCTTCAAAGGTGAGCTTCCAGCCGGTGCCCCAGGCGGTCTTTGGCTTCAGGCAGATGGTTGTTGCAGCAGGTGCTCTTGGGCTACCCTGGAGGTCTCCACCGACGGGGAGGCGGCCTTGACCCGTGGCTGGCAAACATTTGCCCGCGCGCGCGGCCTGCGCCGACGTTGCACTCTGCACTTCAAGATTGACGGCGACGCCACCCGCTACGTGAGGGTGTTCGGGGAAGACGGCCGTCGTGCCGGATGCTGTCCTGAAGACGATGACCGCGGTCACGCGCCCAGCCCTGGCGTTGGTGAGGGTGAAGGAGGCGGAGGGCGCGTGGGCAGCTGGGCCCGAGATTCGCCAAGCTCCGGTGACTCCCCTTTGGGTAGCAGCTCCTCCAGTTGCGGTCGCAACCAGCCCCCTCATCGTCGCCCTCGTCTGGGAGAGGGCAGCGGGTCGGCCCGCTGCCGCGCTCCGGTGAAGCGGGAGGCGGAATCCAACTGAGCTTCTGAGGCAGTACGAGCCTTCGCTGAGAGCTGGCGCCGAGCAAGTCATCCCCCCTTTTGCTTTCCTTTCTTTCCTGCGTGAAAAGAATGTAATCTGTTGCCCCGTGGGGCGTGCTGAACCATTGTCGTTTTAATTGGTGCATTGTTTCTACTGCTTATGGGCTATGTTTTCATTCTGTGTGCCTATGCGTGAAAACCACTTATCTGGGGGGCTTGTCGCGGTCCTCGCCTCCCGAGGCCAGTGCCTCGTCCTGCGCCTTGTGTCCTGTAGAATTTAGTCAGCAGGGGTAGTCCCCAGCCTTGGTAGCGAGGGGAACCAACCCAAAACCCGTGATTGTGTCGCGATGCCCGTGGGGCACGGACTGGGAGGGGTGCTCCCGCAGCGGACTCGGACAGGGAAGTTCCAAATTGCTGGGCGGAAAACACTCGCGAGGGTGCCCACGCTCCCCCCTCATGAGACTTTGCGCGGGAGAAAATGAAACGAACAAGTAAAACGGAAGAGTCGCGAGCTCTAAATGGCAACAGCTTCGGCAAAAACTTCAAATAGGAATAAACATGCCAACTGCGGAAAGCAAATGAAAAAGGCCGCGACCGGCACCTAGTCTAGTCATCGACGTCTTCTCACCAGCGCGGAGCTAAGTGCTACCACTGGGCGTGCGCGGGAGCCCCCGAGCCCTGAGGGCGGCACTCCAGAGACTCCGAGGCGTGTACAGCCCCACTCATTATTACGTGAGAGTGTCACGGGCGGTGAGCTTCACAGGCGTTTGCCTTCTTCACAGGCACCGGGCCTTTTCCAAAACACAGCTACTTCACAGGCATTCGCCTTCTTCACAGGCACCGGGTCTTTTTCAAAACACAGCAACTTCACAGGCATTCGTCTTCTTCGCAGGCACCGGGCCTTTTTCAAAACACAGCAACTTCACAGGCATTCGCCTTCTTCACAGGCACTGGGCCTTTTTCAAAACACAGCAACTTCACAGGCATTCGCTTTCCTCACAGGCACCAGGCCTTTTTCAGGGGTAAAACCTTCGGATGTGTTGGATGTCCCACGGGTTCTGGATGGGCACCCCTCCTGGGTCTCCAAGCGTGCGGAGCCGGGCCTGTAAATATGAACAACCTTAAACGGGCCCTCCCACATGGGAGAGAGCATATTCCGCCCCTCCCTGGAGAGAACCCGTTTGAGCACGAGGTCCCCTAACTCGAGAGTCCTGGGGCGGATATCGCGGCAGTGGTATCGCCACAGTGCTTGTTGGTACCTTGCCACCCGTAGGCCGGCTTCTCGGCGATGCTCCTCCCCTAGCAAGAGATCCGTCCCCCGCATGGCGTCCTGCTGCGCTTCGTCGAACGCCAGGACCCGCGCGGAACGACGTCTGACCTCATGAGGGAGAATGGCTTCAGCTCTGTCGTGGTGGGAATATGAGCACCTATGGGGCAGGGGCCCCTTCTCGGTCCGGCAGGGAGCAGAGGGCGCACGAAGAGCAGATCGAGATCGAGCGCGCGAGGGATTTTACCCAGCTTCGGAGCTCTCCGGAGAGATAAAACTTTTACTGCTGCTTTGTGTTTCTATTTGTTCTTGCTCGAAAGTGTGGGTATGCTGTGGTCTCGAATGAGTCGAACCCCCTCTACATGCGCTTGGGCCAACTGCTGTCAACAGTGTCCCCTACCTAACTCTGACGGCGGGGGACAAGGGCATTTAATGCCCGTCCGGTCGCCCCAACAGTGCAGGAAGCGACCGTTAGAGGCGCCACCGATCGCCACGATGGCCTCCTAGTCATCTTCACTTGCCACCTCGCACCGCATAGCTGCACAGCCGCCCGCCACGTGTACCAGGAGCGATCCTGCGGCGACATCGTCGTTCGATTCACTGGAGCGCTGGGCGCTGAGTAGTGAAAGCCGCCGCTGCAAGTGCCTTGCCGATGGTCGTTGACTTGTCGCACCCGCAAGCTTGCCGCTGCCGGGTCTTGCCGGACGCACAGCCGCGTCGCGGCAAGTCTCTTGCAATGCCTTGTTAGCCTTCCCGCAAGCTCCTCTTGCCGGGCTTGTTCTTCCCGCAAGCTCCTCTTGCCGGGCTTTATCCTTCCCGCAAGCTCCTCTTGCCGGGCCTTGTCTTCAAAGTTAACACTTTGTTTTTGAATGGCGTAATATGAATAGTGGAGGGTCTTGGTGGACGCCCGCAAGCCTCGCCATGACGCCATCGCGACCGCTGCAGACAAGTTCGGGTACTAAGGTACCCCTACTTTAGTACACCGATAGGAGCCCTGGCTGGGCCATACACGGTGCCGAAGTGCTGTTGGGCCAGGCCCAAAACAGGCTCGCACGCTGTTCGGTCCAAACCAACCACCAGATCCACCGCTGGCCCTCCCAGAACGGCACGCGCCAATCGCAAGGTCGTGGGAGACGTGGGTGGCGGCGATTTTCGAGGCGCCCACTTCCCGTGATCACGGGCAGGCGAGGTCGCCTCATCCGCCGCCTCTGATTCAGATCCGCCACGCTGCTCCCATGCGCTTGGGGTGGTGGGTGGAAGTGGAAAAGGGCTGTCATGAAGCGGGGCAAGGGGTCGGCCCCACCCCTGCTTCTTCCTTTGCCTTGATTCACTGAGCGGGGCGGCCGAGCCCCCACCTCGCTCCTTGAAAAGAGCGGAAGGGGAGCGCAGAAGCCCGCTCTCTCTCATCTCCTCCTTTCTTGAGCTTCTGCTCCCCTTTCTCTCATTCACCATGGAGAAAGGGAACCCCGGCCCTTCATCGGTGGCAGTGAGGGTCGTTGCCAGACAGCTCATCCCTCCCTATCCTGCGCCCGTGGTGGCAGAGCCAGCCATAAGGGGGCGAGGTCGAGGACGAGGTCGAGGCGCTCGGGGAAGAGGCGGACGGGGCGGCGCACCATCTCCGCCTCCGCCAGCGGTTCCTCTCCCCCCGGCGGTCCATACAGGGGACGACCCTTGCGAAGTTTTTTCGTCAGCTGGCGCTTGGCGCCTCGTTGTCGCCCCGCTTTAGCTCCGCTTATGAAGCGCGATGGAGTTGGATCCGCCGAGACACCGAGATCGCACATGAGGGGCTGTGGGATCAGCTGCACGCGAGTCGCGCTGTATTCCCGCCCCTAATGTGATGTATCTTGATCGGGTGGAAGACGCTTCACCAATCCACAGCCTCGATGGCGGGGTTTACCCTCCATTTTAAGTTGATGGAGGGCGATCTCCTCTCCGTCAAGGTCTTCGGGGACTTCGGCACTCGGGCGAAGTGCTGCGTGGACAGCTCCTCCGACAGCGAAGACTCCCCCTCGAGCGAGAGTGACGAGGAGGAGAGCGACAGTGACGACGAGGGTAGCGGGCGGCGGGATGGCGGGTCCGACTAGGTGTCGGGCGCCGCTTCGTGCGCCACCGGTGACCCCATCATCCGTGTCGCCGGCTCCTTGAACTCCCCGGGTCATCTCCTTGGGCGGGCCGGGCGAGAGGTTGCGGAAGGGCAAGAGGGCTGGCGACAAGGCCGTCAAAGTCGGAGTACGAGGCGAGTGCCTCGACAACAGGCCGACGCCCCGCCGCCTGCCTCGAGCCCCGCTTCCGGTGCCGCCATCACCGTCCAGCCTTCGGACGGCCCCCGGGATGTTCTCTTGGTGTCTTCTAGCACCTGTAGCTCGCCTAGGCGCCCCTTTTGCCCTTTTCGCCTCCTTGACCTACCTCCTGAAGACAGGGACAGGAAAGGGATTACGGGCATCTTATCTTTTTAATTTGTAAGCCTTCGGGCCTTAGCTGCATTTAAAACTTGTAATCCTCTCTTTCATGTTTTTCATCCTCTATGGACTGTATCTGAGTGGGATGTTTTTTAATAAAAAGGGGATGCTTGCCGGGTTATCTGTCTTGCGGGTCAAACCCACGCCAAGGAGCAAATCCTTGGTATCCCTCGATGACATTTCATCTCCTAACAACAGCCCCGCCGCTTTTCCCACGCCACTCGACCTTTCTCACGCCTTTGACGGAGGCAGGAACGAGGTGGTGAAAGTGCAACTAATCCCCGGGTGGTTTTGGTAATTAATAACAACATATATATCATTGAACTAATTATTTCTTGAGAATATTTCAGAAAGTTCAGTGATATGGGTATGGCAATGACTGATGATGTGGACCCCTCAAAATGCTAAGGAAAACATTGGCAAAAGCTCAAGACTCTATTTTTAGTTTAGTGATCCAAGATCACATTGAGTCCATAGGAAAGCCAATACTATTAAAAGGGATGAGGTTATGATGATGATCTGGTTGCTCAAAGTGCTTAATGATTTATCTCTCAAACTATCGCAATCTTTCATTCCAACATAAACTCATAAGTAATCTCGGTCCCACCGATTCCATAAACTCACCACACCGAGATGAACCACCTCAGCCATATACCCAAACCCTAGAAATTTCGGATTTTCCGATTCCAAACTCGGTCTTACCGAAATTGGTGTTGCTAACCTTCAGAACCTTCAGACTCAAATCGGTGTCACCGAGATGAGAAAGTCGGTCCCACCGAGATTGGCAAACCCTAGACTTTGGAAGAATCGGACTAACCGAGATTGTATTTTGGTCCCACGAAAATCCCAACGCTCACAAGATTTGAACTTTCGGTCTCACCGAGTTGTCAACTTCGGTCCGACCGAGATTGGTCAAATGTGTGTAACGGTTGATTTTGTGTGGAGGCTATAAATACCCTCCACCTCCTCTTCATTCGTGGAGAGAGCCATCGAAAGAACTACCACTCCTACCTTACATTTCGAGAAGAAAACTACCTACCCTTGTGTTGAGATCAAGTTGCTCCACTCCCACCATATGAAACTTGATTTCTAGCCTTCCCAAGTTGCTTTCCACTCAATCCCTTCCTCCACCACAGCCAAATCAGTGAGGAGAGTTGAGTGTTGGGGAGATTATCATTTGAAGCACAAGAGCAAGGAGTTCATCATCACCAACACCATCTATTACCTTTTGGAGGGTGGTGCCTCCTAGATTGGTTAGGTGTCGCTTGGGAGCCTCCACAAGATGTGGAGTTGAACCAAGAAGTTTGTAAGGGCAAGGAGATCGCCTACTTGTGAAGATCTACCCCGAGTAAGGCTAGTCCTCCGTGGACGATGCCATGATGGCATAGACAAGGTTGCTTCTTCGTGGACCCTTCGTGGGTGGAGCCTCCGTGGACTCTCGCAGTGCTACCCTCCGTGGGTTGAAGTCTCCATCAACGTGGATTGACGATAGCACCACCTATCGGAACCACGAGAAAAATCTCCGTGTTCCAAATTGCGTTTGCTCTTCTCCACCTCTTATTTACTACATGTGCAATTTACTTTCGCTGCCATTACTCTAGAATTGCATGTGTAGGGTGATACTTGACTTGCTCATCATTGTGAACTTGCTAAAACTTGTCCTAATCAAAGGCTAAACTTTTAAGTTGTCAAGTAGTCTAATCACCCCCTCTAGACATACTTCCGATCCTACAAGTGGTATCGAGCTTTGGTCTCCATTGGATTGGTTTTCATTGCATTGATTCCATAAGCTTGGTTTCACAACCTAGGAGAGTATGGCGCCTAGTGAGGGTAATTTTCAGAGAGGTCCTTACTTTGATGGTTCAAATTTTGCTAGTTGGAAGCACAAAATGAAAATGCATATTCTTGGACATAACCTCGCCGCATGGGGCATTATTTGTGTTGGCTTGCAAGGTGAGTTCTTCGAGGAAGGAAAAGTTCCGGATCGCGGGCTACTGCATGATGAGTTGCGGATGTTACGTAACAATGCTCAAGCTTGTGACATTCTCTTCAATGCTTTGTGTCCCGAGGAGTTCAACAAGATCAGCCGCCTTGAGAATGCAAAAGAGATTTGGGATACTTTGGTCGAAATGCACGAAGGTACCGAGTCCGTGAAGGAATCAAAGCTAGATGTTCTTCAAGGTCACTTGACAAGTTCAAGATGAAGGAAGGTGAAGGAGTCGCTGAAATGTACTCTAGGCTTGCTCTCATCACCAATGAGATGGCAGGCTTAGGAAGCGAAGAAATGACCGATCGATTCATCATCAAGAAGATTCTCGAGCTTTGGATGGAAAGTATGACACCCGTGCACTTTGATCCAAATGATGCCAAACTACAAAGATCTCAAGCCTACCAAGTCATTGGAAGAATTGTTGCTCATGAGATGACACTTAAAGATAAGGAAGAGCTTCACAACAAGTCAAGTGGTGCTTATAAAGCTACAGCTTGAAGCTCCCACATCCTCAAGTGACAAGCTAGTTTCCAATGAAGAGATAAGCCTAATGGTGAAGAACTTCAACAAATTCTACAAGAGTAGAAGCAAGGAAAGAAGCTCAAAGTCTAGATCATATGATGAAAAGAGATCTTCTAGTCGTGATCGAATCTGCTACAATTGTGGAAGACCCGACACTACTCAAATGAGTGTTCGACTCCCCACAAGAGAAGAGAAGAATCTCCAAGAAGAAGAAGCTCAAGAGAAGAGTCGCCTAAAAGAGAGAAGGAGTAGAGATGATCGTTATGAACGAAGATCCTCTCGGAGAAGCAAGGATTCGGAAAGGAAAGACAAGTCATCAAGGAGCTACACAAGAAGAAAACATCAAGCTCATGTTGGTGAATGGGTTTCCGCTCCGACTCCGACAATCACTCCGAAGAAGCTATCACTCCAACTCCGAATATAGTCAAGATGAAGGTGTTGCGGTCTTGCTCTCGTGTCCTCCAACTCCAACTCCTATGACTTGTTTGATTCACCAAATGAAGGAATTGGATGATGCTTCATGGCAAAAGGCCCCAAGTTATCACACCCTGAATTTATTGACTTTGATAGTGATGAGGATGACTTGCTTGGTGAAGATGAGCTTTTACATGATAAATCTAGTGAGCCTAGTAATGATGAACATGCTAGTAGTCTTTATAGTCGAGAAGAGTCGAATGACAATGCTATGAAGGAGATTGAGCGCCTAACTAAAGAACTAAACACTCTTAAGTTAGCTCATGAAACAACTCAAGAAGATCATAGAGAGCTCCTAAGATCTCATGAGAAGCTACGCTCGAGAAGCTCAATCTAGAGCAAGAACATGAGTTTCTAAAAGCTATCAATGACGATCTTCGAAAGAAGAGTTCTTCATATCTTGCCAAACGACTTCTCTTGTCTAATTTCTTGCCACCTATTAAAACTAAGCATGACAAGCATAAGAAAAATTCTTCATCTAGTAGTAACAATAATCATGCTAAATCAAATATTGTTGCTTCTAGTAGTTCTCTTGATTCCACTAACAATGTTTCAAGCCAAGTTTCACTTGAGCAAGAAAATAGTTTATTGAAAGGGATTATAGAGAAAGGTGTCTACAAGAGTCTTGCGGAAGCAAGAGCTTTGAGGAAATTGTTCGCAAGCAAGGAAGACACCGGAAGAATCAAGGAATTGGTTTTGAGCGAAAGTTCAACGCCGAGGGTGTTGAATGGGAAGAAGGTCAATATCCCACTCCAAAGTTTGTTTCTCAAAAGGAGAAGTATGATCCTACTTCTTCCAATGTGGAACAAGCTCAAGATGACCTTCCACCACAAGACCACAAGCTAAAAGGCAAGGACAAGCTTCAAGAGGAGATTGATGCATTCATTGAAGCACCCAAGGCCATGGTCAAGTGGGTTCCCAAGGAAACTTCAAGTTCTACTTCGACAAGCTCAACTACTACCCCAAGGATTCCCATCAAGATGATGTGGATCCCGAAGAAGAAGAACTAGAGAGTTCTTGAGGGTGACTCCGCCAACATACTTCACTCACATTCATTTTGGCAAAGAACTTGTGCAATCAACTTCCACATCTTGCACTAGTTCATGGAGTCACAAACCCTCATGTTGGTAAGTCAAGGGACAAGGTAATCATTGCTTTCATGGACATCATCTATTGTGTACTTCAATCTATGTCCATGGATATCCTTGTTTGTTCCTTGTGGGACTAACCCATGTAGGTATTGAAAGTGCCCGAATCCAAAGGATTGCTCCCAACTCTTGATGATCTTCATCAACATTGAGCATCCACATCTTCAACATCTACATGAAGTCTTCAATGACAACCCAAGGTTAGTTTGACCCTTTAAAAGGGGTTCTCACATCAAGGGGGAGCTTTGCTCTAAAGAATTGAGCTAAAGCATCTTCAAATGATGTGAACACATTAATGCTTTATGTAAAAGTGGTAACCCCACTTGTGCTTAAACGATGAGTATGACCTATGATCAAATGTTCTCATTTGACTCCTAAGTCAATATACTCATATATAGATGACCTAGTCATCGCCAAATTGTGTGCTAGTTGCTAGAGTTTTGTTTGTGCATGTTTGACACATATTTCATTTGCTATCTTATTGTGTGAGCATGTTGGATGCATGATTTAATCCATTCGAGGACATCCATTTGTTGCTTTGGTCTTTTGGATTTTTCTTTTTGACCAAATGGATGGACAAGAATGCCTAAGTTCCTCCCCTAGCTATCTATGCTTTCTTGTCTCAAACTCTATTCATGCTTATATCACAAACTTTGAACAAGACTTTTTGGACGCACCAAGTGAGGAGCACTCGAGCCACCGATCCGTCAAAAGCCTAAATTCCAAAACCTTCTAAGTACTTTCGGTCAAACCAATATACTCAAATCGGACGGACCGAAATCACTTGATTGATCTAGGTTTTCACCTCGGTGAAACCGAAGTTGCAAATCTCGGCGTGACGATGTGTGTAATCGCTTGCGATTAACCATCTCGGTGCCACCGAAGTTTTCCAACTCGGTCCCACCGACATTGAAGGTATATATACCCGAGGGCAGCGCGTTGATTATTCCTTCAAACGCCTCGCCCCAAACCCTTTCGCTGCCGCCGCCGTGGTCTTCGGATCGCCTCCGCCGTCGTCAGGCGGCGCCGCTGGTCTCCATCGCCGTCAATCGGTCAATCTCATCGCGCCGTTGCAGCCAGAGTGAAACTCCACCAAGTTGGGTGAGTTTCATCCTCTCGTGCTTCAACCTCGATTCAATGCACGATAGGTTTTGCCTAGTTTCTTGCCAAGTTTGAAATCTTCCTATCCAGCAGATTAGATCTTAGAACAAAATTCGAGTGAAAATTTTAGGGTTAGGTTTCCACGAACACATCTCGGTGTGACCGATTCTACATTCTCGGACCGACCGAAATGAGGACTCAGTGAAACCCTAGTGCTCTCGGCTAGATCGAAACCCATTTCGTCCAACCGAAAGTGGTGTGAATGGTCTGTTAGACACTTCGGATTCACGAATTTTTAGACTCGGTCGACCGAAATGCATTCTCGTGAAAACCTAAAACTGAAGTTTGAACTCATTTATTTTGCAAAATCCTCTGCAGTTTGTGATAACTCTTCTATTACGCCTATACCTATTCTATTCACAGGTTGTCGGTCATATGTCGATGCAAGTGACAGCGAACAGGTCCGAATCACCGGTTGAGATTCCAGAGGGTCACAAGTCCCAAGCAAGCAGTTTTTTCGATGATGGAGAGAGGAGCACCCCAAGTGGATTGCCTCTGCTGCCACCTGGGGCGGGAAGAAGAGGATTACGATGAGGAGGATTCGATTTTGTTGCCGAGGAGGAGATTACATCCAAGCCTAAGAGGAAAGTGGTTGCCAAGGACTATCAAAGGCAACAGACAAAGAAAGGCACCAAACAAGGTGAAGAAGTCCACAGCTGCAAAGAAGCTGAGCATGGAAGAAGAAACCTCCAAAGAAGATCAAGAAAACTTCCAAGAGGAAGAGGCTAGTTCATGATGAAGGCGATGATGATTACGATGAGGAAGCACCCCACCTCCTCGAAGCCCAAGTTGATGGGAGATGCCATCGAGGCAGGAGCACCCACTAAATCTAAGCCATCAGCTCCAAAGCAAAAGGCAGCCCAAGCCAAACCTGTTTGCCAAGCCAAAGAAAAGCAGAAGAAATATTCCTGCTTCAGAGAAGAAGAAGGACAATGTGCCACCGCTGAATCGATGAAGAGGCACATGTTTTGTCAAGCTCGCATGTAAACTTCCAGTTCATAATGATGCTCATCCTCGAGCTGAAAATATGAAGGAAAGGAAGGACAAAGGTCTCAGGCTATGGAGGCAAGTTGATCCATATGCCACCAGGAGAAGGACAGCTGTTGACTCAAGGTTCCACACCAGAGAGCAACAAGATTTCTATGAGACAGTGCTTATGGACAAGAAGCCAATTGTTGCTGACACCAGATATGTAGACTGGGAATACATCGACAGTGAAGAGCACAGAGACTACTTCCCACATGTGCATGAGAGCTTCACCGCATGTGGAGTTGCTGAGTTTGTTGGTCGAAATTGACCGCTTGGAATGATGAGATGATCATGCGGTTCTATGCCACAAAGACATTTCTATCCAGATGGCAAAATTGTGTGGATGACAGAAGGCCAGAGATTCTCTTCAACAGTTGAAGAATGGAGAGAGTTGCTGAATGCTCCAGTATCAAGAGATGATGATGTAGATGTTTATGGCATTCCAAAGAAGAATCACGAGTCTATGAAGAACATGTACAATGAGGTACCGACAAGGATGTTGAGATATGGAAGCTTGGATCAGTTTATCATCTTGAGCAGGTCTCCCAACCACTAACACCATTACGAGGCATACTTTGATGCCCAAGTCGAGACCATCGCATGATAAGAGGCTATTCTATCAACATGCTGCATATTCGGATCAAGACACCTTTTAAGGTGATGGACCCGATAGTAGAGACTATCAAGAGGACAGCAGCAGACTGTAAGAGGTCATGTGGGTTTGCCCGCACATTCAGATGCTCATCAATGCCAAGTTTGGCACGGGCACCTACTTGTTGGATAGACCCCACTTGCCACCGCAGCCTGAACATGAAGATAATGAAGTTGTGATGACCGAGGATGCTCCCACATCTGTTGAAGGACATGCTAAGTCTGAAGCTGCCAAACAAGCTAAAGCTGAGAAGGAAAGAAGCAAAGAAGAAAGCCCAAGAGCGTTGGAGAACAACTTCTTGAAGCCACTCAGAGAATTGAACTACGCCTGGCCAGCATAGTGCAGTCTCGGGAGAGTCTTGAGAGGATAGTTGAAGACAAGTTCCATGCTCTCGATGTCAAGTCGATCAACTGCAGTCACCGTCAACAAGCTTGAGGCGACATTGAGGAAGCCAAGAGGGAGAAGGCAGAGCTCATGAAGGAGATGGAAGATGATCTAGTCCAGATGACTATGAGCAGCCTGCTGCAAAGGCCCACAAAGCCCAGATCAGCTGCTATTCCGATGGCAGACCCTGAGGCTACAGATCAAGACCTCCTACAGCTCCATCGGCCCAGCTCCAGCTCAGATATCACTCCTCCAGCTCCACAGACTTCAGCGAAGCCTTTGCAGATGCAGCTATCTCCACTCCATCGGCGCAGACAGAGCCGCCGGCAGAGTCCCTAGTGACGATTAGCTCTATACCTTCGAACTTTTGGTAACTTGTTGCCAAAGGGGAGAAATTGTATAGATCATAGGACTTCGAGAGAGAGAGTGCTCGTTTTGCTCTTTCGCTTGCGGTTTTCCTTGAGATACTTTTGAGTTCTTCGAGACATTTCGTGTGTTTGATACTACGCTTGTTTCTATCTTTGATGAGTGCTTGATCATACTATGCTTAATGAGTGCTTAATGCTTATCATATTCTATCCATATCTTGTATGATCATTTACTCATGTCTTGGTGATTGGGTGCATGCTATTCATTCTTATCATTTTGTGCGCTCCACCAAGATGTATGTGACATGGAAGAGTGACCCATGATCCTAATCGATTGTGCATTTGCATTCAAACGCAAATCTTAAATAATGCACAAATTTAGGGGGAGCTCTTGCTTATCACATACTTCTCAAAGCGACGATGTTATTCATTGATTATATCATTTGTCGAAGCTTTGATCTATATGTTGTCATCAATTACCAAAAAGGGGGAGATTGAAAGTGCAACTAATCCCCGGGTGGTTTTGGTAATTAATAACAACATATATATCATTGAACTAATTATTTCTTGAGAATATTTGAAAGTTCATTGATATGGGTATGGCAATGACTGATGATGTGGACCCTCAAAATGCTAAGGAAAACATTGGCAAAAGCTCAAGACTCTATTTTTGGTTTAGTGATCCAAGATCACATTGAGTCCATAGGAAAGCCAATACTATTAAAAGGGATGAGGTTATGATGATGATCTGGTTGCTCAAAGTGCTTAGTGATTTATCTCTCAAACTATCAGCAATCTTTCATTCCAACATAAACTCATAAGTAATCTCGGTCCCACCGATTCCATAAACTCACCACACCGAGATGAACCACCTCACCATATACACAAACCCTAGAAATTTCGGATTTTCCGATTCCAAACTCGGTCTTACCGAAATTGGTGTTGCCAACCTTCTGTAATCTTCTGTACTCAAATCGGTGTCACCGAGATGAGAAAGTCGGTCCCACCGAGATTGGCAAACCCTAGACTTTGGAAGAATCGGACTAACCGAGATTGTATTTTCGGTCCCACCGAAAATCCCAACGTTCACAAGATTTGAACTTTCGGTCTCACCGAGTTGTCAACTTCGGTCTGACCGAGATTGGTCAAATGTGTGTAACGGTTGGATTTTGTGTGGAGGCTATAAATACCCTCCACCTCCTCTTCATTCGTGGAGAGAGCCATCGAAAGAACTACCACTCCTACCTTACATTTACGAGAAGAAAACTACCTACCCTTGTGTTGAGATCAAGTTGCTCCACTCCCACCATATGAAACTTGATTTCTAGCCTTCCCAAGTTGCTTTCCACTCAATCCCTTCCTCCACCACAGCCAAATCAGTGAGGAGAGTTGAGTGTTGGGGAGATTATCATTTGAAGCACAAGAGCAAGGAGTTCATCATCACCAACACCATCTATTACCTTTTGGAGGGTGGTGCCTCCTAGATTGGTTAGGTGTCGCTTGGGAGCCTCCGTCAAGATGTGGAGTTGAACCAAGAAGTTTGTAAGGGCAAGGAGATCGCCCACTTCGTGAAGATCTACCCCGAGTAAGGCTAGTCCTCTGTGGACGTATGCCTTGATGGCATAGACAAGGTTGCTTCTTCGTGGACCCTTCGTGGGTGGAGCCCTCTGTGGACTCTCGCAGCCATTACCCTCCGTGGGTTTAAGTCTCCATCAACGTGGATTGACGATAGCACCACCTATCGGAACCACGAGAAAAATCTCCGTGTCTCCATATTGCGTTTGCTCTTCTCCACCTCTTATTTACTACATGTGCAATTTACTTTCCGCTGCCATTACTCTAGAATTGCATGTGTAGGGTGATACTTGACTTGCTCATCATTGCGAACTTGCTAAAAACTTGTCCTAATCAAATGCTAAACTTTTAAGTTGTCAAGTAGTCTAATCACCCCCCCCTCTAGACATACTTCCGATCCTACAGGTGGGTGCGGCCTCCTCGTTTCATCCCTTTGCTGCCGCGACTACGACCAAACTTGGCCCCGGGAACGAGCCTCAGGGCCTAGAGTTGAGGGAGCACGACAGTTTTTCGGGAAGAAACGCGGTTTCGCATCCCCGAGTCCATAAGAGGATGCATGATGAGGGACGAAAGACTTATCTGATATCGCAGCCCCCGGCAACTCTGGCTTGCCGTGGATGAATCTTGGTACTTGCAGCCCCCGGCAACACTGGCTTGCCGTGGATGAATCTTGGTACTTGCAGCCCTCGGCAACACTGGCTTGCCGGGCCCAGGTGCCGGCGCGCCCTTCTTTTCCTTTCCTTGTTCTTGCCGCTGCTAGACGTGTCATAGGAACAATCTCTTAGAGCGCGGCAAGTTATTTATTGTAATATAACTTTATTCTGGATACTATCTGCTATGTTACTTCCTTTATTCGGATCCATTCCTTGTATGTTTTTACCCTTACGCTTTTAGGGAACTTGCCGGTGCAAACACGCTTGCCGCGAGCGCTGAGTGCGGAACATCAGCAGCCTGCTGGCGGTGTTGCCTCCGGCAAGAAACCTTGTCGGGGCTAATTGCAGCACACTTCATTGTTGAGCGGACTCGAAACAAATTGAGGGCGCAACTTAGCCACGAGTCGATTCCTCCGCGCACAGGTTTTCCATACAAGGCACGGTCGTTCAAGGAGTGTAACTTAAAATTTTGAAACTGACTGTGCTCAAATTTTGGCAACTTAGCTTTTATGTCTTCTGCGTCCCGGCAAGGCTCATGCTTCTTTGAACGACGCCTAGTCCACATCATCATTTTCCCTTCCCTCCCCGGTGAACTTGTGGGCGGAGGAACCTTCTTTTGGAGCAAAAGAAAGAAGAGAAAATAAAGATATGGAGCCTTAAAGCTTGTTATTGCTTACCGGGGGCAAGTTCTGCACAAAGTGTCAGTGTACACATGCTAAAAAGAAAAAGGCATGAAATTTGACAACATGTATTGAACATACGATCTTTATTTATGCACGGGATCTGCGCCCGGCTTTGTACAAAGGGTTACATGCAATAGCGGCAAGGCTTGTACAAAAGGTGGTTGCCGGGACAGCAGGTTCCGGCAACCGCGCCTTATGGGTAAAACTTACGAAGATGCTCTATGTTCGAGGAGTTGCTCACCAGAATGCCATCTTCGGTCTCAAGGCGGACAGCGCCAGGCCTAGTGACTCGCTTTACCCGATAAGGGACCTCCCACTTCGGCGTCAACTTGTTGGAATTCTTGGCGGATTGAACACACCGAAGATCAAGGTCGCCTTCCTCGAAGCTTCTGGCATTAACTGCGGCTATGGTAGCGGCGCAAAAGCTTCTTTGGTAGCGAGCAGCTCGTCTAAAGAGCTTTGAAGGCGATCCTCCTCGAGGAGCAGCGCGTCATCTTGACGAACTGCTCTTGCTCAAGCTCATCATGGCGAGCACTCGAGATGATCCGATATCGAGTTACGTGGGGAGAACTGCCTACGCTCCGTGAGCGAGAGCAAAGGTGTCGGCGATGGCTCGATTTGGCGTCGTCCTGATTGACCAAAGAACCACCGGCAGCTCCTCGATCCAATTTCTTCCGCACTTGTGCAGCCTGTTGAAAGTTCTGGTCTTGAGCCCGCGCAGCACTTCAGCGTTTGCCCTTTCCGCTTGACCGTTGCTTCTCGGGTGAGCAATAGAAGCAAAGTAGATCTTGGCGCCAAGATCTTGGACATACTGCATGAAGGTGCGGCGCGTAAATTGTGTGCCATTGTCGGTGATGATCCTGTTAGGGACCCCGAAGTGGCAAACAATGGACTGAAGAACTTGATCGCACTGATCGTTTGTCACCTTCCTCTTTGCTTCCACCTCCGGCCGCCGTGAACTTGTCGATTGCCACGTGCAAGAACTTCGAAGCCCGACAACTTCGGGGAAAGGGGCCGAGGATGTCGAGCCCAGCACGAAAATGGCGGGGATAAAGGGATTGTTTGGAGAGCTTGAGCTGGTTGATGAATCTGTTTGGAGTGGGCTGCACGCTTCACACTTGGTTACTTGTGCGAGTTGCACCTGGAGGCTGTCGGCCGAAGAAACCTTGCGGAAAGCTTTGCTTAGGCAAGTGCTCTTCTTGCCAATGTGGTGGCCACATATGCCTCCATGTATCTCCGCCAACAGCTCCTCTCCTTCTTCCCGGGAAATGCACTTCAATTTCACTCCGTTGAATCTTTTTCTGTACAGTATGTCATCGACAAACTGGTACATACTTGATTGTCGGGCTACTTTCTCTGCTTCTTCTTGCTCCTCGGGAAGTTCTCCTGTCTGAAGGAAATGGACTGTCTGTTGTGCCCATGTCGGAGCTTGTGGCTCGACAACAAGGACTAATGGCGCAAATGCTGCTGCGGGAACATCCGCTTCTATGGCAAGAATCTGGGATCCTGCCGGAGCGTGATGCTCCCCGGGAAGCGTGTCGGGACACAGCTTGTCGGGAGCGTCTGCTTCAACGAAACAAACCATAGGGCTTGTCGGAGCGGATTGCTCCTCAGCACTTTCTGTGTCGATCCTGGGGACCTTCTTGGCGGCGGCTTCGGGGAGCTCCGCCGGAAAGTAGACGCCAGTAACCAACTTTCTCTTCTTGGTCTGTCCTGTTGATGGTGTTACATATGGTTGAGTCAGCTTGAGCACAAAAATCCCTGGTTCCACAGGTAATTTGAGTGCGGCGCATTTTGACAGGTCGTCTTCAATGTCGTTCTGAGCTCTTGGAACATGCTCCGTCTGCAGGCCGTCAAAATGCTCTTCCAGCTTCCTCACTTCATCGGTGTAGGCCTCCATCAGCGGACTTTGATAATCTTTGTTAACTTGGTGGACGACAAGCTGTGAGTCACCTCTGACAATAAGCTTCTTGATCCCAAGTTCTGCCGCGATCCTGAGTCTGGCAAGCAAGCCTTCATACTCTCAGTATTGTTTGTTGCTTGCTCCTCGGGAAACTGCATTTGGATCACGTACTTGAGGTGCTCTCCGGTGGGTGCGACAAGTAGCACGCCCGCACCGACGCCTTGCAGCGAGAAGGCACCATCAAAGTACATGATCCACTCCTTGCTTGCTTCCTTGACGGGGATGCTCTTCTCCGGAATTTCTTCATCAGGTGTTGGTGTCCACTCTGATATGAATTCCGCCAATGCTCGGCTTTGGATAGTTGAAGTACTTTCAAACTTGAGGCCGAAGCTTGCAGTTCGATGCCCACTCGACAATCCCGCCTGTTATACGGATTTTGCAATATCCTTTTCAGCGGAAGCGAGTGACAAGCTGTGATCTCATGTGCTTGGAAATAATGGCGCAGCTTCCTCGAGGCCATGAGAAGGCCGAAAAGCAACTTTTACACTCCAGAGTATCTTGATCTAGCCCCCTGCAGAAGGGAACTGACAAAGTATACTGGGCGCTGCACCATCTTCTTCTATTTCTCTTCCTGCGGCTGCACAGATTCATCTTTGCCGGGACCAGAGCTTGTCGGGGAAGCCCCCTGCTTGTCGCTGGACTTGCTTGCTGGGCTGCTGGCTCATCATCTGCCTCCCTCTCCGCTACTAACGCAGCACTAACCACTTGATTGGTTGCCGCTAAATACAGCAGCAACTTCTCTTGCGGTTTAGGTGTGACAAGTACTGGAGTGGAGGACAGGTATCTCTTCAAGTCCTGTAGCGCGGCCTCCGCTTCCGGAGTCCATTTCATTGGACCTGCCTTTTTCAAAATTTTGAAAAACGGTAGGGCGCACTCAGCAGACTTAGAGATGAACCTACTGAGAGCAGCAACACAGCCGGCAAGCCTTCGCACATCCTTGACGCGCTTCGGGGCTTCAATCTGCTCGATGGCCTTGATTTTGTCGGGGTTGGCTTCAATCCCCCTCTGGGACACAAAGAACCCGAGAAGCTTGCCGGAAGGAACTCCAAACACGCACTTCTCGTGGTTCAACTTGAGATTGACCCTGCGTAGATTTGCAAAAGTTTCTCCCAGATCTTGAACCAAAGTTTCTCTATCTTTGCTCTTGACCACTATGTCATCCATGTATGCTTCTACATTCCTGTGCAGCTGTGGCTCAAAAGCATGACTGACTACTCTTGCAAACGTTGAACCAGCATTCTTTAGTCCGAAAGGCATTCATACAAAGCAGTACGTGCACATGGAGTAATGAATGCGGTTTTCTCTTCATCCTCTTCTGCCATGAAAATCTGGTGGTATCCTGAGTATGCATCAAGGAATGAAAGCAGATCACATCCTGCCGTGGAGTCGACAATCTGGTCAATGCGCGGCAAGGGAAATGGATCTTTGGGACAAGCTTTATTAACATCCGTGAAGTCAATACAAAGCCTCCAATTCCCGTTAAGCCTTGCGCGCACGACTCTTTGGATTGGCTAACCACATTGGATGGAGTACTCCTCGGGACGAGGCCCGCTACTTCCAACTTCTTCATTTCTTCGCAATGAACTCTAGGCGTTCACCGCTTGCTTCGACTCTACCTTGCAGGCGCGGGTGAGGATAGGCGGCAAGGTGGTGCTCAATTACTTCACAGGAACACGGGGATGTCGGATGGTTGCCATGCAAACACATCGACATTCGCCCGCAGGAAAGCAACGAGCGCGCTTTCCTATTTAGGGTCAAGCATGGCACTGATGGTGAAGGTACCACCAGTGCCGTCCTCCTTGGCGGCCACTTTCTTGGTCTCTGATGAAGCTATCTTTGCCTTCTTGCACTTGCCGGTGGAGCTCGATGGTGCGTCCTCGACGGTAGCGCAGCACTCCGAAGAGGTGCGCTTGCCGGAGTGGGCATCAAAGCTACTTTTGCCGGACTTGGTCTTCTTCTTCTCCCCCCCGGGAGCTTCAGCGGCAAGTGGTTTGCGCTCTGCCGCGGCTGCTGTTTCTCGGTAGATCTTGTCGGTGCAGATAAGTGCATCCTTCTTGTTGCACAGGGACAGAAATGACACTTATCGGACCGGGCATCTTGAGCACATTGTAGGCATAGTGAGAGGCTGCCATGAACTTGGCAAGCTACTGACGACCGAGTATCCCATTGTAGGGCAATGGGAAATCAACAACGTCAAATTTGACTCTCTCGTCACGAAATTCAGCTCGCTGCCAAGCGTCCTTCGCGGTGTGATCTTCCCCTTCGCTTGCTCCTTCCGGGTTGATTCCTTGAAAGGTACCGGTTTCTTGAGCTCGCTGTCGGGGATCCGGAGCTTGTTGAGCACCGGAAGAGATCAGATTTAGGCGGCCCGCCGTCAACCAACATCTTTGTGACCTTGAGGTTGCGGATGGTTGGCGAAACCAACATCGGCAAGCACCGACCGCAGTGATGCGATCAGGGTGATCCTCAACATCAAAGACGATGGGCGTGCTGGACCACTTCAGGGGCTTGCGTGATTCGACTGATGGTTCGCTGCATTTACCTCCCGCACCCACTGCTTGAGTTGGCGATGCGAGGTGTGCAGAGAAGCACCACCGTCAACGCACAAAACCTCTGTCGCCTTTTGAAACTCTTGGTCGTCGGTCTCATCCTCATCCATCTCATCATCCTCATCTTCGTCTTCGTCCTTGTCGCGGCCACGGGGAGGTCTGTCTCCTTGCCGCTGCTTGGCGTTGCCGCGGCACCCTCCCCGGGCGGGACGCTTCATGCCGGATCCTCCGCCACCTGCCTGGGCCTTCTCCTTGTCGCGACGCTCATATTCAGCTTTTTGTAGCTCTGCCATCTGCTCAACCTTCTTGCAGGCTTGGAGGTCGTGGCCCTTAGTGCGATGGATCTTGCGATCTTGCTTGCGGAACCGTCACGCTTGTCGGCGGCCACCACAGCCTCGCCGGAGTCGCGACTTTGGCCTTCTCGGCGCCGCCTCCGTTCTTCGGACTGCTCGACGACTAGCACATCCTTAGCCTTCCTCTTCCTATTATTCCGCCTCCGGTTCTTCTTTCTTTGGAGGGCATCCTCCTTGTCGGATCATACGCTCCTGCGTTCTCTCCGGAGTCTCCTCCCCTCTTCAGCCCGATGCACACTTAGCCGGCGGGCGTAGAGCTCGCCGACATCTCTAATCTTGCACATCGCCATTTCCTCCCTCATCCTGCGTTTCGCACGTTCGATGGAATGCGCTGATAACCACAGCAGGGTGGGCGTGCGGGATGTTGCGCTGCACTGGCTGAATCTCTGTATGTACTTCGCGCGAGGGTTCTCCTTCCTACGGGCAAGCAAGTGAAGATCGCTCTCTGGCCATGGGGTTTGTGGCCGCTTTGTGAAGGCGCCGACAAAATGATGACCTGAGTCTGCCCACGAAGAGATGGAGTTGTCCGGCAAGTGCATGAGCCAAGATCGGCGTTGGGCTTGAGCACCCGGTGGGAAGTAGTTGGCGAGATCTTCTCGTCGCGCCCGGCAGCTTGCACGCTATGGTGTAGATCTTTGAGAACTCCGACGGATGGATCCTGCCATCGTACTTCTCGAACGCGTCGGCTTGAAGTTCTTGGTTACAGGCCCTTTGGACCTGCCGCAGCTCGCGGGTGAACGTAGGGCAACCTACCGCGTACGGCAAGTCGCCTGGTTCCCCTGGCACATGCATATCGACAGTGGACCCAGCACGCTGGTCAGACTGACGTCGCGCTTCTCTCCGGCGCTCGATGCGAGTGCGAGCGTCTTCGTGTCGTCGTTCTTGGAGAACTTGGCGTTGATCACGGCGAGCTCGCGGGTCCGACGATGCAGTGGAGTCGGTGTCGATGTTGGCCCGGCGAGTCGGCGATCTTGGCCTTGGGGGCGGCGAGTGCGTGGTAGTGGCACCCCCAGCGGTCTTGTCGGCGTCGGCTTGTGCCTGAGCGTCTTGCCGGGGCTTTGATGTGCTCAGTTGCCGGGGCTTGTCGGCGTTGGCGAAGCCGACGAGGCTCTGAATGGTAATCCTCCAGTCGTCGATCTTGTCTAGCGCCGGAGGGTAATCTAGAAGCAGCTGGGCTCGGGCCAGCGCTTCCTCTGGAGTCTTGGGCGGTGGTGGCGAACGACGCGAGGAGCGAGATATGCTCAGACTTCTAACAGTGTTAGAAGGAGCAACATCTCGTCCAGGTGATCGTACTGCGCTCGTACCAACATGCTGACGCGCTTGTTGGCCTTGAGCGTGCCGCGACCCACTAGCTCGGCCTTGCTCCAACGTGAGTACGGTGCTAAAAGCACCGTGGCGTTGTTGATCCTGCACCCCCTGGGAGGGGTGCGGCGTGTGTACAGACGCGAAGCTTGCGAGCCTTGTCCTTGGACACTGGTGACGGCGTGAGTCCCGTCGGCGCCCGCTCCTCGCCGGCGTCGCCCCTCCGCCCGTTAGCTCGGCGGCGGTAGAATTGGCGTGAAGCGGGCGGCCTCAAAGTCTTCTTCTTTAGTGGCATGTCGATGAAGATGTTGATGTAGCGCGCGCGGAGACCAGATCAGATTCGCACAACCTCGACGCCCCCTACCTGGCGCGCCAAAGATGTCGTGGTGGTAACACGAGCACCTATGGGGCAGGGGGCCCTTCTCGGTCTGGCAGGGAGCGGAGGGCGCACGAAGAGCAGATCGAGGTTGAGCGCGCGAGGGATTTTACCCAGCTTCGGAGCTCTCCGGAGAGATAAAACTCTTACTGCTGCTTTCTGTTTCTATTTGTTCTTGCTCGAAAGCGTGGGTATGTTGTGGTCTCGAATGAGTCGAACCCCCTCTACGTGCGCTTGGGCCTCCTTTTTATAGTCTAAAGGGGTCACCGACAGGTGGCAACGCAGAGAGAGGGGTAAAAACGTAAAAACGCGGGTTGGTACAACTGCTGTCAACAGTGTCCCCTACCTAACTCTGACGGCGGGGGACAAGGGCATTTAATGCCTGTCCGGTCGCCCCAACAGTGTAGGAAGCGACCGTTAGAGGCGCCATCGATCGCCATGATGGCCTCCTAGTCATCTTCACTTGCCACCTTGCACCGCATAGCTGCACAGCCGCCCGCCACGTGCACCAGGAGCGATCCTGCGGCGACACGTCGTCGGATGCACTGGAGCGCGGGCGCAGAGTGGTGGCTTCGCCGCGGCAAGTGCCTTGCCGCGGTCGTTGACTTGTCGCACCCGCAAGCTTGCCGCTCGCCGGGTCTTGCCGGGACGCGCAGCGCGTCGCGGCAAGTCTCTTGCAATGCCTTGGTTGGCCTTCCCGGCAAGCTCCTCTTGTCGGGGTCTTGTTCTTCCCGGCAAGCTCCTCTTGCCGGGGTCTTGTCCTTCTCGGCAAGCTCCTCTTGCCGGGGCCTTGTCTTCAAAGTTAACACTTTGTTCTTGAATGGCAGTAATATGAATAGTGGAGGGTCTTGGCGGACGCCCGGCAAGCCTCGCCGCGGGACGCTGCGACTGCCCGTGCACAAGTTCGGGGTACTAAGTTACCCCTACTTTAGTACACCGACAAGCTCCATAAACCAGGAAGAACGGGGTCTCGCCAGTCGCTTGGTTGCGGTCGTGCGGATTGACCACAGCACGGACTGGAGCTCGTCGTACCAGCCCCTACCGCAGGCCTCCAGCTTCTTCTTGAAGGTTCTGGTCTTGAGGCCTCTCAGGACCTCCGCGTTGGCTCGCTCGGCTTGACCGTTACTGCGCGGGTGCGCCACCGAAGCGTAGCATATCTGCGTTCCAAGGTTAGCACAGTATGTTTTGAAGAGGTTACTGGTGAACTGCGAACCGTTGTCGGTGATGATGTGGTTCGGCACCCCGAACCGGCTCACGAGGCCCTTGATGAACTTGACCGCGGAGCCTGCGGGGATGGTACGGACAGCTTCCACCTCAACCCACTTGGTGAACTTGTCCACGACAACATAGAGGTAGTGGTAGCCCCCTGTCGCCCGAGGGAACGGGCCTAGAATATCCAGTCCCCAGACTGCGAAGGGCCATGTGAGGGGTATGGTCTGCAGACCTCCCACCGGCTGATGGATCTGCTTGGCATGGAACTGACAGGCCTCGCAAGCTTTCACTAGTTCTGCAGTGTCATTGAGCGCCGTGGGCCAATAGAACCCGCTGCAGAATGCCTTACCGATGAGAGTTCGTGATGACGAGAGATGCCCACAGTCGCCACCGTGTATGTCTGCCAGTAGCTCCTTCCCCTGCTCCCTGGAAATGCAACGTCGGGACACATCATTCGGTCGTCTTCGGTAAAGCTCCCCATCCTTAAGGCAGTATGCTATGGCCTGCCGTCCCACACGTTCCGCCTCCTCCTCCTTTTCTGGCAACGTGCCTCGCGTCCGTAACTCCACGAGCTCCGTGATCCAGCACCCTCCCGAGGTTCCAACGCCGAGGAAAGGCGCTCGAATGTCGGTCCATGAACCCGGGGCTCCCGAGGCAGCGGTGGGGAGCTCCCCTCGGGACTGCGCCGTGCTTGATAGTGATGGCATCACCGAGGGCTTGAAGAGCCGCTCCTCGAAGACGCCAGGCTCCTGAGGTAGCCGCCTGGATGCCCTTTTTGCGATGTCATTAGACTCTTGATTGGTGCCGCGAGGCACATGCTGCAACTCCAGCCCCCAAAACTGCTTCTCCATCCTGCGGACCTCCGTGAGGTAGGCTTCCATGTGCTCGTCCTTTGGTTCATATACTTTGTTGGAGAAGTTGACAAGGAGCTGCGAATCACCCTTGATGGTGAAGCGCTTCACCTCCAGGGCGACTGCGGCCTTCAGGCCTGCTATCAGGCCTTCGTATTCTACTATGTTGTTGGAGACCTTTTCCCCATGCTGAAAACAGAGTTGCACGGTGTAGTAGAGCTTGTCTTGAGTGGGGGATACGAGTACCGCACCAGCCCCTGCATCGTGTCGGGAGAACGCCCCGTCGAAGTACATGACCCATCCGCCCGGTGCCTCGCTCCCTGGGGAGAGCGATCGATCCTCGCCAGCCTCGAGGCCTGGCGCCTCTGCCCATTCCACCATGAAGTCCGCAAGCGGAGCCCCTTTGATGACTCTGGTTGTGCTGAATTCTATATGAAACGCCTGCAGCTCGATGTTCCACTCAGCGACTCTTCCAGCTGAGTTGGGGCTCCTGAGCACCCTTTCCAAGGGGTATGCTGAGACGACCTTGATGGGATGGCCTTGGAAATAGTGCCGCAGCTTGCGCGAGGCCACTAATAGCGCAAGGAGGAGTTTCTGGGCATGGGATACCGCGCCCTTGCGTCCCGCAATACCGTGCTAACGAAGTACATTGGGTGCTCGACTAGGTTGGTAGTGCTGGTGCCACTAGCGTCCTCCGGAGGCCGGGGCGCCTCCTGAGACAACAGAGCCCTCGGTGACTGGTCGCCTAGGGGAGGGGCCCCTTCTGTCCCGGGTGTGCTTCCCTTCTGTGGTTGGTCCTCCTTGGCTGCAGTTACGATCGCTGTGAGGCCCTCTCGGCCCTGCTTTGCTTTAACCCGGACGGTTGCTGCGGCCTTGGTCCTACGCTCCTCCCTAACAGACACCAGGGCTGCGCTGGTAGAGTAGGGGGTGGCCGCAAGGTAGAGCACCAGGGGCTCCTGAAGGCGTGGAGCCACCATCACTAGGGGGCTGGTCAAGTACCTCTTGAGATCCTGGAACGCCTTGTCGGCCTCTTAAGTCCATTTAAAGGGGCCCTTTTTTTTCATCAGCTTGAAGAAGGGCAGCGCTTGTTCCCCCAGCTTGGAGATGAAACGCCCTAGTGCGGTCACACGCCCGGTGAGCTTCTGCATCTCTCTGAGGGTCTTCGGCGGGCTCATGTCCTCAACTGCTTTTACCTTTTCTGGGTTGGCCTCGATGCCCCGGTGGGATACTAGGAAACCAAGGAGCTTTCCTGAGGGGACCCCAAACACGCACTTCTTCGGGTAGAGCCGCAGGTCCACCTCGTTAAGGCTCGCGAAGGTTTCCTCCAAATCATGTATCAGAGTTTTTGCCTCTCGAGACTTCACCACAATGTCATCGACATAAGCCTCCGCATTCCTCCCGAGCTGCCGACCCAAGGCGATGTGCATTAGCCGCAGAAAGGTCGCACCGGCATTGCGCAACCCGAATGGCATGCACGTATAGCAGTAAACCACACACGGGGTCAGGAAGGCCGTCTTTTCCACATGTTCTACTGCCATCTTGATCTGGTGGTAGCCGGAGAAGGCATCCAGGAAACACAACAAGTCGCACTCAGCGATGGAGTCGACGATCTGGTCGATGCGAGGGAGCGGGAACGGATCCTGCGGGCAGGCCTTTTGAGGTTGGTGAAGTCGACACACTTGCGTTCCTTTCCCCCCTTCTTTGGCACGACCACAGGGTTAGCCAGCCATTCTGGGTAGCGGACCTCGCGAATGACCCTTGCCGCTTCCAACTTGCGGGTCTCTTGGACGATGAAAGCTTGCTTCTCAGTGGACTGCCGGCTTGCCTTCTGCTTCACTTCTTGTTCGTGCGCAGGAATTTCACCAAAGCTTCCTCCTATTCGGGCTCGAGGTTGGCGCCTATGGTGAAGGTGGCACTGGTGGATCCGTCCTCGTCAACCAGTACCTGCTTGGTTTCTGCCTTGTCCTGAGTGAATAGCTGCTTCTTCTTGGCCGGTGCAGCCCCCTTGGGCTCAGAGGTGTCTGAGTCGACGGGCCGCGCCACCACCGCAGCCTTGAAAACGAGCTGGAGCGCTTGCAACGCATCCCTGGTGTCCCCAGACACGGTGAGGACGCCGCTGCTCCCGGGCATCTTCATGAGGTTGTATGCCGGGTGAGTTGCGGCCATGAACCAGGCTAGCGCCGGGTAGCCAAGGATGGTGTTGTATGGGAGGCCGATGGGGGCGATGTCGAAGTCGATTAGCTCCATGCAGAAGATGTCGTAGGTGCCGAAGGTCACCGGAAGGCGGATATCCTCCAGGGAGCCAATGTAGCCACCTCCGATGCCCAAGAAGGGCTTGCTGGGATGCAGCCGTTCGGTGATGCGTGGAGAAGGCGAAGGCCTCCGAAACATCTTTGAGGCCAGCGCCGCCGTCGATGAGGGTCTTGGTGACCGCCACATTGCAGATGGTGGGGGTGAATAACATTGGGAGCGTGCCCGAGCAGGCCGAGTTGGAGGGGTGATCATCTGAGCTGAAGGCCAGGTCGGCTTTAGGTGCCGTCCAACCCGGGGGCGCCCCGCGCGGCACAAAGCGGCGCCGATCTAGCGGACGAACGGCTTGGTGTGGTGGCCTGAAGGCGGTGCCTGCGATCTGCCCAGGAGGGCTGCGACGACAGGGGGTACCGGCGCAGCATGATGGGCGAGGAAGACGTTGCGCAACTCCTCCCAGGAGGCCATAGAAGCCGCCGGCAGGTGAAGCAGCCACATGCGCGGGACGCCGGTGAGGGCCGTGGGCAGCCAGTTAGCCATGACCCTGTCATCACCTCCGGCCTTCAGACCGACTTCTTCATATGCTAGCAGGAAGGCCAGCGGATCGGCCGCGCCGTCGTAGCGCGGCGGCATGTCCGGCTTGAACTTGTTCGGCCACTGCACCTGTCGCAAGGCGGGGTCCAGGGCTCGAAGCCCCCTGGTTCCTGCGCCGGCGTCGACAGCCAGAGCGGGTGGTGCGTTGGCCGCCATGAGGGCGGAGCGCGGTGCCGATGGAGAACGGGTTGGCGGAAGGGAGAGCTCCGGCGCACCCCTACGTGGCGCACCAAATGTCGGATTTCGGGTTCCGGCAGACCCTTGAGGTTCGAACACTGGGGTGCGCGCGGAGATCACACCCCCAGCCTACCCATGTTTTCACCGCCTCGCAAGGACCTAAACTACTCGAAGAACAACACAAGGGACACAATATTAATACTGGTTTAGGCCACCATTGTGGTGTAATACCCTACTCCAGTTTGTGGTGTGTGGATTGCTTTTGGGGCTGATGAGGAACAGTACAAGGGAAAAATAGTGTTGCGAGGGTCTGTTCTTGATTGGTGCGATGAACTGCTAGAAGGGTTCAGTCGCCTCTCTCTCTCTGTGTGTCTTTCTATCCTTGTTCTCTCGATGCCTCTACCCTGTGGGTGGCTAGTCCTATTTATAGGCAGAGGCCCTGGGTCTCTTCCCAAATATTGAGCGGGAAGGGCGCCAACAGTTGGCCATTTTGAAGGGGAACATCTAGTACACTTATCCTGACTAAAGTTGGTCCTCGCCTGCCAAAAGACCCTGACGATGACGCTGGCTTTGGCTCCACGATGACCTCCGTTCTGCCATTCTGCTGGTCTTGGTCTTGTTGCACCGAAATGGTTGCCTTTGCTTGATACCCTTGTCAGGACCCCAACTCAATGTCACATCGATCTATCCTGTAACACCTCATATCACTTTGCGGCCTCACGCACGGTATTCCCACGGGTGTCGCCTTACCTTTGCCCGGGACCGTTTGCGCCTTTTGGCACACGTATATGATAGTGTCGCTAGCATCCATATGATAAGGAGCCCGGGATGACATGGCTAGTCGTAAACCCAAAGTGGCACAGACTTACGAGGACAGCATCCATGACCCAAAGATCGAGCGTGTCGGTCATCGTGAGTGAATCCAGGCTGTAGCTTTGGGCTAGCAGGACTCGGTGAACCGGGCTGTAGCGGGCTAACAGGACTCGGTATTCATCGCGTGACATTTCCCGAAGGACAGACACGAGAGCGAAGAAGGACACATGCCGGCCAGCCTAAGTGTTCGGAGCGGTAGCAAGCTACCATGGCTCGGTGGAACCACTAGGAGACATTTCCGGTATGAGAGGCTACTAAAGATAAACAACTAGATAGTCAGATCCCACACATACCAAGCATTTCAATAACATACACACAATATGCTCGATATGTGCAAATACAACATGGCATCACAACATGACTCTACGACTCAAGTATTTATTCATTAGGCTCCGAGGAGCGAGATATTACAAACAGGGGTCTCATGACCCAACATTCAGAGCATACAAATCAAAGCACAAGCGGAAGCTTAACATGTCTGAGTACAGACATCTACAAATGAAAAAGGCTTAGAAGCCTGACTATCTACCAGATCCTGCCGAGGGCACAAGATCGTAGCTGAGGTAACAAGCTAAACATCGAAGTCCACGTGGAACTACTAGCGAGACTGAAGTCTCTCTGCAAAAACATAAAATAGGCAAACGTGAGTACAAATGTACCCAGCAAGACTTACATCAGAACTAACTACATATGCATCATTATCAACAAAGGGGATGGTGGGGTTTAACTGCAGCAAGCCAGCTTTGACTCGGTGGCTATCCTAAACTACGACTGCAAGTAACTCTTTTGAGGTGGCGCACACGAGTCCACATATTCACCATATCAATACACCACTATGGATCCGCTCCGTCTCCCTACGAGAACGCCATCCATAGCACTCACACTTATCTTGCGTATTTTAGAGTATCCACTTTCACTTGTCTATGAACTGCATGAGCAACCCGAAGTCCTTTTCATGGACACGGCTATTCGAATAGATGATGTTAACCCTGCAGGGGTGTACTTCTTCACACATGCTCTCACCACTTACCGCCGTTTACACGACATGTACTCGGCAACCTTCAAGCGGAAGCCCAACGTGGGTGTCGGCCACGACCTACCTAAACACTCAAGTCCCTAGTCCAGGTTTATCGCCTATTCGGGTTCCATCCGTGAGGAGATCCGGCAAGTTTCGCTCACAGCCCCAAGCGATGTGGCGGGGTTCCCGAGACACCAAGCAGGCGCCGGTACACTATGCCACGTGCCTACCGCGATCGCAGCCCACCCCTACGGTCATCTGCGCGACGGCCTCCAAACATACTACAAACACGAAACTACTTGCAACTCACGGACAGAGGACAAGGGTGATTAAGATGCCGAGAGGGTCCATTGGTTTGGGCCCAATGCGTGGTAGTAGCTGAATCATGGATCACAAACACGAACTCAGTTCACGAGGGCGGCTGCAATGAGACAACCCACCATGTACTCCTACATGGCCTCTCACCGCTACCTTTACCAAATCGTGTTCACACACTTAGCTCACACAGTAGGACATGTTCACACACCTCGATTCATCCTCGATGAATCGGACCCGACTCAACTCTAAGCGATAGCAGGCATGACAAACAAGCATGTATGAGTAGGCACAACAGGCTCAAACAACTCCCTCTCATTCTAGTGGGTTTCATCTATTTCTTGTGGAATGACAGGTCATGCAAAGGATAAAGGGGTTCAGCTACTGCAGCAAGTAACAGATGAATCGTTGTTGTCCTAATGCAGTAAAAGAGAGCAGGAGCAAGAGAGTGGGATTGCATCGGAATGAACAAGGGGGGTTTGCTTGCGGCACTTCGAAGATAATATAGCTCTTCATCGGTGTCATCGATCTCATCGTCGAAACCACGTCTATCGAGAGGGGACAAATACCGGCAACACAGAAGGAAACACAATCAATGCAATGCACAATATGATGCATGATCATGACATGGTAAAATGAGTGTGTTGGGCTAATGCAGCTACAACCAGATGGGTTTGAGCTATTTTGAACCAAAGATTCAAAGTTCATACATATTTGTGATCTTAAATAGTGCTTTATCATGTTTTGCACTAAACAACAAGTTAACTTGTTTAGACATGCATGAAACTGGTACAGATGGATAGATTGGATTTTTCTGATCATTTTTCATATATAATTTGTTTCATTTGGAGTTACAGATTAATTTCTATGAATTTTAGAAGTTTTGGATATTTTCTGGAATTTCCTATATAAGAATAAATCCAGAAAAGGATTTACTGCGAAAGCAGTGCGTCATGGTGACGTCAGCAGGTCAAAGCGCCAGCCCAGGTCAAACCTGACGTGTGGGGGCCACACGTCAGTGACACAGGGCTTTTTAGCTCACTGACAGGTGGGACCGGTCAACGGCCACATCAGCGTAGTCAACACTGACGCTTGGGGCCACTGTGTTTAGACTAATCTTTATTTATTCTTGTTAGCTGGTTAGTTAGGCAGCGGGGCCCGCATGTCAGTGAGAGTGTGGGTTAATTAGTGGAGTCATTAACTGCTAACGATGGTGCCACGTCAGCTGCCGGCGTTTAACCGCCGGCGACCTCAGATCGCGGCGGCGTCCGCGTCGGGATTGCGCTACAGGCCACGGTTTGGGGCGCGGGGAGCATCTACGGGGAGCTGGCGGAGTGGCGCTTCTAGTGGTGGAGGCGGCCGGAGCGGGGGTGGCCGGAGTTGACGGCGGCGAGCTCTTTTGCGGCCGCCGGAGTTCGGCTAACGGCGGGTTAGGCGATGCGGGGTGCTAGGGGAGGCGTTGGTGTGTGCTACGTGCTCCTGGTGAGGTTTGGAGCACGGTGGTGTGCCCGGCTTTGAGCCACGGTGGCTCTGGCCACGACGGCGACGGCAGCGGCGGCGGCGAAGCCGGTGACGGTGGGGAATGGCGCTACGGCATGCAAACGAGATGGAGAAGAGGGGGTTTGGGGAGGAGCTCACAGCGGTTGCAGTACGCGTCTCAGCGGGCTCGGGGAAGGGTTGGTGACGGCGTGCGGTCGTCGGCGATCTCGGTGGCAAGCATGAGGTGGCGGGGTGGCCTACACACAATGAGCTGCTCCTCTTGGCAGGAGGAAGGCAGACGGTGGGGTGGTGGGCTGGGCTTTGTTCGGTCTTTGAGCCTGGCCCAGGCCGACTAGGTGGGCTGCGGTGAGGGAGGTAAGTTTCTGCTTTTTTTAATTTCCTTCTATTTTGTTTAATTTACTTCCTTTTGCCACTGTTTCTAAATAAAACAAATTCAAGATCAGTGACAAAATTCCCCTGAACATTTTATTTAGCACAATGGAGTTATACCAAAGCACATAAAATTGTTTCAGTTATTTGAACATATATTCAGTATATATTTGAATATAAATTCAAATTCAAAATAGTATTGATTTAAATTCAAAGTCCCAAAATAATTCCTTCAAAATGTTCCTAAATTTTGGTTTGATATATAGCTCTTGCCAAAATTCTCAAACATTGCAAAAGAACATCTTGGAACAAAGAATGAGATTTCTAGGGTTCTTTGCCCTACTTTTAATTAAGTTTTTGAGGCTTTCAAAATTCCTCAATTCAAGTTTCAGAAATCTAGACATGATGCATGGGTGGCAAAGCCACTATTTACAAACATTATTCTAGGGCTGTGACAACTCACCCCCACTAAACAATAATCTCGTCCCGAGATTCAAGACGTGAGGTAGGAAGACAGAGGGACACAAGCTATTACAATCTTCACCATCCAACTGTCTTTCTCGAGGATGCTGATTCAGTGCTCCAATTGATCTTGACGTCTTTGCTTTTGAGATTTTCATCCAACACGAGGACAAAGACACTCTACAAGGATGGATCATCTTAATGATCACAAGATCAACTCACGGAATGAGATGTAGAACATCTCTTGAGCTGAGAGGTAAATCACACATCATGAAGGACGGAGGAAACAATTTGATGAGGTTTCAAAGTAACGAGGAAAATGGTTGTCATGATACCACAACGAGAGACCTTAGGGAAGGTAACTCATAGATATATCCCCTTAAGTGGCAAAAAGAATTACCTTTGATTCAGAGATCATTGAAACTCTTTATACCAGCCCGGCAAATCACAATCAATTATTTGAAAGAGTCCGAAAGAATGACATTCTCGGGTCAGGTTGGATGATGTGGATTACCTTGTTGAAGATAACACAAAGGATGATTTTTAGTAACTGGGGAGAAGCTCAACAGTAGAGAGTGATTCCACTATTGGAGTGGTTATAGCATAACCGAAAAGACTAGGAACAATTCCAGTTAGTGCCGGTGATAATACATAGTGCTTGTGCGTGCTCTCAAGAACTTGAGCATTTCCATATTCATCAAGGTTTTACCAACATCCGTGTCAAGGGTGCTGACAACACAACATACTACCATGATGAACAACGATGGACGATGCAGATGCAAAGAAAGATAATACTTTCTCAGATTTCACCTTAGCGAAACCAAGGGGACAAAATCTGGATGATTGACCGAGAGACACTTAGCACTCCGCTTCTAATGTTCTCCTTGATGTACTAGCGTATCCCATTCATTGAGATGGTCCGCATCTAGAACATCAAGTAAAGGTCGGACTTCGGAAACACAAAAATCATAAGGCACAACTAGGAGTAAATCCTACAAAGTCCTTATGGGGAGGTGTCCAACTTTCTCAATCAAGATACTACAATAGCAGGTCTTCGGCGGGGTGTGTTAGCCACGACATCCACTTTACGGTTATCGTGAGACCAATATTATAGTTCTTGGGAAATGTTCAACCATCATATCTGCCGAGCTTCAGATCTGGTTGGTGTCAGAATAATCCAGACTCATCGAGTCTAGAAAGAAAAATGAAAGTTTGCAACACAAATCGACGAGATGACGTCGCGAGATTCTCGAAATGAACTACGATAGCAAGCTCCAAAGCATGAGCTGGTTCTGCTACAAACCTGTGAACACGCTGTCCAAGACAAGCATGACCACATAGTAGTCTTATAATAAAACACTAGCGAGTTCAGGAGGGAAACCATCATCAAGGATATCAAAGTCCTGGCATAAGTCTCGAGCCTACGAAGGAACTTCTTCTCCTTGAACAAATCAATCAGTGGCTTGGTGTGCTAGGAACACATATGGAGTGGAGGTAATTAATCTACCAAACCATAGAATACTTCGTACGTATGCATGACTGATTTGGGATGATTCCAAAGGAAGCAACAATTACTTTCTCGAATTCACGGCGGCAACTTACATCAAATGCACATGAACTAGAGGAAGTCACTTCTTACATCCGAACATATGCTTCATGAGCTAGCATGAACAAATGCTTTAGAAAGTTTCCAATACTAGCTTGATGTTCAACAAGATTATGGAGAAGATAAGGATGTTGTCGATGGGCTCAACAACAATTCATCCAGATTCCCATGGGGATGGAATTCCATAACTATGTGAACAAGGTGATAGTATTGGTCAGACCCAAGAGACATAATGGTGTATGCTCGAGGAAAATCCACGAGTAAGACAACATTACGAACATCGTTGGTTCTGATTTGATTTGATGATAACCCATACTCAAATCAAAGTTTGGCAAGACAATAGCTCCAACAACTGGTCTCGAGGATCATTTGATGAAGATATCATCTTTCTTCAACACACACAAAAAGATATCCCTTAGAAGGAACTAAGCCAGGCAATCTTTTATCTTCCAACTCTCCAAGTTGTTGTTTAGCTTAACCAACTAGCTCAGGGGTATCCAACATGGATTCTTGGAGAAAGGGTGGTTTACAGGAATAAACCAACTTGATCACAAACTCAACATAGCGGTCAGGTGACGACCTGGTGATACTTCCGAGAAGATATTCGAAAATCACGAACCACCGGTATGTTACTAAGCTCGAGAACAATCTTGCCTTCCAGAGCAAGACGATATGATCAAATAAGCAAGGGACTGGATAACCCTAACTCATTGATCGAGGAGTGCACCAGAAATAAGGACTAGATAGCACAATCAATCTTAGGATGATGATTTAATAACCAACACGCTAAGAATGAGAATATTGTCCATTAACTACCAAGCAACGGAGTTACTAGCAGTATTGATTTCACACACCATGATCACTTGTCGGCATTCCGGTTACAATAACACGGAAACCGAGGAATGATCAATGATGGCAAGAAGTATCACTGTACCAAGAGTTCATAGGATGGTGTGTAATTCCTATAATAATCCCGATATAAAAGATGGTAATACTCCAAGGTAGAACAGAACAAAAGCTGGACTGGCATTTTGATCTGTGGAATACAATTGCTTTGACCCAATCCTAGAAATGGATGAGGTACTGGAGTTTGTTTCTCCTAGTCATTCCAGAATAGAATGGCTTGACGGACCACAAGAGTAATAGGTATCGATGAACAATCGCACGCATAATCTTGACTATCAAATGATAGACGGGGGTCAGAATACAACTAAAGAGGGACAACTCAAAAGGACATATGATTTTCTGAGTTGTGGATGCATAGATTAGTATGTCGAACCAAGTTCAACATATTTCTTCCAGATAACCCATGCAGAAAGGTAGAACTGGCAGAGTCACAACATAGAATCGATAATTCATCGAGAGCACTTTTGTTGTGATCTTTTGGTTCAACGAGGAACTGCTGCCATAAGTAGTTCATGGTATTTGGAAGAATGATATACCACGAAGCTCGAGGACTATCGCAAAGGTTACTAATAACATAAAGGAACGAGCAAACACTATCAACATGAATTGAGTAGGGTGAATATCGGGTTCAAAACCCAGGAGTAGAATACCTACTACTAAATGGCATCATGGGATGCTTTGAGAATGAAGGCGAGTCATCACCTGGGATACAAATCATGGCTAGATTACTAGATGATCCCCTAAGACACCTAGGGTCATAATAATAATTCCAACATATATGTCGAGGCAATAGAATACCTCAACTCAACATTTAGTGTGATTAACTTTGGCTCAAAGGAGCATCAAAACCGAGAGGAAAGGATTTGCAAGTGCATCGGACTATTTAGAAACACAGGATGACTCGGACTGACATAACGGCTATAAATGCTCAAAAGATTGGAGACATGCTACAAAAATGGTGGCATAGCCACTCTGAAGCACAATATCAAGGTTTGAGATCAGCAGATTATGAACATCTGAAGTAGTAAAAGCGAGCTGAGATTTGGAGCTAACAATTGCATAAGTCTATGGATTAGTAACACGTCATCCTAATAGATAGATGAGAAGGCCTAGTTCTTAATCCCCGTAGAAGAGAAGAGGATGATTTCGGATCGAGAAGGCCATGAGGTATAAGGAGTAAAAAGAGCCTTACGTTCCCATCCCACAATCAATTCCCTACATAACTAAAGCATTTCTAGACGCAACCCGACCAGTTTGGCTTGGTAATCCCACAGCGGTCAAGCTCGATACCAAAGCTGTCGGGACCCGACTCAATGTCACATCGATCTAGCTCAGTAACACCTCATATCACTTTGCGGCCTCACGACGGTATTCCCACGGTGTCGCCTTACCTTTGCCGGGACCGTTTAGCCTTTTGGCACACGTATATGATAGTGTCGCTAGCATCCATATGATAAGGAGCCCGGCTGACATGGCTAGTCGTAAACCCAAAGTGGCACAGACTTACAAGGACAGGCATCCATGACCCAAAGATCGAACGCGTCGGTCATCGAAAGTGAATCGGGCTGTAGCATTGGGCTAGCAGACTCGGTGAACCGGCATGGCGGGCTAACAGGACTCGGTATTCATCGTGACATTTCCCGAAGGGACAGACATAAGGACGAAGAAGGACACATGCCCGCCAGCCTAAGTGTTAGGAGCAGTAGCAAGCTACCATGGCTCGGTGGAACCACTAGGAGACATTTCCGTAAGAGAGGCTACTAAAGATAAACAACTAGATAGTCGGATCCCACACATACCAAGCATTTCAATAACATACACACAATATGCTCGATATGTGCAAATACAACATGGCATCACAACATGACTCTCGACTCAAGTATTTATTCATTAGGCTCGAGGAGCGAGATATTACAAACAGGGTCTCATGACCCAACATTGAAGCATACAAATCAAAGCACAAGCGGAAGCTTAACATGTCTGAGTACAGACATCTACAAATGAAAAAGGCTTAGAAGCCTGACTATCTACCAGATCCTGCCGAGGGCACAAGATCGTAGCTGAGGTAACAAGCTAAACATCGAAGTCCACGTGGAACTACTAGCGAGACTGAAGTCTCTCTGCAAAAACATAAAATAGGCAAACGTGAGTACAAATGTACCCGACAAGACATACATCGAACTAACTACATATGCATCATTATCAACAAAGGGATGGGGGTTTAAGCTGCAGCAAGCCAGCTTTGACTCGGTGGCTATCCTAAACTAGGACTGCAAGTAACTCTTTTGAGGTGGCGCACGAGTCCACATATTCACCATATCAATACACCACTATGGATCCGCTCCGTCTCCCCACGAGAACGCCATCCATAGCACTCACACTTATCTTGCGTATTTTAGAGTATCCACTTTCACTTGTCTATGAACTGTGCAGGCAACCCGAAGTCCTTTTCGCGGACACGGCTATTGAATAGATGATGTTAACCTGCAGGGTGTACTTCTTCACACGCTCTCACCACTTACCGCCGTTTACACGACATGTACTCGGCAACCTTCAGCGGAAGCCCAGCGTGGGTGTCGGCCACGACCTACCTAAACACTCAAGTCCCTAGTCCGGGTTTATCGCCTATTCGGGTTCCATCCATGAGGAGATCCGGCGAACTTTCGCTCACAGCCCAAGCGATGTGAGCGGGGTTCCCGAGACACCAAGCAGGCGCCGGTACACCGTGCCACGTGCCTACCGCATCACAGCCCACCCCTACGGTCAGCGCTGCGCACGGCCTCCAGCATACTACAAACACGAAACTACTTGCAACTCCCGGACAGAGGACAAGGGTGATTAAGAAGCCGAGAGGGTCCATTGGTTTCGGGCCCAATGCGTGGTAGTAGCTGAATCATGGATCACAAACACAGAACTCAGTTCACGAGGGCGGCTGCAATGAGACAACCCACCATGTACTCCTACATGGCCTCTCACCGCTACCTTTACCAAATCGTGTTCACACACTTAGCTCACACAAGAGGACATGTTCACACACCTCGATTCATCCTCGATGAATCGGACCGACTCAACTCGAAAGCAAGAGCAGGCATGACAAACAAGCATGTATGAGTAGGCACAACAGGGCTCAAACAACTCCCTCTCCTTCTAGTGGGTTTCATCTATTTACTGTGGAATGACAGGTCATGCAAAGGATAAAGGGGTTCAGCTACTGCAGCAAGTAACAGATGAATCGTTGTTGTCCTAATGCAGTAAAAGAGAGCAGGAGCAAGAGAGTGGGATTGTATCGGAATGAACAAGGGGGGTTTGCTTGCCCGGCACTTCCGAAGATAATATAGCTCTTCATCAGTGTCATCGATCTCATCGTCGAAACCACGTCTATCGAGAGGGGACAAATACCGGCAACACAGAAGGAAACACAATCAATGCAATGCACAATATGATGCATGATCATGACATGGTAAAATGAGTGTGTTGGGCTAATGCAGCTACAACCAGATGGGTTTGAGCTATTTTGAACCAAAGATTCAAAGTTCATACATATTTGTGATCTTAAATAGTGCTTTATCATGTTTTGCACTAAACAACAAGTTAACTTGTTTAGACATGCATGAAACTGGTACATATGGATATATTGGATTTTTCTGATCATTTTTCATATATAATTTGTTTCATTTGGAGTTACAGATTAATTTCTATGAATTTTAGAAGTTTTGGATATTTTCGGAATTTCCTATATAAGAATAAATCGAGAAAAGGATTTATTTGCGTCGTGAAGCGTCATGGTGACGTCGGCAGGTCAAAGCGCCAGCCAGGTCAAACGGCGTGTGGGGCCACACGTCGGTGACCAGTATTTTTAGCTCAGCGGCAGGTGGGACGGTCAGCAGCCACGTCGGCGTAGTCAACACCGGCGTGGGGCCCTTGTGTTTAGACTAATCTTTATTTATTCTTGTTAGCTGGTTAGTTAGGCAGCGGGGCCCGCATGTCGGTGAGAGTGTGGGTTAATTAGTGGAGTCATTAAGCGCTAACGACGGTGCCACGTCGGTGCCGGCGTTTACCGCGCGGCGACCTCGGATCGCGGGCGGCGTCGCGTCGGATTGCGCTTCTGAGCCCACGTTTGGGGCGCGGGAGCATCTGAGGAGGCTGGCGGAGTGGCGCTTCTAGTGGTGGAGGCAGCCGGAGCGGGGTGGCGGAGTTGACGGGCGGCGAAGCTCTTTTGTGGCGCGGAGTTCGGCTAACGGCGGGTTAAGCGTGCGGGTGCTAGGGAGGCGTTGGTGTGTGCTCGTGCTCTGGTGAGGTTTAGAGCACGGTGGTGTGCCGGCTTTGAGCCACGGTGGCTCACAGCCACGGCAGCGACGAAGCACGGCGGCGGCGAGCTTCGGTGACGGTGGGGAATGGCGCTACGGCATGCAAACAAGACGGAGAAGAGGGGGGTTTGGGGGAGGAGCTCACAGCGGTTGCAGTACATGTCTCAGCGGGCTCGGGGAAGGGTTGGTGACGGCGTGCGGTCGTCGGCGATCTCGGTGGCAAGCATGAGGTGGCGAGGTGGTGAGTAGCCACAAGAACAATGAGCTGCTCCTCTTGGCGAGGAGGAAGACAGCGGTGGGGTGGTGGGCTGGGCTTTGTTCGGTGCTAAGCCTGGCCCGGGCCGACTAGGTGGGCTCTTGCGGTGAGGCGAGAGTAAGTTTCTTTTTTTTAATTTCCTTCTGTTTTGTTTAATTTACTTCCTTTTGCCATTGTTTCTAAATAAAACAAATTCAAGATCGGTGACAAAATTCTGAACATTTTATTTAGCACAATGGAGTTATACCAAAGCACATAAAATTGTTTCAGATTATTTGAACATATATTCAGGTATATATTTGAATATAAATTCAAATTCAAAATAGTATTGATTTAAATTCAAAGTCCCAAAATAATTCCTTCAAAATGTTCCTAAATTTTGGTTTGATATATAGCTCTTGCCAAAATTCTCAAACATTGCAAAAGAACATCTTGGAACAAAGAATGAGATTTCTAGGGTTCTTTGCCCTACTTTTAATTAAGTTTTTGAGGCTTTCAAAATTCCTCAATTCAAGTTTCAGAAATCTAGACATGATGCATGGGTGGCAAAGCCACTATTTACAAACATTATTCTAGGGCTGTGACAACCCTTGCCTGCGCTTGCCCCCTTTTCACCAAAGGGGAAACAAGGACTCTGCGCAGGCTGGCGCCTGCCTGGTGCCCGCCTGCACTTTGGTCGTCATGGCTTGCATCATGGGCACCTCATGAGGTACCCCGCCTTGATCTCTCCGCCTCCTCGCGAGCCAGCCTGATGAGGCCGTGCCTGAGGAAGCCTCCTGTCGTCTGCCCTGCGAGGCTTGGCACCTCGCGAGGGTCTTCAGCATGTGTTGACAAAGATGGGCCGTACTGGGCCACTCCTTGAGCCACGCCACAGGCCGCAGGTAGGCAAGTCTGCGTACCCCCATTCCCAGAACGCCGGCAGCCGTGTCCTTCTCCTTCTTGTTCATCGATCTAGGTCGTGAGAAAAACGGATCGATCGGCTTGAGAGGTTGAGTTATTTCCACATGCCCTTGAGTTCGAACCTTTCTTTGGTCTGCGGAGCCCGGAATCCAACACCGTCCATGCGTTAAAGTCATTACGGGCCATCACAAGAATGGTCCAACTACCATTGGCGTTACGTGACGTGCGGAAAAACCGGAAACTAGCCCGGGCTCAAGATAATGAAGAAGTAAAGAAGATCTCAACGGACGAAGCTGCCTCTGCACTCTTGCCTGAGTACTGATTAGGGCCTACCTTGGTGACGCCCAGTGGCGCGTTTGTGCCAGGCTCGGGGGCTTCTGTGGTGCAACAAACCCTAGGTCCGTTGCCCAGACTGTGCACATGCACGAGGACAAGTTCACAACACCATGATCAACTGAAGCAAGACGAATCGATTCCCTTGAAGGATGCAAGCATAGAACAAGATGGCCAAGAATAGCCGAAGGGGTAAGATACTACTAAGGGAAAAACCTCCCCTACTAGGCAGACGAGCCAGGCAGAAACAAGGTTATCCCCGAAAGCAAGCCCCCCGCCCGGGATCGTCCCAGCAGGCCTGCCGGGACTAGCGAAGGCAAGCCACTTCACCGCACCACCTCACCACGACGTACGTCATCGATTAGTGCGGTGTCAAGCTCCAAGGTGGCTAAACGGTTGCTATAGGCCATATGGCAGCCACCTCCTACAGAAAATACCTACAAGCGACACCCGTCCTACGACGTGTCGAGCGAGCAGGCGCCAAGCTGGTGAAATGGCCCGGCAGTGCCTGCCGAGCAAACTATGACGTGACATTAAGCGGCACATTTAATGCACTCTGTCAGCATGCAGAGTTAGGTATGATAGCACTATTTGCTATCTAATCAGTGTGTAATGACTGATTTGCCACTATGGTGACCCATTGATCTATAAAAGGATGCCCATGGCAACCATAGAAATGATTCGGACCCTTGTACACTCATACGCGCGTCGCCATTCTCATTCCAAGGCAACCCTGCCGGGCAAGAGCGCTTTCCACCACAATCCACCGTCAATCCACCAAAGCAGTAGTAGGGTTTTACGCCTCACGGTAGCCCGATCCTAGGTAAAAACTGCCTGTGTGATCTCTATCGTGCTGTCTCACGATCCTCCGCTCTTTTTGCAACGTGACATCCCCCCGCCGACCCAGAGAGGGGCTCGTAGCCCCATAGGTGGCCATGGTTCCCCACGACATAGTTAAATCTAAGGTCCAAGTTTGGCACTACAAAATACAAAGATGGCCAATAAACCACGACAGAGGTAGTACCTATACAAACACATAAGCCCAGTATGAAAGAAAATATGGGTCAAACCGTAGTTGAAAATGGCAACACTGTCTAACTCCAGCTTACAAAAGGTAAAAAAGCACGAGGATTAATTCTTCATCAGGTTTACACATAACCCAGATTGAACAGGGCAGTAACATCTAACTCAACCAAAGTTTTTGGTAGTCACAATCAAATGGATCGGTCCTATCCATGAAATCAAGATCTCGGTACAAAAGATCTACTGGTCCATGATGACGACAAGTTGTTGTAAATATAAGCCGAGAATGATCAGAAGCCCTTAGGTGTGACAGCCTGATTTTTGCCCTCTTTTCTTTGCCCGGTTTTTACTTGAGTTGGTTTTGAATTTAGGGTTTTTGAATCAATTCATTTGGACCTAACCACTTGGGTACTCCTTTACTTTCACCCAAGTGCTCCCTCTCCTCAAAACCATCATTTCACCTCTGATTCAACTCAAAATATTGCTTGGAATATTTTTCTTAAATGAAAAATATTCATTTTGCCCTCCAAAACCCTAGTCAGCCCTTTGTGCTCCAAAGCAACCCTAATTTTTCTTGCCCCAAAAATCCTGAGAAAAATCCTAATTATTCTTTGGACCCTAGGGCACCTTTCTGAACAAAAATATTTCACCACTCTTTGGAATATTTTGGCTACAGAAAATAAAGTCATTTCTGGACAGAAATGGTAGTTTCTACATCAACTATCTTTTTACTAGCTCCATTGTAGCTGGTTTTTCTTGTGCCTATTTACCTTAGTAAGTGTAAGCAAGCCCCCAAAGCTCAGCCCTTAACTCCCAGTGGTTTGACCACACTAAATCTCAAAAGTTACTATTCAGAAACATGCCAGCAGTACAAATCCATTTCTACTGCACATGGATCCACGCTAAACCGTGGTAACACTTCAAACTACCAAGGACTACATGCCAGACATCAAGGTTAGCGCCTAGGGTGGCCTGATGTCATGGTTCACGTGGTGACCGCATTCGTCCGGGCATCCTGGCATGCAAAACGCGTGCTCTGCGTGCCGCCTGGCGCTCTGTTGAGCGCGTGCTCGCTGCCCAGCCTGCCCAAGCATGCCACGCCTCGCCACCATCCTCGTCTCCACTCCCTTAACTCCCCCTGGCACTCGCCGAAGCCGGAGCTCGCTGCAGCGGGCATGGGCACGGTCCGGCCAACGACACAGTGCGTGGAACACTGTGCTCGTCGTCTTCTCCCTCGTCCATGTGCTCGTCCGTGCCCGCCAATAGTTCCCGCGTGAACTCCATCGTCTTCCCCCTCGCCGGGCGCCGTGGACAGGTGTCCTCCAGCGGAGCCCGAATCCTCCTCGCCGCCCACCTACAAACTCCACCACCCCCAGCCTCTTTGAGAACCCTCAGCTCCTCCCACACACCCCAGAAACTTGTAGAAGCCGCAGCCCGGCCGGGCAGGCCGCGGGCTGCCGTCCCGAAGCTCGAGCTCGTCGGCGATCCCCACTACAAAAAAATACACTTCCGTGATGATACGTGTTTGTCACAGTAGGTCGCGTTTTTTGTCATGCATGTACGTCCATGACAAATTTATGAGCGAGAATCAAGATAGTCATACACGTCTTTGTCGTAGAAGTGTTCCATGACATTACCAAAATTATCATCATGGAAGTGTCCACTTCCATGACGATAAATCGCGCGTCACAGAATTGCTTTCGTCAAGGGTGACCGACACGTGGCATCCACCATAACGGAACACCGTTAAGCTATCGGGTCGGGTTTTGGATCCAATAACCCGTTAACAGCCGCGACCAATGGGGATTTTCCATGTGTAAAATCATCATTGGCTAGAGGAAACACGTGTCGGCTCACCGTTGGGACAGATGTCATCCGCTCATTCGACCGAAGGCGCCTATGATACGGCGACATGTGGCACGGCCCAACAGGGGCCCATTCCTGTGAAAAGGCCGGCCCGTTTGAGATGGTCAAAAGGTGGCGGGCCGGCCCATGGAAAGCATGTTAACGGCCTGTTAGCATATAGCCCATTTACAGCCCGCTAACCCAGGGCCCGTTACGCCCTATCTGAATTAGGCCCAGTAGCGTCATCTGGGCCGTCCAATATGATTCAGCCCATTTTAACTTCCGGCCCATGTGTGGCCCATGACTTCTGTCGGCCCATATGAGGACCTTTGTAACTCTTGGCCCGTGCGCCGTGGTGGCGGCCCGTAATGAACAATGTATCACTTTATACCCATTAACGGCCCGTTATTCCATTGGGCCGTTTCCAGCCCAAGTTATCTTTCGGCCTTCTCAGGGCACATTGATTCTTTGGCTCATTTGCAGCATTCGGTTACATACGGCCCATTACTGTCATTTTCTGCTTGTGGGCCAAATTCAGCCCGTCGTTACAGTCGGCCCGTTTGCGGACCGTTAATACGTTGGGCCGTTTTCATGTCAAGAAAACCCGTTGGGATGTTTTCATAGAGTTATCAAATATGGCCTATTAATGGCCCGTTATGGTCCACGAATAGTATGGCCCATGATTGGCGAAATGATGATATGCCCCGTAGAAGGCCCATGGATCCTACGGCCCGTATGAGGCCCATGGATAGTATGGTCCGTAGAAGGCCCATGGACCCTACGGTCCGTAGAAGGCCCATTGATCCCTAAGGCCCGTACAGAAGGCCGATGGATCCTACGGCCCGTATAGAAGGCCAATGCTCCTACGGCCAAATGAAGGCCCATGGATCATACGGCCTGCAGGAGGCCCATGGTTACAACAGTCCGTGTGTTGCCATGATTATTTTGGCCTAGTTACTAAAAATAGGCTATTGTGGCCACCAAAAAAACACAGAGAAAGAACTGCAGTGACTACAAACAAACAACTAAACAAGACAATAAGGAAATAAATAAGCAAGCAATTAAGGCTAGCCTATTACCGCTATTACACATATTACATCCACCGGGCATCAAAGTTCACCACCAATGAAAATATAGGGAACAAAGCAGCATATTACATACACTGGCCGTCAAAATTGGCCACCAATGCAAATAAACGCAGCAGCAAAACAAGAGCAGAACTGAAACAACTTCAGAAGAGCTCAAGAAACGTTATCCTGGGTATCCACCATGCTGGCAATAAGCTTAGCAAGCTGATTAGCTTTGTCCTATTTGGCGCTAAAATCCTCCAACGCTTGCTGTTGCACCAGAAAGTATGCATCTGAATGCTCCAGGGACTTCTGCAGCCCTTCCGCTTCTTGTCGCAGCACAGCTGATCAATGTCTTTCAGCTTGTAGTTGAGACTCAAGAAACTGAACTGATTCAGATAGTGAGTTTGAATAGCTTGTGCAAGCGGTAGTGGTCATTAACTCGAACACTAAACCAAGACAGGACTTTGGGGTTGTCTCACTGTTTCAAGATAGTCTTCCTTAACTGTTTTATCAGCTTTGTTGGAGACCAACAAGGATGGGTCACTATCCTGAACCTTATCTGCATTACTTCCTTTACCATTGCTTAATAAGGCACTCTTCCCCAATATTCTATCAGCATTCTAAAGAAGAAACAAGCAGACACATAACAAGTGTAGCATGTACTAGTATATGAAACTCATTTCGGTGAACCAGTTCATTAGTAAGGTGGACAAGATTAAACTACCAAGTCTTCTATTGCCAATTACTAGTACATAATAAAAGCATCAAAGAAACATATATGTATGTCCTATGGTCACTCCATTGTCTTGCCAAATCAAAATAAAGACACGGTTCAAATCATATCAGTTCAAGACAAAGCAGCAGTGAAAGAATACAAAGCGTGGGAAACTACATGGCACAACAAGATTTCAGATGGGTACCATGTGTGTACATGTACAACAACACTATTGGCTCTGTTGTGATGCTAGTAATGTGCATGATATGAAAGTCAACTGTATACACAATTGAAATTGAAATCAAAAGAGCTATTGATAAGAGAAAACCAGTTAAAGAAACATGCGTGAACATACCTGCCGTGCCATTGGAGTTTCGATTGGATCCTTCAATTTAAAAATAAGTTTGTATGAGTAAATACAATGATACAAGAGCAAAGCAATCATAGTTAAAAAAGGCGCGCCTAAGCGAGCGCTTAAGCGCGCCTAGGCTCTAGGCATTGGCAAAATGCATTGCGCATAACTAAGATTAATCTATGTATAAGTGCGCATAAGCATGCGCTTTGGTCAGTAAAGTGCAAGGCGGTGGCAAAACGCACAATTAACGCCTAGCGCTTTTTCGAACTATGATAGCAATGGAATCTTAAATTAGAACAGTTGTTCTTCAGGTTTAGGCACTTGTTCTACATGAACAGAGTACAGTAAGATGCTAGAATATAATACTTAAAAATAGAAAATGAGCTCATAAACCTTACCACATTCTTGGTTCGGGACCAAGATGAACAAAGCGTTCCCGATCATCGTCCAGTAAATGTGTCTCAGGAGAACGTAAGGGAATTTGATGAGTTTCTTTGCCGGTGAAGTACGTTTTCTTCAGGTAATTCCGATACTGCCACCAAGCATTCTTGAAGATAGCAGAGGTGTTATAACCATCATGGAGGTAGGATGTATGGGAAAATCGGTCCTTCTCTATAGAGAAAAATGGGAAAATTTGATGTATTATAACCATCATGGAGGTAGGATGTATGGGACGAAGCAAAGTAATTACCATGAATAACATTACTTACACATAACTCCTGGACAAACACCTGCAACTAGCATTTTCGTTCATCTTTAGTATAATATTTCCAAGATGGGAAGATACGCACATACGATTTAACAACATCAAATGCGATAGATGCTAAACTACGACTGTCTGGTTGTGCTTCCTCCACGGGCATAGGCGTACTAACTGGTGGAGCTGGGATTTGCCGTGATAGTACTAGCCCTTTGGGCACTGGAGTTGCCTTACTAACTGCTCTGCTTTGGGAGCTCTGTGGTGGAGATGGTGCTGTGTCAACAGGAACTGGGTTACTATCGGCTGGGGTTGGGGTTAGATTGGGTGAAGCTGGTTCTCTGTCCATCGCAGTAGGGGTACAATCTGCGAGAGTTTGGGTTATGTGTGGTAGGGCTGGTTCTTGTGCATGTACAACCAGGGTGCTATCTCCACCAATAGGTAGCACTGTTTTATTTGAAGACCGTGTTTTTATTCCGCTAGATACTGGCATCACCCGCTCCAATTCAAATGGCTGATAAACAGGAAACATAGTTGAATGTACAGACATTGTATGAGAGACAGATGCAATAGATAGTGTGGAAAAAAGAGGGCATGAAATAGTTGACATGTATATTGTTTAAATAAAATGGATAGCATGACATAATTTCACATATATGATGTCTATCTAGACTGGATAGCATTGCATAACATAATTCAAAGATATGATGAATAACAAAACAGGATCGTATGACATAATTCACCTACATGTTATCTAAGTAATCAGGATCACATCATTTAATTCACATATGTGATGTAACGACCCGAACCTGATAAGATTCGATGTCTCTGTGCTCACTGTGCTAGCCCCTGGATCGACTCGCTAGCACACACAGTACATATGAATATCAAATAACATGTGCATCATTTACGATAACGTATGATCCAGAATTTATAAAGTATTACAAACTCATAGCACATAGCTAACTTTATTCAATAATAACAGCAAAAAGGTAGCATAACAAATGATGAGTCCATCAATGCCCACTGGAGAACAAGTTGAGTGAAGACTCGCGACCCTACTGTATCTCACTGACCATCTGAAAATCCTGCAACATGATAAGTTGCAGCCACAAGGGTCAATACATTGAATGTATTGGCAAATCACACAATATGATATAGCAAACCTACATCCACAAAGCAATGTATGACAAACAAAACAACCAAGTTAGTTTGGAGAAGAATGTCTTCACCTACCACCACTACCTGAACTCACAACCGTCTCTAATTTACTCGCCCAAGATAATCCAAAGATTCTAAATAAACATGACAAGAACTTCAGAAGTATCTCAAGTGCGCTCTGTCAGTGGCGCATTCTCTAGGAACAATAGAGCGCTCTGCCAAGGACGCATTCACCTGATGTATGTTCCGAAAACTATACCTCACCTCAAGTGCGCTCTGTCAATGGCGCATTCTCTAGGGACAATAGAGCGCTCTGCCAGTGACGCATTCACCTGGTTAATGATCCCGAGCCTACGCCTATAAACACTCACCACTTTCATGGATCACTCGACACCAACCCGCATCTACCATAGCAAGTTGATCACCATCACATACCACAATAAACAACAAACGTGGTAACGCGGAATGCACATATCAAGCCAAACATATAGCATATCATAAAACCACACACGCATAGCAGAAAATATAGGATAAGCAAAATCAAAAGTGCAAACTTGCCTTGAACGGTGCTGAAGTACTCTAACGATTAATTCCGATCCGCTTCACACTCCGGACAATCTATACGATTAACGGAGGTAACGATAAATAAACCGTACTCACATAACACACCAATAAAGTCAACAACAAAAATTCAAATCAAAACTTAAATAGCAGATCATAATAGTAGGTATATCTTATCTACCTGCTAGTAGGATCACAATGCAAAAAGAATCAACTAATTTGGATCAACGGTTTAAAAGATATGGCCTCCGGAAGATAAATTCTAAATTTGAGCAAATTCAAATTTAAACAGTTCAAAAATGTGAAATCTTGGTTCTACGATATTCTCCTGGTCACTACGAGTACACAGGAAAAAGAATCAATTAATTTGGAGTTATGGATCTCAAGATATACCTAAATGAACATTTGATATGGAATCTGCCAAAATATATTGTGTCAAAATAGATTTCTGGAAGAACTGCTGCGGCTGTGGATGTGCCACGTGACAAGGTGTGAGTGGTCGTAGGGTGTTTGCTGTAATGGCTTAAACGACGGTCGGCCGCTATTTAGTGCATACCGCTTCGAAGAAAAAAAAATCGGAACATGATCTAATCTGGGTTGTCCAACTTAGATCAGACGGATGGGGATGGCTCACCGGAAAACAGAGGAAGGCCATCGGACTTGGACGAAACGGCGGCGCGGCCGGCTTGGACTTCGAGCGTGACCTCGCTGGAGAGGTCTTCGGAGTTCGGGGACGGAACCACGGGTTGCAGAGATAGACGGAGAACTCGAAACCGTCCTCGGGAACGGCCAGGGCTTCTGCTAACGTCGGTGATGTCTGGCTGGAGCAGCGACGACGGCTTCTGCTTCGGGCGGAGGTCCTAGCACTCGTTCTAGTGCTCCCCTACGAGAACTAGAAGGTGAGGGAGCGAGAGAAGCTCAAGGCGAAGACAACCATGGGTAAGGGGGCTCTGGGAACCTTCTTCGTCGACGGAAACGACCGGCAAAGGAGCTTCTGCGGCGGAACTTCGGCGAGAACGGATCCGGGTAAAGCAGACGCACGGAAGACAAAATTTTGCCCAAAATCGATAGAGAAGAAGATGGTGAATATTTATAGAGTGGATTCCGTTGCTTAGGGCAAAGACTTGATCGAATCGGTGAGGATTTGGATCGGGAACATAGGAGAAATCGTGCGCGTGCTGGAGACCGGCTGGAGCTGGGAGATGACGGGTGGGACCCTGCCGTCAGCGGCAGAGAGCAGAAATAGAGAGAAAAAAAACAAACTGCGGGGTGTTTGAGGCTGTGCGGTAATGGGCGGCTTCTTGGCGCTCTGCTGCTGCTTGCTCTAAGCGCATCAGGCGACAAACAGGAGTTGGGCTGCTGCTGATATCGTGGCTGAAACTAAAAAAAAATGTTTTGATAACTAAAAGTATCAGAACACACAATAAAATATTACTGCTAATATATAAACAGTGAACATTTTAAAACACAAATGCACTTTAAACAAATATATGATTTATGCAATACAAGCCAATAAAGAGCATTACAACCATATATAAAATAGTTTGAGATTCTATAGTCACAAAAATAAATCCTATGAACCCCAAATAATATTGTGAACAGAATCAACATTTTTTTAATAGGGGATAAGTCAGGTTATAGCCTCTCCAATATTTTTCCTTGAGTTGAATAATGAACCAAATATTAAGAAAAAGACAAACAATGCATCAAAATATGAATGATCTATTAACATTCCAAATTTAGAAAAATTGGGATGTTACAAATCTACCACCCTTAAAATGAATCTCGTCCTCGAGATTCGAAGAGGCTAGAAAGAAAATGGTTAGGTTTGGGGTTTACTTGAATATCCATTGATCACTCGAGAGTGTGGGATGCTACCACCCTTAGAATCAAGTCATTGGGTCTTCAAGAATCTTATTCCGTCGATGACATCCTTCAGGTATAAGCATTGCACTCCTTTGAAATTTTGGATCCTCTGTCAAAAGAGTGGTCTTCCAATTGTTGGACCTTCATGGTTAATAGGTCTTGCGCTAATACTAAACAAAATCGATACTCTCATGGTGGTCATCAAGAATGGTTCCTGTAGAAAAGAGTCGAGGTTTACTCTCACCGTACAACCTATTATTGGCGACGGTTGCCTTTATACAAGGGATCAAACATCATACCATTCTAAGGTTCAGGCTTGACAACATCGTCACTCTACTATAGGTAACTCACTTTATATTACCATCCCATATAACAAAAGCGAATAATAAGAGTAAGTCGGCATGGTGATCAATCCATTCCGCACCCGAATCATTACCTTGTATATGGTTTGGAAAATCTCGCATTCTAACACTCGGGCATCCTCACAAGCATTGCAAAAATTTCTCTTGTTCACGATTTGAGTTCGGATAATCATAGGTTCTACATGCCAAACAAAACATCTATCATTTTTTTATCAACTGTTAGGTTTGCGTCAAATACTATAAAACATATGCCGATGAATTGTAGCTTCCTCCAGGGTTCTTCCTTTAGCAAGATTGTGCTTGCTTCTTGGTGGATCTTGGCTTATGTGGTTAAACTCAACTCATCACTGGGTTGAGCAGAGATTAGGATATAGACAGAATAAAGATCTAAGGGGAAAACACTACCCACATGCTCATGCTAACAACAACACTCCACAAAAACCAAACAAAACAAATACTAAGTTCGCACAATTCACACAAATCACCAAAACTATCCTAAGGTAATATCAAAATAGCACATATGATCAATCAAAGCACCCAATTCCATAATACAAACAATCCACAGAACATAACAAGATGGAAAGCAATGACCAACCAAACATATATATAACATACCACACAACACAAGCAAAACCTACAGGTAAGGTCATATCCACAAGAGATATGATCTCATCATACTACCGCAAAAATCGTTTATTAAACACAACTTAGGAATGGTGGTCTGCCAACTAAACTCCTTAAATAACACTAACATAATACCAGGGGTCATCTATATTTGAAAAGTAAAGATATGAGTACAAGACTATGAACTAACAAGTAGACAACAAGTTGTAAAGTAAGTTTTTCACTCCCATGGCTTTTCTAATCCATTTTCTAGGGTCACGACCTACAGTCAACACACTGCTCTGATACCATCTGTAACGACCCGAACCTGATAAGATTCGATGTCTCTGTGCTCACTGTGCTAGCCCCTGGATCGACTCGCTAGCACACACAGTACATATGAATATCAAATAACATGTGCATCATTTACGATAACGTATGATCCAGAATTTATAAAGTATTACAAACTCATAGCACATAGCTAACTTTATTCAATAATAACAGCAAAAGGGTAGCATAACAAATGATGAGTCCATCAATGCCCACTGGAGAACAAGTTGAGTGAAGACTCGCGACCCTACTGTATCTCACTGACCATCTGAAAATCCTGCAACATGATAAGTTGCAGCCACAAGGGTCAATACATTGAATGTATTGGCAAATCACACAATATGATATAGCAAACCTACATCCACAAAGCAATGTATGACAAACAAAACACCCAAGTTAGTTTGGAGAAGAATGTCTTCACCTACCACCACTACCTGAACTCACAACCGTCTCTAATTTACTCGCCCAAGATAATCCAAAGATTCTAAATAAACATGACAAGAACTTCAGAAGTATCTCAAGTGCGCTCTGTCAGTGGCGCATTCTCTAGGAACAATAGAGCGCTCTGCCAAGGACGCATTCACCTGATTTATGTTCCGAAAACTATACCTCACCTCAAGTGCGCTCTGTCAATGGCGCATTCTCTAGGGACAATAGGCGCTCGCCGTTGGCGCATTCACCGGTTAATGATCCCGAGCCTACGCCTATAAACACTCACCACTTTCATGGATCACTCGACACCAACCCGCATCTACGATAGCAAGTTGATCACCATCACATACCACAATCAACAACAAACATGGTAACGCGGAATGCACATATCAAGCCAAACATATAGCATATCATAAAACCACACACGCATAGCAGAAAATATAGGATAAGCAAAATCAAAAGTGCAAACTTGCCTTGAACGGTGCTAATGTACTCTAACGATTAATTCCGATCCGCTTCACACTCCGGACAATCTATACGATTAACGGAGGTAACGATAAATAAACCGTACTCACATAACACCACAATAAAGTCAACAACAAGAAATTCAAATCAAAACTTAAATAACAGATCATAACAGTAGGTATATCTTATCTACCTGCTAGTAGGATCACAATGCAAAAAGAATCAACTAATTTGGATCAACGGTTTAAAAGATATGGCCTCCGGAAGATAAATTCTAAATTTGAGCAAATTCAAATTTAAACAATTCAAAAATGTGAAATCTTGGTTCTACGATATTCTCCTGGTCACTACGAGTACAAAGGAAAAAGAATCAATTAATTTGGAGTTATGGATCTCAAGATATACCTAAATGAACATTTGATATGGAATCTGCCAAAATATATTGTGTCAAAATAGATTTCTGGAAGAACTGCTGCGGCTGTGGATGTGCCACGTGACAAGGTGTGAGTGGTCGTAGGGTGTTTGCTGTAATGGCTTAAACGACGGTCGGCCGCTATTTAGTGCATACCGCTTGAAGAAAAAAAATCGAACATGATCTAACTGGTTGTCCAACTTAGATTAGGCGGATGGGAGATAGCTCACCGGAAAAGCAGAGGAAGGCCATCGGACTTGATTTAAACGGCGGCGCGGCGGCTTGGACTTCGAGCGTGCCCTCGCTGGAGAGGTCTTCGAGTTCGGGGCGGAACCACGGGTTGCGGAGATAGGCGGAGAACTTCGAAACCGTCCTCGAAGCGGCGGGGCTTCGCTAACTTGTCGGTGATGTCTGGCTGGAGCAGCGACGACGGCTTCTGCTTCGGGCGGAGGTCCTAGCGCTCGTTCTAGTGCTCCCCTGCGAGAACTAGAAGGTGAGGGAGCGAGAGAAGTTCAAGGCGAAGACAACCATGGGTAAGGGGGCTCTGGGAACCTTCTTCGTTGACGGAAACGACCGGCAAAGCAGCTTCTGCGGCGGAACTTCGGCGAGAATGGATCCGGGCGAAACAGGCACGGGAAGACAAAATTTTGCCCAAAATCGATAGAGAAGAAGATGGTGAATATTTATAGAGTGGATTCCGTTGCTTAGGGCAAAGACTTGATCGAATCGGTGAGGATTTGGATCGGGAACAGAGGAGAAATCGTGCGCGTGCTGGAGACCGGCTGGAGCTGGGAGATGACGGGTGGGACCCTGCCGTCAGCGGCAGAGAGCAGAAATAGAGAGAAAAACAAACAAACTGCGGGGTGTTTGAGGCTGTGCGGTAATGGGCCAGCCTGCTGACGCTCTGCAGCTGCTTGCTCTAGTGCACTGGGCGACAAACAGGAGTTGGGCTGCTGCTGATATCGTGGCTAAAACTAAAAAAAAATTGATAACTAAAAATATCAGAACACACAATAAAATATTACTGCTAATATATAAACAGTGAACATTTTAAAACACAAATGCACTTTAAACAAATATATGATTTATGCAATACAAGCCAATAAAGAGCATTACAACCATATATAAAATAGTTTGAGATTCTATAGTCACAAAAATAAATCCTATGAACCCCAAATAATATTATGAACAGTATCAACATTTTTTTAATAGGGGATAAGTCAGGTTATAGCCTCTCCAATATTTTGCCTTGAGTTGAATAATGAACCAAATATTAAGAAAAAGACAAACAATGCATCAAAATATGAATGATCTATTAACATTCCAAATTTAGAAAAATTGGGATGTTACATGTGATTTATATGCTAAACAGAGGGCATTCTATATGATGTCTGAACTAAGAACATGGTGTCGAATATTGTGTATATGATGTCTAAACTATGCAATGCAAGACACCGTATGCATGATATGAGCAGTATAACCATGCCAAGTTAGAGCATACACCTCAGTAGGGGAATAGGACTGGTCATCTGTCTCTGAATCCATCTCTGAGGAGCTATCGGGACCCAACAAGAGATCTGCTTCGACAGGTAGCACTGTCTGCTCTGAAGGCCTTGTTTTCGCTCCAGATTTTTCCATCTACCACCCAAATGGCTGATTCAGAGGAAGAGTAGCTTAATGTACAAACATTGTCGACAAATGGAAATGTAATGAAGAAAAGGATGGGCAAGATATCATTCAAATATATGATGCCTGGTTAAACAGGATGGCATTGCACATTTCACATATATTATGGCTGGCTAAAAGACATGAGGCGCACAATTCCATATATGATATAGAAACTAAACAAGTGGCATTACGAACATGTCTAAACTAAGCGGATGACATATATGATGTCAAAAGTAGGCCTTTGCAAGGCAACATATGCATGATATGACTAACATCATCATGCCAAGGTAGAGCAAACACCTTGGGGGGTAAATAGGAGTGGTCAGCGGCGTCTGAATCCGCCTCAGAACAGATATCTTCCTCTAGATTACAATCTGGACAGGGGTGGGGAGGGTTTGCCATTGAACCCACCATGGAGCGATGTCTGCATGACATTGTATTTCCGCGCAAAACTCTTCTCTTTTTCTCTACATGTTCAGCATGACTGTGTACAATATCTGACATGCATACGAAAAATATGGTAAGATTATGTAAGGAGAGCATGCAGAAATTTAGAGTGATGGTAACAACCAGTGGATGGATCCAAAAATAATGATAGCAGGATGATGATTGCTTTAAATTAATAAAAAGACAGATGATGATTGTTTTGCTATTTGTTTCCCACCCAAGATGAACAACATAGGCATACCCTAGGTGAACCAAATATTAGACAGACATACTATTCATTGCTGCCTCGATATGTGCCCCACAACTAATTTAGAACTTAAGTTAGAACATGAATTTGGACCTGAGTTGGGAGTCCAAGAGCTGAACAAGACGATAAAGTAGCAGGTAAGTTTAAGCAATGCATAACGTAAGCAGAAACAAAAGAGTGCGACCTCTCTTGTGCACCCGTGTACTCCTCAGGTTCATCTGCTGAGTCGATGATGGTGACGCCATTGGGGTGCATGTCGGCGGCAGGGAAGGAGATCTGAGGCGGCGAAAGACGGTCAGGAGTCGTGATGTCTCGTTTGGTGGATGCTTCTGTCGATGGAGCAGCTTAGGTGAGGTGGACGACATCGCGGCAGGAGCAGGACAAACCACACAAAGATCCCTTCGACACGTAACTGTAACTGAAGTAATTCTGTAAGGGCTCATTTGGCTTGCATGATTCTTAAAACGCAGGGATAGGAAAAACACGGGAATAGGATAGGAAAATACACATGGTAAACAGAGCATTTGTAAACACAGGATTTCTATCAACTTAGGTGTTTGGTTTACAGGAATTGGAAGAGAAGAGGAATGCACAGAAACATGGCCAAAATAAAGAGAAACCATATGAAAGCGTGTACAGTTAGAATGTTATTCTGGCACTAATGCACTTGGTCTTGTTTTCATGCATAGGATTTTGAAAAGTAGGTCCAAGTGGATGTTTTGCTTCATTCCTTTCAACAAAATGCATGAATAATTGAATAGTAGTGTGCCGTTGGAAAATTCCCTATTGCTCTGTTTTTCCATTGAACCAAAATAGCCCTAATGGATCGACGTGAATGTATTGTAATAAGTGACGCAACAAGTGTACAACCTCTTTGCCGTAGCCGTGTCGACCTCAGCATCATTGGGTTGGTCGCTGAAGCAGTTGAGGCAGAGGTGGCTGTCGGAGGTGTGGAGGAAGATCTGAGGAATTTGTAGACAGTGTCCAAGGCACTGCTCTGTTGTGATGGATCGCTCTGTCGTTGGAGCAGCTCCGGTGAGCCGTAAGACGTCAAGGCTGAAGCAGCACAAGACAGACATCGTCAATCTCAAGTGGGATTCTAATAGCATCTCCAATAGATGATGAAAAATGGATGTAAATTAACATCACCAAAAACCACCTGCTACAACAGATGAGGTAAAAACTATTGACTCTGAACTTAACTGTCGAAACTGAAACTAACTGTGGAATCTGAATGCTACTGTCGAAACTGAACGCAATGGTAGCAGAGAGGCATTTGACATGTAGTTTAGGGAGGGCCTGCAGTTCATCTTCAACCTGCACACCCCTGAGCCGTCTGCCACCACCGGCCGAACTGCCGGTCCTAGCGCCGCTTCGCCGCCCCGAAACAACTCGACACCGTCGCCCCGGCCAGCCCTCTAGGCCCCCGCCCCCACCCTAGACCCTAAGATAGATAGTGGGGTACCTCTCCGGCGAGCCCCCGTCCCCGCTGCAGGTGGTTCTTCCTTAACTTCGGTGAGCCCCCCCAACCCCAGAAAATCGACTGACCCAAAAGTCGACTCGGTCGATCAAGTGTGGCTTAATCGAGCAGAGCAGAAGACGAAGCGAGCGGGGAGAGCAGCAGCAACAGCTGGGCAAGCGAGCGATCGAGCGAGAGCCGGAGCAGCAGCAGCAGCGCGAGCGAGAGCCGGAGCAGCAGCAGCAGATCCGGCTGGTATGGACGACGCCGCCGAAGGGGCCTCGTACTAGGGGGAGAGCCATCGTGGAGATGTTGCCTGCGGCGCCGGCTTCAAGGTAGCCGCTCCATGGGGGTGCGGGATAGAGCACCGTCGGCGCCGGGAGGTCGAGCTAAGGAGAAGGTGCGATGCGATGAGTGTACAACCTCTTTGGTGGCGCCGAGTAGGCCTCGGCTTCGTCTAAGGAGTCGGTGAGGATGCTGCGGTTCCGGTGGAGCAGGTTAAGGCGGCGCTGTGGGGATGGAGCAGCCGCGATAGACGAGGCGATCGTCGGAGCAGCTCCTTGGAGGTGGAGGACGGGGCGGCTGAACCGGCGGGAGGGCAAGATGGACGACGGATCCTCATCCGGGGAGGTGGACGAGGGACGTCGAGCTGTTGCGGTGGACGACGTCGTCGGGGAAGAGGCTCCGGCTGGGCAGCGGTGAGGTGGCGGACGGAGGAGGGTGGGGTTTCGTGGCTGGAGCGGAGAGGTTATGGCGGCCTGGGATTTCGAATGGCGAAAAGGGGGCAATGGGAGGGGGTGAAGCATGACTTAGGGACGCGTTTGTCCAAAATGTAGGGTGTGTTACAAAAGTACCCCCCACCTATTTGAACTAGCGGCCCTTTCGGCTCAGGGTTAGAAGGGGGATTTCACGTGTGGGGATTTTGCAGCTGGAGGGAGTTTTCGTGAGCGTTGTAATTTTGGGATAGCAAGGCGCGGGTTGTGAAGGCGCCAGTTTTGGGAGCACGATATCTGAATTTTCGGGATATAACAAGACGCGGGTTGAATTTTAGGGACAAGCCTAACGTGTAGTAATATTGTACTTGTACGTACCAAATCAATTCGCACTTCCCTCAACCAAAAAGAAAACGAAAAAAATAAAACTATTCACACCACACAAAGAGAGAGTCTTGCCCCGTTTTACTATACAAATGCTATTCAAAGCTACTCCCTCCTTCCATCTATATGGGGCCTAATCCGTTTTTCGATGCTAACTTTGACCAAATATTAGAGCAATGATATATGACATGCAACTTACACAAAGCACACCGTTAATTTCGTCTGTGAAAGGTTCTTTCAATGATATAATTTTCACATTGTGCATGTCATGTACTATTAATCTTGTCAATAGTCAAAAGCGGTCTTAAAAATCTCATTACACCCTATATAGATGGAAGGAGGGAGTATGAATGCATGTTATGTCCGATTAATTTTTTTTGCTTTGCTGTATAATGCATGTAACCTACTCATACCAACATTTTAGTGCATTCCAAATGTCTATACTACCGCTGCAATTCGAACTAAATCTGAATTCGTTTCTCTATTTCAATAAGAATCTAAAATCATGATTGTTGCCAACTTCAACCATCATTCGTGTATTACCTTAATAACACACCACATGATTACTATAGAGATAGATATGAACTATGTGTACTACATGAACTCGAATTCTATTTTTTGAATACACTTGATGTTGATTCCAAATAATAGTACATTTGATGTACTAACTATATATTCATAATCCAAACCATGTTCCATACGTAGACCGTGTTTATCACACAAAGTATAGTGCCCCGCCCCCTACATTATGACAAGTATTTAGACCTGAGTCGCAAAAGCCACACATTAGCCCAAATTATAATCAATGTTGTACATTATGATATCTTCTTCAAGTATCTGTATCCACCTTTTTATAATTAATTATGATATTTGTTCGTCTTTTACACCTTCACGATCCTCTTCTATTTGTAGCTAGCTAGCGCTAACTTTCTATCGTGCATGCACACGCCCTCCCCCCTCACACACCCTTAGCGTCCCCTCCATCGCGCACATTCATTATTTCTCTTTAGGTCGTCCACCAGCGGTGTGTGTAGGCCCCCGGCTCCTTCTTTCTGGCACACACCGGTCGATATACCTCTCTAGCCAAGTGTTCCTACAACAAACACATAAACACTTCCCCTCTTCTCTTCTCACTGTCCATGCCCCCATATCTCCAATACGATTCCACGCAGGTGCACACTCCCGCCCCTCTTTTCTTTAGTCACATGCTCGCACACTCCTGCCACCTCGACATGGTAGGCCTCTCGCAGCACCTCCTAGCCACACTCTCTCCCCCTGTCTGCCTCTCCAGACCTTATTTGCTTCTAACACATGCAGGCGTGTATATGAACTGATCTCCCTACATATAGCCAGGTCGACTATAATTTGTTTTCACCAAGCACCGATACACTTACCTCGCTAGTTATGTCTCTGCTTTTCTCGGACACATGACGGTTGATCTTTCCTATGTAGTTACGCATGGTTACCACAACCATATCTTCTCCCCTCATCATCCTTAATACCTCCCGACCCGTCTCTCACATGCACGTGCATAGACAGACAGACATCCCCCGCCGTCTCTTATTGATATTGCACTCATACCCTCCGTTTGTCTAGCAGGCCTCTCCCACCATTTGTGAGATGCCACTCCACCACCAACCCTCCGACGCTCTACCTTTGTCTTTTTCCAAACCTTATTCCGCTGCTACACATATCCATGGATGTCGATCAATCTCCCTCAATACATAGCTAGGTCTTTCTCCTTCCCCAGACATATACTAGTCGACTGATCTCTACCCCCCCCCACACACACACACACCGATAGTCGAACGTTGTAGGTAGGTATCCATGCCACGGAGAAGAACTGCACCTCTGCCCTCTCAAATTCCAGTAGGACAGCTGCCCTGTATCTTTAACGTGGGCAAACACAAATTCTATGGCACTCTTTATCGATCGCGCAGCCACACACTTCATCCATGTTTTCAATTCTATCGATATCTCACGTCCATGACTCGTTTCACACACATTGCATATGTTATGTTTTTCTGATTGAGATATCATCAACACATTGCCTCTGTTTTGCACAAACCATCTCTCTCACACCCACCCACGTACGTACCTGCACCTAAAGAAGAAGTGCACGCAGGACGCACGTACTCACGTCTCGTTCCCGGCCACACCTGCGCGGGTACACGGTGGAGTTTGTTTCTATACGAAAAGGCAGCCCACATGATAATTTGACGCGTCTAGAGGTTGTTTACTCGAAGGAGGGTCAGGTACCACGCCTAGAATATAAAACGATTGCCGTGGGGAAAATTGAAAAATGGGTTTGTCTCTCGTGAGTCTCGTCACACAATCTCACACAAGGCCACCGTGGCCTCTCTCTCTCAGCGTTGGTCACTGATCCGACCGCATCCCGTCCGCCGGCGGAAAAGCAGGATGTGCATCGTCTCTCCATTCGACGGTGTTGAGGCAGCTCGTCTCGATCTGCGGTACCCGCCGTTCTCTCTGACCAAGCTCCGGCACGGTAGGGCCTTCGCCACTTGCTCGCTGCCGCAGTATGGGCAGATCCGGGCTGCCGGCGCCCACCTAGTAACATCCCGACGACCCTCAGGTACATCATCCTCCGGCCTTGCTCCACTGCCCGTCTTCCCACGTTGCTGCATGTGGATCTTCTTTTGTTGTTTGCTTAAATCATATCTCGGCCGACGTACTTTCCATCTTGCAATCTCGTCATCAAACCATTTTTGATAAACCACCATGTTCTATCTTTCCCTTTTTACATGGAACATGCTTCTTTTTTGTCGGCGTATGTGTCTTCAACTCGTGTTATTGGGCAATAATTGTTTCCTTTCGACCTCCTTTTGCAAACAGGGCTATCCATTTTCACCTCGTTGCTATTGCGACCTTTTGATGAACTGCACTGATCACTTTTCTCAAGAGTGTTTTGTGCAGTTCCGCCAAAATGTCACACGGGCAACGTTTTTACATTTCTGTGGGACTGTAGAAAGGGAGATTGGTTTTGCTATCCTCCTCATCCAACTCCGTGCCTAATCTTCTCCGACAAGAAGTTAGTCCTAAAGAGAGATCGTATAGGTGATCGGCTTCTATTTATGTGTGTTATGTTTCATCATCTAGTTCCACTTTTATTGTAATCACACTGACTGGATATGTTTGCAAACAGGGATGGTTCACCCGATTTTAGTGGAGCTGCACAAAATGATCGGATTGTGGTGTCCTTCATACACCTCTTTTTTGGCTACAGAGCTGGGTGAAACTAGCTGCCAAGCAATGAACACTGTGCCAAGGAAATGGAGCCATGCCTATGAACAGCATCGATCAATTATATTTTTTTCTTTATTTGTACACCTTCTCACAACTTTGTCTTCAGTTGAGATGTGAATATTGGCACTGATCTACGAACCATTGAGATGCATTAGCCATGGTAGTTTCATTTGTATTTGATGGAACGTTGTAAAGAGATAATCTCGAGGCAAGACACATGAATCCTAAGTTGAAACCTTTTTTTTTCTGTGAAACCAGAGTTGAAACCTTCATAGCATCACAGTACAATTTCATCAAAATTATGCGTACATATAAACAAATCCTGAAGGATTGATAGCAATGCCAGAAAGAATTCAACCGTTTACGACATGTTGGACGTCCTTCATCCGCTCCACCGCCATGTAACAATATTGAGTGCACAACACAACTTCAGGAAAGATTCACCACGGTCGTTGTGCCACAGAGTAATGACTAGTGAGCAGTCAAATCACAGAGCCCCACCTTCGCCACAGTAAGTTGCTCGGACGAAGCAACCATCATTTCTCTGTTCCTTGAATCCGCTGGTACTCCCATATTGCCACAGTAAACTTGCTCGGGCGAATCAACCATCACTATATCCGCTCATGTGTGATGACCACAGGAGCTATCCATTCAGATTGCACGTTAAAAAAATAAAGGTCAATAACTATTGCGGCAAACTTTCAAAAAAAAAAACTAATGCGGCACCTCGGGCCAACCCGTCCAGATCGCATTTTGCATGAGAAATTACACACCATGTTTGGTTGACATGTGGTCCCGTTCCAAAATATCAGTGAGACGACGGCGAGTAGTAGGAGTATTTCCGAACCGACGTGTAGGCCGGGTGTCGTGGGAAACGAACACCTATGGGGCAGGGCCCCTTTTCGGTCCGGCAGGGAGCGGAGGGCGCACAAAGAGCAGATCGAGGCGAGGCACGCGAGGGATTTTTACCCAGCTTTGGAGCTCTCCGGAGAGATAAAACTCCTACTGCTGCTTTGTGGTTGTATTGTGTTCTTGCTCGAGAGCGTGAGCGTTCTGCAGTTTCGAATGAGTCGAACCCCTTCTACGTTGCGCATGGGCCTCCTTTTATAGGCTAAAGGGGTCACCGACAGGTGGCAACGTAGGCAAGGGTACAAATGTAAAAAGGGTAGTTGGTACAACTGCTATCTACAGTGCACCCTACCTAACTCTGACGGCAAGGGACAAGATCATTTAATGCCCGTCCTCGTCGCCTAAATAGTGTAGAAAAGCGACCGTTAGGGGCGTCACCACTTCCCATGATGGCCTTCTCGTCATCTCCACTTGCCACCTCGCACCGCTTGGCTGCACAGCTTCCTGCCACGTGCGCCTGGGAAGGTCCTGCGGCGACACGTCGACGGATGCGCTGGAGCATGGGCACAGAGTGGTTGCTTCGCCGTGGCAAGCGCCTTGCCGCGGTCGTTGTCTTGTCGCATCCGAAAGCTTGTCGCTCTTCGGGTCTTGCCGGGACGTGCGGCGCGTCGCGGTAAGTTCTTCGGAGTGTCTTGGTTGGCCCTCCCGGCAAGCTCCTCTTGCTGGGGCCTTGTCCTTCCCGGCAGGCTCCTCTTGCCGGAGTCTTGTCTTCTCAGTTAAAACACTTTGTTCTTGAATGGCATTAATAGGAACTACGGAGGATCTTGGCGGGCACCCGGCAAGCCTTGCCGCGGGGCGCTGCGACTGCCCGTGCACAAGTGCAGGATACTAAGGTACCCCTACTTTAGTACACCGACAGGAGCCCCCGGGCCTGGGCCATACACGGTGCCGAGCGCTGTTGTGCCAGGCCCAAAACAGGGCACGGGCACGCACGGCCTGGGTCCACACCAAATCTAACTCCGTATCCACCGCACCCTCCCATAATGGCACGCGTCGAACGCGGTGTCGTGGGAGAGATCGTGGGTGATTCTTTAATCGAAAAAGGCGTAACGTTCGCCTCTCCTCTTTATAAGCAGAGGAAACAGGGGCCGTTCCCCCACCTTCGCCACTTGCGGTTCCTTCCTCGGAAATTTCCGCCGCTCCCCTCCGCTTCCCAAGCCTAAAGAGAGCAACGCTCTGCCGCCCGTCGCCGCCGTCGCCGCCAACGCCCCCGCTCTCCTCCACTGCCTCCGCCATGGCTCCGAAGACCGGGAAGGGTGCAAAGTCGGCCGAGGCGCTGTGGCTTGAGGCGCTGCGCAAGGAGCGAGCACTCCCCCGAGCTCTGCGAAGGAGCTGCGGAATGGTTCTACCTTTTCGTCGACGGAGACAGGCGCATCCGCAAGACGCAGTACACTCCCGAAGCTTCTACCAGCGGTGTCCAAAAGGAGACTACTTCTTCCTATTGTTCTTCTACTGCGGGCTCTGCCCCCCCCTTTTCCGATTTCTTCTGCGACATCATCAACACATACGGGCTCCATCTCCTCGATTTCACCCCCAACGCCGTTCTGACCATGGCGGTTTTTGCGCATCTTTGCGAGAACTTCGTCGGAATCCACCCAAACGTAGCCCTTTTCCGCCACTACTTCATGCCCCGGGTCGAGAAAGGAGAGCCCTTGTCTGGCGGGATTGCTTGGATCTCGAGAGCCGGCAAGAAGGAGGTCTATCTGGAGGGGGAGCTCCGTAGCAAATGGGAGGAGTGGAGAGCGGAATGGTGTTGGATTGTTGATGCGGATCCATAGCCATTCTCCAACTTGCGCCAAGCCCGAGTAGTGCGCGCCGGCGATTGGAGCGCCCTGGCGGCGGACGATGCTAGATTGAAGATCGCCACCACCCGGATCTTGCGGCTCAGCCTTCCGGGCTCACTGTAGGGGCTGTTGGTGCGGACTTTCTTCGCCGCCGCATCGCCCCTCCGCAGGAGAGGGGGAGACCCGCCTGGTTGTTCGGGGGCCCGGCGGATATCATGAGGCTGCGCCCAGGCCTCAATTTTAATTTCACTGTCTTGGAGTTGGATGGGACACTCAAGGAGCTGTTCAAGCACGATCCCAACCATCCGGAGTGGTTCAGGCTGCCGCAAGGCGTCGTCCCATTGTGCAACAACTCCTAGCTCGATCGCATCCGCGCAATGATGCCGGAGTGCGACTCGCACGGGATTATCCCAACTTGGCAGGAGCCCTCCGACGACGTCGTGCAGCAATTCTTTGACAGCTTGGTGGAGGTAGCGGTCCGTGCCGACGAGCAGAGGCTCCTCACCCGCGACACCTGTAACGCCCCAAGACCGGAGCTTCAGTTGCCTTCCATATATTCCGGGTTTCGCCGTGTGTTTCATTTGTGCCAACCTTTTATTTTTGCATTGCATCATGTCATCATGCCATCATCTCATAAATCTTTTGCAACTCAACTAAATAAATGGCATGGATCTTTGATCCATTTAAATCGAGGGAATTCACATGGTGATTCTCTTTAAAACATATCCTCTCGATATTTAGAGAGTTATAGTAAATATTCCATTTATTTGGAATTAACCATAACACACTTGCAAATATCCCATGCCTTTTTCCTTCTCAACTATTGGTCTCTAACTTTGTCATATTTTGCTTCTTGCATCATGTTCATCATTTGATTATATTGCACTGCCATGCCCATCTTTGTCATGTTGCATCTGTGCCTCTTGTCATTTATTGCATCATAATCATCATGTGGGTTGCATTCTTCATATTGGTGTATTGTTGTGTGTGCATCAGTCCTTGTTGTCTCTATCTCTCAAACCATGCCTATGCATCATCACCTCTTTCTCTCTTTCATGTTTTTGCAAGTGACCTTTTCCCCTCCTCCATAATTGTTCACTCTTTTCCTGATCCTAGTGCACCTCATCCTTAACCTCTCTGACAAACTTCATCTATTTGGGAGTTGTTTTGGTTGGGTTCAAAAATGGTTCAAGTTTGAATTTAATTCAAACTTGAATTAATTTTATGCCTTTAAAAATGGCCAAACCAATTTATTCAAATACTTCATAAATCCAGGACTCCATATATATCTTTATCTCTATGAGTTTCCTTCCCAAAACCCCTGGCCTTTTCAATCTTGGAGGTGTCTAATCATTTTAGGCAGAATAAAAGAAGGAAAGGAAGGCCTCAATCCATCCGAAGCCCACCTGGGCCTTTCTTTCCCCGGCCCAGCTGAGCTGAACGGCCACCTGCTCCCTCTCTCACGGCGTCTCCTTTCTCCAGAGTACAGCAACAACAGCGCCGTGAGCAGGAGGCTCACGGACGTCGAGGCCAGCGCCTGCCCGCGCCCCTATAAAGCCCCCAAGACCGCGCCCTAGGGTTTCCCTTTCCCCTCTCGCCGCCGCATCAAGGCCTCTACTTCCCTGGTTCTTCTTTCTTCTCCTTCAAGAACAGAGAGCACCACCGAGAGCTTCGCCATCTCCTGCGTGGTCGGAGGCCACCACAGTCGTCTCCAGCATGTTCATCTTCTTCGTCGTCGTCGACTACGCCCGTTCAGACGTCTTCCCCAAGTCGGCTCGCCAAGTTCCACGCCAAAGGCCTCCTCCCCTGCTTCCTCTGCTTCACGGACAACAAGTCCACCAGAGATCTTCGCCTCCCCGCCGTCGACCTGCTGCGTCCCCTGCCATCTCTTCTTGTCCTAGGTATACTAGGTATACCCAGACCCATCCCTGATCTTTCCTGTTGCCGACCGATCCCTGTACGTGTCGCTAGTTTCGTGCCTTCGTCTAACTGTCGGTGCTCCGGCGAAGTCTGCAGCGTTTTTCTGTTTTTGTTGGGATTGGTGTATCATGCTCGTCCAGCCCCGTTCTGGATCCCCTCACGCACGCATCGCCCCGCGTCTGACCGCTCTCTGCGAGCGCGCCTCTGCCGCCTTGCCTTTGCCCTGAAGTTGCGTCGCCCGCGCCGAGTCGTGCTCGCGCACGAGCCCGGCCTCTGCTTCCGCCTCACCCCACGCACATGCACGCATGCCCAAGCGCGCCCCACTGCTGCCTCCCTAGCCGGATTCCGCACCCCCGTTGCATCTCTGCATCCACCAAGGTCGCTGCCTTGCTCGCCACCATCGATGCCGGCGAGCAGCATGCGTTTTTGGAAAACAAGGCCTGGCTCTCGATTTTCTTCATATACGTTGCGCCCCTGGTTTGGACACAAGCTCACCTTGGTCGATGGCTAGCGCCACTTGCCTCCACCCTCGCAGTCAAGGATCAAATCGCGGTTGCATCTTTTCTTCTGTAATTTTTGCTTATCCAGAGTAGCAGCCTTTACCTGTCTCATATAACACCGACCCCCTAGAACATCAACACTGACACTGATCCATCCAACTGGCTAGCGCAGGCACTACAAATCCAAGAGGTCTGGGTTCGATCCCAGGTTCTCCCGATTTCCTTTTTTTTTCCTTGCTTTCTCTGTTTTACATCAAGCACTCACACCCACAGCCACTTGGGCCCGATTCCAGCTCTGGGCCGCTGCACTCTAGTGCTTCTGGCCCCTGCATATTTTTTTCAGTCTGTGTATTTTAGCATTTTTCCAATGCATTCTTATTTACTAGAATGCCATCATCTTGCATTGCTCATATATAAATAAACATGCTTTGGTTTTAAACAAACTATATATGTAAAATGCTTAGAATGTCATCTAGTTTCACATTATGCCACTTTCATCTATGTTTAAAATGTTTAAAATGTTGTTTGTGTTTATTTGCATAAATGCCATGTTAAAATGATTTATTTCATAACTAAATAACCGTAGCTCCAAATTAAACAAACTTTATATGTAAATGGGGTGGAAAAATGCCTAGTTTAACATGGTCCACTTTATTTTCCTGTTCAACAACTTTAAAATATGTTTTAGGGCAGAACAGTAGCAAATTCATAATTTGCATATGAGGATTTTCCGGACTTGTTGTTTGTTGTTCCGGCCTCATTTAAACTTGCCTAAATATTTAGTTTACTTTCGTTACACCCCTTGACATGTTTAACAACATTTAACATTGCTTGGTAGCCTAATCGAGATCAAACTAAATAATTGATGTAGTAGCCGTCAATATGCAACTCGTTGCATATTGAGCTCCACTTAACTTGTAGTGTTGTTTGTGCACTTTGCCATGCCATGCCTCATTAAACCGGACATGCATCATACTTGTTTGTGCATCATGACATGCTTATGCTTGTGTGTTTACTATGTTGTTTGCTTCTTTCCGGTTTGCTTCTCTCGATAGCTTCGGTTTCGTTCCGGAGTTGTGAGGATTCGTTCGACTGCGTCCGTTTGTCTTCTTCATGGAATCGTTCTTCTTCCTTGCGGGATCTCAGGCAAGATGATCATACCCTCGAAATCACTACTATCTTTGCTATGCTAGATTTCTCGCTCTTTTGCTATGCCAATGCTACGATGCCTACCATTTGCTTGTCAGCCTCCCAAATTGCCATGTCAAACCTCTAACCTTTGACACCATTCCTAGCAAACCGTTGATTGGCTATGTTACCGCTTTGCTCAGCCCCTCTTATAGCGTTGCTAGTTGCAGGTGAAGTTGAAGAATTCTCCATGGTGGACAGGATTATGGTTGGGATATCACAATATCTCTTATTTAATTAATGCATCTATATACTTGGTAAAGGGTGGAAGGCTCGGCCTTATGCCCAGTGTTTTGTTCCACTCTTGCCGCCCTAGTTTCCGTCATATCGGTGTTATGTTCCCGGATTTTGCGTTCCTTACGGTTGGGCTATAATGGGAACCCCTTGACATTCGCCTTAAGTAAAGCTCCTCCAAAGAATGCCCAACATTGGTTTTACCATTTGCACTAACAACCTACCACCTTCCCTTGGGTTCTGCAGACTCAAGGGTCATCTTTATTTTAACCCCGGGCGGTGCTCCTCTCGAGTGTTGGTCCGAACCGAAGCTCACTGAGGGCCACCTTGGGGAAACTTGAGGGTTGGTTTTACTCGTAGCTAGTCTCATCTGAGTGTGCCACGAGAAAGAGATATGTGCAGCTCCTATCGGGATTTGTCGGCACATTCGGGCAGTGTTGCTGGTTTAGTTTTACGCTGTCGAAATGTCTTGTTGTACCGGGATACCGAGTCTGATCGGAGTGTCTTGGGTGGAGGTCTATTCCTCCGTTGACCATGAGAGCTTGTCATGGGCTAAGTTGGGACACCCCTGCAGGGATTTGAACTTTTGAAAGCCGTGCCCGCGGTTATGTGGCAGATGGGAATTTGTTAACGTCCGGTTGTAGAAGACCTGAAGTTGACCTTAATTAAAATACATCAACCGCGTGTGTAACCGTGATGGTCTCTTCTCGGCGGAGTCCGGGAAGTGAACACGGTGTTGGAGTTATGCTTGACGTAGGTTGCTATAGGATCACTTCTTGATCATACTTTTATCGACCGTGCTTTGCCTTCTCTTCTCGCTCTCATTTGCGTATGTTAGCCACCATATATGCTAGTCGCTTGCTGCAGCTCCACCTCATGCCTTTACCTTACCCATAAGCTTAAATAGTCTTGATCTCGCGGGTGCGAGATTGCTGAGTCCCCGTGGCTCACAGATACTTCCAAAACCAGTTTGCAGGTGCCTATGTTACCGAGCAGGTGACGCAACCAAGCTCAAGGAGGAGCTTGATGAAGATCTTGCCCTTTGTGTGTTCCGTTCTAGTTGATCAGTAGTGGAGCCCAGTTGGGGTCGATCGGGGACCTTTTGTCGCATTTGGGGTTCTTCTTTTATTTTGGTTCCGTAGTCGGACCTTGATTGTATCTGGATGGTGTAATGCTTTATTCATGTAATTGTGTGAAGTGGCGATTGTAAGCCAACTATGTATCTCTTTCCCTTATGTATTACATGGGTTGTGTGAAGATTACCTCACTTGCGACATTGCTTTCAATGCGGTTATGCCTCTAAGTCGTGCTTCGACACGTGGGAGATATAGCCGCATCGAGGGCGTTATAAGTTGGTAATCAGAGCCTTCCCCGACCTTAGGAGCCCCACTGCTTGATCGTTTTTAGTGGCCGAGTTGTGTCTAGAAAAATGTTTTGAGTCATTTAGGAATTATATATCGGAGAGTTAGGAATTCTTTTTACTCCCCAGTCCCTTCGACCTTCTGGTGAGGTATCCTGACGTAGAGTTTTGACTCTTCTCTCCTCAAATTTCACTAAAAAAAATTTTAGGATCACGCGGGTATCTTGGGATCGTTCCGATATTCTTATGACGAGAACATTGTCTTGGTTGCCTCCTGTCATTTAGGGGTTGTGGCAGTGTCCCGGGGAGTTGAGCTCCGAGGTGTTGTCGTCATAATTTTATCGTTGCAGTTCTGGAATACCTGAGTTTAGTACGCCGACATCGAAAATCTCTTTTATGCAGTTGTTGGTGAGATAACCCCGCTAACCCAGTACTGAGGTGAGTACGGGAGTATTGCCATGACTTGTATAACGGATGCTTTTCGAAGGTTGAGGTAGACGATTTCCGAAGGTTTCTTGGTTATGTGTTGACGGATGGATACAGCTGGATGTAGGGATTGTTAGTTTGGGTGAGATATATTGCTCCTCTGTATCCCCAACACCAGATTGCATAACCAGAAAGTTTCGGGAGTTTTATAGGTGGGAATTCAAGTAGCTCCTAGAATATCTTTCCGACGGATGTATGATATGAAATTGGGGTTCGGCGTCTAGTGGTCCGCCTATTCACGGTTGGTTTCTGATGGTCTCGTTGTGTCTTAAAGAGTCCTTGGCTATGCCGACTGGGACGCTTCAGATGTCATGTGCACTGCCTTGTACATGATGGTGCTGTACGATTGAGCCCGTGTAGGCCCCACCACGAAAACTTCGGACGAAATCTCTATCATATGTTTGTTCCGGCTTATTCTGCAAGCCAAGTCTTTTGTTTTGTTTTGAGTTGTGGTATTCGAGTTGCTTCAATGTCAAGTGTTGATTCCATACCTTTCTGAAATGGTGTTCTCATATTTCTATGTGAATACTAATCCTTCTTGATCATTGAGGTTGTCATGCCAACTCCTTTCCAACCGGTGTGCTTCTCTTCAAGTGGATCCCATCATTTTTCCCATCCGCAAGATCAATTCCAAGTTTTCTCAACGGTATCCATTCCATCCATTCCCAAGTTGCCTTTGTTTTTTCCCCGCCCTCCCACCCTTTTATCTTCAAGGATTCAGATTTCTTAATCAAGTATCCATTTATTCATGTGAAGTCTTTTCATTCTTCTCAATCAATGTTCTTATCCGGTGATTTCCCATGAAGATGCTCAACAGCTTCAAGTTCATCATCCTTCATTGTTGGTTCTACTTCGGTGGATTTAATTCAAGCTTTCGATATTCATCATATTCCTTTCCTTGTTTCAAATGCTTTTAATACCGGTGTAACTCATTATCATTCTACTTCTCGCTATTTGTTATTTCGGAGTGCTCAAGATATCTCGAAGATTCGTGTTTCCACTCTGCATTCATTCAAGCTCTTTCGAGATTGGTATCTCATTCAAGTCATTTAATTCAACCGGTGCAATCTCTCTTTAAAATCTTTTCAACGATGTTCTTTTGAGTGGGCCCTAACCCACATGTCTTTTCCCAGGATCTTAGCTGACTCTTCTATTTTCCCGGAGCTATCCTAAATTCTTCTCCAAGTTTGACGTAAGAATGAGTTATCATCAGTCAAATGCTTTTCTCCAAGATCTTTCAAATTCTTTTCATAGTTGGCTCAACCTCTTCGCTTTTGATTCTTCCGGTGTGCCTCAACAATTCTTGGTGGTGTTTCTCATTGTCATTCTCATCATTTGAAGACCGAAGAAGAGTTTCTCTTTAATCTTGCTCTATTCTCTTCAATATTCATGGTCCTAGCTTGATGCCATCCTCTCATAATTGTTTTCGATTGTGAGAATTCTTTTCACCCATCCGGAGCATTTTAGGAGTCTTTTCAGTTTCATTCTTTGAAGCCCATCATCTCAGAATTATTCATTCTCAGCTTTCAGCTCTCATTCTCCAAATCATGCCGGTGCATCATTCAAGTATTCTCTAATCAGCTCGTGATCTATTCGTTCATTTGTATCTAAATACCCTCAAGTATCTTCATTCATTTTGATATTCTTTCCGGTGAATTGTGCCTTTGCTACTTTCATTTTCAATTCTTACGGTGGTTCTTTCAACATTCCTCTTCGGTTGTTATCATATTAATTAATTCGTTCTTTCCGAATCCTACCGGTGGTTCGTTGAAGACCTTCTCAAGTTTACGCCATATCTCTCTTAATCCTTTCTACGAGAATAAGTAGTATGCCAAATCCGTTGATTGTCATCAATTTAATTGGTGAAGGATACGCATAACATAATTCTTGTTCTTGTTTCATCCATGTGATTAATTCCTTCTTTCGGAGTTTGTTCATGATGAATAAATTCTCGGTTTCATTTGTTTCATCTTCTCTTTTTCCCGGAGTTCCAAGCTCTAATTATCATGGAGATCCATCTAAATCATTGCAAGGATTCACCTTGTGTTTTCAATTTATCTTTCTTTTCATTCCTTTTGTTTACCGGAGTTCTTCATGGAGGCTCAACATGGTGGTTCCTCAAAGAAGCTTGCATCTCTTTGGTGCTCTCAATCAAATCAATGGTTTCCGTTAGTGGCCGGTTGTCACCTCATAGTTTTGAGATGTTTTCCATAAGCCCACTACAAGCTTGTTCTTTTCGTTGTTGGTTTTCCAACAACTCCGTTCTAATCTTCTTTGCAATGATGCTTTCCAAGTTCACTTGTGGCAAAAGTTGTCATTTTCTTCTCCGTCCCTTTATCCCAACGGTCTATCTTCTATTTTTTCATTACGGAGGCATTGTGATGTTGCTCTTTTCACTCATCATCTCGATTGTGAGGATCCTGTTCTTTTCGTGCTTATCCATTTAACCGAAGTGTCGTGTTTTCATTCAAGTTCTTTCATCTTATCAAGTTTGGCCTCTCTTTTCAACCTGAGTGCTGTCTGAAATCCTTCTTACCCATTGTGCCATTCTTTCAATAGTTCTGGAGGCAGTGTGTTGTTGATTTCATCAAGTATCCTCTCATCTTGTCAAGTTCATGTTCAATTCCTTCCATTTACAGTCGGAGTGTTGTCCAAATTATATCATTCTTATTCCTCCTCTATCTTGTTTTAACCGGAGTGGTTTCGAATTCTATCTTGTCCATTAAACTCTTGATTCATGTCTTTGCAACCTCTTGGTTCTCGTTGTATCCCTTGTTCCTCTTTTCTAATGGAGTATTTTCAACTTTGCTCATCTTCGTTGTTTTCTTCCTTTCATTTTGCTCGACCTCTCAAGGTTCTTTGGTTTCACTCATTGGTCAAAGAAGCAACTTAGTTTTACCTCCTCTCTTCCTCTTCCATTTCTCTCCGGTGCCATCCTAGATCTCGGGACGAGATCCTCTCATAGTGGTGGAGTGTTGTAACGCCCCAAGACCGGAGCTTCAGTTGCCTTCCATATATTCCGGGTTTCGCCGTGTGTTTCATTTGTGCCTGCCTTTTATTTTTGCATTGCATCATGTCATCATGCCATCATCTCATAAATCTTTTGCAACTCAACTAAATAAATGGCATGGATCTTTGATCCATTTAAATCGAGGGAATTCACATGGTGATTCTCTTTAAAACATATCCTCTCGATATTTAGAGAGTTATAGTAAATATTCCATTTATTTGGAATTAACCATAACACACTTGCAAATATCCCATGCCTTTTTCCTTCTCAACTATTGGTCTCTAACTTTGTCATATTTTGCTTCTTGCATCATGTTCATCATTTGATTATATTGCATTGCCATGCCCATCTTTGTCATGTTGCATCTGCCTCTTGTCATTTATTGCATCATAATCATCATGTGGGTTGCATTCTTCATATTGGTGTATTGTTGTGTGTGCATCAGTCCTTGTTGTCTCTATCTCTCAAACCATGCCTATGCATCATCACCTCTTTCTCTCTTTCATGTTTTTGCAAGTGACCTTTTCCCCTCCTCCATAATTGTTCACTCTTTTCCGATCCTAGTGCACCTCATCCTTAACCTCTCTGACAAACTTCATCTATTTGGGAGTTGTTTTGGTTGGGTTCAAAAATGGTTCAAGTTTGAATTTAATTCAAACTTGAATTAATTTTATGCCTTTAAAAATGGCCAAACCAATTTATTCAAATACTTCATAAATCCAGGACTCCATATATATCTTTATCTCTATGAGTTTCCTTCCCAAAACCCCTGGCCTTTTCAATCTTGGAGGTGTCTAATCATTTTAGGCAGAATAAAAGAAGGAAAGGAAGGCCTCAATCCATCCGAAGCCCACCTGGGCCTTTCTTTCCCCGGCCCAGCTGAGCTGAACGGCCACCTGCTCCCTCTCTCACGGCGTCTCCTTTCTCCAGAGTACAGCAACAACAGCGCCGTGAGCAGGAGGCTCACGGACGTCGAGGCCAGCGCCTGCCCGCGCCCCTATAAAGCCCCCAAGACCGCGCCCTAGGGTTTCCCTTTCCCCTCTCGCCGCCGCATCAAGGCCTCTACTTCCCTGGTTCTTCTTTCTTCTCCTTCAAGAACAGAGAGCACCACCGAGAGCTTCGCCATCTCCTGCATGGTCGGAGGCCACCACAGTCGTCGCCAGCATGTTCATCTTCTTCGTCGCCGCCGACCACGCCTGCTCAGACGCGTCTTCCCAAGTCGGCTCGCCAAGTTCCACGCCAAAGGCCTCCTCCCTGCTTCCTCTCGCTTCACGGACAACAAGTCCACAGAGATCTTCGCCTCCCGCCGTCGACTGCAAGCGTCCCCTGCCATCTCTTCTTGTCCTAGGTATACTAGGTATACCTGCACCCATCCTCGATCTTTCTGTTGCCGACCGATCCTCATGACGTGTCGCTAGTTTCGCGGCCTTCGTCTAGCTGCCGGTGCTCGGCGAAGTCTGCAGCGTTTTCGCTTTTTGTTGGGATTGGTGTATCATGCTCGCCCAGCCCGTTCGATCCTCACGCACGCATCGCCCGCGTCGACCGCTCTCTGCGATAGCGCCGCGCCTCGCCGCCTTGCGCCGCTGAGTTGCGTCGCCGCGCCGAAGTCGTGCTTTCGCGACGAGCCCGCCTCGCTCGCCTCACCCCACGCACATGCACGCATGCCCAAGCGCGCCCATCGCTGCCTCCCTAGCCGGATTCCGCACTTCCCGTTGCATCTCTGCATCCACCAAGGTCGCTGCCTTGCTCGCCACCATCGACGCCGGCGAGCAGCATGCGTTTTTGGAAAACAAGGCCTGGCTCTCGATTTTCTTCATATACGTTGCGCCCCTGGTTTGGACACAAGCTCACCTTCAGTGCAGTGGCTAGCGCCACTCGCCTCCACCCTGCAGGTCAAGGGATCAAATCCCCGCGGTTGCATCTTTTCTTCTGTAATTTTTGCTTATCCAGAGTAGCAGCCTTTACATCTCATATAACACCGACCCCTAGAACATCAACACCGACATCGATCCATCTAAGCGGCTAGCGCAGCACTACAAATCCAAGAGGTGCAGGTTCGATCCTGTGTTCTCCCGATTTCCTTTTTTTTTCCTTGCTTTCTCTGTTTTACATCAAGCACTCACACCCACAGCCACTTGGGCCCGATTCCAGCTCTGGGCCGCTGCACTCTAGTGCTTCTGGCCCCTGCATATTTTTTTCAGTCTGTGTATTTTAGCATTTTTCCAATGCATTCTTATTTACTAGAATGCCATCATCTTGCATTGCTCATATATAAATAAACATGCTTTGGTTTTAAACAAACTATATATGTAAAATGCTTAGAATGTCATCTAGTTTCACATTATGCCACTTTCATCTATGTTTAAAATGTTTAAAATGTTGTTTGTGTTTATTTGCATAAATGCCATGTTAAAATGATTTATTTCATAACTAAATAACCGTAGCTCCAAATTAAACAAACTTTATATGTAAATGGGGTGGAAAAATGCCTAGTTTAACATGGTCCACTTTATTTTCCTGTTCAACAACTTTAAAATATGTTTTAGGGCAGAACAGTAGCAAATTCATAATTTGCATATGAGGATTTTCCGGACTTGTTGTTTGTTGTTCCGGCCTCATTTAAACTTGCCTAAATATTTAGTTTACTTTCGTTACACCCCTTGACATGTTTAACAACATTTAACATTGCTTGGTAGCCTAATCGAGATCAAACTAAATAATTCGATGTGGTGTTTCGTCAATATGCAACTCGTTGCATATTGAGCTCCACTTAACTTGTAGTGTTGTTTGTGCACTTTGCCATGCCATGCCTCATTAAACCGGACATGCATCATACTTGTTTGTGCATCATGACATGCTTATGCTTGTGTGTTTACTATGTTGTTTGCTTCTTTCCGGTTTGCTTCTCTCGATAGCTTCGGTTTCGTTCCGGAGTTGTGAGGATTCGTTCGACTGCGTCCGTTTGTCTTCTTCATGGAATCGTTCTTCTTCCTTGCGGGATCTCAGGCAAGATGATCATACCCTCGAAATCACTACTATCTTTGCTATGCTAGATTTCTCGCTCTTTTGCTATGCCAATGCTACGATGCCTACCATTTGCTTGTCAGCCTCCCAAATTGCCATGTCAAACCTCTAACCTTTGACACCATTCCTAGCAAACCGTTGATTGGCTATGTTACCGCTTTGCTCAGCCCCTCTTATAGCGTTGCTAGTTGCAGGTGAAGTTGAAGAATTCTCCATGGTGGACAGGATTATGGTTGGGATATCACAATATCTCTTATTTAATTAATGCATCTATATACTTGGTAAAGGGTGGAAGGCTCGGCCTTATGCCTGGTGTTTTGTTCCACTCTTGCCGCCCTAGTTTCCGTCATATCGGTGTTATGTTCCCGGATTTTGCGTTCCTTACACGGTTGGGCTATAATGGGAACCCCTTGACAATTCGCCTTAAGTAAAGCTCCTCCAGCAATGCCCAACATTGGTTTTACCATTTGCACTAACAACCTACCACCTTCCCTTGGGTTCTCACTGACTCAAGGGTCATCTTTATTTTAACCCCAGGGCGGTGCTCCTCGAGTGTTGGTCCGATCCGAGCTGCCTGGGGCCACCTTGGGAAACTTGAGGGTTGGTTTTACTCGTAGCTAGTCTCATCTGAGTGTGCCCTGAGAAAGAGATATGTGCAGCTCCTATCGGGATTTGTCGGCACATTCGGGCGGTGTTGCTGGTTTAGTTTTACCCTGTCGAAATGTCTTGTTGTACCGGGATACCGAGTCTGATCGGAGTGTCTTGGGTGGAGGTCTATTCCTCCGTTGACCGTGAGAGCTTGTCATGGGCTAAGTTGGGACACCCCTGCAGGGATTTGAACTTTTGAAAGCCGTGCCCGCGGTTATGTGGCAGATGGGAATTTGTTAACGTCCGGTTGTAGAAGACCTGAAGTTGACCTTAATTAAAATACATCAACCGCGTGTGTAACCGTGATGGTCTCTTCTCGGAGTCCGGAAGTGAACACGGTGTTGGAGTTATGCTTGGCGTAGGTTGCTATAGGATCACTTCTTGATCAAACTTTTATCGACCGTGCTTTGCCTTCTCTTCTCGCTCTCATTTGCGTATGTTAGCCACCATATATGCTAGTCGCTTGCTGCAGCTCCACCTCATGCCTTTACCTTACCCATAAGCTTAAATAGTCTTGATCTCGCGGGTGCGAGATTCTTTGAGTCCCGTGGCTCACGGATACTTCCAAAACCAGTTTGCGGTGCCTATGTTACCCGGCGGTGGCGCAACCAAGCTCAAGGAGGAGCTTGATGAAGATCTTGCCCTTTGTGTGTTCCGTTCTAGTTGATCAGTAGTGGAGCCCAGTTGGGGTCGATCGGGGACCTTTTGTCGCATTTGGGGTTCTTCTTTTATTTTGGTTCCGTAGTCGGACCTTGATTGTATCTGGATGGTGTAATGCTTTATTCATGTAATTGTGTGAAGTGGCGATTGTAAGCCAACTATGTATCTCTTTCCCTTATGTATTACATGGGTTGTGTGAAGATTACCTCACTTGCGACATTGCTTTCAATGCGGTTATGCCTCTAAGTCGTGCTTCGACACGTGGGAGATATAGCCGCATCGAGGGCGTTATAACACCACTGATGATGAGATGCGGCGCATTGCCACCAGGGCAGAAGTGGCGGCGGTGGCCGCCGCCGCGGGCGAGTTCGGGTTTACTTTGGAGGAGGTAGAGGCGGCCGAGGAGGCAAGCCTTGCCGACCGAGAGGACCTTGTCGGGGAGGTCGTTGGCGAGGGAGAACCAGAAGCCGAAGCGAGCGAGCCCGCCGGGGGCGCGACTGGCCAGCCGTCTTCAAGCAGCTTGCCGCAGGCGGAGCCCCCAGTGCAGCCCCCAGCTCAACCAAGAAGGCGCCTCCACAGGACCGAAGACACAGCAAGGCGGCAGACGGGCCAACAGCCGCCGCGCCGCGAGACACGCTCCACCGCGACAAGCACCGTTGCCGTGGGAGCATCCCACGCCGCACCGGCAACTAGAGCGAGGTCTTCTCGGGCCGCTGCTTCCGATCCTGCCGCAGCCCCCGCCAAGCATCCAAGGGAGCCTACTCCTCCGCCTCGTCGTGCTGAAAGGGTACCAGACTTCGACCTCTCCGCGCTGAGCTCCGACGAGGAGGAAGAAGAGGATGAGGAGTAAGACTTTCTTCTTGTTGTACTTATATTTCTTCGATTCTTGCTGTTTCTTGTCTTGTATCTGATCTGCTTTCTTCCGAAGCTTGTTCCTTTCTAGGACTCTGGCCCAGAGAGCAGCGAAGAGGGCCAAGGTCCCCGTGGTTGTCATCGAGGACGATCCTGCTGTGACAGTAGAGGATGCGTCTGAGACCACCTTGTCGTACCCGGCAACCTCTCCCCGAAGCAGCCCCCACCGCAGCCCCCAGCGTAAGTATTTGTTCACTTCCTGTTGTGGGGCGCGCATGGGTCCTCTTTCCTTGCTGATATCTTGATTGTTGGTTTGCTTGTGTAGGAGCAGAACAGGCCCATCAGGAACAGCCAGAAGCCGCTCCTGAGGTGCTATCTGCTTCAACTACGCCGCCAAGGGGCGATTCCCCGGCAAGGGAGCACTCTCTGGCAAGGGAGAGGTCCCCGGCAAGGGGTAATTCTCCGGCAAGGGATGGGACCAGTGATCCCCCGATGGTGGAGCCCATGATTACAGAGCCCAGCACAGGTAATCCTTCTGGTCAAAAAATTTCCCTTGGGTTCTTCTTCTTCTGATCTTCTTTTTGGATATTTTCTTGACTCTTGCTTCCTCTTCCTGTCTTCAGATCCCCCTTCCACAGATCCGATGGAGACCGAGGCCACCGGCGAGGAGGATGCACGCGGCAACACTGATGATGCCGCCGCCACCGAGGAAGAGGCCGGCGCTGACGATCCCGCCGGCGAAGAGGCCGCCAAGGCTCTTGGCGCAGAGCCGGGCGAGGGTCCGCGATCGACCGACGACCCGAGGCGCGCAGGAGCGCAAGGCGCTACACCGACCGCCGACCCCTCCGCCGCTGATGCAGCACCGGGCTCCGAAGAGCCCCAGCCCGGCGCCTACTTGAAGGCCGGCGAGGGTGTCTTCATCAAGCTTCCCTGGGCGTCAAGCTCCAGGGCGCCGGTCGAGGGAGAGGCTTTTGACGGAGAGATTCTCGCCTCCGCTGGGCTGACAGTGGTTGACGCGCCAAGCAGCAGCAGCGGCGAGTCCGAGGTGGAGCAGCTGCTCCGGAAGTTGGTGTCACTCTACCGCGCCCGTCAAGCGAAACTGGACTCCCGGGAAGCGCTTGTCGCGCATGCGGGAGTAGACATAGAGAAGCATGCGGAGGAGCTCCAGAGCCGCAACCAAGAGGCCCTCCGGTCCATTGCGAGAGAGAGGCGCAGCTTGTCGAGGCGGAAGGCCTTCATCCTCGAGAAGGCGGTCAAGAGCAACAACGGCTTGCCGCTGAGGGGCTGTCCACGCGGGAAGGCGAGCTGACGCAGCGGAAGGTCAACTTGGACAGCTATGAGGAGGAGCTTGCCGCGCGCGAGCAATCACTTGGCGGGGCACTCAAGGAAGCGAAGGATGCGGCCGCAGCTGCTGAAGCCGCCAAGAAGGAACTGGAGGTGAAGATGACGGAGCTGGAGGCTGATCTGAAAGGGAAGGATGAGGAGCTTGCTGCGCTCCAGCACGAGCGCGAGAAGGACGCCCTCGCTCATGGTGATCTGCAAGTTCAACTCACCGATAAGTGCAAGGAACTGAACGCCGCCAAAGACTCAATTGCTGATCTGGAGCTGAAGCTGGCGACACTGACTGAGACGCTGGACGGCGCCAAGAAGCGAGAGGAAGACTTCAGGTAGGAACTCAAGGCCAACGAGGAGCTATTGACGAGGGCCGCCGAACTCAAAACACCTTCCGGGCTACGGTGGAGCTCTGGACAGAGGGCCTCGTCAACATCGCTGCAGTCATCGACGAGGAGCTGGCGCAGCTGGAACTGGAGGGCTTCAGGTACTCTTCTGATGAGAACCTCCAGCCTAGCGCCAAGCTCACTCTGTTCTTCAAGGGCATGGCGACAGCTCTCTAGCAACTCCGGGAAAGGATCCCAAGGCAGCTGGCTGACGAGTCGCGCGCAATCTGCGCCAGAGTCCTGGAGAAGGTGTTGGTGAAGGTGCTCTTCCGTAATCCGGGCCTCAACCTCACCAACGTCCTCAAGAAGCTACCGACGGGTGCTGATCTTGAAGACCTCAGGGCCCTTGTCGCACCCATTGTGGACAAGGTGAATGAAGTCAGGAGGGTCGACGGTGATCGTGTAGACTAGGCCGCCTTTTTCCTCCTTTTTCTTGCCGCTGCCAGATATGTCACAGGAACAATCTATTAGAGCGCGGCAAGTCATTTTTGTAATATAACTTTATCTTGGGCAGTATTTGCTATGTTATTTCCTTTACTTGATTCCTTCCTTTGTATGTATTTACCCTACGCTTTTAGGGAACTTGCCGACGCAGGCACCCTTGCCGCGAGCGCTGAGTGCGAAACATCAACAGCTTGCCGGCGGTGCTGCTTCCGGCAAGAAACCTTGTCGCAACTAGTCGCAGCACACTTAAGTCGTTGAGCGGACTCGAAACAAAGTAAGGGCGCAACTAGCTGCGAGTCGGTTCCTCCGCGCACCGGTTTTCCATACAAAGCACGGTCGTTCAAGGAAGATAACTTAAGAAATTTTAAAACTGATTGTTCTCAAACTTTGGCAACTTAGCTTTTCTGTTGTCTGCGTCCCGGCAAGGCTATACTTCTTTGAACGACGCCTGGTGTCGGTGTACTAAAGTAGGGGTACCTTAGTACCCCGAACTTGTGCACGGGCAGTCGCAGCGTCCCGCGGCAAGGCTTGCCGGGCGTCTGCCAAGATCCTTCGTTATTCCTATTACTGCCATTCAAGAACAAAGTGTTCAACTGTGAAGACAAGGCCCCGGGAAGAGGAGCTTGCCGGGAAGGACAAGACCCCGGCAAGAGGAGCTTGCCGGAAGGCCAACCAAGGCATTTCAAGAGACTTGCCGCTACGCACCGCGCGTCCCGGCAAGGCCCGGCGAGCGATAAGCTTGCGGGTGCGACAAGACAATGACCGCGGCAAGGCGCTTGCTGGGACGAAGCCACCACTCTGCGCCCACGCTCCAGCGCATCCAACGACGTGTCGCTGCAGGGTCGTTCCTGGCGCATGTGGCGAGTAGCTGTGCAGCCAAGCGGTGCGAGGTGGCAAGTGGAGGTGACGAGAAGGCCATCGTGGCGATCGGTGGCGCCTCTAACGGTCGTTTCTTGCATTGTTTGGGCGACCGGACGGGCATTAAGTGCCCTTGTCCCCTGCCGTCAGAGTTAGGTAGGGGGCACTGTTGATACCGGTTGTACCAACCTCTCTTTTTACTTTTTTACCCCTCTCTCTGTGTTGCCACCTGTTAGTGACCCCTTTAGACTATAAAAAGGAGGCCCATGCGCACGTAGAAGGGGTTCGACCCATTCGAAACTACAGCATACCCACGCTTTCGAGCAAGAACAGAATAGACACACAAAGCAGCAATAGGAGTTTTATCTCTCCGGAGAGCTCCGAAGCTGGGTAAAATCCCTCACGTGCTTGACCTCGATCTGCTCTTCGTGCGCCCTCCGCTCCCTGCCGGACCGAGAAGGGGCCCTGCCCCATAGGTGCTCATTTCCCACGACATCTTTGGCGTGCCAGGTAGGGGGCGTCGAGGTTGTACGAACCTGATCCGGTCTTCGCGCGCGCTACATCAACATCTTCATCGACATGCCACCGAAGAAGAAGGCTTCGGAGGTGGCCGCTCCGTCCACGTCGATCCCACCGCCGCCGGAGCAAACGGGCGGTGGAGTAGACGCCGGCAGAGGAACGGGCATCGACGAGGGGACTCACATTGTCACCAGATCCAAGGACAAGGCCCCGCAAGCTTCGGCATCCGTGCATGCACCGCACCCCTCTCAGGAGGTGCGGATCGACAACACCATGGCGCTCCTGGCACCGTGCTCGCATTGGAACAAGGCCAGGCCGACGGATCGCGGGACGCTCAAGGCCAGCGTACACGTCAACACGTTGGCACGAGCACGGCACGGTCGCCTGGACGAGATGTTGCTCCTTCTAACACTGTTAGAAGTTTGAGCATATCCCGCTCCTCGCGTCATTCGCCCCCGCCGCCGAAAACACCAGAAGAAGCGTTGGCCCGAGCCCAACTGCTACTAGACTACCCTCCAGCGCCGGACAAGATCGACGACTGGAGGATCACCATCTAGAGCCTCATCGGCTTCGCCAACGGCGACAAGCCCCGACAACCAAGCACGTCGAAGCCACGGCAAGACGCCCAGGCGCAAGCCGATGGCGACAAGACTGGTGGGGGTGCCACCACCATGCACTCCCCACCCCGAAGGCCAAGATCGCTGATTCGCCGGGCCAACCTCGACACCGACTCCACCGCGTCGTCGGACCCGCGAGCCCGCCGCGATCAACGCCAAGTTCTCCAAGAACGACGACAAGAAGACGCTCGTACTTGCATCGAGCGTCGAAGAGAAGCGCGACGTCAGTCAGACCAGCGCGCTGGGCCCACTGTTGATATGCATGCGCTAGGGGAACCAGGCGACTTGCCGTACGCGGTAGGTTGCCCTGCGTTCAGTCGTGAGCTGCGGCAGGTCTAGTGGCCCAGTACCAAGAACTTCAAGCCAGATGTACCCGAGAAGTATGATGGCAGGATACATCCGTCAGAGTTCCTCAGCGTCTACACCATCGCAGTGCAGGCTGCCGGGGGGCGCGACGAGAAGATCCTCGCCAACTACTTCCCGCTTGTGCTCAAGCCCAACGTCAGATCTTGGCTCATGCACTTGCCGGACAACTCCATCTCTTTGTGGGCGGACCTGTGCCATCAGTTTGTTGGCGCCTTCATAGGTGGCCACAAACCCCATGGCCAGGAGAGCAATCTTCATCTGCTCGCCCAGAAAGAAGGAGAACCCCTGCACAAGTACATACAGAGATTCAGCCAGGTGCAGCGCAACATCCCAGACGTCCACCCTACCGCGGTTATCAGCGCGTTCCATCAGAACGTGCGTAACCGCAGGATGAGGGAGGAGATGGCGATGTGCAAAATCAGAGATGTCAGCGAGCTATATGCTCTGGCCGACAAGTGTGCACGAGCTGAAGAGGGGAGGAAACTCCCCGGAGAGAACGCGGGAGCAGAAGGATCTGACAGTGAGGACGCCCCTCTGGCGAAGAAGAGCAGGAGGCGGAATAACAGAAAGAGGAAAGCTAAGGATGTGCTAGTTGTCGAGCAGTCCGGCAACGGAGGCGGGGCCGAGAAGGCCAAAGCTGGTGACTCCGGCGAGGCTTTGGTGGCCGCCGACAAGCAGGACGTCTCCGGCAAGCAGTACTGCAAGATCCACCGCACCAACGACCATGATCTCCAGGCCTGCAAGAAGGTTGAGTAGCTTGTGGAGCTACAGAAAGCTGAATACGAGCGCCGCGACAAGGAGAAGGCCCAGGAAGGTGGCGGAGGATCCGGCAAGAAGCGTCCCGCCCGGGGAGGGCGCCGCCGCAAGGCCAAGCAGCGTCAAGGAGATAGGCCTCCCCGCGGCCGCGACAAGGACGAAGACGAAGACGAAGATGACGAGATGGAGGAGAATGAGACCGATGAACAGGAGTTTCAGAAAGCGACAGAGGTTTTGTGCGTTGACGGCGGTGCTTCTCTGCACACCTCACACCGCCAACTCAAACAGTGGGTGCGGGAAGTAAATGCAGCAGAACCATCAGTTGAATCGCGCAAACCCCTGAAGTGGTCCAGCACGCCCATCATCTTTGATGTTGAGGATCACCCTGATCGCATAACTGCGATCGAGTGTGTGCCGATGTTGGTTTCGCCAACCATCCGCAACCACAAGGTCACAATGATGCTGGTTGATGGCGGGGCCGGCTTGAATCTGATCTCTTCCGCGGTGCTCAAGAAGCTCCAGATCCCCGACAGCGAGCTCGAAGAGACTGGTACCTTTCAAGGAATTAACCCGGGAAGGAGCAAGCCCAAGGGGAAGATTACACTGCCAGTGACGTTTGGAAGCGAGCTGAATTTGTGGGGACCCCGACTCGCAAGTCGTGATCGCCGAATGCACGTGTCTGATGATCCCGAGATCAATGCTCACTTGAACACACGAAGCTGAATAACAAGAGTCTTACATCCATACATACCGTATTACACAAGTAGGACCATTATGGTCGAGCCTTGAGTACAACATCGCAGGTGAAACTTCGTCGATAACTTGGACCCATGCCATCCGCCTTGACCCTACGGGCATTACGACCGAAGCGCCCTAGCTCGCGTGCTCATCACCAAGAGTTCTTCATCACATCCTGTTCTTTCATGCCCGGTCAATAAAATAACCCGTGGCAAGCCAATGAGTACTTTGAATGTACTCGCAAGCAACCCATGTTTTGGTTCAATGTACAGCAATGCATGACATAGGTAAAGTTTTGCATAAAGCTAGTTTTGAGTGCAAGGACATGTTCAACATCCTATAAAGCATGCATCAAGAGAATTCAAGTAACCATAAGAACTGGTCACAGATATCAACATAAATAGAATGGGCACCAACCCATTTATCATAAGCAGAGGGCACCAACCCATCTCAATCGTGTCAAGTCCTTTGACTTGATCCAAGACAACACCATCATCACCACACACCGGTTTGAAAACAAGTGGACGAGCCCAAGAGCGGTTACCCAACTGTCCATGACCGTGGACACGGCTATTCGAATAGTTTTACACTCTGCAGAGGCTGCACACTTTACCCACTAGATCCGGGGAACTTCCGTGTCAATCCACGACCCGCGGTACCTCAAGTACCCGGGGTAAGCACCCGATCACTGCCTTTCCCTAGACGACACTAACATGGAGTCCACTCGATTGGTAGTAACCCCCGTGCCAAACATTTCTCATCATAAAGTTACGGAGCCTCGCTCCCATATTCATCACATACCACAAGCACGGGGTACCAACGGTGTGTCCGGTGCCCTGTGAAAACAGTCATGGCCGCCCTACAGCACGACCCGCCCCAAGAGAGAGCACCAACTCTCCCCGTCACTAGTAATGCGGGCTCCAAGCTAGTATCGGTCTAGGTACTCAACAATGCCCTTTCCCATATAAGGGTAGAGTGGTCGCGCATGTAAGGTTGGAATAACAGTCGCAACTCCGACCAATCCGTTTTGAAAACCACACACCCTTTTTGCTTGGCACACCACTTCGTCATCAAGTGGTCACCCATCTCATCATCTCCCTCGGGCATAAGTGGCACCCGACGGGTTTTCAAAATACTTTTGAAATCACTTTGTCTCCTTTACCATGCACAAACCCATCCCGCTTATGTAGCATCTACATTTGCATCCTATCTACTCCCACCGCATAACCCTCATAAGAAGGTAGGGCCATGCACAATGCAAGTATCAACGAGGAAGTAATCATGGCAACCACCCACGTGGTTCACCATCTCGCCATGATTCCGATGCAACAATAATGAAGAGCTATAAATGACATGCATATAAAGGGTTTCACAGTCATGGTCAAAGGGCTGCTTGCCTGCTTCCTCGAGTCTTCAAGTCTTCGGTCCTTCTCCAAGTACTCCATCTACTTCGTCAACTAACGTCGGAAACAACACAATAAGCAACACAACAAGGCAAGAATAAATGTGCTCTAAAAATGTGAAGTTGACTTTTATTGGATACCTCTGGTCATATGAGGAATGACCAAAGTGATTTCATTGGTGGAGGATCAATGGACATCTCCGAACATTTCAATATGATGGAATCAAGGGGTTTATGGACTTGCTAGAAGTGTACAGAAATATATTTTTGAAAAATGATCAAAGGTACCCATTTGACAAAGCATGATTTTAGAAGCATCCAGGAATTGGTTTCACTGGATTTGGAGTTCAAATGAATTTCCTATGAATTTGCAAAGCTGATAAATATGAAGAAATGGCTCAATAATTTAAGTGGTACAGAAAGCATCAAACAAAATGTTCATAAACTAGGTTATGAGCTTAGATTCATCTAGGAATTGGAATCATGGCATTTGGATCAAGATTGAGCTCTCTGTGATTTTCTAAAGCTTATCACGAAATAGGAAAAATAGGATGTGATAATTATTTGTGGAGATAAAGTATCGGAAAAATGTGCAAGTTGCACAATGTGATAGATCAGAATTTATGAACCTATAGAAATTAGAATCATCAAATTTGGACTTGATTTGATTTATTTGTGGAGTTTTGAAGTTGTTGGAAAAGAAAAAGACAAGGGAAGGGGTTATACCTATATCGCAAGACTTTTGTGCAGCATAGCGCCACAACGCTTTGGGCCGCCCAATTGCTCGGCCACGCGGGCGGCAGGCCACGCCGGTGGCGCCCCACGAGTACGCCTCCTGTGGTGGAAGCGACATGCCCATGCCGCCCACTTAAGCGGGAGGCGCGACCCACCCGTCGCTGGCCCTCGCCATCTTGGCCGCCGACAAAGGGGCCCAGATGCAGGTTCGTCATGCTACCTCCAGCTGGCGCGACGGGGAACAGGCAAGTGCTCGACGGCGGCTGTCGGGCGCCACTGCCATGTGCTGAACTCCGCCACCGGCGTGCTCAGCGAAGAATGGCGATCCGACGAGGTACTCCACGGAGGCAGGGGTGGTCGGATGCGGCGGTGCATCACCATGGCGGATGGAGGTGACGGCGGTTGGGGCATGGCGCTGCGGTGCGTCCCTGGACGAGGAAGGAATCGTGGGAGCTCCGCCTTGCTCCGGGGAGCCTGCTAGTGGGGAGAGGAGAGGGGAAAAAGCTCAGGCTCGGCTGAATTTAGGTGGAGGCCGGCGGCACTGCTCCGGCCATGGAGGTGGACAGAGGGCACGGGAGGAGGATTGGGTTGGTCCAGGGGGTCACTGGGAGTGAGAGGGTGCGAAAGGAGGCCAGAGAGGGCTCCGGGGTGGCCTTAAATAGGAGGGGCGGGGTGCACCACGGAACCGTGCGCCGGCGAGGCCGTAGCCGTCGCTTGAGGCCACGGGAGGGCTTGGCTTCGAGTCTGGGGTCTTCCTGGGCGTGGTCTACGGCCAGGGGAAGGGAGAGAAGGAGCGGGGAAGCATCAGGGTAGCGCGCGTGTGAGCATGCCCATTGGGGCTCTCGGGCGGCCGGCGCGCGTGTGAAAGGGGCAGCAGGAGGGAGAGAGAGGAAGGGGACAGAGTGGTGGCGTGTTGCGACGCCGAGGGCGCGTGGCGCGCTTGGGCAGCCCGAGGTGGACGGGAGTGCGGCGGCAGGGCTCGGCCGCCACTGTAGCGCGCTCCAGAGCAGGCTTTTGGCCGGCATGAGTGCGCTTTGCGTGCTCTGCCGTGTCCACTTGCGTCTTGGAGCTTCCTTGGATGCTCTAGAGTGGTCAGGAGCTAGGTGGGGCGCTGCATATAGAAAGGAGAGAGAGAGGAGGAGTTGCCATGGTTAAACAGAGAGGGAAAAGGGATGGGTTCTACCCCCAAATAATTGAGCTATAGAAGGAGGAGAGTTACTGGAGGTAGGAGATGGCCAGGAGAGGCTGTGGCAAAAAGTTGAGCTCCCCAAGAATAGTGGAAGGGGTCACAATAGTGGTTTTTGCAAAATGCCAGAAGGTGTTTGATAAAGGTTTGGGCAAGAATATGACTTCCATTTGTCATGAGGCTCCACAGGGTGAAATTACACATATAGTTAGGGCCTTCCACCAATTTGGAGCTTAATTGAAGAAAGTTGACAATGCAACTTTGGTAAACCCTAGAAATGAACAGAAATGGGTTTCCCAAGATTTAGTCATGAAAATAGGTTCTCCTTGATGCACCACTTGGTTAAGTGTCATCATTTGATCATGTGATCATGCTCACAAAAGTTGGAATCAAGGAGAGAAAGTTCCCAATGTAGAGTTGTTCAAATTTGGTTTTGGTCGAAAGGGTTTTGGAGAACTTTGATCAAGTTAAATTGTTCTCCAACTTGTGCCATTTGGTCTAGATGAATTATTAGACCATTCTAGCATGTTCACAAGGTTTGGGAACATTTGGACATGTTTGGCAATGTAAAGTTGCTCAAACTTCAAAATGGATGAAGTGGTTTTGAGGGATTTGATGATGTTATCTTGTTCTCCAAGACATGAGACTTGTCAAGATGACCAAATATGTCATATGTGACATGATAGAATTTCCTTGGAATTTTTGGAGAATATTTCCTTTGTAAATATTTCAAAAGCTTGAAATATCCAGAAAGGGTTTTTGAGGGATTTGACCAATATTTAGAACATGACCATGTGTTAAAACTCTTATATATGGACAATATATGTCCTATGAGTTTCCCTAATTTTTGCCAAATATTTTTGAAGCAATAAAATAATTTTTCCCTATTAAAGACCATTTCTGGCCTTGATAAAAAGCTTTTAAATAAAATAGGAAAACAACTTTTAAAATTATATTTTTGTGGTTTATGGGTATCCTATATCTAATAGGAGTCAAATACATTTTTGGAAAGATTTTTACTGCCCTTAATTAAGTACTTGCAGTGCAAACCTCAATTCAGGGTTTTTTTTGGAAAACTAAATTTAGAAAATACTTTTTGGCCAAATTATTTTTGTAAGAAAATTCTATATTGCTCTATACACATGGCATGATCATTGGGAAAAGGTTTTGGATCAAGGAGATGAAGTATAGGAGTTGGAGGATTTATTTGATTTTTAGAGCACTTGCAAACAGCAGACAAAAAATCAAATCAAGCAAAAGACAAAACACTCAAAAGTTTTTGTCAAACCACATTTTTAGCATGATCTAATGACTTAAGTGTTGTGCCATGAAAATCAGGGTGTGACAGACCTACCCCCCTTACAAGAATCTCGTCCCCGAGATTCCTAGGCTAGGCGCGGAAAGGGATACAGAAACTTGTATCTGGGGTAGTCTTCAAGTCTTCATGTTGCTTCTGCTTCCGTGTAGTGCTCCCTTGAGATTGAAGTACTTGATGGTGTGGCTTCGTGTATGACGCTCTCGGTTGAACTAGGTTGCTGAGGGGTCTCTTGCGTTAGGTCAGGTTGGACTAGGGGTCGGTGGCTCGGTGGTCAACGTCCTTATAGAGATCGGGCAAGTTAGGAAGTTGGAAACACTTCCGGGGTTGGGATGCATGGAAAGCGCCAGCACCCTGTAGCTCGGTGGCAACTCTAGCTGGTAGCCGTCTATTCTTCGCCTTGTAGAGATCTCGGAGGGTTGTTAAATCTTGGAGTGATCTCAAGAAGGCCGATGGATCTTGGGCGAGCTTTCCTTTGACATGGAAGCTGGGTTCCTTTGAGAGGGGTGACCGGAGATAAACATGGTTTCCAACCGGAAGGTCATGTCTTGACGATGTGGGTCAGCGTAGCTCTTTGGTCTTGGCTTGGCAGTCTTCAAACGCTCTTTGACAAGCTGGACTTGCTTTTCGGCTTCACGGGGAATGTCGGGCCCAAAGACAAGTCCTTCTCCGGTCTCTGACCAATTGAGGGGTGTGCGGCACCTCCGTCCGTAACACTTCAAATGGTGCCACCTGAAGGCTTGACTTCAAGGTTAGTTAAGAATCCTGGTGCAACCAGTTCCAACCCGAAGCTTTCAAGTTCTTCATACAAGGCGGGCAGCTTGTCCTTAAGCATAGCATTCAAGGAACAAGCCTTTCTGCTTAATGCATCTGCTACCACATTAGCCTTCCCAGGGTGGTATTGAACACTGAGGTCATAATCTTTGATCAAGTCTAGCCATCTTCTTTGCCTCGTGTTCAATTTCCTTTTGAGTGATAATATACTTCAGACCTTTGTGATCCGTGTATATCTCACCTCCCTTCCGTAAGAGGTAATGTCGCCATGTCTCCAGGGCATGAACCACTGCTGCTAGCTCAAGGTCATGAGTAGCATAGTTTTCTTCATGAGGCCGTAGTTGCCTTTGAGAGGAGTGGCTTGCAGATATGCACGGTCTTCAACGCGGAAGCTCACTCCTAGACGACGGTGGTTGGTATAGTTCTCCCTCCTTGACATGGCGGTTTTCGGATGTTCCCTAACCAGCTGATCAACTCTTCTTCCGTCTTCATGTGGACATTCATGTCCTCAAGTAAGGATGATGATCTACCTGCCCAAGTACTCTATGAAGAATTTGGGGTACGTAGAGTGGGCTGAGGCATTGGTGAGGGTCCCGGTTGAGCATTGGTCAAGATCTTATTGATCTAGAGCCAAGGCCCAAGGTCATGATCCAACCGTGTTGTGGCTTGGTAGGGCATAAGGGTTTCAAGGATTCTAGTGTGCGAATGAACATTTATCATCCTACCTTTAAGCACGGTTTCTGAGATGCCAATAGTCTATCTAGTCCTTTAAACAATCACATCATATCACTGACAGCATCATTTGCGTAGGTCAACTCCAATCATCACCCATGTGATTCATATCCTCATGGCTCTCAAGAGGAGGTCTAACAAAATCATATATGACCACAATCCCCAAACCCATATGTATGTCTATCCCTAAAAATCCATGGGTAGAACATACAAGCTGCTAAGCTTGATCGTGATAATCCAAGTGCTCAGCCTATTCTTCCAAGGCCTAAGATAAAGCACCTCTATCCTAGAGAAACACGTCGTAAGCCACTCCAAGATCTTATTCCCTTCCTATGAATCAACTCCAACAGCCCATTAACTTCCATCAATCACTGCATAATCCCTTAATTCTTCAAGTCCAATGCCTACGCTGGTATTCCACATGATCTTCTAAAGTCCTTATAATCCCCGAATACTTGAAAGGGCTGCCTTACTATAGTTAGTCCACCAATTGCCATTATTGTATTCTAACAATACTCCAAGGTCAAGCTCACAAAGTTGCCTAAGTAAACTCCGACAATTAGCCCAATCTCCTAGTTTATCGTCCACCGAGAAACATGGTATCATGATCGAGATCATCAGTCTAAATCCAATTTACTCCGAACCATGTAGACATACTCAGCATCTATATTCAACTAGGATCACCTATTTAAACCCAAATCTTGTGTCTAATGAGAAATCCCACATGCTCCCCCAAGTCATTTACGTAATATCAACTGTCTCCTATCAATATCCCATGGCTAAGTTAATTCCAAATACTTCCAAGAATTCCGACTTGTGATCATAATTGTCCTATAAATCCAATTTACCCATGGGTAGTGAGAGCTACGCTACTCTATAATTATGATCCCACCAAGTTCATCCATCAACATGAAAGCCTCATAATCCACCAAATAGTCTCGGACGATCCTTCAAAGTTATTGACATAAACTCACCAAGTCTTCTGTCCTCAAATCCTATATCCTCAAACTGGTCTTCCTATGGCATCGTCAGATCTGGTGCTATATTTGGATGATAATGTGCTCGTTCACTACGTCCACTGGTTCCATAATGAACCCAGTGACAAGCAAGGTTACGGAGGCTTAACAGATTCTCTTGCAATTCCGTAGGTTAAGCTCGTGGTTAAGGTTTCGAGCTGGGGTATCTCGTGAAGTCTCGAAAGGTCTAGGAATGGGTTTCTAGTCTTGAGGGTTAAACATAATTCTCTGGGTTGCACTTGGTCGAGGAGGCTGTAGTAAAAGTCATCAACGCTTGCTGGTCGCCGAGGTGAAATCCTTGGTGCATATTGTCTTGCTTGTCTTGGTTGAGGAGAGAGATGAGAGGGGAAATAGCATAGAGGAGGGAACGCCTAAAGGGGTTCTATAGTGCAAGTCTTGAACAAACAAGTGCCAAAAGGGTCTAACACAAACAACAAAATAAGGCAGGTGATATAGTCGCGTACTTGTTGCCTAGGGCAAAAGGGCGTCGATATCAAAACACAAACAAATAAAAGCAAGCAACACACAATCATGGTTCTATTCGAACCATCATACGGACTTGACTGCGCATAGGGGGTTCACGACTCATCCTACCCTAGGGGTTCTCGGACTCCATAGCCGTGCCTTGTGCCTCGTGCAGTCTCCCGGGTTTCCCTCAGGTGTTGCTACGCTTCTTGTAGTTGTTCGACGAAAACGATCCCGGTTGAGCTTGAAGAGTCTTCAACAGCTTCTCGCCTGTTGAAGTGATGGGGTGAAGGTGGCTTCTCATAGCAGGCATTGACTCGGTCTTCTGTTGTCTTCTAAGCCATCGATGGTACCAGGTAGGTAATCCTTTATGCAATGACATGATCAAAGCGTAACAGAGGTCCATCATGTCGGTTACGTTGATGATAACATCGACACCAAGAGCGGGGAATGAGGAGAACCGTTTTCCTGCTCACTATGGTGAGGCGGACCAAATGGCTAGGTTCTCATCCATCGGTGGTTGCCGATACAACAACGGTAGTGACATGGTTACTCTATTAGCGATCATGATCTTGCATATCCTATGCCCCGATCATCGCGCTAAGGTTGCATCATCTTGGGGCGTGTCAAGGGTGTCACCATCTCCGGTCTTCGTGTCCTTATTCCTCGAGGATGTATCTTCGTTGGTATCGCCTTGTTGTGATGTCGCCTATCTTGTGTTCGGAGATGTGGGTGAATGTCGGCAAGGCATCATCCTTCCATATTATCCACGAGGATTACAAGGAATCCGTGGTCAGGGGCATAAAGGTTCTAGCGACCAGAGGTTTTGAAGGGGAAGAGACCAGTAAGGAAAGTATACCTTAGTTTTCGAAAAACTGAGAAGGGAAGAGAAGTACAGATAATTTTGAAAAAAAATAGTAGTAGTTTTGAAAATAGTTTTATCCTAACTAACGACCATGCTAACTAAGGCTTCCTACAGTCAGGATGGCTCTGATACCAGCTCTGTGGGCACCCCGACTCGCAAGTCGTGATCGCCGAATGCACGTGTACAGTGATCCCAGAGATCAATGCTCACTGAACACACAGAAGCTGAATAACAAGAGTCTTACATCCATACATACCGTATTACACAAGTAGGACCATTATGGTCGAGCCTTGAGTACAACATCGCAGCGGAAACTTCGTCGATAACTTGGACCCATGCCATCTGCCTTGACCCTACGGGCATTACGACCGAAGCGTCCTAGCTCGCGTGCTCGTCACCGAAGAGTTCTTCATCACATCCTGTTCTTTCATGCCTGGTCAATAAAATAACCAGTGGCAAGCCAATGAGTACTTTGAATGTACTCGCAAGCAACCCATGTTTTGGTTCAATGTACAGCAATGCATGACATAGGTAAAGTTTTGCATAAAGCTAGTTTTGAGTGCAAGGACATGTTCAACATCCTATAAAGCATGCATCAAGAGAATTCAAGTAACCATAAGAACTGGTCACAGATATCAACATAAATAGAATGGGCACCAACCCATTTATCATAAACAGAGTGGGCACCAACCCATCTCAATCGTGTCAAGTCCTTTGACTTGATCCAAGACAACACCATCATCACCCACACACCGGGTTTGAAAACAAGTGGACGTAGCCCAAGAGCGGTTACCTAACTGTCCATGACCGTGGACACGGCTATTCAATAGTTTTACACTCTGCAGAGGTTGCACACTTTACCCACTAGATCCGGGAACTTCGTGTCAATCCACGACCCGCGGTACCTCAAGTACCCGGTAAGCACCGATCACGCCTTTCCCTAGACGACACTAACATGGAGTCCACTCGATTGGTAGTAACCCCGTGCCAAACATTTCTCATCATAAAGTTACGGAGCCTCGCTCCCATATTCATCACATACCACAAGCACGGGTACCAACGGTGTGTCCGGTGCCTGTGAAAACAGTCATGGCCGCCCTACAGCACGACCCGCCCCAAGAGAGAGCACCAACTCTCCCCGTCACTAGTAATGCGGGCTCCAAGCTAGTATCGGTCTAGGTACTCAACAATGCCCTTTCCCATATAAGGGTAGAGTGGTCGCGCATGTAAGGTTGGAATAACGGTCGCAACTCCGACCAATCCGTTTTGAAAACCACACACCCTTTTTGCTTGGCACACCACTTCGTCATCAAGTGGTCACCCATCTCATCATCTCCCTCGGGCATAAGTGGCACCGACGGGTTTTCAAAATACTTTTGAAATCACTTTGTCTCCTTTACCATGCACAAACCCATCCCGCTTATGTAGCATCTACATTTGCATCCTATCTACTCCCACCGCATAACCCTCATAAGAAGGTAGGGCCATGCACAATGCAAGTATCAACGAGGAAGTAATCATGGCAACCACCCACGTGGTTCACCATCTCGCCATGATTCGATGCAACAATAATGAAGAGCTATAAATGACATGCATATAAAGGGGTTTCACAGTCATGGTCAAAGGGCTGCTTGCCTGTTCCTCAGAGTCTTCAAGTCTTCTGGTCCTTCTCCAAGTACTCCATCTACTTCGTCAACTAACGTCGGAAACAACACAATAAGCAACACAACAAGGCAAGAATAAATGTGCTCTAAAAATGTGAAGTTGACTTTTATTGGATACCTCTGGTCATATGAGGAATGACCAAAGTGATTTCATTGGGAGAGGATCAATGGACATCTCCGAACATTTCAATATGATGGAATCAAGGGGTTTATGGACTTGCTAGAAGTGTACAGAAATATATTTTTGAAAAATGATCAAAGGTACCCATTTGACAAAGCATGATTTTAGAAGCATCCAGGAATTGGTTTCACTGGATTTGGAGTTCAAATGAATTTCCTATGAATTTGCAAAGCTGATAAATATGAAGAAATGGCTCAATAATTTAAGTGGTACAGAAAGCATCAAACAAAATGTTCATAAACTAGGTTATGAGCTTAGATTCATCTAGGAATTGGAATCATGGCATTTGGATCAAGATTGAGCTCTCTGTGATTTTCTAAAGCTTATCACGAAATAGGAAAAATAGGATGTGATAATTATTTGTGGAGATAAAGTATCGGAAAAATGTGCAAGTTGCACAATGTGATAGATCAGAATTTATGAACCTATAGAAATTAGAATCATCAAATTTGGACTTGATTTGATTTATTTGTGGAGTTTTGAAGTTATTCGAAAAGAAAAAGACAAGGAAGGGTTATACCTATATTGCAAGACCGCACTTGCAGCATAGCGCCACAACGCTTTGGGCCGCCCCACTGCTCGCCACGCTGGCGACAAGGCCACGTCGGTGGCGCCCCACGAGTACGCCTCTGTGGTGGAAGCGCATGCGCCCATGCCGCCCACTTAAGCGGCGAGGCGCGACCCACCGTCGCTGGCCCCGCCATCTTGGCCGCCGACAAGCGGGCCCAGATGCAGGTTCGTCATACCTCCCACGCTGGCGCGACGGGAACAGGCAAGTGCTCGACGGCGGTGTCGGCGCCACTGCCACTGTTTTTGAACTCCGCCACCGGCGTGTTTCAACGAAGAATGGCGATCCGACGAGGTACTCCACGGAGGCAGGGGTGGTCGGATGCGGGCGGTGCATCACCCGCGGCGGATGGAGGTGACGGCGAGGTTGGGGCATGGCGCTGCGGTGCGTCCCCGGACGAGGAAGGAATCGTGGGAGCTCCGCCTTGCTCCGGGAGCCTCGCCGGTGGGGAGAGGAGAGGGAAAAAGCTCAGCTCGGCTGAATTTAGGTGGAGGCAGCGGCACTGCCCGGCCATGGAGGTGGACAGAGGGCACGGAGGAGGATTGGGTTGGTCCAGGGGTCACCGGGAGTGAGAGGGTGCGAAGGAGGCCGAGAGGGCTCCGGGTGGCCTTAAATAGGAGGCGGGGTGCACCACGGAACCGTCTTGGCCGGCGAGGCCAGAGCTGTCGCTTGAGGCCACGGAGGGCTTGGCCAGTCTGGGGTCTTCTGGCCGTGGTCTACGGCCAGGGAAGGGAGAGAAGGAGCGGGAAGCATCGGGGAAGGGCGTGTGAGCATGCCCATTGGGGCTCTCAGGCGGCCAAGGCGTGTGAAAGGGGCAGCAGGAGGAGAGAGAGGAAGGGGACAGAGTGGTGGCGTGTTGCGGACGCCGAGGGGCGACCGGCGCGCTTGGGCAGCCCGAGGTGGACGGGAGTCGGCAGCAGGCTCGGCCGCCATCAGCAGCTCAGAGCAGGCTTTGGCGGCATGAGTGCGCTTTTGCGTGCTCTACCGTGTCCACTTGCGTCTTGGAGCTTCCTTGGATGCTCTAGAGTGGTCGAGGAGCTAGGTGGGGCGCATATAGAAAGGAGAGAGAGGAGGAGTTGCCATGGTTAAACAGAGAGGGAAAAGGGATGGGTTCTACCCCAAATAATTGAGCTATAGAAGGAGGAGAGTTCTTGGAGGTAGGAGATGGCCAGAGAGGCTGTGGCAAAAAGTTGAGCTCCCCAAGAATAGTGGAAGGGGTCACAATAGTGGTTTTTGCAAAATGCCAGAAGGTGTTTGATAAAGGTTTGGGCAAGAATATGACTTCCATTTGTCATGAGGCTCCACAGGGTGAAATTACACATATAGTTAGGGCCTTCCACCAATTTGGAGCTTAATTGAAGAAAGTTGACAATGCAACTTTGGTAAACCCTAGAAATGAACAGAAATGGGTTTCCCAAGATTTAGTCATGAAAATAGGTTCTCCTTGATGCACCACTTGGTTAAGTGTCATCATTTGATCATGTGATCATGCTCACAAAAGTTGGAATCAAGGAGAGAAAGTTCCCAATGTAGAGTTGTTCAAATTTGGTTTTGGTCAGAAAGGGTTTTGGAGAACTTTGATCAGGTTAAATTGTTCTCCAACTTGTGCCATTTGGTCTAGATGAATTATTAGACCATTCTAGCATGTTCACAAGGTTTGGGAACATTTGGACATGTTTGGCAATGTAAAGTTGCTCAAACTTCAAAATGGATGAAGTGGTTTTGAGGGATTTGATGATGTTATCTTGTTCTCCAAGACATGAGACTTGTCAAGATCACCAAATATGTCATATGTGACATGATAGAATTTCCTTGGAATTTTTGGAGAATATTTCCTTTGTAAATATTTCAAAAGCTTGAAATATCCAGAAAGGGTTTTTGAGGGATTTGACCAATATTTTGAACATGACCATGTGTTAAAACTCTTATATATAGACAATATATGTCCTATGAGTTTCCTAATTTTTGCCAAATATTTTTGAAGCAATAAAATAATTTTTCCTATTAAAGACCATTTCGGCCTTGATAAAAGCTTTTAAATAAAATAGGAAAACAACTTTTAAAATTATATTTTTGTGGTTTATGGGTATCCTATATCTAATAGGAGTCAAATACATTTTTGGAAAGATTTTTACTGCCCTTAATTAAGTACTTGCAGTGCAAACCTCAATTCAGGGGTTTTTTGGAAAACTAAATTTAGAAAATACTTTTTGGCCAAATTATTTTTGTAAGAAAATTCTATATTGCTCTATACACATGGCATGATCATTGGGAAAAGGTTTTGGATCAAGGAGATGAAGTATAGGAGTTGGAGGATTTATTTGATTTTTAGAGCACTTGCAAACAGCAGACAAAAAATCAAATCAAGCAAAAGACAAAACACTCAAAAGTTTTTGTCAAACCACATTTTTAGCATGATCTAATGACTTAAGTGTTGTGCCATGAAAATCAGGGTGTGACAGAATTTCAGGACAGAGAGAGTCACATTTGACGTTGCTGATTTCCCATTGCCCTACAATGGGATACTCGGCCGTCCAGCGCTTGCCAAGTTCATGGCAGCCTCTCACTACGCCTACAATGTGCTCAAGATGCCCGGTCTGATAAGTGTTATTTCTGTTCAAGGCGACAAGAAAGATGCATTTATCTGTACTGACAAGATCTACCGGGAAGCAGCAGCCGCAGCAGAATGCAAACCACTTGCCGATGAAGCTCCCGGGGGGAAGAAGAAGACCAAGTCTGGCAAGAGTAGCTCTGATGCCCACTCCGGCAAGCGCACCTCTTCGGAGTGCTGCGCTACCGTCGAGGACGCACCATCGAGCTCCACCGGCAAGTGTAAGAAGGCGAAGACAGCTTCACCAGAAACCAAGAAAGTGGCTGCCAAGGAGGACGGCACTGGTGGTACCTTCACCATCAGTGCCACGCTTGACCCTAAATAGGGAAGCGCGCTCGTTGCTTTCCTGTGGGCGAGTGTCGATGTGTTCGCATGGCAACCATCTGACATCCCTGGTGTTCCCAGGAAAGTAATTGAGCACCACCTTGCCGTCTGTCCTCACACGTGGCCCGTCAAGCAGAGATTCAGGAAGCAAGCGGTGGAGCGCCAAGAGTTCATTGCAGAAGAGATCAAGAAGTTGGAAGCAGCAGGCCTCATCCGAGGAGTACTCCATCCAATGTGGTTAGCCAATCCAGTAGTCGTGCGCAACGTGAACGGGAAGTGGAGGCTTTGTATTGACTTCACGGATGTTAATAAAGCTTGTCCCAAAGATCCATTTCCCTTGCCGCGCATTGACCAGATTGTCGACTCCACGGCAGGATGTGATCTGCTTTCATTTCTTGATGCATACTCAGGATACCATCAGATCTTCATGGCAGAAGAGGATGAAGAGAAGACCGCATTCATTACTCCGTGTGGCACGTACTGCTTCGTACGGATGCCTTTTGGACTAAAGAATGCTGGTTCAACATTTGCAAGAGTAGTCAGTCATGCTTTTGAGCTACAGTTGCACAGAAATGTAGAAGCTTACATGGATGATATAGTGGTCAAGAGCAAGGATAGAGAAACTTTGATCCAAGATTTGGACGAGACTTTTGCAAACCTGCGTAAGATCAATCTCAAGTTGAACCCCGAGAATTGCGTGTTTGAAGTTCCTTCCGGCAAGCTTCTCGGGTTCTTTGTGTCCCAGAGGGGGATTGAAGCCAACCCCGACAAGATCAAGGCCATCGAGCAGATTGAAGCCCCGAAGCGCGTCAAGGATGTGCGACGACTTGCTGGTTGTGTTGCTGCTCTCAGTAGGTTCATCTCTAAGTCTGCTGAGCGCGCCCTGCCATTTTTCAAAATTTTGAAAAAGGCAGGTCCAATGAAATGGACTCCGGAACCGGACGCTGCGCTACAGGACTTGAAGAGGTACCTTGTCAGGACCCCGACTCAATGTCACATCGATCTAGCCTGTAACACCTCATATCACTTTGCGGCCTCACGCACGGTATTCCCACGGGTGTCGCCTTACCTTTGCCCGGGACCGTTTGCGCCTTTTGGCACACGTATATGACAAATGTCGCTAGCATCCATATGATAAGGAGCCCGGCTGACATGGCTAGTCGTAAACCCAAAGTGGCACAAACTTACAGGACAGCATCCATGATCCAAAGATCGAACGTGTCGGTCATCGGCGAGTAAGTTCCGGCTGTAGCACTGGCTCGCAGGACTCGTAAACCGGGCTGTAGCGGGCTAACAGACTCCGTGATTTAACGCGTGACATTTCCCGAAGGACGAGATACTGAGATCGAAGAAGGACACATGCCGCCAGCCTAAGTGTTCCGGAGCAGTAGCAAGCTACCATGGCTCGGTGGAAGCAGAGAGGAGACATTTCCGTAAGAGAGGCTACTAAAGATAAACAACTAGATAGTCGATCCCACACATACCAAGCATTTCCATAACATACACACAATATGCTCGATATGTGCAAATACAACATGGCATCACAACATGACTCTACGACTCAAGTATTTATTCATTAGGCCCGAGGAGCGAGATATAACAAACAGGGTCTCACGACCCAACATTGAAAGCATACAAATCAATGCACAAGCGGAAGCTATCATGTCCGAAAGTACGACATCTACAAATGAAAAAGGCTTGAAAGCCCGACTATCTACCGAGATCTGCCGAGGGCACAAGATCGTGAGCTGAGGTATCAAGCTAAACGTCAAGTCCACGTGGAACTACTAGCGAGACTGAAGTCTCTGCAAAAACATAAAATGGGCAAACGTGAGTACAAATGTACCCAAGAAGACTTACATCGAACTAACTACATATGCATCATTATCAATAAAGGGATGGTGGAGTTTAACAGCAGCAAGCCAGCTTTGACTCAATGGCTATTACGAACTACATCGCAAGTAACTCTTTTGAGGTGGCACACGAGTCCACATATTCACCATAGCAATACACCACTATGGATCCGCACCCGCCTCCCTCACGAGCACGCCATCCATAGCACTCACACTTATCTTGCGTATTTTAGAGTATCCACTTTCACTTGTCTATGAACTGTTATAGGCAACCTGAAGTCCTTTTCATGACACGGCTATTCAATAGATGATGTTAACCTGCAGGGTGTACTTCTTCACACACGCTCACCACTTACCGCCGTTTACACGACATGTACTCGGCAACCTTCAAGCGGAAGCCCAACGTGGGTGTCGGCCACGACCTACCTAAACACTCAAGTCCCTAGTCCGGGTTTATCGCCTATTTGGGTTCCATCTATGAGGAGTTCCGCCAAGTTTCGCTCACAGCCCCAAACGATGTGAACAGGGTTCCCGAGACACCAAACAGGCGCCTGCGGTACTGCGTGCCACGTGCCTACCGCATCACAGCCCACCCCTACGGTCAGCTGCGCAAGACGGCCTCCAGACATACTACAAACACCGAAACTACTTGCAACTCCCGGACAGAGGACAAGGGTGATTAAGAAGTCGAGAGGGTCCATTGGTTTGGGCCCAATGCGTGGTAGTAGCTGAATCATGGATCACAAACACGTAACTCAGTTCCTAAGGACGGCTTCAATGAGACAACCCACCATGTACTCCTACATGGCCTCTCACCGATACCTTTACCAAATCGTGTTCACACACTTAGCTCACACACAATAGGACATGTTCACACACCTCTGATTCATCCTCGATGGATCGGACCGACTCAACTCTAAGCATAGCAGTGCATGACAACAAGCATGTATGAGTAGGCACAACAGGGCTCAAACAACTCCTACTCATGCTAGTGGGTTTCATCTATTTACTGTGGAATGATAGGTCATGCAAAGGATAAAGGGGTTCAGCTACCGCAGCAAGTAACAGTTGAATCGTTGTTGTCCTAATGCAGTAAAAGAGAGCAGGAGCGAGAGAGTGGGATTGTATCGGGATGAACAAGGGGGTTTTGCTTGCCTGGCACTTTTGAAGATAGCATTGAGTCTTCATCAGTGTCAACGATCACAACGCTTGCACAACGTCTATCGAGGGGAACAATACCGGCAAACAGAGAAGAAACACGATCAATGCAATGCACAATATGATGCATGCTATGACATGGCAATATGAATGTGTTTTGGGCTAATGCAACTACAACCAGATGGATTTGGGTCATATTGAGCCAAAGGTTCAACCCCAAATTCAAATTATGAATTCAAATAGTGCCTTATCATGTTTTGCACTAAACAGCAAGGTTAGGTTGTTTAAACATGCATGGAACCAGTGCAGATGGATAGATTAGATTTTTCTGATCATTTTTCATATATAACTTGTTTGATTTGGAGCTACGGTTGAATTTATATGAATTTTAGAAGTTTAGGCCATTTTCTGAATATATTAAATCATTTAGGATTTGTTAAAATTCCAGAAAGGAATTATTGCGTCAGCATGACCTCATAGTGACGTCATCAGGTCAACTGAGACGGTCCAGGTCAACCCTGACCTGTAGGTCCCATCTGTCAGTGTCAGTTAACTAACTAAGATTAGTTAGCGTTAAACTAATACTAACCTAGATAGTTAATTAGTGCTAACTAGAGTAATTAGTCGGGCGGGGCCCGCAAGTCAGTGAGAGTGAGGGGGAAGTCAAACCGGGCAGTGGGGTCAAACCACGCCGGTCAACGGTCGTGATCGCCGGCGTTTAGCTTGGCCGCGGCTTGACGCGCGGCGTGTCATGGTTTTGCCCACGTGGCTCGGTTTGGCGCATGAGCACGCTGGGATGATGGACGCCGTCCGCATCCAACCGTGGTGGTGGCGCGGCCGTGGAGTGGCCGGAGTAGCGCCGGCGACGAGGTTTGCGGCGGCCGAAGCACGGGAGCAGTCGGGTTCGGCGCTACTGCGTACAGGAGGAGGATCTGGGGGTTGTGCTCGGCGTCTGGGGTGTGTCTTGGAAGACCGATGGGCTCGGGACGCGAAGCGGAAGCGTGTATGCTGGCGGCGCCATGGCCGGCGGCGGTGAGGTCTCGGGCTTAACGGAAGCGACAGCCAGAGGGGGTAAACGAGCATGGGGAGAGAGGGGTTCGGCGTAGTGGCTCACTGCGGTTGTAGGGGGCGTCGAAGTGGGCTCGGGGAAGCACGGACGGCGACGCAACGGCGATGGCGATCCGGCAGCCGTGTGCGGAGAAGACGGTCGATGGCGTCGCTACGATTCGTCTGAGCTCGTGTGCTTCGACTTGGAGGAGCATCGGGTCGTCTCTGAGCTCGTGGGCATGGAGGAGGGGAGAGGAAGGCCGGTGGCCACGGTGAAGCAGCGATGGTGGCGACGGCGCGTCGGTCTGCTTTCGGGAGAGGGGCTAGAGGGCGAGGGAGAGAGCAGAGACTGAGGGGAAAGCGAGAGGGGGGCCTCGGGTGTCTCCAGACGCGGATCAGAGCGAAGGAGCGGCCGCCGGTAGCAAGCAGGAGGTGGTGGCCGGCGTCGGCAGCGCCCAAAGACGCAGCCTGCTGCTTGGGCGAGGGGAGGAAGACGAGCGGCACTGGGCTGCACAAGAACGGGCAGCAGCAGAGCTGGGCGGTCGATGGCTGCCAGGTGACTACAGTAGCAGGCCACGGGTGGGTGCAGGTAAGAGGCCCAGGTGCTGTTCTCTCTCTCTCTGGTTTTTCCTATTTTTTTAGTTTCTGTTTTCTATTATTCTGTAAATTTAGGGCTTTATCAAAAATGCCAAAGTATTACCAAAAATCATGAAACTGCTCCATGTCACTGTTTGGAATATTTCCAACAGTAAACATTTCAGTTTGTGATTATTTGAGCGTTTAAAAATATTATTAGCAATTAAATGCCCAAATGCAAATACTATATAATTTAATTCAAAAATCCAGGAATAGCCTATAAATATGTTCATCATTTTTGGAAGAGGTTTTCACCTTTAACAGAAATCATGAACATTTCCAAAGGGTATTCTGGGTTATTGAAAGTATTTTTATTGAACCTAGTTAAATTTCATTTGGTGCTAGGGTTTCAACAATCCCTATTTCAAATTTCTTTGGAATTTAAACATGATGGCATGATGAACAAGAAAAGTCATGCAAGGGCTGAGCTGGGGCTGTGACAACTCACCCCCACTAAACAAGAATCTCGACCGAGATTCAAGCGTGAGGGTAAGATGAAAGGAAGCGCAAACTAATATAATCTTCACGATCCGAATTGCACTTCAAATGAACGTTGATTCGATCAAGCATCATTGTCTCAAGTCTAGCTCGAGAACTACATCCCACATGACGATGAGAAGAAGGAAGGATCTTGGAGGAATCGATCTTCTTGAGGTTCGAGCAACTTAGGATCATCTCAAGGATCACAAGATCAACTCACGAGAATGAGACGAGGAACATCTCTCGAGCTGAGAGGCGAGACATGCTTCAGAAGGATGTAAGACATAATTTGACGAGGTTTCAGAGTAGCGAGGGAACAATTACTATGATCCCATAACGGGGCACCTTGGGAGAGGTGACTTGTAGAAATATCCTCTTAAGTGGCAAAAAGAATTACATTTGATTCAAAGATCATTGAAACTCTTTATACCAGCCTAAGGCAATTCATAGTCGATCAGTTGAAGGGGTCCGAGAGAATGACATTCTCGGCCGTAATGGATGATGTGGATTACCTTGTTGAAAACAACACAAGGGGTGATTTTAGTAGCTAGGAGAAGCTCAAAAGAGAGAGTGAATCTCTTGTTGGAATGGTTATAGCATAACCGAGGGAATTGAGAGCAATCCGGTTAGTAACTACGATTGCACCTAATGCTTGTGCGTGCTCTCAAGAACTTGAGCATTTCCATATCATCAAGGTTTTGCCAATATCCGTGTCAAGGATCCGGTAACACAACGTAATACCATGATGAACAGCGATGGACAATGCAGATGTATAGGAAGATAACCTTCTCAGATTTCACCTTGGCGGGGCCAAGGGGATAAAATCTGGATGATCGACCGAGAAACATTTAGCACTCCGCTTCTAATGTTCTCCTTGATGTGCTGGCGTACCCCATTCATTGAAATGGTTTGGTAACTAGACCATCAAGTAAAAGGTCGGACTTTGGGAGCACAAAAGTCCATAAGGCACACAAGTAGGGAATAATTCCTACTGAAGTCCTTATGGGGAGGTGGCCAACTTCTTCAATCAAGATACTACAATAATAGGTCTTCCCGGCAGGTGTGTTGGCCACTTACATCCTCCTTACGGGTTATCGAGAGACCAATATTATAGTTCTTGGGAGATGTTGCAACCATCATATTTGCTCGAGATTCAGATCTGGTTGGCGTCGAGTATTCCGGACTCATCAAGTCTAGAAAGAAAAATGAAAGTTTGCAACACAAATCGACGAGATGACGTCGTGAGATTCTCGGGAAATGAACTACGGTAGTAAGCTCCAAAACATGAGCTGGTTTTGCTACAAACACGTGAACACGTTGTCCCAGACAAACATGGCCACATAGCAGTCTTATAGTAAAATGCTACCGAAGTTCGAGGGAAACATCATCGAGGATATCAAGTCTGGCATAAGTCTCGAGCCTCTGAAGGAACTCCTTCTCCTTGAACAAATCAATCGGTGGCTTGGTGTGCTAGGGACACAAATAGAATGGAGGTAGCGAGCCTGTCAAACCATAGCATACTTTGCACATGCATGGTGACTTGGGATGATTCCATAAGAGGCAACATTGACTTTCTCGAATCCATGGCGGCAACTTGCATCAAATGCACATGAACTAGAGAAGGTCACTTCTTACATTCGAGCATATGCTTCATGAGCTAGCATGAACAAATGATTTTAAAATTTTCCGACACTAGCTTGATGTTCAACACAAATCATGGAGGAGACAAGGATGTTGTCGATGGGCTCAACATCAATTCATCCAGATTCCCATGGAGATGGAATTCCATAACTATGTGAACAAAGTGATAGTATTGGTCGGATTCAAGACATATTGGTGTATGCTCGAGGAAAATCCACGAGTAAGACAACATTACGGACATCGTTATTCGATTTGATTTGAGAATAGCCCACACTCAAATCAAAGTTTTGGCAAGACAATAGCTCCAACAACTGGTCTCGAGGATCAATTGATGAAGACACCATCTTTCTTCAACACACACACAAAAAGATATCCCTTAACATGGGCTAAGTCGGACAAGCTTTTATCTTCCAACTCTCCAAGTTGTTGTTTAGCTTAACCAACTAGCTCAGGGGTATGCAACACAGATTCTTGGAGAAGGGGTGGTTTATATGAAACCAACTTGATCACGATCTCAACATAGCGGTCAGGTGACGATCTGGTGATACTTCCGAGAAGATATTCGGAAAATCACGAGCCACCGATATGTTACTAAGCTCGAGAACAATCTTGCTTTTCAAGACAAGACGATATGATCAAATGAGCGAGGACTTAACAAAATCCTAACTCATCAATCGAAGAGTGCACCGGGAACAAGGACTAGGTAGCACAATCAGTCTTAGAATGATGATTCAAGAACCAACACGCTAAGAATGAAATTATTGTCCTTTAACTACCAAGCAGCAAGGTTGCTAGGAGTATTGATTTCACACATCAAGATTCACCTGTCGACATTCCGGTTGCAACAACACGTGAACCGAGAAATGAACAATGATGGCAAGAAGTATCACTGTATCAAGAATTCATAAGATGGTGTGCAATTCCCATGACATTCTTGACATAAGACGGTAATACTTCAGGGTAGAACAGAATCAAAAGCTGGATTGGCATTTTGATCTGCGAAATACAACTACTTTGACCCAATCCTGGACATGGATGAGGTACTGGAGTTTGTTTCTCCTAGTCATCCTGAATAGAATGACTTGACGGACCATAAGAATATTACGCATCGAAGAACACGAATGCATAACTACTCCTTACTATAAATTGATAGACGGGGTCACAATACAACTAAAGAGGGACAACTCAGAAGAACATATGATTTTCTGAGTTGTGGACGCATGGATTAGTATGTCGAACCAAGTTCAACATTTCTTCCGGATAATCCATGCAGAGAGGTAGAACTGGCAGAGTCACAATATAGAATGGAGAACTCATCGAGGCACTCCTGTTGAGATCTTTTGGTTCAACGAGGAACTGCTGCCATAAACGGTTCATAGTATTTGGAAGAAGGAAATACCACGGACCTCGAGGACTATCGCAAAGGTTACTAATAACCTAAGGGAGCTAGCAATTACTATCAACATGAAGTAGGTAGGGTGAATCTCGGGTTCAAAACCCAGAAGTGGAATACCTACTACTAAGTGGCATCACGGGATGCTTTTGAGACTGATGGCCAGAATCATCACACTGGGAGCACAAAGCATGGCTAAATTACTAGGTGATCCCCTAAGACACCTAGGGTCTTAATAATAACTCCAACATATATGTCGAGGCAATAGAGTACCTCAACTCAGTAATTAGTGTGATTAACCTGGCCTAAAAGGACATCAGGAACGGGAGGAAGGGATTTGCAAATGCATCAGACTGTTTAGAAACCTGGGATGACTCGGACAGCATAACGGCTGTAAATGCTCAAAAGGTTGGATACATGCTACAAAAATAGCGGCATAGCCACTCCGAAGCACAACATCAAGGTTTCGAGATCAACAGTTATGAACATACGGAAGTAGTAAAACTGAGCTGAGATTTGAAACTAACAATTTCATAAGTCTATGGTTTAGTAACACGTCATCCTGATAGATAGATGAGAAAGCCTAGTTCTTAATCCCCGTAGAAGAGAAGAGGATGACTCAGATCAGAAGGCCATGAGGTATAAGGAGTAAAAAGAGCCTTACGTTCCATCCCACAATCAATTCCCCTACATATAACTAAAGCATTTCTAGACTCAACTTCGACCAGTTTGGCTTGGTAATCCTACAGGCAGTCAAGCTCTGATACCAAAGCTGTCAGGACCCCGACTCAATGTCACATCGATCTAGCCTGTAACACCTCATATCACTTTGCGGCCTCACGCACGGTATTCCCACGGGTGTCGCCTTACCTTTGCCCGGGACCGTTTGCGCCTTTTGGCACACGATATGAAGTGTCGCTAGCATCCATATGATAAGGAGCCCGGCTGACATGGCTAGTCGAAACCCAAAGTGGCACAAACTTACAGGACAGCATCCATGACCCAAAGATCGAACGTGTCGGTCATCATCGCGAGTAAGTTCCGGCTGTAGCACTGGCTCGCAGGATTCGTAAACCGGCAGAAGCGGGCTAACAGACTCCAGATTAACGCGTGACATTTCCCGAGGGACGTATATGAGATCGAAGAAGGACACATGCCGCCAGCCTAAGTGTTAGGAGCAAAGAGCAAGCTACCATGGCTCGGTGGAAACAGAGGAGACATTTCCGTAAGAGAGGCTACTAAAGATAAACAACTAGATAGTCGATCCCACACATACCAAGCATTTCCATAACATACACACAATATGCTCGATATGTGCAAATACAACATGGCATCACAACATGACTCTACGACTCAAGTATTTATTCATTAGGCCCGAGGAGCGAGATATAACAAACAGGGTCTCACGACCCAACATTGTGAGCATACAAATCAATGCACAAGCGAAGCTATCATGTCCGAGTACGAGACATCTACAAATGAAAAAGGCTTGAAAGCCCGACTATCTACCAGATCCTCCCGAGGGCACAAGATCGTAGCTGAGGTATCAAGCTAAACGTCAAGTCCACGTGGAACTACTAGCGAGACCAAGTCTCTCTCGCAAAAACATAAAATGGGCAAACGTGAGTACAAATGTACCCAGAAGACTTACATCGTAACTAACTACATATGCATCATTATCAATAAAGGGATGGTGGAGTTTAACAAAGAAGAAGCCAGCTTTGACTCAAGGGCTATTCGAACTACGACTGCAAGTAACTCTTTTGAGGTGGCGCACACGAGTCCACATATTCACCATAGCAATACACCACTATGGATCCGCACCCGTCTCCCTACGAGTACGCCATCCATAGCACTCACACTTATCTTGCGTATTTTAGAGTATCCACTTTCACTTGTCTATGAACTGTTATAGGCAACCCGTAAGTCCTTTTCCATGACACGGCTATTGAATAGATGATGTTAACCTGCGCAGGGGTGTACTTCTTCACACACGCTCACCACTTACCCGTTTACACGACATGTACTCGGCAACCTTCAAGCGGAAGCCCAACGTGGGTGTCGGCCACGACCTACCTAAACACTCAAGTCCCTAGTCCAGTTTATCGCCTATTTGGGTTCCATCTATGAGGAGTTCCGCCAAGTTTCGCCACAGCCCCAAACGATGTGAACAGGTTCCCGAGACACCAAACAGGCGCCGGTGACACCGTACACGTGCCTACCGTGATCACAGCCCACCCCTACGGTCAGGCACAAGCACGGCCTCCAAAGATACTACAAACACCGTAAACTACTTGCAACTCCGGACAGAGGACAAGGGTGATTAAGAAGCCGAGAGGGTCCATTGGTTTCGGGCCCAATGCGTGGTAGTAGCTGAATCATGGATCACAAACACAGAACTCAGTTCCTAAGGACGGCTTCAATGAGACAACCCACCATGTACTCCTACATGGCCTCTCACCGATACCTTTACCAAATCGTGTTCACACACTTAGCTCACACACAATAGGACATGTTCACACACCTCTGATTCATCCTCGATGGATCAGACCGACTCAACTCTAAGCAGTAGCAGGCATGACAACAAGCATGTATGAGTAGGCACAACAGGGCTCAAACAACTCCTACTCATGCTAGTGGGTTTCATCTATTTACTGTGGAATGATAGGTCATGCAAAGGATAAAGGGGCCAGCTACCGCAGCAAGTAACAGTTGAATCGTTGTTGTCCTAATGCAGTAAAAGAGAGCAGGAGCGAGAGAGTGGGATTGTATCGGGATGAACAAGGGGGTTTTGCTTGCCTGGCACTTTTGAAGATAGCATTGAGTCTTCATCAGTGTCAACGATCACAACGTCGGTACAACGTCTATCGAGGGGAACAATACCGGCAAACAGAGAAGAAACACGATCAATGCAATGCACAATATGATGCATGCTATGACATGGCAATATGAATGTGTTTTGGGCTAATGCAACTACAACCAGATGGATTTGGGTCATATTGAGCCAAAGGTTCAACCCCAAATTCAAATTATGAATTCAAATAGTGCCTTATCATGTTTTGCACTAAACAGCAAGGTTAGGTTGTTTAAACATGCATGGAACCAGTGCAGATGGATAGATTAGATTTTTCTGATCATTTTTCATATATAACTTGTTTGATTTGGAGCTACGGTTGAATTTATATGAATTTTAGAAGTTTAGGCCATTTTCCAATATATTAAATCATTTAGGATTTGTTAAAATTCCAGAAAGGAATTATTGCGTCTCAGATGACCTCATAGTGACGTCATCAGGTCAATTGAGACGGTCCAGGTCAACCCTGACCTGTAGGTCCCATCTGTCAGTGTCAGTTAACTAACTAAGTTTAGTTAGCGTTAAACTAATACTAACCTAGATAGTTAATTAGTGCTAACTAGAGTAATTAGTCGGGCGGGGCCCGCAAGTCAGTGAGAGTGAGGGGGAAGTCAAACCGGGCAGTGGGGTCAAACCACGCCGGTCAACGGTCGTGGTCGCCGGGCGTTTAGCCGGGCGGCTTGACGCGGGCGGCGTGCTTATGGGTTTTGCCACTGAGGCTCGGTTTGGCTGGAGAACCTGGCCGGATGGACGCCGTCCGCATCCAACCGTGGTGGTGGCGGCGGCCGTGGAGTGGCGAAGAGCGCCGGCGACGAGGTTTTGGCGGCCAAGCACGGAGCAGTCGGGTTCGCGCTATCTGCGTCTGAGAGGAGGATCTGGGGTTGTGCTCGGCGTCTGGGGTGTCTGAAGCGCGCTTGATGGGCTCGGACGCGAAGCGGTAGCGGCTGTATGTGGTGGGCGCCATGGCCGGCGGCGGTGAGGTCTCGGGCTTAACGGAAGCGACAGCCAGAGGGGGTAAACGAGCATGGGGAGAGAGGGTTCGCGAGTGGCTCACCGCGGTTGTAGGGGCGTCGAAGTGGGCTCGGGAAGCACGGACGGCCGCGAACGGCGATGGCGATCCGGCAGCCGGGCGCTGGAGAAGACGGTCGATGGCGTCGCCACGATTCGTCCGAGCTCGTGTGCTTCGACTTGGAGGAGCATCGGGTCGCCTCTCGAGCTCGTGGGCATGGAGGAGGGAGAGGAAGGCCCGGTGGCCACGGTGAAGCGACGATGGTGGCGACGGCGCGTCGGGTCTGCGCTTTCGGAGAGGGGCTAGAGGGCGAGGGAGAGAGCAGATCGAGGGAAAGCGAGAGGGGGCCTCGGGTGTCTCGAGACGGATCGAGCGAAGGAGCGGCCGCCAGCGCGAAGCAGGAGGTGGCCGGCGTCGACGCTGCAGCGGCCCAAAGACGCAGCCTGCCGGGCGAGGGGAGGAAGACGACTGGCAGCTGGGCTGCACAAGAACGGGCAGCAGCAGAGCTGGGCCACCGATGGCTGCCAGTGACTACGATGAGTGTGCCACGGGTGGGTGCAAGTAAGAGGCCCAGGTGCTGTTCTCTCTCTCTCTGGTTTTTCCTATTTTTTAGTTTACATTTTTATTATTCTCAGAAATTTAGGGCTTTATCAAAAATGCCAAAGTATTACCAAAAATCATGAAACTGCTCCATGTCACTGTTTGGAATATTTCCAACAGTAAACATTTCATTGTGATTATTTGAGCGTTTAAAAATATTATTAGCAATTAAATGCCCAAATGCAAATACTATATAATTTAATTCAAAAATCCAGGAATAGCCTATAAATATGTTCATCATTTTTGGAAGAGGTTTTCACCTTTAACAGAAATCATGAACATTTCCAAAGGGTATTCTGGGTTATTGAAAGTATTTTTATTGAACCTAGTTAAATTTCATTTGGTGCTAGGGTTTCAACAATCCCTATTTCAAATTTCTTTGGAATTTAAACATGATGGCATGATGAACAAGAAAAGTCATGCAAGGGCTGAACTGGGGCTGTGACAACTCACCCCCACTAAACAAGAATCTCGACCCGAGATTCAAGCGTAGGGTAAGATGAAAGGGAAGCGCAAACTAATATAATCTTCACGATCCGAATTGCACTTCAAATGAACGTTGATTCGATCAGCATCATTGTCTCGAAGTCTAGCTCTGAGAACTACATCCCACATGACGATGAGAAGAAGGGAAGGATCTTGGAGGAATCGATCTTCTTGAGGTTCGAGCAACTTAGGATCATCTCAAGGATCACAAGATCAACTCACAGAATGAGACGTAGGAACATCTCTGGAGCTGAGAGGCGAGACATGCTTCAGGAAGGACAGAAGACATAATTTGACGAGGTTTCAGAGTAGCGAGGGAACAATTACTATGATCCCATAACGGGGCACCTTGGGAGAGGTGACTTGTAGAAATATCCTCTTAAGTGGCAAAAAGAATTACATTTGATTCAAAGATCATTGAAACTCTTTATACCAGCCTAAGGCAATTCATAGTCGATCAGTTGAAGGGGTCCGAGAGAATGACATTCTCGGGCCAGAATGGATGATGTGGATTACCTTGTTGAAAACAACACAAGGGGTGATTTTAGTAGCTAGGGAGAAGCTCAGCAGTAGAGAGTGAATCTACTGTTGGAATGGTTATAGCATAACCGAGGGAATTGAGAGCAATCCCGGTTAGTAACTACGATTGCACCTAATGCTTGTGCGTGCTCTCAAGAACTTGAGCATTTCCATATCATCAAGGTTTTGCCAATATCCGTGTCAAGGATCCTGGTAACACAACGTAATACCATGATGAACAGCGATGGACAATGCAGATGTATAGGAAGATAACCTTCTCAGATTTCACCTTGGCGGGGCCAAGGGGATAAAATCTGGATGATCGACCGAGAAACATTTAGCACTCCGCTTCTAATGTTCTCCTTGATGTGCTGGCGTACCCCATTCATTGAAATGGTTTGGTAACTAGACCATCAAGTAAAAGGTCGGACTTTGGGAGCACAAAAGTCCATAAGGCACACAAGTAGGGAATAATTCCTACGAAGTCCTTATGGGGAGGTGGCCAACTTCTTCAATCAAGATACTACAATAATAGGTCTTCCGGCAGGGTGTGTTGGCCACGACATCCTCCTTACGGGTTATCGAGAGACCAATATTATAGTTCTTGGGAGATGTTGCAACCATCATATTTGCCTGAGATTCAGATCTGGTTGGCGTCAGAGTATTCCAGACTCATCAAGTCTAGAAAGAAAAAATGAAAGTTTGCAACACAAATCGACGAGATGACGTCACGAGATTCTCGGGAAATGAACTACGGTAGTAAGCTCCAAAACATGAGCTGGTTTTGCTACAAACACGTGAACACGTTGTCCCAGACAAACATGGCCACATAGCAGTCTTATAGTAAAATGCTACCGAGTTCTGGAGGGGAAACATCATCGAGGATATCGAAGTCCTGGCATAAGTCTCGAGCCTACGAAGGAACTCCTTCTCCTTGAACAAATCAATCAGTGGCTTGGTGTGCTAGGGACACAAATAGAATGGAGGTAGCGAGCCTGTCAAACCATAGCATACTTTGCACATGCATGACTGACTTGGGATGATTCCATAAGAGGCAACATTGACTTTCTCGAATCCATGGCGGCAACTTGCATCAAATGCACATGAACTAGAGAAGGTCACTTCTTACATTCGAACATATGCTTCATGAGCTAGCATGAACAAATGATTTTAAAATTTTCCGACACTAGCTTGATGTTCAACACAAATCATGGAGGAGACAAGGATGTTGTCGATGGGCTCAACATCAATTCATCCAGATTCCCATGGAGATGGAATTCCATAACTATGTGAACAAAGTGATAGTATTGGTCAGACCCGAAGACATATTGGTGTATGCTCGAGGAAAATCCACGAGTAAGACAACATTACGGACATCGTTGGTTCTGATTTGATTTGAGAATAGCCCACACTCAAATCAAAGTTTTGGCAGGACAATAGCTCCAACAACTGGTCTCGAGGATCAATTGATGAAGACACCATCTTTCTTCAACACACACACAAAAAGATATCCCTTAACATGGGCTAAGTCGGACAAGCTTTTATCTTCCAACTCTCCAAGTTGTTGTTTAGCTTAACCAACTAGCTCAGGGGTATGCAACACAGATTCTTGGAGAAGGGGTGGTTTATATGAAACCAACTTGATCACGATCTCAACATAGCGGTCAGGTGACGATCCGTGATACTTCCGAGAAGATATTCGGAAAATCACGAGCCACCGATATGTTACTAAGCTCGAGAACAATCTTGCTTTTCAAGACAAGACGATATGATCAAATGAGCGAGGACTTAACAAAATCCTAACTCACCAATCGAAGAGTGCACCGGGAACAAGGACTAGGTAGCACAATCAGTCTTAGAATGATGATTCAAGAACCAACACGCTAAGAATGAAATTATTGTCCTTTAACTACCAAGCAGCAAGGCTGCTAGGAGTATTGATTTCACACATCAAGATTCACCTGTCGACATTCGGTTGCAACAACACGGAACCAACATAAAATGGGCAAGCGTGAGTACAAATGTACCCACAAGACTTACATCAGAACTAACTACATATGCATCATTATCAATAAAGGGATGGTGGAGTTTAACAGTGACAAGCCAGCTTTGACTCGGTGGCTATTACGAACTACATTGCAAGTAACTCTTTTGATGTAGGCGCTGACAGTCCACATATTCACCATAGCAATACACCACTATGGATCCGCACCGTCTCCCTCGAGGTCGCCATCCATAGCACTCACACTTATCTTGCGTATTTTAGAGTATCCACTTTCACTTGTCTATGAACTGTTATAGGCAAGCAGAAGTCCTTTTCGCGGACACGGCTATTCGAATAGATGATGTTAACCTGCGGTGTACTTCTTCACACACGCTCACCACTTACCGCCGTTTCCACGACATGTACTCGGCAACCTTCAGCGGAAGCCCAGCGTGGGTGTCGGCCGACCTACCTAAACACTCAAGTCCCTAGTCCAGGTTTATCGCCTATTTGGGTTCCATCTATGAGGAGTTCGGCGAGTTTCGCTCACAGCCCCAAGCGATGTGAGCAGGGTTCCCGAGACACCAAGCAGGCGCCGGTACACCGTGCCACGTGCCTACCGCATCACAGCCCACCCCTACGGTCGGCGCTGCGCCTGGCCTCCGACATACTACAAACACGGAAACTACTTGCAACTCACGGACGGAGGACAAGGGTGATTAAGAAGCCGAGAGGGTCCATTGGTTTGGGCCCAATGCGTGGTAGTAGCTGAATCATGGATCACAAACAGAACTCGGTTCCTGGGGCGGCTTCAATGAGACAACCCACCATGTACTCCTACATGGCCTCTCACCGATACCTTTACCAAATCGTGTTCACACACTTAGCTCACACACAATAGGACATGTTCACACACCTCTGATTCATCCTCGATGGATCAGACCGACTCAACTCTAAGCAGTAGCAGGCATGACAACAAGCATGTATGAGTAGGCCTGACAGGGCTCAAACAACTCCTACTCATGCTAGTGGGTTTCATCTATTCTTGTGGAATGATAGGTCATGCAAAGGATAAAGGGTTCAGCTACCGCAGCAAGTAATGATTGAATCATTGTTGTCCTAATGCGATAAAAAGAAGCGAGGGCGAGAGAGTGGGATTATATCGGGATGAACAAGGGGTTTTGCTTGCCTTGCACTTCGAAGATAGCATTGAGTCTTCATCGGTGTCAGCGATCTGCTTGTCGGTACAACGTCTATCGAGGGAACAATACCGCAAGCGAGAAGAAACACGATCAATGCAATGCACAATATGATGCATGCTATGACATGGCAATATGAATTTGTTTTGGGCTAATGCAACTACAACCGGATGGATTTGGGTCATATTGAGCCAAAGGTTCAACCCCAAATTCAAATTATGAATTCAAATAGTGCCTTATCATGTTTTGCACTAAACAGCAAGGTTAGGTTGTTTAAACATGCATGGAACCAGTGCAGATGGATAGATTAGATTTTTCTGATCATTTTCATATATAACTTGTTTGATTTGGAGCTACGGTTGAATTTATATGAATTTTAGAAGTTTAGGCCATTTTACGAATATATTAAATCATTTAGGATTTGTTAAAATTCGAGAAAGGAATTATTGCGTCAGCATGACCTCATAGTGGCGTCATCGAGGTCAAGCGAGGCGGTCCAGTCAACCCCGACCTGTAGGTCCCATCTGTCAGTGTCAGTTAACTAACTAAGTTTAGTTAGCGTTAAACAAATACTAACCTAGATAGTTAATTAGTGCTAACTAGAGTAATTAGTCGGGCGGGGCCCGCAAGTCGATGAGTGAGGAAGTCAAACCGGGCGGTGGGGTCAAACCACGCCGGTCAGCCAGGTCGTGATCGCCGGCGTTTAGCCCGCGTGGCGGAAAACAGGCAGCGGCGTGCTCGCAGGTTTTGCCACGAGGCTCGGTTTGGCCTTGCGAACCTGGCGTTGGGATCGGACGCTTCGTCCGCATCAACCGTGGTGGTAAGCGGCCGTGGAGTGGCGAATAAGCGCCGGCGGCGAGGTTTGCGGCTGGCGCTGCGGGAGCGGTCGGGTTGGCGCTCTGCGTCTGAGAGGAGGATCTGGGGTTGTGCTCGGCGTGCGGGGTGTCTTGGCGCGATGGGCTTCGACCGACCCAGCGGCGGCCAGCTATGTGGCGGCGCCATGGCGGCGGCGGTGAGGTCTCGGGCTTAAGCAGGCGACAGCGAGAGGGTAAGCGAGCATGGGGAGAGAGGGTTGGCGTAGTGGCTCACTGCGGTTGTAGAAGCGTCGAAGTGGGCTCGAGGAAGCACAGACGGCGACTCAGCGGCGATGGCGATCCGGCGGCCGTGCTTGTGAAGACGGTCGATGGCGTCGCTTCTGATTCGTCTGAGCTCGTGTGCCGACTTGGAGGAGCATCGGGTCGTCTCTGAGCTCGTGGGCATGGAGGAGGAGAGGAAGGCCGGTGGCCACGGTGAGCAGCGATGGTGGCGGCGGCCGCGTTCAGGTCCTTTCGGGAGAGGGGCTAGAAGGCGAGGAAGAGCAGAGACCGGGGAGAAGCGAGAGGGGGCCTCGGGTGTCTCGAGCCGGATCGAGCGAAGGCGGCGGCCAGTATGGTAGCAGGAGGTGGCAGCGTCGTCGGCAGCGTCGTCAAAAGACGCAGCTGCTTGAGCGCGGGGAGGAAGGCAGTGGCAGTTGGGCTGCCAAGATGTGACATGTGAGAGCTGGGCGGTCGATGGCTGCCGGTGACTACGATGGCGTGCCACGGGTGGAGTGCAGTAAGAGGCCAGTGCTGTTCTCTCTCTCTCTCTGGTTTTCCTATTTTTTAGTTTACATTTTCTATTATTCTGTAAATTTAGGGCTTTATCAAAAATGCCAAAGTATTACCAAAAATCATGAAACTGCTCCATGTCCTTTGTTTGGAATATTTCCAGCGATAAACATTTCAGTTTGTGATTATTTGAGCGTTTAAAAATATTATTAGCAATTAAATGCCCAAATGCAAATACTATATAATTTAATTCAAAAATCCAGGAATAGCCTATAAATATGTTCATCATTTTTGGAAGAGGTTTTCACCTTTAACAGAAATCATGAACATTTCCAAAGGGTATTCTGGGTTATTGAAAGTATTTTTATTGAACCTAGTTAAATTTCATTTGGTGCTAGGGTTTCAACAATCCCTATTTCAAATTTCTTTGGAATTTAAACATGATGGCATGATGAACAAGAAAAGTCATGCAAGGGCTGAACTGGGGCTGTGACATACCTGTCCTCCACTCCAATACTTGTCGCACCTAAGCCACAAGAGAAGCTGCTGCTGTATCTAGCGGCAACCAATCAAGTGGTTAGTGCTGCGTTAGTAGCGGAGAGGGAGGCGGATGATGAGCCAGCGACAATGGCAAGCGAGTCCAGCGACAAGCAGGGGGCTTCCCCGACAAGCTCTGGTCCCGACAAGGATGAATATGTGCAGCCACAGGAAGAGAAGCAAAGGAAGATGGTGCAGCGCCCAGTTTATTTTGTCAGTTCCCTTCTGCAGGGGGCTAGGTCAAGATATTCTAGGGTGCAGAAGTTGCTCTTCGGCCTTCTCATGGCCTCGAGGAAGCTGCGCCATTACTTTCAAGCACATGAGATCACAGTTGTCACCCGCTTTCCGTTGAAAAGGATATTGCGAATCCGAAGCAACGGAGGATTGTCGAGTGGCCACTAGAACATCAAGCTTTGGCCTCAAGTTTGAAAGTACTTCAACTATCGAGCCGAGCATTGGCAGAATTCATAGCAGAATGGACGCTAACGTCTGATGAAGAAACTCCGGAGACGAGGATCCCCGTCAAAGAAGCAAACAAAGAATGGTGCCTTCTCGCTGCAAGGCGCCGGTGCGGGTGTGTTACTCGTCACACCCACTGGAGAGCACCTCAAGTATGTGATCCAAATGCACTTTCCCAAGGAGCAAGCAACAAACAATACTGCAGTATGAAGGCTTGCTTGCGGACTCGAGATCATGGCGAGACCTTGGGATCAAGAAGCTTATTGTCGGGGTGACTCACGGCTTGTCGTCCGCCAAGTGAACAAAGATTATCGAGTCCGTGATGGAAGCCTACATTGATGAAGTGAGGAAGCTGGAAGAGCATTTTGGCGGCTGCAGATGGAACATGTTCCAAGAGCTCGAAGCGACATTGCGGATGGCTGTCAAAATGTGCCGCACTTAAGTTGCTGTGGAACCAGGATTTTGTGCTCAAGCTGACTCAACCATCTGTGACACCATCAAGCTGGACGAGCAAGAAGAAAGTTGGTTCTTGGCGACTACTTTCGTGGGAGCTCCCGAAGCCGCCGCTAAGAAGGTCCCAGGATCAACACAAAAAGTGCCGAGGCGATCTCTGCTCCGACAAGCCCTAGGGTTTGTTTCGTTGAAGCAGACACTCCCGACAAGTTGTGTCCCGACACACTTGCCGGGGAGCATCACGCTCCGCCTGAATCCCAGATTCTTGCCGTAGAAACAGATGTTCCCGCAGCAGCATTTGCGCCTTTAGTCCTTGTTGTCGAGCCACAAGCTCCGGCATGGGCTGACAGATCGTCCATTTCTTTCAAGCAGAGAACTTCCGAAGAGCAAGAAGAAGCGGAGAAAAGTAGCCCAGCAATCAAGTATGTACCGGTTTGTCGATGACATCTGTCTGAGAAGAAGATTCAGCAGGTGAAATTGAAATGCATTTCCCGGGAAGAAGGACAGGAGCTGTTGGCGGAGATACACGGAGGCATATGTGGTCACCACATTGGCGCAAGAGCACTTGCCGGCAAGGCCTTCCGGCAAGGTTTCTTTTGGCCGATAGCCCTCCAGGATGCAACTGCACAAGTAACCAAGTGTGAAGCGTGCCAGTTCCACTCCAAGCAGATACATCAACCAGCTCAAGCTCTCCAAACAATCCCTTTATCCTGGCCATTTTCGGTCTGGGGGCTCGACATCCTCGGCCCCTTTCCCCGATCTGTCTGGGGCTTCGAGTACTTGTACGTCACAATCGACAAGCTCACGAAGTGGCCGGAGGTGGAGGCAGTGAGGAAGGTGACAGCCTGTCGGCGATCAAGTTCTTGAGTTAATTGTTTGCAGCTTGAGTCCCTAACGGGATCATCACTAACAACGGCACACAATTCACGAGCCGCACCTTCATGCGATACATCCAAGATCTTGGCGCCAAGATCTGCCATCTGTTGCTCACCGAAAGCAGCGGTCGTGGAGGAAGGTGTCGGTGTCAAAACGGCGGATCTCGGGTAGGGGGTCCCAACTGTGCGTCTAGGCGGATGGTAACGGGGAGGCGAGGACACAATGTTTTTACCCAGGTTGGGCCCTCTCGATGGAGGTAAAACCCTATGTCTGCTTGATTAATATTAATGATATAGGTAGTACAAGAGTAGATCTACCACGAGATCGGGAGGCTAAACCTAGAAGCTAGCCTATGGTATGATTGTTGAGATGTATGTTAGATCCCTCACGGACTAAGGCCCTCCGGTTTATATAGACACCGGAGAGGCTAGGGTTACACAGAGTCGGTTACAATGGTAGGAGATCTACATATCCGTATTGCCAAGCTTGCCTTCCACGTCAAGGAAAGTACCTCCCGGATACGAGCTGGAGTCTTCAATCTTCTATCTTCGTAGTATCGGAGTCTGGCGGATATTGATAGTCCGGCTGTCCGGACACCCCCTAGTCCAGGACTCCCTCAGTAGCCCCTGAACCAGTCTTCAATGACGATAAGTCCGGCGTGCATAATGTTCGGCATTGCAAGGCGGGTTCCTCTCCTTGAATAATTCGGAAAAGACAATGAACACCTGGATAGTGTCCGGCTCTGCAAAATAAATTGCACATTCCAACGTAGAGAGAATAAAATATACACTTAGCTCAATCTGCTGACGTAGCGGCGTGACATCACACCGCAGCCAAGCCCTTTTTTGAATCGTTTTATTCTGCCTCATCACGTTTAGCGAACCGGTTTCCTTGGCATGTCCTGTCGAAGCAGAGATCGTGTTCCCTTTTATTCTGGGATCCTCATCAATACGTGCGTGGGTAACCCAACCGTTCCCGTCGCCACGCCTCCTCTATCGAAGGGGGAATCCTAAACGGTCAAGGAGACGGCGCTTGGTATTTCTTCCCCCTTAATAAGGGGACCAAGGCCTGTGCTTTTCTTTCAACCTCGCATCGAATCTTTCCTCCGCTTCCAGTTCCAACACCTAGAGCTTCAGACTCGCGTGCTTCGGATCCACAACAATGTCTGGCTCCGACCTCCAGGGCCGGTGGATGCCCTCCTCCGTCACGGAGGAGGACATAATGAGATTGCGAGGCCAAGTACACAGCCACGAGGTTTCGCACAGGTGCCTGCCCAGGGCAGGCCATAATGCCCCGAGCCCGGTGAATCGTCGTTTTCGCATCTCACCTCCGTCGAGATTAGGCTTCCAGCGGATCCCGCCGTTAGAGGGCTCCCTATTCCTCTCGGGCTGGACTTCCACGACATGGCTCGAGTCCATCCTCCATATCTCCGCATTCGTTATTATCGTGAAGCCTTCCTCCGCATCATCCCCCACCCGGCTGTGGCTGAGAACTTTAAGGTGGGCGAAGATGATCGGGGCGTCAGCGAGTCTTGGAGGCGACCATAAGGAAGAAGGTCGAGGCCCGTGGCTTGAAGGTTCCTTCAAGAGGCTGGGATTGTGGCGGCGAGTGGTTTTACATCACTGCTCCAAGGGCGACAAGCAAAAGCCGCCGCCCTCCTTCCGCCCAGGACCTCCCGCCAACCGATGTCGTGGGTCGACCAAAGAGTCAATTGGGGCCATCAAGGAAGTGCCGCATTGCAGGGCGGATTCGAGACCTCCAAACAAGGGAGATCGACTGGTGAAGGTGATGCAGTCATGCTAATCAAGCACCTCCTACCTGCAAAGCGTCATCCTCTCCGTCTATGGGAATTCAATCGGAGGGACCTCGTATTCTCCGGCATTTTATGGGTGCGACACCCATGGAGATGTACAAGCTGTTTTGAACACAGGTGGCGTGTCCGGATTCAGCGGAGGGCAGAGCTGAGCGCGATCGCCGGATACTCGGATAAATAGCTTAGAGCCGGACATTATATTTGTATGCCTTTCAAAGTTCGTCTCGACCCTTTGTTCTTCACGAGGAATGGGTGGCGCGATCAAAGGTGATAAGGTGTCCGCCCCCTCCGAGACCGCTTGGAGCCCGTGCTGGTGAGAATGTTGGAGGTTGCGCCCCAGAGGAGGCGACGGAAATAAAGGAGCTAATACTTAGCCCAAAGGCGGCTGAAGAGGAGGAACCAGGATCCCTCCTTGAGAGGAGAAGAGGACCGCCTCCGAAGATCCGGAGGTCAAGCCCCTAAGCGTGGGAAGAAATCCTCACCGGGGGTCCGGCGTCCGGAGAAGAATCCGGACGGCGCAATCATCGCTGAAGGACCATCTCTCCAGCGAGCCGTAAGTATGAAAGATGAAGTTAATTAATAAAGTACCTTCATTTACGCTTACGTAGGTAACGAAATATTTATATCGCGATTCGGATCTGCGGCCGTCTCGATGAGTTCATCCTCGGGGACCTTCTTCCGGAGATGATGGAAGCGTCGCCTCCGTCTGCAAGCGCCGCCGGATGATAAAAGCGAGCCGAAGTGTAAATCACGAGGCGTCCCGAGTCGGAGGGCAGAGAGTTCGGCACCCAGCCGAGGCCGGCGGGAGAAGCGAAGAGTCTGCTTGAGAGGCGTCCATTTCGGAAGATCACCGTGCGTTAATGCGTATGGTGATTGGAAGGATTTCGTCGCTGAAAGCGGAATTAGTGTCGCCGCCATGAGCTTCTTGCGGGTTTTGAGTATCGAAAATAACGCACCCTTTGTTTTGTAACAGTTGTGCATATAAAAATGCATACTGTATAGATAGTAGCCCACGAGACTCGGTAGGTTGTCGAAGGCGACAGCGTCGAGGATCGAAAATCTCAACATCTCGGTAATGAATACCACCGTTACGTCTGGTGGCGGATAGTCGAGGCCAGCCGAACTAATGAGTTTGCGAATTGAGTCGACAACTTGGCGTGGCGGATCGACATCGCACTTGTCAACCAGCGACTTGACGAGTCGCAAGGTAAATAAATTCCCATAGCTGCTATATTTAATGGGGTTGAAGCCCACCTCGATAAATTATATGCTATGTATCTGAGATGGGTGCTGCTGCGGTGGAGAGTCTTTGGGCGAACTTGCTCTAGCTAAGGGGCAAGCCGAAGAAGTGTACGGCTGCCTCTAAAGCGGCCGAGGAGTTGAAAGGCGAAAAGCGCCTTTGCCTAAGCAGGCGGAGGTGGCGATTGGCCAAGAAATTAAAGGATGCTACCGACCGCAATGAGGCTCTTGAAAAGGGCGCTTATCGGGCGGGAAGACTTGAAAAGGCCACCGCGAAGCCAAGGATGCCCGCTCGCAATCTGGCTATGAAGAGGAGCTGCCAAGCCGAATCGCGGTGGCAAGCCTTTTCTAATCGTCGCCGGTTTATGGATGCCAATCGCTCAATTTGGCGGCTGTGGAGTTCGGAGGATCCGTATATGGACTTGGCTGCGAGTGCGGCTGATGCCGTTAAGCACTTCCCGGGCGGAGGGATCACGAGGCGGAAGAGTTGTATTGGTCTCAATTCCACAGCCGGATCGCACTCTTCGGCGGACGGACAGGTTGGCGAATGGGCGAACTAAATAGGCTGTCCGGACTGGCCATGGTGACATCGTGGCCCATGTGCCGGCGAAGAGGTCCAAGGCGACGAGCTACTTTGGCTTATTGCAGCAATTCCTTGGGGGCGGTGCGCATATAAAGGAGATGAAGCGGTCGGCTGCGCCGGCGCGCGGATGGCTCTTGCCCGTGTGAAGGTGCATTATCCGGAGATGGATGCCACCGCCGTTGCCACCGGTCCGGATGAAAGCCGGCTCCTTGCGAGCACTACGCCGGAGAAGTCATGGCGGTGCTCGTAAAGTAAGGCTTGATGCTCAAAGAATGTAACGTTCAAATGAGCGATACCTTGTAAATCAATGATTATAGTATGAATGCTTTTTATACTTGTGCTTCCAAGTAGTAGAACTTCTCTGTGCGGCCGTTTAAGTATACTTTTGTATAAACTGAAAGATGCGATCTTGACTTCACCCCCTCGCACAAGGTCTTTGGGGTGTTCGCAAAATATAGCGTTTTCACACTTAATCCGACGTCTCGGTCCTATTATAAGGAGGTGGTAGCGTAGCGAACGAGGCAATCCGGACTATAATGCTTTATCTCTTTCACTTAGCCAATGGAGCTCGAGGGTGCGGCTACAATATAGCCCCTGATGACACCGCACATCTCCGGATTCGAGTGCGTATGTGCTGACCGAAGCGGTCCTTCGTCCAGCGAAATTCTAAACATTCGATAGTCGATCAAGTGGTGACGGACTCTCGTTGTATCATAACGGTCGGTTTTCGGCTTTCTCTCTTGAGGTGCTCACCCAGCCGGCGGGGCACAATCGCGATAGTTCTCCTGGTGCCGCGTTAAGCGGGTGATCTGAGCGTAAGGCAGCAAAACACGGGCCGGGCAAACCCAACATTTGACCAAAGACATGATTCGAGCTGATGCATATAATGCCTAACTTTCGAGGCGCGAACACTCCGAAGGTGTTCGGACTTTATGATAATGGGCAGAATTATGCCCTAAGGCCTTTGTGTCAGTGCGGCCATGGTCTTACGGCGGCCGATGCCAAAGCGTCAAGCTCGCTTTGGCTATAGAAAGGAGCCAAGGAGATTAACAACAAGAGCGATAATAAAAGGTCTATGTAGGGTCTTAATCTGAAAAGAATCCTTGCAACGGGTCCCTCTGCGTCTACGCTGTGTCTCTGTTCTTAGCCGTTATCACGGGCGAATGCATACGTTGTTCATCTGTAGAAAGAGAGGAACATTTTAGTTTTAGAAACAGTTCGTGCGAAAAATATGCAAAAGAATAAGTATAAATAATTAAAGCTAGGTTGATATGAAACCGCGGTCAGTTGAGCGCGCAGCCCCTTGTGAAAGGGTATGCGGCTAGGGAGCCCCTAGCCTGCTGAGTCCGGATTAGTCTATCCGAGTCCGGGGTCTTTAAGTGACCCGCGCACTGAAATGGTGCCATGTGGACCGGGCATCTTGAGTGTGAGAGACGCGTAATGCGGTATGGCATTGAAGCGGACGAAAGCCTTTCGTCCCAACAGTGCTTGATATTGACTTTTGAACGGGACGATATGGAAAATTAGTTTCTCGCGTCGAAAGTTGCTCGGCGATCCGAACACGACTTCTAGTAATATCGAGCACATGCACTTGGCGTAAGAACTGGCGTCACTCCTTTGAAGGAAGTGCGGCTGTGTCGAATTTTGGTAGGGTCTATCCCCATCCGACGGATTGTGTTTGAATCTGCAGGTTTAAGTCGCTGCCTCCGTCCATTTGGGCGTCTATGAATGTAATCCGTCTATGATGGAATCAATATCGAGAGCCGTCAGCGTTTGACGCTTGCGGAATAGTCGGTGGTGAAAGTGATTGGTTTTGATATCCAATCTCTATGGTTTCTTGGGCTGGACCGTGCGGCTCTTTTAGAAAGTGCCGCTGTTTTTCCGTATCCTCACGAAGTGAGTTTACTGCTGACCTTGTGGGAAAGTCTTTTGTTTTCCGGTGCCTGCTGGCGGGGTTTATCCTCTTCGCAGCGAGTCGAGCCTTGTGTTCGGCGTTTAATCGGCGGACTGTTTGAAAACCCAACAATCCCTGTGGGTGTGATTTGCGGGCCTTCCGGGGGTACTGTGGATTTGACATATCCGACCCAGAATTTTATGTAGGTTAGACAGTTCGTCACTATCATCATTGAGGAGCTGAGTTTTATGATTGGGCCACAAGCTTTTGAATCCGGCGTTAACTGCCGTGCTCTTTTGGCTTCTCTCTTTATGCCGGCGCTGCTCCTTCTCGGGCCGTGATTTTCCGTTCCATCTCTTATCTCGGATGTACTTGGGTCGCTGGTGCTGCTTCTTGCTAATAGCTATCCTCCCCCCGCGAAGCGGGTCATGAGGCTTGTTAATGCGGTCATTGTCCTCGGTTTCTCTTGACCGAGGTGTACAGCAAGCCATTACGTCTCGGACATTGTGCTTGAAAGCTGCTAAGGCTTCAGCGTCCGGACGATCGACTATTTGGTTCGTTTTGGTAAGAAACACTGTTCCGAAATTTCATGGCGACTCTCCGGGTTGTTGAGTTATATGACTTAAATCGTCGCATCCGGGAGGGCGGACATAGGTCCCTTGAAAATTTGCTCTAAATGCTTCCTCGAGCTCTTCCCAACTTCCATGATGTTTTCGGGAGGCTTTTGAGCCAATAGCGGGCTGGCCCTTTGAGCTTGAGGGGAGATATTTTATGGCGTGGAGATCATCTCCTCACGGCCATGTGTATATGCAATATATAGTCTTCTATCCAGACTCCAGTGCTGTTGTTCCATCGTAGGCTTCTATGTTTATGGGTTTAAACCTGCTGGGAATTCATGATCCGGCACCTCGTCTGTGAAACATAGTGGGTGTCTTGGCGCCCATGCTTGTATGTGCCGCTATCGTGGGACACTTGACGTGTTGCTTTGCTTCTTGGGGCTTTCTTTTGGGTCCATAGATGGACTGGCTGGGCCGTTGACGGTGGGGGGCTCTATGGCTTCCTCGTCAGTGCAGGAGCATCTTACGCCGGGTAGCTCTCGATTGGTGGCCATTGCCGTATTTATCTGCGGTTTTGAGTACTTTGCTCCATCTTATCCGGGCGCGTCTTCGCTGTTTTGAGCTTCGCTTTTCCTTCTTGAGCTTCTTGCTGTAGCGATGAGCTTTGTGCTTAAAACTCTTGTTGACGAGGTCCTCGGGTGCGGCGAATTAAATGCGCCATTGAGGCTGTTTAGTCTTCGGAGGAGGTATATAGTTATGATCCTCAACCTTTTCTTCCGCCGCCCTTTCGTGGGGCTTGCTACATCCTCCCTTGCTGAGTCTTCTTTGGAGGGTTGTCTTCGGCACTCTCCGGGGTATTGTTATTTCCTGTGCCGGAATCTATATTCTTGTTGTGGCAGGATTTAGAGCGGCCCCGCTGAGGTCGGCGTCTGGGCTGCTTCTTTAGAGAATCTGCCTCCGCTGCTTTTCGCCATCCCTTCTTTGGGGTATCCACCATGTATCACGTCATATGGCAGGTGGCCTTCCGATGGCTTACTGTGCGCTGGCTCTTGTTTGTCTCCGGCATCGTCGTCCATAAGCGTCGATGTCGTCCGAATCGTAATCTAGCATGTCGGTTAGATCCTCGGCGGTGGCTACAAACTGGGTGGTGGGTGGGCTCTGAATTTCTCCATCGTCCAGAACTCCAACCGTCACGGCCATAGTCCGGCCAGATTCTCTGATAGCGAGAGATGCTTGAGGAATTCAGGATTCATAAAAAGCGAGTCTTTGGAAGATGTCATAGCGGTGAATTCAAAACTGGCGCCCAATCGGATTAATCGGTAGGGTAGCGGGAGGCTCGGAGTCGGCAAGAGTCCGGCGCCTCGAGGTCCACAGTTTCGCGAGGGACAAGATTGGTATTTGGCTCCATCGCCGTGGATGTTGAAGCCCCAGTGGCGTCTATCCACCGGCCCTCGATATGGGCAATCGGCTCGGGCTAGTGGCGAAGCGGATCGAGTCACGGCCACCAAAGCATTGTCCGACAGCGAGCTAGATCATGCCCATAAATCACGGTCTTGGGCGCTTGGCGTGGCTCGAGTCCGTCGAAGATCAAGTCTCCGCGGACGTCGGCCGTGAAGTTTAAGCTTCCAAATCTGACCTGACGGCCAGGGGCGTAGCTTTAGATCTACTCCAGATGGCCAAGAGAATTGGCCCACAATGCGAAGCCGCCGAATACAAATATCTGTCCGGGGAGAAAAGCCTCACCCAAGACAGCGTTGTTGGTTGAAGATGCCATCGAGCCTATCAGGGACGACACAGAGGAACTCTCAATGAAAACACCAATGTCGGTGTCAAAACCGGCGGATCTTGGGTAGGGGGTCCCGAACTGTGCGTCTAGGCGGATGGTAACAGAGAGCGAGGACACAATGTTTTACCCAGGTTGGGCCCTCTCGATGGAGGTAAAACCCTCGTCTGCTTGATTAATATTTATGATATAGGTAGTACAAGAGAGATCTACCACGAGATCGGGAGGCTAAACCTAGAAGCTAGCCTATGGTATGATTGTTGAGATGTATGTTAGTCCCCTGGGACTAAGGCCCTCCGGTTTATATAGACACCGGGAGGCTAGGGTTACAGTCGGTTACAATGGTAGGAGATCTACATATCCATATTACCAAGCTTGCCTTCCACGCCAAGGAAAGTACCTTCCGGACACGAGCCGGAGTCTTCAATCTTCTATCTTTGTAGTATGGGAGTCCGGCGGATATTGATAGTCCAGCTGTCCGGACACCCCTAGTCGAGACTCCCTCGGAGGCAAGCGCTGAAGTCTTGTGCGGGCTCAAGACCAGAACTTTCGGCGAGGCTGCACAAGTCACGGAAGAATTGGATCAAGGAGCTGCGGTGGTTCTTTGGTCGATCGGGGCGGCGCCAAATCGAGCCTTTGTCCGGACACCTTTGCTCTTGTCTACGGAGGAGGCAGTTCTCCCCCGGAACTGCGCATACGGATCGCCTCGAGTGCTCGCTTATGATGAGCTTGAGCAAGAGCAGGCTGCGGCAAGATAGCGCTGCTCCTCGAGGAAGATCGTCTTGAGGAGCTCTTGTCTGAGCTGCTCGCTACCGAGCAAGCTTTGCACCGCTACCATGGCGCAAAGTTAATGCGGAAGCTTGAAGAAGCGTGAGGAGTCTGGACTAGGGGTGTCGGGACAGCGGACTATCATTATCCCCGAACTCCAAGACTACGAAGATACAAGATTGAAGACTCGGCTCGTGTCCGGATGGTACTTTCCTTGGCGTGGAAGGCAAGCTTGGCAATCTGGATATGTAGATCTCCTACCATTGTAACCGACTCATGTAACCCTAGCCTCTCCGGTGTCTATATAAACTGGAGGGCTTTAGTCCATAGGACAACATACATTACAACAATCATACCATAGGCTAGCTTCTAGGGTTTAGCCTCCTTGATCTCGTGGTAGATCTACTCTTGTACTACCCATATCATCAATATTAATCAAGAAGGACGTAGGGTTTTACCTCCATCGCGAGGGCCCAAACCTGGGTAAAAACATTGTGTCCCTCGTCTCCTGTTACCATCCGCCTAGACGCACAGTCCGGGACCCCCTACCTGAGATCCGCCGGTTTTGACACCAACATTGGTGCTTTCATTGAGAGTTCCTCTCGTGTGCGTCACCGATAGGCGGATGCCTCCACCGTCTTCAAAGGCGGTGTTTTTCGCCGGAGGGCCTTGGCCGCCGGCCAAACTATCCAACTTGGTGGTTTCTCATGACCGCTGTCCGGCCGCCGCCCGGCAATGACTTCTCAAGTCGTCGGAAGCAATCTTCGCGTCAGCCCTAAAGCTGCCGAGCAGTTGGATCAATAGAGCTCTCGTGCATTAGCGAACTCTTGGATCGCCGCCATACAGGAGTCGCTTCTGGACTACAACCAGATTGGGCTTAAAACCGATCCGAGAGATTAACTCTCCCGGGCCACCCACCACGTCCGCGGTGGTAGAGGAGCAACACGACAACTCTTTGCTGTGTTGAAAACAATTCGTGTCGGATTCCCGAACCCTCCATGCGGATTCCAGCGGAGGGCGGACTTCGATCGAGCATTGAACTTAAAATCATGCATCGCCCGGACTCGCTGGATTGTCTCCGACAAGCGAAGCTTCGGTCGGAAACCCTCGGCCTTTGAGCCCCAAGATGGGCAGGGATCGGATTTTATTCCACCCACCGCCCGGACATATGCGATCTATCTCTATCTGACAAGAGCCTTGAAGCGATACATCATTCTTGGGCAGGTTCCTCCTCGTTATGGACAGGATAAAGGACTGCGAGAGAAGCATAATCTCAATCTTACGCAATAGCGCGCGGACAAAGGGAATCCTGAGCGGCATTGATCGTCAGAATTACCGCTTCACCGATCTGGCGTCCATAATGCGAAAGTAATGTGCGATGGAAAGTTTCGGAAAACTGAAAATCAATTTTGGGATAATCCGGCCCCAAACCCGATCCATGACAAAAGGCGCCTTACATTCAGGCCCCGGATGCAAAAACAAAAAAGCGAAACCCGATAAGGAAGCGGAACCGTCTTGGAGGGATGGCTCAATGGACCTGTAAACTTCATAGTGCGAGAGGAGCCGTCCCAACACATAGCCTTCGAGCATGTTGGATATTACGGCGGTGGCCAAAAGTGGCGAGAACTTTTAGCTCGGAAACCACTCCAACAACACCAGACGGTATCAGCGGTCTTGAGACCTTCGCATCAAACAATATCTGCAGCGAACAATCCGCGGACTCGCCGAAGTCTACCAAGTAGCAACAGCAAATCCATGGAGTGACACAGCCATTACCTTCAACGCCAGCGACGAGCCTAAATTCCGAACAAGCAGAGCGCCAGCTGCACTGGTACTTAGTCCCATAGTGGACGGCTCTCGACTAACAAAAGTCCTCATGGATGGCGGCAGCGGACTAAACCTCATTTACGAGGAAACTCTGCGAAAAATGGAAATCAATTGGAGCCGTATTGAGCGAAGCAGCACAACCTTTAGAGGAATAACCCCTAGCCGGGAAGCGCGCTGCACCGGAAAAATCACACTCGATGTGGTGTTCGGCTCTCCGAACAATTACAGATCCGAAGAAATCATGTTCCATGTGGCCCCGTTCAGCAGCGGCTATCATGCCATATTAGGACGAGAGGCATTCACAATTTTTCAAGCAGTACCTCATTACGGGTACATGAAGCTCAAAATGCCTGGGCCTAGTGGAATAATCACTCTAGCTTGATGATCCGGACATAGCACTCCGTGCGAAAACAAAACAGCCGCACTAGCCCTCGAGGCACTATCAAAAGCCTTAGCGGCGGAGGAACTCACCGCGCTTGCTGCGCTCTCGGTGAACGAGGGGCGATGTGATACTCGATAAAAGATCCAAGTCCACCTCCTTCAAACCAGCAGATGAAATAACAAATTTCCAGGTCCATCAATGGACCCAACAAAACGGCCTCCATTGGGGCACAATTGAACCCGAAGTAGATGCCGCCTTTGCGTGAATTCGCCGGGAAAATTGGGATATCTTAAGCAGCATCCTTCGGACATGCAGGAATCCCACGCAGGTTGGCGAACACAGCCTAAACATCCTAAAAAGTTTAAGCCGATCAAAGCAGGCTCTTGGCGATTTTACGAACCCAAAAGACAAGCAATGGGAGAAGAGCTAGCCAAACTATTGGAAGCGGATTCATTAAAGATATCAAACATCCGGGTGGCTAGCAAATCTGGTGATGGTACCAAGAAGGATAAATCCTGGCGCCTACGTAGCCGATTTTAAAGACCTCAATAAGGCTTGCCGAAGGATCCCTTCCTCTCCCCGCATCGATCAAATTATCGATGCCTGGCGAACACGATTCATTGTGCTTCACGGGCGCATACTCGGCTATCATCAGATCAAGATGGCGGAAGCGAACCAAGCATAGCGACATTCATCACTCCATATGGACCATTACAGCTTCAACACGATGCCCTTCGGACTTAAAAATGCGGCGCAACATATCGGCGCATGATTCAAACATGTCGGCCACCCGGATCGGCAAAAGCGATCGAGGCATACGTGAGGCGAAGTAGTCGTCAAAACAAAACACGTCAAAACTCTAGTAGAGGATTTGAGGCTCACATTCGAAAACCTCGAGCATATGACATCAAGCTGAATCCGGAAAATCGTTTTGGGTACCACCGGAAGGCTGCTGGGCTTCATTGTATCGATAGAGGAATTGAAGCAAATCCGGCCAAAATCCGAGCTCATCGCAGTTGAATATTCCAAAGGACCTCAAACAAATACAAAAATTAACGGGATCGTGGCAGCCTTAAGCGCTTTATCTCCGCCTAGGAGAAAAGGCGTTGCCCTTCTCGCCTCCTCGGTACCGAACACCAGTGGGCGGATCTGCCTTCTTGGGACTTGAAGAAATAAAGGCCATCTTGGCAACAAATCCGGTCTGGCTGTGCCCTCTGGGCGAACCAATGTTGTTATACATCGCAGCAACACATCAAGTTGTAAGCGGTCCTCATCATCGAGCGAAGCGACGGAAGGGCATAAATTCCCTCTTCAAAAACTAGTGTATTATGTATCCTTTGTGTTAACCCCTTGCAAATCCGTTACCGCACTATCGAGAAGATAGCATATCACGGTGTTCATGGCGTCCGGAAACTCCGACACTACTTTCAAGAGTGTTCGATAACAGTGGCCTCTGAAGTACCACTCAATGACATTATAAATAACCGTGACGCAACGGGCAGGATTGCAAAATGGGCCATTGAGCTCTTACCATTCGACATAACTTACAAACCTTGACGAGCTATAAAGTTAAAAGTTTTGGCTGACTTCATCGCCGAATGGACTGAAGCCGAACTCCCTAAAGAGTATGGCGCATACTCTAATTGGACTATGCATTTCGACGGCTCCAAAATGTTGGCCGGACTGGGGGCTGGCATCGTACTGACGTCCCCAACCGGAGATACAGTCTAGTATGTACTTCAAATAATGTACACGGACTCCAACAATGCAGCCAAATACGAGGCCCTGTTACATGGTCTTCGGATGGCGGTCTCCATGGGCATTCAACGCCTAGAGGTGTGTGGGGATTCAAACCTTGCAATATCCCAAATAAACGGAGACTTTGATGCCAAGGATCCGGAAATGGCAGCATATCGCAATGCTGTCCTAAAAATGTCAGCTCGATTTGAAGGACTTGAATTCCATCACATAGCCCGAGATAATAACCAAGCGGCGGCGTTACGCGCATCGGTGCTAAAGCGTGATCTGTCCTCAAATATCTTCTGGGCGGCTCTTCAAGCCATCCGTACTATGGGAAGAGGAGTCGGTAGCGATAAACCGGAAAGAACCGCATCAATCGATGATTCAGCGGATGACATAACACCTTCAGCCCACGTTATAATGGCGATAATCGCGGCGTGGGCAGAACCTTTCTAGCCTACTTACTTAGGCGGAACTTCCGAAGACCAAAAGCGAGGCCCATTGCATAGTCCGGCGATCAAAAGCCTACAAGGTCCATGAGGAGAACTATATAAAAAAAGTACAACGGAGTCCTTCAATGGTGTATCTCCGAAGAGGAAGGCGAAACCTCTGGCTGAAATTCATGCGGACTAGGCGGACACCACGCAGCAGCCCGGGCCCTTGTAGGAAAGGCATTTCGACGAGATTCTATTGGCCGGCGGCTCGGGCGGACGCCATGAGACTTGGTCCAGCGATCGTTGGTTGTCGACTCTTTGCTAATCGAGCCATATGCCACCCACGCCCTCAAAACCATACCCATTACCTGGCGTTCGCGATGCAGGGGCTTGACATGGTTGGACCCTTAAAGGGGGAACCCACAAGCAAAGGTACCTATTGGTCATGGTTGATAAATTCACCAAATGGATAGAGGCCAAACCGGTCAAAGCGGCGAGTCCGGACCAGTGATAGACTTTATATCGGGGTGGTACACGTTCTGAGTCCCCACAGCATCATCACCGACAACGACACGAACTTCACAGTCGATGAGGTTAAGTCATGGTGCAAAAATATGGGCATCAAGCTCGACTATGCTTCAGTTTATCATCCTCAAACCAACGATCAAGTGGAAAGAGCAAATGGTCTAATAACGAGCGGCATTAAACCCAGATTAGTGAGGTCACTTACTAAATCCGACACATAATGGGTCGAGGAGCTCGACTCCGTACTCTGGGGGCTGCGGACAACGCCTAACCGTACTACCGGATTCACACCATTTTTTATGGTATACGGCGCAGAGGCAGTTTTGCCCTGCGACATTATTCATGACTCACCTCGAGTGCGCATGTATGAGGAAAAGAAGCCGAGCTCGATCGGCGGGACAGCTGGACACATTGGAGGAAGAAGCGTGGCGTCGCGAAGGCTCGTTACGCATTCTATCGGCAGCGAGGCCGAAGATATCAAAGCAGAGAAGTATGGGCCAAGACTTACAACATTGGCGAACTAGTTCTACGCCTGCCGGACAAGAAAAAGGACAAGCTCAAGCCCAAATGGGAGGGCCCCTTCATTATCGATCAAGTACTGACCGGCGGAGCATACCGTCTGCGAAATGCATCGGATAACCGACTCGAGCCGAACCCATGGAACGCAGCCCGCCTCCGGCGATTCTATGCCTAGCGCCGGACTAAGAGTTAGTCCCCTTCCCCCGTCCAAAACTTCACACTTCGACTGTCTTTTATTTCTATTTTTATCCTTTTTATTTGAAAGCCCTTACGGGCCTATTTCCGCACTCTTTACATACGCATGATGTGCCACCCGCACTCATTATTCCTGGGGGCTTCTTTTACAGAAGCTCAATTATATGGGTTTCATACCCAGCACATGTGTCAAGCTTCCACATGTACCTTTTACTCGCCATTATATGCATCGATATGACTTAAGTTTTGGCCAAGCTGGGTTGCTGGCTCACATGCTTACCCCTACGTCCCGATTGTTCGGCTAGGAGGTAAAGGAGCACCTCTGCGATTATTCTTTGCCGGGTCGGCGGATGTGTACCTCGGCTGGGTGAAGCCAAAGCTAAGCGTTCTTAAGGGAATATTGGTCGGTGATTTAAAAGATGACTTTTTAACTATTTTATCTATCTGCCCCCAGATGTTTTACTGCTTTCTTTGCAGTCCGGACATGCACTTTAGGGCATGGCTCCCAGCGAAAGGAACCCTTAACGGAACTATTCTCCCTGGAAGATGTTTCTTACTAACCATGTAATATAACATAACTAGTTGGGCACTTATGCGATAAAGCACTAATGACCCCACTTTGGTCTCCATGCATACCACGGTTGTTTCTCAACCAAAGAGGTATTCGGACACACTTCGGACTCTAGGGTCCCGAGGTTGAAGCGAAAAGGTCGGCAAAGACAAACGATCTACAATCTGGTTAGAAGGCATTTCACATGTCACTTTAAAGGATAACATACATTGTCAAATTCTTGATTGTATTCCTCCTCAATCCCGTCTAACGAGGCTGTCTAGTTCTGATCCCGTTGGGAAAATTTAGCAGCCAACTCTACTTGGCTGTACACTAAACTCACAGGATCTCCTTCCCATCGGGCCCCACCGGTCCAACTTGGCCATGTGGTTGTGGTCCGCCTTCTTGTACAGCGTCTTCACCATGGCCCAAGCCTCCTGGCACCTTGACGGCAAGCGAAATCTTCCACAAGCAGCGCGCCGCACTCCTGCAGCTTCTCCATAAGCTCCCGAGGCTCTCGGGTAGGGTGAGGCTGGCCATAAAGCACTGAGCAGCGCGCTCATTACTGCCGAACTTCGTTCGAGTAGCTGCAACAGTTCGGAAGTTGATCACCCGCTGATATGGGCATCTCCTCTGCAGGACGACCCGTGAGTATACCTACAAGACAAATCATGTCAAAATACTTCCTCGCCGAACTCTTCTTTACAAAAGAGTCCGCTCAAGCACTTACTATAAATGCCGTGACGAAGTCGCTGATTCTCCTTAACGGAGCCGGACAGCTCGGCCTGAACGCCTTTCAGCTCTTCTCCGAGCTTGGCATTGGCACCCTCGAGCTTGTTTCTTTCCTGCTGAACCCTATTCAGCTCACTCTCGCCGGCCTTTAGCTGGCGCATCAATGCTTGCCTGTCCGGATTTTGTCCGGCGGTACCCGCAATGTCATTATTAGACTTGCGCGCACTCCGCACAGCGCTTATGTATATTAGTAAAAATGTGTTACCAGGGGGGTCTTTGCATCTCCTCCTATGGCAGCAAGTCGCGGCCTCGGTTAGGCCTTGCAATCTTGCAGCTCCGGGACATTGGGCGTTCTTCTCGGTAAGTGCTGCATTTTCAAATGATCCTTAAATCTGTTTGCATAAACTACTTTAAGTCTCGGTGCTCTTGGTATATAACCATTGAAATTCCCTTACCGTGTGTCTTTCACATCTTGCTCCGTGGCTCTGGTAAAACCATCTTGGCGGCGCGGAGATCTGGCGTCCCCTGCGTTAAAGGCATCCAATGCCTCGGGAAAAGCACGCTTCACGAAATCTTGTCGTGGCGCCTATGGTTCATGGCGCTCTCCACCTCAGACTTGGTGGCGGACGATCTGCCGGTATCCTCCATTGGAGAAGGATCCGGCTCGCGTCTTGCGCTTGCCTCCCCTCGGGCGGGCGCTGGGCTGGCGGTGTTGGTCGGATCGGCAATTCCTGTGCTCATGATCCGCAAGCGCTTTTCTCCTACAAGGATCATGAGCTCTCATGCGTTTCCTCGGAGCGTTGCTCTAAAAATTCAAATATGAGCTATACCTTTGCGGCGGCGTTTCCGTCCGCGATCTTTGCGCTCCTTTCCGCTGCTGGTTGGACTGGCCTCTGTTGGTCCGCCTTGGCTCGGCTTCTGCCGTAAAGGCGCTTCTGCAAAATGCCATCGTTCACGAAGGTCGAAATGGGCGGGGAAGAGATAGCGGTTTCGGACTTGATCGCGGTCACAGGAAGCGGACTTAGTCGGGGTAGTCCGCGTGATGGCGACGAGCATTGTCTATGCTGAGCTGGTGATACACCCGTCGATCAGCTCCACCTCGATGTCCGGGTCCTCTTGGAGGCGGATCGAGGACCCTACGGATCCTCGGGTTGCGGAGCAGGACTCACCATGTATCCTGATCGGCGTAGCTCTGCGCGAAGACATAATGTAAGAAGCTTAAACTTCGAAAGCATGGGTAGAGCCCTTCAAGGTGTTCACTTACCCATCCTCTAGGGTTGATCATGGAAAACCCATTCAAAGGGTTCGTCCGAAGGAAGTCCTCCTTCTCCCCCTTGTACAAGCCGGACAGGATCTTTACCAGATCCTCGGTTGAATCCGGCCCTTTGCGGCCGTGCCGGGTGGCATCGTCTTCCCCGTTGAAATCCCACATGGGGTGGCCTCTGTATTGTAGTGGCTGCACCCCTCGCTTGATGCATGTCGCCATGACTCCGATCATGGTCAAGCCGGAATGAGTCATTAATCTTATCCGGCCCATCAAATAATGGGCGCTCTTGTCTTCCTCCAATCGGGGGCTCCGCGGGCGCCAGCTGAGGTGTTTCTTCAAGGGAGTAGCACTAAACTCCGGGAGGCCGATCCGGACTGGAGTGCAGCGAGGCGTCTCCTATATAAAACCACTCGAGGGCAGTCTTGGACGCCTTCTTAGGAGTACCGGATAGGTATCCGTCCCGGCGATCGCCATATTTGGCGCCGCCCACTTGATATATGGACCCCTCATGAGAGCGAGTGCGAGGCAAAACAGCCTCTCCCACAATGCAAAATGGGGCTCGATGCGAGAATAGCTCACAAAGAGCTCGTAGCCCGCGATATCACGGGGATGGAGGCGGGCGTGAGGTGGTGAAGCTGGAGTCCGTAGAACTTCAGGAGCCCGCGGAGGAACGGATGTATTGGAAATCTGAGCCCCCTTATCAGATAGGGGACAAAGCATACTCGCTCCCCCTTATTGGGGCTTGGAGTGTCCTCTGCCTACCTCCCACCTTGATAAGTAACCAGTCCGGTCCGGACTGGGACCATGAAGGCCGGAGGGAGAAATCCCTCCGTTTGGAGCTTCACTAGCTCGTTGTGCGAAATAGAGCACCTCCTCCAATTCCTCGGCGGTGGGCTGGGAGTGCGTGAAGAAGAGCCGCATCGACGATCCATGATGGAATGGATTTCTAGGTCAAAGGCGCTTCGATGGAATATTCGCGGGAGGAAGACGGTGCGGTTTGGATCTGGATTCTTGCCTCTTTTGTAGGCGGACGGCTCGCACGATTAGGGGGTGAAATGCAAAAGACACCCTGGCTTTTCGCATTTGTGCGACGCATGGAAGAGGGCCATTATTTGGCGTAGAAGCCGAGGAACACAGTATTCGAGATGAAGCCGGACACTATTCGGCTGGTACATGGAATTTGAAGGGAGAACCCGCCTTGCAACGCCGAAGACTATGAACGCGCTGGACTTATCGTCATTGAAGCCTGGTTCGGGGGCTATTGAGGAGTCTGTACTAGGGGTGTCGGACAGCGGACTATCATTATCCGCGGACTCCAAGACTACGAAGATACAAGATTGAAGACTACGGCTCGTGTCCGGATGGTACTTTCCTTGGCGTGGAAGGCAAGCTTGGCAATCTGGATATGTAGATCTCCTACCATTATGGCCCGACTACATGTAACCCTAGCCTCTCCGGTGTCTATATAAACCGGAGGGCTTTAATCCGTAGGACAACATACATTACAACAATCATACCATAGGCTAGCTTCTAGGGTTTAGCCTCCTTGATCTCGTGGTAGATCTACTCTTGTACTACCCATATCATCAATATTAATCAAGCGGGGCGTAGGGTTTTACCTCCATCGCGAGGGCGAACACTGGGTAAAACATTGTGTCCTCGTCTCCTGTTACCATCCGCCTAGACGCACTGATCTGGGACCCCCTACCGAGATCCGCGGTTTGACACCGACAATGACCTTGTTCTTGGTAGCGTTCAATCCGCCAAGAATTCCAACAAGTTGGCCTTGAAGTGGGAAGGCCCTTATCGGGTAAGCGAGTCACTAGGCGCGCCGCTGTCCGCCTTTGAGACCGAAGATGGTTTTCGGTGAGCAACTCACGGAACATAGAGCATCTTGAAGTTTTACCCATAAAGCGCGATTCTTGCGGGACCTGCTGTTCCGACAACCACCTTTTGTACAAGCCTTGCCGCTGTTGCATGTAACCCTTTGTACAAAGCCGGGCGCAGATCCCGTGCATAAATAAAGATCGTATGCTTAGCACATGTTGTCAAATTTCATGCTTTCTTTCTTTTTGCATGCATTATCTGACACTTTGTGCAGCACTTGCTCCCGGTAAGGAAAAACGAGCCTTAAGGCTCCATATCTTTATTTTCTCTTCTCTCTTTTGCTCAAAAAGAAGGTTCCTTCGCCCACAAGTTCACGTGGGGGGAGGAGAGGATAAAGGTGTGGACCAGGCGTCGTTCAAAAAAGTATAGCTTTGCCGGGACGCAGACGACAGAAAAGCTAAGTTGCCAAAGTTTGAGCATAGTCAGTTTTAAGTTTTTAAGTTATGTTCCTTGAACGACTATGCCTTGTATGGAAAACCTATGCGCAGAGGAACCGGCTCGTGGCTAAGTTGCGCCCTTACTTTGTTTCGAGTCCGCTCAACAATGAAAGTGTGCTGCGACTAGCCCCGACAAGGTTTCTTGCGGGCGACACCGCCACAGAAGCTGCTGATGTTCCGCACTCAGCGCTCATGGCAAGTGTGCTTGCACGGCAAGTTCCCTAGAAGCGTAGGGTAAAAACATACAAGGGATGGAACCGAGTAAAGGAGATAACATAGCAAGCATTGCCCAGAATAAAGTTATATTACAAAAGTAACTTGTTGCGGCACTAACTAAATTGTTCTCATAACTTAAATAAACAGCGACAAAGAAGGGAGAAGAAGGGTGGCCTAATCCACGCGCTCGCCGTCGACCCTCTTGACTTCATTGACCTTGTCCACAATGGGTGCGACAATGGCTTTGAGCTCTTCAAGATCAGCACCCGCCGGCAGCTTCTTGAGGACGCGGGTGAGGTCGAGGCCCGGGTTGCGGAAGAGTATCTTCACCAACACCTTCTCCAAGACCTTGGCGCAGATTGTGCGCGACTCGTCAGCCAACTTCTTGGGGATCCTTTCCCGGAGCTGTTGGAGAGCCGTCACCACACCCTTGAAGAAAAGAGTAAGCTTGGCGCTGGGCTGGTGGTTCTCGTCGGAGGAGTACCCAAAGCCCGCCAAGTCAAGTTCCGCCAGCTCCTCGTCGATGGTTGCAGCAATGTTGACGAGGCCCTCTGTCCAGAGCTCCACCGTAGCCCTAAAGGTGTTTAGAGTCTCAGCGGCCCTCGTCAGCAGCTCCTCGTTTCCCTTGATCTCCTTCTTCAAGTCATCTTCCCGCCTCTTGGCACCATCCAGCGTCTCCGTCAAGGTGGCCAACTTCAGCTCCAGATCAGCGCTTGAGTCCTTGACGGAGTTTAGTTCCTTGACCTTGTCGGCGAGTTGAACTTGCAGATCGCCATGGGCAAGGGCATCCTTCTCGCGTTCGCGCTGGAGGGCGGCAAGCTCCTCATTCTTCTCTTTTATGTCAGCCTCCAGCTGTGCCACCTTCACCTCTAACTCCTTCTTGGCGGCCTCAGCAGCCGCGGCAGCGTCCTTCGCCTCCTTGAGCGCCCCGCCAAGTGATTGCTCCCGTGCGGCGAGCTCCTCCTCGTGGCTATCTAGGTTAACCTTTTTCTGCGTTAGTTCACCTTCTCGCCTGGAAATCTCCTCGGCGGCGAGCCTCTGCTGCACCTCGGCTTCAGCCTTTTCAAGGATGAACGCCTTCTTCGCCTCCACAAGCTGCGCCCTCTCCTCAGCAATAGACCGGAGGGCCTCTTGGTTGCGGCTCTGGAGCTCCTCCGCATGCTTTTCTATGTCAACTCCCGCCCAGCGACAAGCGTTTCGGGACTCTAGCCCGCTTGCCAGGCGCGAGAGAGACACCAACTTCGAACAGCTGCTCCTCCTCGGACTCGCTGCTGCTGCTGCTTGGTGCGTCAACCACTGCTAGCCCAGCAGAGGCGAGTACTTCCCCGTCAAACTCCTCTCCTTCGACCGGCGCCCTGGAGCTCGACGCCCAGGGAAGCTTGATGTAGACACCCTCGCCGACCTTCAAGTAGGCGCCGGGCTAGGGCTCCTTGGAGCCCGGCGCTGCATCAGCGGCGGAGGGGTCGGCGGTCGGTGTAGCGCCTTGCGCTCCTGCACCCTCCGGGTCGTCAGTATGATCGCCGGACCCCTCGCCAGCTCCTGCGCCAGCAGCCTTGGCGGCTTCTTCGCCGGCGGGTTCATCAGCGTCAGCCTCTTCCTCGTCAGTGGGGCGTCTTCGGTATGGCCGCATGCGTCTTCCTCGCCGGTGGCCTCAGTCTCCATCGGGTCTGTGAGAGGGGGATCTGAAGACAGGAAGAGGAAGGAAAAGTCAAGCAAAGATCCAAAAAAGAAGATCAGAAGAAGAACCCAAGGGAAGATTTCCGACAAGAAGGGTTACCTGTGCTGGGCTCTGTGAGCATGGGCTCCACCACCGGAGGCTCACTGGTTCCGTCCGTTGCCGGGGACCTCTCCCTTGCCGGAGAGCACCCCCTTGTCGGGGAATCGCCCCTTGGCGGCGTAGTCGAAGCAGACAGCACCTCCGGGGCGGCTTCTGGTTGCTCCTGATGGGCCTGTTCTGCTCCTACACAAATAAATCAACAATCAAGATGTCAACAAAAGAAAAAGCACCCATGAGCGCCCCACAACAGGAAGTGAACCAAACACTTACGCTGGGGGCTGTGCTGGGGGCTGCTTCAAGGAGATGGTATCGGGTCCGTCAAGGTTGTCTCGGATGTGTCCTCGGCTTCACAGCAGGATCGTCCTCGATGACGACCACGGGGACCTTGGCCCTCTTCGCCGCTCTCTCGGCCAGAGTCCCGAAATGGAACAAGGTTCAGAGAGAAGCGGTTCAGATGCAAGCAAAGAAACAGCAGAGATCGAAGAAATACAAGTACAACAAGAAGAAAGTCTTACTCCTCCTCCTCTTCTTCCTCCTCGTCGGAGCTCAACGCGGAGAGGTCAAAGTTTGGTACCCTTTCTGCGCGATGAGGCGGAGGAGTAGGCTCCCTTGGGCGCATGCCGGACGCTGCGGCAGGATCAGGCGTGGCGGCTCGGGAAGACCCAGCGCTAGTTGCCGGCGCAGCTTGAGATGCTCCCGCGGCAACGGTACTTGCCGCGGTGGAGCGTACCCCACGGCGCTGCGGCTGTTGGCCCGTATGCCGCCCTGTTGTGTCCCCGGCCCTGCGAAGACGCCTCCTTGTGTGAGCTGGAGGCTGCGCTGAGGGCCCCGTCTGCGGCAAGTTGCTTGAAGATGGTTGGCCACTTGCGCCCCTGGCAGGCTCGCTTGCCTTGGCTTCGGGCTCCTCCTCGCCAGCGACCTCCCCGCCAAGGTCCTCCCGGTCGGCAAGGCTTGCCGCCTCGGCCGCCTCTGCCTCCTCCAACGTGAAGCCAAATTCGCCCGCGGCGGCGGCTGCCGCCGCCTCTTCGGCCCTGGTGGCGATGTACCGCATCTCGTCGTCGGTGGTGTCGCGGGTGAGGAGCCTCTGCTCGTCGGCGCGGACTGCTACCTCCACCAGGCTGTCGAAGAATTGCCGCACGACGTCGTCAGCGGGCTCCTTCCAAGTCGGGATAACCCCATGCGATTCGCACTCCGGCATCATTGCACGGATGCGATCAAGACTGGAGTTGTTGCACAGTGGGACGACGCCCTGCGGCAGCCTGAACCACTCCGGATGGTTGGCGTCGTGCTTGAATAGCTCCTTGAGCATTCCGTCAAGCTCCAGAACTGTGAAGTTGAAGTTGACGCCTGAACGCAGCCTCATGATATCCGCCGGGTCGCCAAACAGCCAGGCAGGCCTCCTCCTCTCTGAGGAGAAGCGTCACGGCGAAGGAAATCGCGCCAGCGGCCCTGCTGTGAGCCGGCAAGCTCGAGCCGCAGGATTGGGTGGTGGCGATCTTCAGCTTGGCGTCGTCCGACGACAAAGTGCTCCAGTCGCTGCCGCGCACTACCCGGGTCTGGCGCAGGTTGGTGAATGGCTGCTGGGTGGCATCAACAATCCAACACCACTCCGCCCTCCGCTCGTCCCATTTGCTGCGGAGTTCCCCCTCCAGATACACCTCCTTCATGCCGACTCATGAGATCCAGGCAACCCCGCCAGCTAAGGGCTCACCTTTCTCGCCTCGGGGGATGAAATAGTGGCGAAAAAGAGCAACATTTGGGTGGATGCCAACGAAGTTCTTGCAGAGGTGTGCGAAAACCGCCATTGTCAGAACGGCGTTGGGGGCGACGGCGGCGGCGGGCGGCGGAGCGCTGCTCTCTTTCGGCTTGGGAAGCGGAGGGGAGCGGCGGAGCTTTCCGAGGAAGAAACTGCAAGTGGCGAAGGTGGGGCAACGGCCCCTGTGTCCTCTGCTTATAAAGGGGAGAGGCGAACGTTATGCATTTCTGGATTTAAGAATTGCCCACGATCTCTCCCACGACGCCCGTTTGGCGTGCGTTCTACGGAGCGTCGCGGTGGATCTGAATAGATTTGGTATGGACCCAGGCGCGCGTGCCGTGCCTGTTTTGCGCTGTCCCAACGGTGTTGACCTTGTGTATGGCCCGGCCCGGGGCTCTGTCGGTGTACTAAAGTAGGGGTACCTTAGTACCCGAACTTGTCTGCACGGCGATCGCGGCGTCAGCGGCAAGGCTTGCGGGCGTCCGCCAAGATCGCCGTTATTCCTATTATTGCCATTCAAGAACAAAGTGTTTAAGCTGTGAAGACAAGGCCCGGCAAGAGGAGCTTGCGGGAAGGATGAACCCGGCAAGAGGAGCTTGCGGGAAAATAACAAGGCATTTCAAGAGACTTGCCGCGGACGCGCGCAGGCGTCCGGCAAGGCCGGCGGCGACAAGCTTGCGTGTGCGACAAGACAGCGGCTGCGGCAAAGGCGCTTGCGCGCGAAGCCACCACTCTGCATGCGCTCCAACGCATTGAACGACGATGTCGCCGCAGGTCGTTCTGGCGCCGCGTGGCGGTAGCTGTGCAGCCAAGCGGTGCGGTGGCAAGTGGAGGTGACGAGAAGGCCATCATGGCGTCGGTGGCGCCTCTAGCGGTCGTTTCTTGCACTTGTTTGGGCGACGGATGGGCATTAAATGCCCTTGTCCCTGCCGTCGAGTTAGGTAGGGGCCTTTGTTGATAGCGGTTGTACCAACCTCTCTTTTACTTTTTACCCCTCTCTGTCGTTGCCACTGTCGGTGACCCTTTAGACTATAAAAAGGAGGCCCATGCTTGCGTAGAAGGGGTTCGACCCATTCGAAACTACAGCATACCCACGCTTTCGAGCAAGAACAGAATAGACACACAAAGCAGCAGTAGGAGTTTTATCTCTCCGGAGAGCTCCGAAGCTGGGTAAAATCCCTCGCGTGCTTGACCTCGATCTGCTCTTCATGCGCCCTCCGCTCCCTGCCGGACCGAGAAGGGGCCCTGCCCCATAGGTGCTCGTTTCCCACGACACCTGGTCCACACCATTATCTTCTCCTTCCCCCCGGTGAACTTGTGGGCGAAGGAACCTACTTTTTGAGAAAAAGAAAGAAGAGAAAATAATGATACGGAGCCTTAAGGCTCGTTATTGCTTACCGGGGGCAAGTGCTGCACAAGGTGTCAGATAATGCATGCAAAAAAGAAAAAAGGAATGAAATTTGACAAGATGTGTGGAGCATATGATCTTTATTTATGCACGAGATCTGCGCCCGGCTTTGTACAAAGGGTTACATGCAACAGCGGCAAGGCTTGTACAAAAGGTGGTTGCGGAACAGAGTTCAACAACGCGCCTTTAAAGGTAAAACTTACGAAGATGCTCAATGTTCGAGGAGTTGCTCACCGGAAAGCCATCTTGGTCTCAAAGCGGACGACTCGGGCCTAGTGACCCGCTTCACCCGATAAGGGCCTTCCCACTTCGGCGTCAACTTGTTGGAATTCTTGGCGGATTGAACGCGCCGAAGAACAAGGTCGCCTTCCTCGAGTCTCGCATTGACTTTGCAGCTATGGTAGCGGCGCAAAGCTTGCTGATATTGAGCAGCTCTACAGCAACCTGAAGACGATCTTCCTCAAGGAGCAGCGCGTCATCTTGCCGCAGCTGCTCTTGCTCAAGCTCATCATAAGCGAGCACTCGAGGCGATCCGTATACGAGTTCCGTGGGGAGAACTGCCTCTGCTCCATAGACTAGAGCAAAAGGTGTCTTGCCAGTGGCTCGATTTGGCGTCCTCTTGATCGACCAAAGAACCACTGGCAGCTCCTCGATCCAATTCCTTCCGCACTTGTGCAGCCTGTCGAAAGTTCTGGTCTTGAGCCCGCGCAGCACTTCAGCGTTTGCCCTCTCCGCTTGACCGTTGCTTCTCGGGTGAGCAACAGAAGCGGAGCAGATCTTGGCGCCAAGATCTTGGACGTACTGCATGAAGGTGTGGCTCGTGAACTCTGTGCCATTGTCGGTGATGATCATGTTAGGAACTCCGAAACGGCAAACAATCGACCTGAAGAACTTGACTGCTGACTGTACTGTCACCTTCCTCACTGCTTCCACTTCCAGCCACTTTGTGAACTTGTCAATTGCCACGTACAAGTACTCAAAGCCCCCGACAGCTCGGGGAAAAGGGCCGAGGATGTCGAGCCCCCAGACCAAAAATGGCCAGGATAAAGGGATCGTCTGGAGAGCTTGAGCTGGTTGATGTATCTGCTTGGAGTGGAAGTGGCATGCTTCACACTTGGTTACTTGTGCGATTGCATCTGGAGGGCTGTTGGCCAAAAGAAACCTTCTTGGAAGGTTTTGCGGCAAGTGCTCTTGCGCCAATGTGGTGACCACATATGCCTCCATGTATCTCCGCCAACAGCTTCTGTCCTTCTTCCCAGGGAATACACTTCAATTTCACTCCGTTGAATCTCCTTCTGTATAGTATGTCGTCGACAAACTGGTACATACTTGATTGCCGGGCTACTCTCTCCGCTTCTTCTTGCTCTTTGGAAATTCTCCTGTTTGAAGGAAACGGACAATCTGCTGCACCCATGCCGGAGCTTGTGGCTCAACAACAAGGACTAAAGGCACAAACGCTGCTGCGGGAACATCTGCTTCTACGGCGAGAACCTGCGGTTCAGCCGGAGCTTGATGTTCCCCGACAAGCTTGCTGGAGCATAACTTTTCGGGAGCGTCTGCTTCAACGGAACAAACCTTAGGGCTTGTCGGAGCAGACTGCTCGTCAGCACTCTTGGTGTTGATCTTGGGGACCTTCTTGGCGGCGGCTTCGGGGAGCTCAGCCGGAAAGTAGTCACCGGAAACCAACTTTCTCTTCTTGCTCTGTCCAGTTGATGGTATCACAGATGGTTGAGTCAGCCTGAGCACAAAGATCCCTGGTTCCACAGGTAACTTTAATGCAGTGCATTTTGACAGGCTATCGGCAACATCGTTTTGGGATCTTGGAACATGTTCCATCTGCAGGCCGTCAAAATGCTCTTCCAACTTTCTCACTTCATCAATGTAAGCTTCCATCAACGGACTCTGATAATCTTTGTTCACTTGGCGGACGACAAGCTGCGAGTCACCCCTGACAATAAGCTTCTTAATCCCAAGGTCTGCCGCGATCCTAAGTCCGGCAAGCAAGCCTTCATACTCCGCAGTATTGTTTGTCGCTTGCACCTTGGGAAAGTGCATTTGGACGACGTACTTGAGGTGCTCTCCGGTGGGTGCAACAAGTAACACGCCCGCACCGGCGCCTTGCAGCGAGAAGGCACCATCAAAGTACATGATCCATTCTTTGCTGGCTTCCTTGACGGGGATGCTCGTCTCTGGAGTTTCTTCATTAGGTGTTGGCATCCATTCTGCTATGAATTCTGCCAATGCTTGGCTCTGGATAGTTGAAGTACTCTCAAACTTGAGGCCAAAGCTTGACAATTCCAGTGCCCACTCGACAATCCTGCCTGTTGCTTCCGGATTCTGGTATCCTCTTCAGCGGAAGCGAGTGACAACTGTGATCTCATGTGCTTGAAAGTAATGGTGCAGCTTTCTCGAGGCCATGAGAAGGCCAAAAGCAATTTCTCGCACACGAGTACCTTGATCTAGCCCCTGCTGAGAAGGGGCCGACAAAGGTGCTGCACCATTTTCTTACCTTCTCTTCTTGTGGCTGCACAGATCCATCCTTATCGGGACCAGAGCTTGTCGGGAAGCCCCGCTTGTCATTGGATGCACTTGCCGTGGCGTGGCTCATCATCTGCCTCCCTTTCCACTACTAACGCAACACTAGCCACTTGATTGGTTGCCGCTAGATATAGCAGCAACTTCTCTTGTGGTTTAGGTGCGACAAGTATTGGAGTGGAGGACAGATATCTCTTCAAGTCCTGGAGCGCAGCCTCTGCTTCCGGAGTCCATTTCATCGGACCTGCCTTTTTCAAATTTTTGAAAAATGGCAGGGCGCGCTCAGCAGACTTAGAGATAAACCTGCTGAGAGCAGCTACGCAGCCGGCAAGCCTTCGTACATCCTTGACGCGCTTCGGTGCTTCGATCTGCTCAATGGCCTTGATCTTGTCGGGGTTGGCTTCAATCCCACGCTGAGATACAAAGAACCCGAGAAGCTTGCCGGAGGGGACTCCAAACACACACTTCTCGGGGTTCAACTTGAGATTTATCTTGCGCAGATTTGCAAAGGTCTCGTCCAAGTCCTGGATCAGAGTTGCTCTGTCTTTGCTCTTGACCACTATGTCATCCATGTAAGCTTCCACATTTCTGTGCAACTGTGGCTCAAAAGCTTCGTGGACTACCCTTGCAAATGTTGAACCAGCATTCTTTAGTCCGAAAGGCATCCGTACAAAGCAGTATGTGCCACATGGAGTAATGAATGCGGTCTTCTCTTCATCCTCTTCTGCCATGAAGATCTGATGATATCCTGAGTATGCATCAAGAAATGAAAGCAAATCACATCCTGCCGTGGAGTCGACAATCTGGTCAATGCGCGGCAAGGGAAATGGATCTTTGGGACAAGCTTTATTAACATCAGTGAAGTCAATACAAAGCCTCCATTTCCGTTAAGCCTTCTTATGCGACTACGAGGATTGGCCAACCACGTAGGATGGAGCACTCCTCGGACAAGGCCTGCTGCTTCCAACTTCTTGATCTCTTCTGCGATGAATTCTTGCCGCTCCACTGCTTGTTTCCTGACTCTCTGCTTGACGGGCCGCGCGTGAGGACAGACGGCAAGGTGGTGCTCAATCACTTTCCTGGGAACACCGGGGATGTTAGCAGGAAAGCAATGAGCGCGCTTTCCTATTTAGGGTCAAGCGTGGCACTGATGGTGAAGGTACCACCAGTGCCGTCCTCCTTGGCGGCCACTTTCTTGGTCTCTGGCGGAGCTGCCTTCGCCTTCTTACACTTGCCGATGGAGCTCGATGGTGCGTCCTCGACGGTAGCGCAGCACTCCAAAGAGGTGCGCTGCCGGAGTGAGCATCAGAGCTCTTGCCGGACTTGGTCTTCTTCTTCCCCCCGGGAGCTTCAGCGGCAAGTGGTTTGCGATTTGCTGCGGCTGCTGCTTCCCGGTAGATCTTGTCGGTACATATAAGGGCATCCTTCTTGTCGCCAGGGACAGAGATGACACTTATCGGACCTGGCATCTTGAGCACGTTGTAGGCATAGTGAGAGGCTACCATGAACTTGGTGAGCGCTGGACGGCCGAGTATCCCATTGTAGGGCAATGGGAAATCAGCAACATCAAAAGTGACTTTTTCTGTCCTGAAGTTCAGCTCGCTGCCAAATGTCACTGGCAACGTGATCTTCCCCTTCGGCTTGCTCCTTCCCGGGTTGATTCCTTGGAAAGTGCCGGTCTCTTCGAGCTCACTGTCGGGGATCTGGAGCTTCTTGAGTACCGCGGAGGAGATCAGATTCAAGCCGGCCCCACCGTGAACCAGCATCTTCGTGACCTTGAGGTTGCGGATAGTTGGCGAAACCAACATCGGCAAGCACCCGACCGCAGTTATGAGATCAGGGTGATCCTCAACATCAAAGATGATAGCGTGACTCAACTGACGGTTCTGCTGCATTAACTTCCCGCACCCACTGTTTGAGCTGGCGGTGCGAAGTATGCAGAGAGGCACCGCCGTCGACGCACAAAACCTCTGTTGCTTTCTGAAAATCCTGCTCGTCGGCTTCATCCTCATTCATCTCTTCATCTTCGTCTTCATCTTTGTCGCGGCCGCGGGGAGGCCGGTCTCCTTGCCGCTGCTTGGCCTTGCTGCAGTGCCCTCCCCGGCCGGGACGCTTCTTGCTGGATCTTCCACCACCTTCTTGGGCCTTCTCCTTGTCGCATCGCTCGTATTCAGCTTTCTGCAGTTCAACAAGCTGCTCAACTTTCTTGCAGGTCTGGAGATCATGGCCCTTGGTGCGGTGGATCTTGCAGTACTGCTTGCCGGAGCCGTCTTGCTTGTCGGCGGCCACCACGGCCTCGCCGGAGTTACTAGCTTTGGCCTTCTTGGTGCCACCTCCATTGCCGGACTACTCGACGACTAGCACATATTTTGCTTTCCACTTTCTGTTGTTCTGCCGCCGGTTTTTCCTTGCCGGGGCGGCATCCTCACTGTCAGACCCTTCTGCTCCTGCATTCTCTCCGGGGAGTTTCCTCCCCTCCTCAGTACGTGCACACTTGTCGGCCAGGGCATATAGCTCACTGACGTCTCTGATCTTGCACATCGCCATCTCCTCCCTCATCCTGCGGTTTCGCATGTTCTGATGGAACACGCTGATAACCGCAGCAGGGTGGACGTCTGGGATGTTGCGCTGCACCTGGCTAAATCTCTGAATGTACTTGCGCAGGGGCTCTCCTTCCTTCTGGGCGGGCAGATGAAGATCGCTCTCCTGGCCATGGGGCTTGTGGCCGCCTGTAAAGGCGCCGACAAACTGATGGCATAGATCTGCCCATGAGGAGATGGAGTTGTCCGGCAAGTGCATGAGCCAAGATCTGACGTTGGGCTTGAGCACCAACGGGAAGTAGTTGGCGAGGATCTTCTCGTCGCGCCCCCCAGCAGCTTGCACCGCAATGGTGTAGATGCTGAGGAACTCCGACGGATGCAACCTGCCATCATAGTTCTTCGGTACATCTGGCTTGAAGTTCTTGGTACTGGGTGTCGGTGTCAAAACCGGCGGATCTCGGGTAGGGGGTCCCGAACTGTGCGTCTAGGCAGATGGTAACAGGAGACGAGGGACACGATGTTTTTACCTAGGTTCGGGCCCTCTTGATGGAGGTAAAACCCTACGTCCTGCTTGATTAATATTAATGATATGGGTAGTACAAGAGTGGATCTACCACGAGATCAAGGAGGCTAAACCCTAAAGCTAGCCTATGGTATGATTGTTGTAATGTATGTTGTGTCCTACGGACTAAAGCCCTCCGGTTTATATAGGCACCGGAGAGGGCTAGGGTTACACAGAGTCGGTTACAATGGTAGGATATCTACATATCCGTATCGCCAAGCTTGCCTTCCACGCCAAGGAAAGTCCCATCCGGACACGGGACGGAGTCTTCAATCTTGCATCTTCGTAGTCTTGTAGTCCGGCGGACGATGATAGTCCGGCTGTCCGGACACCCCCTAGTCCAGGACTCCCTCACTGGGCCACTGGACTTGCCGCAGCTCACGAGTAAACGCAGGGCAACCTACCGCGTACGGCAAGTCGCCTGGTTCCCCTGGCGCATGCATGTCAACAGCGGGCCCAGCGCGCTGGTCTGATTGACGCCGCGCTTCTCTCTGACGCTCGATGCGGGTGCGAGCATCTTCTTGTTGTCGTTCTTGAAGAACTTGGCGCTGATCATGACGAGCTCGCGGATCTGATGATGCTGTGGAGTCAGTGTCGAGGTTGACTCGGCGAGTCGGTGATCTTGGCCTTCGGGGTGGGGAGTGCACAGTGGTTGCACCCCCACCGGTCTTGTCGTCACCGGCTCGCGCCTGGGCGTCTTGTCGCGGCTTCGATGTGCTTGGTTGCCGGGGAGTGTCGCCGTTGGCGAAGCCGATGAGGCTCTGAATGGTGGCCCTCCAATCGTCGATCTTGTCTGGCGCTGGAGGGTAATCTAGAAGCAGTTGGGCTCGGGCCAATGCTTCTTCTGGAGTCTTGGGTGGTGGCGGCGAATGACGCGAGGAACGAGATATGCTCGTACTTCTAACAATGTTAGAAGGAGCAGCATCTCGTCCAGGCGACTGTGCCGCGCTCGTGCCAGCATGTTGAAGTGCATGCTGGTCTTGAGCATCCCGTGATCCACCAACTTGGCCTTGACCCAACGAACGTATGGTACCGCGCGTACCATGGCGTTGTCGGTTCCGCGCCTCCTGAGACGGGCGCGGCGCATGTACGGACGCCGAGGTCTGTGCAGCCTTGTCCTTGGACTTGGCAACATCGTGAGCTCCCTCGTCGGCGCCAGTTCCTCCGCCGGCGTCTACCCCACCGCCCGTTTGCTCCGGTGACGGTGGGATCGACGCAGACGGACCAGCCACCTCCGAAGCCTTCTTCTTCGGCGGCATGTCGATGAAGATGATGATGTAGCGCGCGCGAACGCCGGATCAGGTTCACACAACCTCGACGCCCCTACCTGGCGTGCCAAAGATGTCGTGGGAAATGAACACCTATGGGGCAGGGCCCCTTTTCGGCCCGGCAGGGAGTGGAGGGCGACGAAAGAGCGGTCGGCGAGGCACGCGAGGATTTTACCCAGCTTCGGAGCTCTCCGGAGAGATAAAACTCCTACTGCTGCTTTGTGGTTGTATTGTGTTCTTGCTCGAGAGCGTGAGCGTTCTGTAGTTTCGAATGAGTCGAACCCCTTCTACGTTGCGCATGGGCCTCCTTTTATAGGCTAAAGAGGTCACCGACAGGTGGCAACGCAGGCAAGGGTACAAATGTAAAAAAGGGTGGTTGGTACAACTGCTATCTACAGTGCACCCTACCTAACTCTGACGGCAGGGGACAAGAGCTTTTAATGCCCATCCGCGTCGCCTAAATAGTGCAGAAAAGCGACCGTTAGGGGTGCCACCGCTTGCCACGATGGCCTTCTGAAAGTGCAACTAATCCCCGGGTGGTTTTGGTAATTAATAACAACATATATATCATTGAACTAATTGTTTCTTGAGAATATTTCAGAAAGTTCAGTGATATGGGTATGGCTATGACTGATGATGTGGACCCCTCAAAATGCTAAGGAAAACATTGGCAAAAGCTCAAGACTCCATTTTTGGTTTAGTGATCCAAGATCACATTGAGTCCATAGGAAAGCCAATACTATTAAAAGGGGATGAGGTTATGATGATGATCTGGTTGCTCAAAAGTGCTTAGTGATTTATCTCTCAAACTATCAGCAATCTTTCATTCCAACATATACTCATAAGTAATCTCGGTCCCACCGATTCCATAAACTCAGTCACACCGAGATGAACCACCTCAGCCATATACCCAAACCCTAGAAATTTCGGATTTTCCGATTCCAAACTCGGTCATACCGAAACTAGTGTTGTCAACCTACAGAACATACGTACTCAAATCGGTGTCACCGAGATGAGAAAGTCGGTCCCACCGAGAATGGCAAACCCTAGTCTTTGGAAGAATCGGACTAACCGAGATTGTATTTTCGGTCCCACCGAAAATCCCAACGTTCTAAGATTTGAACTTTCGGTCTCACCGAGTTGTCAACTTCGGTCGACCGAGATTGGTCAAATGTGTGTAATGGTTGGATTTTGTGTGGAGGCTATAAATACCCTCCACCTCCTCTTCATTCGTGGAGAGAGCCATCGAAAGAACTACCACTCCTACCTTACATTTCGAGAAGAAAACTACCTACCCTTGTGTTGAGATCAAGTTGCTCCACTCCCACCATATGAAACTTGATTTCTAGCCTTCCCAAGTTGCTTTCCACTCAATCCTTCTTCCACCACAGCCAAATTAGTGAGGAGAGTTGAGTGTTGGGGAGATTATCATTTGAAGCACAAGAGCAAGGAGTTCATCATCACCAACACCATCTATTACCTTTTGGAGGGTGGTGCCTCCTAGATTGGTTAGGTGTCGCTTGGGAGCCTCCGTCAAGATGTGGAGTTGAACCAAGAAGTTTGTAAGGGCAAGGAGATCGCCTACTTCGTGAAGATCTACCCCGAGTAAGGCTAGTCCTCCGTGGACGTAGGCCATGATGGCATAGACAAGGTTGCTTCTTCGTGGACCCTTCGTGGGTGGAGCCCTCCGTGGACTCTCGCAGCCGTTACCCTTCGTGGGTGGAGCCCTCCGTGGACTCTCGCAGCCGTTACCCTCCGTGGGTTGAAGTCTCCATCAACGTGGATTGACGATAGCACCACCTATCGGAACCACAAGAAAAATCTCCGTGTCTCCAAATTGCGTTTGCTCTTCTCCACCTCTTATTTACTACATGTGTAATTTACTTTCCGCTGCCATTACTCTAGAATTGCATGTGTAGGGTGATACTTGACTTGCTCATCATTGTGAACTTGCTAAAAACTTGTCTTAATCAAAAGGTTAAACTTTTAAGTTGTCAAGTAGTCTAATCACCCCCCCTCTAGACATACTTCCGATCCTACAAGTGGTATCAGAGCTTTGGTCTCCATTGGATTGGTTTCCATTGCATTGGACTCCATAAGCTTGGTTTCACAACCTAGGAGAGTATGGCGTCTAGTGAGGGTAATTTTCGTAGAGGTCCTTACTTTGATGGTTCAAATTTTGCTAGTTGGAAGCACAAAATGAAAATGCATATTCTTGGTCATAACCCTGCCGCATGGGGCATTATTTGTGTTGGCTTGCAAGGAGAGTTCTTGAGGAAGGAAAAGTTCGGATCGCGAAGCTCTGGCGGATGTGTTGTGGATGTTCTGAACAATGCTCAAGCTTGTGACATTCTCATCAATGCTTTGTGTCGAGGAGTTCAACAAGATCAGCCGTCTTGAGAATGCAAAAGAGATTTGGGATACTTTGGTGAAATGCACGAAGGTACCGAGTCCGTGAAGGAATCAAAGCTAGATGTTCTTCAAGGTCAACTTGACAAGTTCAAGATGAAGGAAGGTGAAGAATTCGCTGAAATGTACTCTAGGCTTGCTCTCATCACCAATGAGATTGCTGGCTTAGGAAGCGAAGAAATGACCGACCGATTCATCATCAAGAAGATTCTCAGAGCTTTGGATGGAAAGTATGACACCGTGTGCACTTTGATCCAAATGATGCCAAACTACAAGGATCTCAAGCCTACCGAAGTCATTGGAAGAATTGTTGCTCATGAGATGACACTTAAAGATAAGGAAGAGCTTCACAACAAGTCAAGTGGTGCTTACAAAGCTACAGTTGAAGCTCCCACAACCTCAAGTGACAAGCTGGTTTCCAATGAAGAGATAAGCCTAATGGTGAAGAACTTCAACAAATTCTACAAGAGTAGAAGCAAGGAAAGAAGCTCAAAGTCTAGATCATATGATGAGAAGAGATCTTCTAGTCGTGATCGAAACTGCTACAATTGTGGAAGACCCGGACACTACTCAAATGAGTGTTCGACTCCCCACAAGAGAGAGAAGAATCTCCAAGAAGAAGAAGCTCAAGAGAAGAGTCACCTCGGAAAGAGAGAAGGAGTAGAGATGATCGTTATGAGCGAAGATCCTCTCGGAGAATCAAGGATTAGGAAAGGAAAGACAAGTCATCAAGGAGCTACACAAGAAGAAAACATCAAGCTCATGTTGGTGAATGGGTCTCGGCTCCGACTCCGACAATCACTCCGAAAGAAGCTATCACTCCAACTCGAATCTGATCAAGATGAAGGTGTTGCGGTCTTGCTCTCGTATCCTCCAACTCCAACTCCTATGACTTATTTGATTCACCAAATGAGGGAATTGGAAGATGCTTCATGGCAAAAGGCCCCAAGGTATCACACCTGAATTTATTGACTTTGATAGTGATGAAGATGACTTGCTTGGTGAAGATGAGCTTTTACATGACAAATCTAGTGAGCTTAGTAATGATGAACATGCTAATAGTCTTTATAGTCGAGAAGAGTCGAATGACAATGCTATGAAGGAGATTGAGCGTCTAACTAAAGAACTAAACACTCTTAAGTTAGCTCATGAAACAACTCAAGAAGATCATAGAGAGCTCCTAAGATCTCATGAGAAGCTACGCTCGAGAAGCTCAATCTAGAGCAAGAACATGAGTTTCTAAAAGCTATCAATGGCGATCTTGAAAGAAAAGTTCTTCATATCTTGCCAAGCGACTTCTCTTGTCTAATTTCTTGCCACCTATTAAATCTAAGCATGACAAGCATAAGAAAAATTCTTCATCTAGTAGTAACAATAATCATGCTAAATCAAATGTTGTTACTTCTAGTAATACTCTTGATTCCACTAACAATGTTTCAAGCCAAGTTTCACTTGAGCAAGAAAATAGTTTATTGAAAGGGATTATAGAGAAAGGTGTCTACAAGAGCCTTGCGGAAGCAAGAACTTTGAGGAAATTGTTCGCAAGCAAGGAAGACACCGGAAGAATCAAGGAATTGGTTTTGAGCGAAAGTTCAACGCCGAGGGTGTTGAATGGGAAGAAGGTCAATATCCCACTCCAAAGTTTGTTTCTCAAAAGGTGAAGTATGATCCTACTTCTTCCAATGTGGAACAAGCTCAAGATGACCTTCCACCACAAGACCACAAGCTAAAAGGCAAGGACAAGCTTCAAGAGGAGATTGATGCATTCATTGAAGCACCCAAGGCCATGGTCAAGTGGGTTCCCAAGGAAACTTCAAGTTCTACTTGACAAGCTCAACTACTACCCCAAGGATTCCCATCAAGATGATGTGGATCGAAGAAGAAGAACTAGAGAGTTCTTGAGGGTGACTCCGCCAACATACTTCACTCACATTCTTTTGGCAAAGAACTTGTGCAATCAACTTCCACATCTTGCACTAGTTCATGGAGTCACAAACCCTCTTGTTGGTAAGTCAAGGGACAAGGTAATCATTGCTTTCATGGACATCATCTATTGTGTACTTCAATCTATGTCCATGGATATCCTTGTTTGTTCCTTGTGGGACTAACCCATGTAGGTATTGAAAGTGCCCGAATCCAAAGGATTGCTCCCAACTCTTGGTGATCTTCATCAACATTGAGCATCCACATCTTCAACATCTACATGAAGTCTTCAACGACAACCCAAGGTTAGTTTGACCCTTTAAAAGGGGTTCTCACATCAAGGGGGAGCTTTGCTCTAAAGAATTGAGCTAAAGCATCTTCAAATGATGTGAACACATTAATGCTTTATGGAAAAGTGGTAACCCCATTTGTGCCTAAACGATGAGTATCACCTATGATCAAATGTTCTCATTTGACTCCTAAGTCAATATACTCATATATAGATGACCTAGTCATCGCCAAATTGTGTGCTAGTTGCTAGAGTTTTGTTTGTGCATGTTTGACACATATTTCATTTGCTATCTTATTGTGTGAGCATGTTGGATGCATGATTTTATCCATTCGAGGACATCCATTTGTTGCTTAGTCTTTTGGATTTTTCTTTTTGACCAAATGGATGGACAAGAATGCCTAAGTTCCTCCCCTAGCTATCTATGCTTTCTTGTCTCAAATTCTATTCATGCTTATATCACAAACTTTGATCAAGTCTTTTTCGGACAGACCGAGTGAGGAGCACTCGGAGCCACCGATCCGTCAAAAGCTTAAATTCCAAAACCTTCTAAGTACTTTCGGTCAAACCAATATACTCAAATCGGACAGACCGAAATTACTTGGATTGATCTAGGTTTTCACCTCGGTGAAACCGAGTTACAAATTCAGCGTGACGAAGTGAGTAGCGCTTGCGATTAACCATCTCGGTCCCACCGAAGTTTTCAACTCGGTCCCACCGACTGTTGAAGGTATATATACCGAGGGCAGCGTAGCGTTGATTATTCCTTCAAACGCCTCGCCCCAAACCCTTATTTGCCGTCGCCGTGGTCTCCGGATCGTCTCCGCCGTCGCTCAGGCGCCCTCGCTGCGGGTCTCCGTCGCCGTCAGCGGTCAATCTCATCGCGCCGTTGCGCCGTAGTGAAACTTCACCAAGTTGGGTGAGTTTCATCCTCTCGTGCTTCAACCTCTGATTCAATGCACGATAGGTTTTGCCTAGTTTCTTGCCAAGTTTGAAATCTTCCTATCCAGCAGATTAGATCTTAGAACAAAATTCGAGTAAAAATTTTAGGGTTAGGTTTCCGCCGAACACATCTCGGTGTGACCGATTCTACATTCTCGGACTGACCGATTTGGCCACTGGCCATTGCACTGCACTTTTCGGTTCAACCGAGTTGTGCAAATTGGTAAGACCGAAATGAGGATTTAGTGAAACCCTAGTGCTCTCGGCCAGAACGAAACCCATTTCGGTCCAACCGAAAGTGGTGTGAATGGTTTTGTTTAGGCACTTCGGATTCACCGAATTTTAGACTCGGTCAGACCGAAATGTATTCTGTGAAAACCTAAAACTGAAGTTTGAACTCATTCATTTTGCAAAATCTTCTGCAGTTTGTGATAACTCTTCTATTCTGCCTATACCTATTCTATTCACAGGTTGTCGGTCATATCGATGCAAGTGACAGCCAAAACAGGTCTGAATCACCAGTTGAGATTCCAGAGGCAGTCACAAGTCCTGAAGCAAGCAGTTTTTCTGATGATGGAGAGAGGAGCACCCCAAGTGGATTGCCTGCAGCTGCCACCAGGGCCAGGAAGAAGAGGAATTCTGATGAGGAGGATTCTGACTTTGTTGCTGAGGAGGAGATTACATCCAAGCCTAAGAGGAAAGTGGTTGCCAAGGACTATCAAGGGCAACATACAAAGAAAGGCACCAGCAAAGTGAAGAAGTCCACAGTTGCAAAGAAGCTGAGCATGGAAGAAGAAACCTCCAGCAAGATAAAGAAAACTTCCAAGAGGAAGAGGTTAGTTCATGATGAAGCTGATGATGTTTCTGATGAGGAAGCACCCCAGCCTCCTCAGAAGCCCAAGTTGATGGGAGATGCCATCAGGGCAGGAGCACCCACTAAATCTAAGCCATCAGCTCCAGCAAAGGCAGCCCAAGCCAAACCTGCTGCCAAGCCAAAGAAAACAGTGAGAAATATTCCTGCTTCAGAGAAGAAGAAGGACAATGTGCCATCACTGAATCGGATGAAGAGGCACATGTATTCTCAAGCTTCGCATGTAAACTGCCGATTCATAATGATGCTCATCCTCGAGCTGAAAATATGAAGGAAAGGAAGGACAAAGGTCTCGAGCTATGGAGGCAAGTTGATCCATATGCCACCAGGAGAAGGACATTTGTTGACTCAAGGTTCCACACCGAGAGCAACAAGATTTCTATGAGGCAGTGCTCATGGACAAGAAGCCCATTATTCTTGACACTAGGTATGTTGATTGGAAATACATCGGCAGTGAAGAGCACGAGACTACTTCCCACATGTGCATGAGAGCTTCACTTTGCATGTGGAGTTGCAGAGTTCGTTGGTCGGTCGATCGTGTTGGAATGATGAGATGATCATGCGGTTCTATGCCTGACACATTTCTATCCAGATGGCGAATTGTGTGGATGGTGAAGGCGAGATTCTCTTCAACAGTTGAAGAGTGGGCTGAACTCTTGAATGCTCCAAATATCAAGAGATGATGATGTTGATGTTTATGGCATTCCAAAGAAGAATCACGAGTCTATGAGGAACATGTACAATGAGGTACCGACAAGGATGTTGAGATATGGAAGCTTGGATCGGTATATCATCTTGAGCAGGTCTCCCAACCACTAACACCATTACGAGGCATACTTTGATGCCCAAGTCAGAGACCATCGCATGATAAGAGGCTATTCTATCAACATGCTGCATATTCGGATCGAAGACACCTTTTAAGGTGATGGACACGATAGTAGAGACTATCAAGAGGACATGACGAGACGAGAAGAGGTCATGTGGGTTTGCCCGCACATTCAGATGCTCATCAATGCCAAGTTTGGCACGGGCACCTACTTGTTGGATAGACCCCACTTGCCACTGCAGCCTGAACATGAAGATAATGAAGTTGTGATGGTGAGGATGCTCCCACATCTGTTGAAGGACACGCTAAGTCTGAAGCTGCCAAACAAGCTAAAGCGAGAAGGAAGCGGCGGAAGAGCAGAAAGCCCAAGAGCGTTGGAGAACAACTTCTTGAAGCTACCGGAGGATTGAACTATGCGCCAGCATAGTGCAGTCTCGGGAGAGTCTTGAGAGGATAGTTGAAGACAAGTTCCATGCTCTGGATGTCAAGTCGATGAAGTGCAGTCACCGTCAACAAGCTTGAGGCGGACATCGAGGAAGCAAAGAGGAGAAAGCGAGCTCATGAAGGAGATGGAAGATGATCTAGTCGGGATGACTATGAGCAGCACCTCTGATGCCCACAAAGCCCGGATCATTGCTATTCGGTGGCAGATCCTGGGGCTACTACATCAGCACCTCCCACAGCTCCATCGGTTCGGCTCCGGCTCCGGTGTCTACTCCTCCAGCTCCACAGACCTCGGCAGAAGTCTTTGCAGATGCAGCTATCTCCACTCCATCGACCAGGCAGGAGCCGCCGGTGAGTCCCTAGTGACGCTTAGCTCTATACCTTCGAACTTTTGGTAACTTGTTGCCAAAGGGGAGAAATTGTATAGATCATAGGACTTCGAGAGAGAGAGTGCTCGTTTTTGCTCTTTCGTTTGCGGTTTTCCTTGAGATACTTTTGAGTTTTCGAGACATTTCGTGTGTTTGATACTCGTTTGCTCTATCTTTGATGAGTGCTTGATCATACTATGCTTAATGTGTGCCTAATGCTTATCATATTCTATCCATATCTTGTATGATCATTTACTCATGTCTTGGTGATTGGGTGCATGCTATTCATTCTTATCATTTTGTGCGCTCCACCAAGATGTATGTGACATGGAAGAGTGACCCATGATCCTAATCGATTGTGCATTTGCATTCAAACGCAAATCTTAAATAATGCACAAATTTAGGGGGAGCTCTTGCTTATCACATACTTCTCAAAGCGACGATATTATTCATTGATTATATCTCTTGTCAAAGCTTTGATCTATATGTTGTCATCAATTACCAAAAAGGGGGAGATTGAAAGTGCAACTAATCCCCGGGTGGTTTTGGTAATTAATAACAACATATATATCATTGAACTAATTGTTTCTTGAGAATATTTGAGAAAGTTCAGTTGATATGGGTATGGCTATGGTGATGATGTGGACCCCTCAAAATGCTAAGGAAAACATTGGCAAAAGCTCAAGACTCCATTTTTGGTTTAGTGATCCAAGATCACATTGAGTCCATAGGAAAGCCAATACTATTAAAAGGGGATGAGGTTATGATGATGATCTGGTTGCTCAAAAGTGCTTAGTGATTTATCTCTCAAACTATCAGCAATCTTTCATTCCAACATATACTCATAAGTAATCTCGGTCCCACCGATTCCATAAACTCAGTCACACCGAGATGAACCACCTCAGCCATATACCCAAACCCTAGAAATTTCGGATTTTCCGATTCCAAACTCGGTCATACCGAAACTAGTGTTGCCAACCTTCTGTAACCTTCTGTACTCAAATCGGTGTCACCGAGATGAGAAAGTCGGTCCCACCGAGAATGGCAAACCCTAGTCTTTGGAAGAATCGGACTAACCGAGATTGTATTTTCGGTCCCACCGAAAATCCCAACGTTCAAGATTTGAACTTTCGGTCTCACCGAGTTGTCAACTTCGGTCCGACCGAGATTGGTCAAATGTGTGTAGCAGTTGGATTTTTGTGGAGGCTATAAATACCCTCCACCTCCTCTTCATTCGTGGAGAGAGCCATCGAAAGAACTACCACTCCTACCTTACATTTCGAGAAGAAAACTACCTACCCTTGTGTTGAGATCAAGTTGCTCCACTCCCACCATATGAAACTTGATTTCTAGCCTTCCCAAGTTGCTTTCCACTCAATCTCTTCTTCCACCACAGCCAAATCGGTGAGGAGAGTTGAGTGTTGGGGAGATTATCATTTGAAGCACAAGAGCAAGGAGTTCATCATCACCAACACCATCTATTACCTTTTGGAGGTGGTGCCTCCTAGATTGGTTAGGTGTCGCTTGGGAGCCTCCGTCAAGATGTGGAGTTGAACCAAGAAGTTTGTAAGGGCAAGGAGATCGCCTACTTGTGAAGATCTACCCGAGTAAGGCTAGTCCTCCGTGGGCGTAGGCCATGATGGCATAGACAAGGTTGCTTCTTCGTGGACCCTTCGTGGGTGGAGCCCTCCGTGGACTCTCGCAGCCGTTACCCTCCGTGGGTTGAAGTCTCCATCAACGTGGATTGACGATAGCACCACCTATCGGAACCACGAGAAAAATCTCCGTGTCTCCAAATTGCGTTTGCTCTTCTCCACCTCTTATTTACTACATGTGCAATTTACTTTCCGCTGCCATTACTCTAGAATTGCATGTGTAGGGTGATACTTGACTTGCTCATCATTGTGAACTTGCTAAAAACTTGTCTTAATCAAAAGGTTAAACTTTTAAGTTGTCAAGTAGTCTAATCACCCCCCCTCTAGACATACTTCCGATCCTACACCTTCTCGTCATCTCCACTTGCCACCTCGCACCGCTTGGCTGCACAGCTTCCCACCACGTGCGCCTGGGACGGTCCTGCGGCGACACATCGACGGATGCGCTGGAGCATGGGCGCAGAGTGGTGGCCGCTTGTGAGCAAGCGCCTTGCATGATCGTTGTCTTGTCGCATCCGAAAGCTTGTCGCTCATCGGGTCTTGCCGGGACGCGCGGCGCGTCGCGGTAAGTTCTTCGGAGTGTCTTGGTTGGCCCTCCCGGCAAGCTCCTCTTGCCGGGGCCTTGTCCTTCCCGGCAGGCTCCTCTTGCCGGAGTCTTGTCTTCTCAGTTAAAACACGTTGTTCTTGAATGGCATTAATAGGAACTACGGAGGATCTTGGCGGGCACCCAGCAAGCCTTGCCGCGGGGCGCTGCGACTGCCCGTGCACAAGTTCGGGATACTAAGGTACCCCTACTTTAGTACACCGACACCGGGGCGCCCCTTCGTGAACCGTGGCAAACTGGCAACCGTCCACCAAAGATTTGCCTTTCCCTCTCGATTTGGAACTGCTGTCGCACGCTCTTCCTCTCCCTCCTCCATTTTCCTTCAGCCCTTCACGCTTTCTTCTACCATTGTTCGATCATCTTCTCCATGGAGGGAACATGACGGAAACGACCCCGTTATTCTTGCCCCGATCTGAAGGATGACGTGGTGGAGGAACTCATTGATCGGTGCGACGTCATCACCTCGGCTAGCATGGCAGGTTCGTTCAAGCCCATTCTTGACTCAACTAATAACATCATTACAAGGAACCCGGTATGATCTCCCCTATCTTCTTTGCCGTGACCCTGATGACCGGCGCCGTCACGACGGAGGCCTCGCCCTGTGCAAGTTGATGCCGCTTGATAATGATCGTATGATGTTAAGATGCCATCGCTGAGGGAAAGGCTGGGCGGCGCAAATGGAGATTGGGTTGTTTACATTGGGTCCAAGCTGCGAGTGGGAACTTGTGAATGTGTACACTCGTGACGGGTTCCACTTCCAAAAATCTCAGCAGACTGCCGGAGGTTGAGCACACGGTATTATACATGCGTTCAAATACAATCATGGTGACTATCTTCTACCGAAGATAGCAATTTCTCGAGTTCCCACCCGCTCTTGGCATTACAACAACTATGAAGTTGTTGCTATCTTCGACAAGCTTGTTGCCGTCATTGCTGGTTTGACTCGATGGACATTCCTCAAAAATCAGTTTATGTACACGGATGAGTACTGTGATGTAATTGAATACGAGGGCCTTGTGTTTGCTGCCACCACTCGTGGCACTGTTTTTGCATGGAATCGTTATGATTTCGGTACGTTTGTCTTCCACCAGAATTATAGTTGTTTCATCCACATGCATGTGGGTTAGCAAGTTTCCCTTTACTAATTAACCTTCTTCTTGTGTTTCCAAGGTCCTGTGAAAATTCCACCACCTATACATGAAAATTTTTATAACCAAGGGGGAGATGACGATGGTGATGATCACGATCATGAGGACGAGCAGCGCCCATATACTCGTTGGCGCCTGGCAACTAATTCCGATGGATCACCTCTTCTCGTGTGTATACAGCCCACTGATGATGTTACTGCTAAGGAAGCAGGTGTAGTCTCCCATGGTCGCACTCTCCGGACCTATTCCAACACCCGCTGCATGGTATTCGGGATGGATACTAGTAAGCTAGCGCAAACACCTTCTCCCTGGTACAGAATTGATAGTCTTGGAGAAAACTTGCTCTTCCTTGGACAAAACTAACTGATGATGGTGAAAGGCGATCCAACTGCTGTTGACACAACGTTACTAGCACCATTTATGAGAAGCAACTGTGTCTATACCTCGGACATTAGGGTGGTTCCCTACCCTGGTACTGATATAGTAGGCCGCTTCAGCCTAGATGATCAGTCCTGTGTTGGTCTCGAGATCGACAATAGATGCCCCGTCCCAGAGAATCACTTATGGCTCAAAGCAAGCGTTTCCAACGCCGAGGAATGGTTGAGTTGAAGTTCATTTCATTGCTTGTTATTTGTTGTGTGGTGAAAACTTTAGTATTTATAATGTATCCTCTTTGTTGATGTGGGTTGATGACCTATTGTCTGTAATAAAATGATATGCCTGTGATAAACTTACTAAATGATATGCCTATTGCATGTAATATTTTCCGAATACATAATTGTACGTGCATTGCAATAGGTTATCGGATGAGGCCAATCATCAACAATAGTAGTACACTATTTGTACTAGCTTCACATGCTTCGCGCGTCGTGCGAGTGTTTTTACTATAGCCATATTGTACTACGTAACCAGCACCTCGAATCCTTGATACTAGTAGTACTGTATAGTAAGTAGTAGGAGTAGTAGGGTGGCATGGGCCAGAAAAAGCATTCACGTCTAGGAGTATGGCACACGCCACCAACATGACTTCCATCTGACACCATATTTCTTGGAGTCCATGCTAGAGCAATCTCTTCAACCTCATCGTTTCTCTAACTCAGCCATCGCGCGGCGGGCGAGGTGGGGGTTTGCCGATAGTCGGTTTGCTCAACTGCGGTCCCACTTGTAAGGCCAACTCCAACGCTCTATCAATATATGGATGTACTCTTCTTCCGAATACAAAAACTTGCATCCATTCTACTCCCTCCGTTCTACTACCTCTGTCCTGGTTTATAGGCCCCCTTTGTAGTTTGTGTCAAATTTTGACTAAAAGATTTAACTAACAAAATGTTAATGCATGTCAAGAAAAATTATCTCATTGGATTCGTATTTGAACATAGTTTTCAAAAATATAATGTTTGGTGACATGCGTAAACATTTTGTTAGTTTAATCTATGGTCAAAATTTGGCACAAAATATAATGGGGACCAATAAACCCGGACGGAGGTAGTATTTGTCGAAATATATATGTATCTAGACAAGTTTTAGTATATAAGAACATCCATTTTTGGACAAATGGAAGTCAAATATTTTGGAACAGAGGGAGTACACAATAAAATTTTTAAGTTAGCACAACTAGTCTAATCCGAGAGCACAACCGAAGATTTGATCGGGTTCTTCCTCCTTTTGCCGACACGTGGGACATCCAACATCCAGGTCGTGTCATGAAAGAAAATAGAGTGGTAGTTGATAAGTTGAAGCCACGAGATGTGCATCTTGGGTTAAACTGTAAATAGAATCTTACTACTCTTGAGTAACTCCAAAAGCGGCCACCGAAGATCTTTCTTGGATTTGTTTTTCATCACCAGCACGTCAAGGTGAAAGATGTGCAGGTTTAGTGGGTCCTCTTGCGTTTTCACTGACATGTGGGGCCGCATGTGAGCAAACAGACGATGGGCTCCGTGCGTCCGCTGGCTGACTGAGAAGAGAGATAGAGGAGTGCTGAGCACGGACTGCAGGAAATTTGTTCTACGTAACCAGCACCTTGATATTTGCATGTGGTTGTTTCTAGAATAAAAAAGGAGGTACCTCTACTTATGTTACTCCCACTACGCCTAGCCTAAGGTTAGTAGGTGACCTTGCGCTTGGCTCTTCGCCTCTTCCGGAAGTCGATGGTTCTCTGAGAGTGCTTCCGCAATCGACACCAAATGAACTACTGCACGTCCACCGCTTGTAAGCAAAAGTTTCTCCTCGTGTTGCGAGCCATCGCGCACGCGTTGGCGAGGGAGAAGGCGTAATCAAGCTTCTCGTCGTTCTGCGAGTTGACGGGACACATCAAAGCTATTTACTAGTAGTACGTACTCTCTCCAAAAAAAAGGCTGACCATGTCATTGCTACCATCCCGTGCTCCGTCGTTGAGTACATGCACTATTCACGTGCCATTCACGTGCCATCGAGGAGAAAAAATATTGCGTAGGTGCCATCTAAGTGCACGACTCACTTACAGAAAAGGGTTTCCCCCCGCTTCCCCCCCCCCCCCCGCACGACTCACTTACGCACTGCTTATATGATTATCTCCATTTTCTTGCATGACACGTGCACCTTGATAATAGATGTCTTGCGTGTTGGGAAAAGGATGAACAAAGCTCACATAAAAGAAAAGAGTTGAAGAGCATAGATTCCCGACGACCGAGGACGAGCAAGGAACCTCGCAGTGGAGCGTCTGCAAGGAACCTTGCGCGTTTTCCCCTGTTTTTTGCCGCCTGCCCACCTATAAACAACTAAAAGAACATGAACTTTTCCCTAACCGCTAGAAATGGTACATCAGGATGCTAAGTTGAAGATGTTTTATACTCCCTCCGTTCCCAAATATAAGTCTTTTTAGATATTTCAATAAGGGACTACATACGAAACAAAATGAGTGAATATACACTCTAAAATATGTACAAAAGCGAACGCACTAACTCCTTCCGATCCAACTCATGCACATACACGCACAACATGGAGCACACAACGCACGTACACAAGACGTGCATGCACACACGCTCGGCCGCAGAATGCACGTGAATAACACATGCATGCGCACACACTCGGCTGCATGGAGGCGTGCGCCATCCGCGGCGACGTCCGGTTCGTCGTGCTACGGCGAAGCTTGCACGCAACAGCGCATACGCATATCTTGCAGCACCTCTTTGCTATTGTTGCTCAACTACTAGTCGGAGACAAAGACGACCGCAACCTCGGCCTTAGAGATAGCACCAATGGAAAAACACGCACGCTGCACGTACACGAGCACATACGGAGTGCCCACGACGTGGTGGTGGTGCGTCCCAGTCACCTCTACTCCTTCTGCGCATGTTGTCTATCAAGGCGGCTGCATGCTAATGATGATGTGGGTGAGATCTTCTTGGACTCAGATGATGACGAGGAAAATTATGAGACACAAGGTGACGTACACCGTCAAGGTCCACGGTCAAGGGGGTGCTAGCAAGTGCTTAGGCTAGTCATAGTGGGAGTAACTTAGCTAGTAACATAGCGCACTCCAAGAAAATTTTGCTTACGTGGCATGTAGTTAATGATAAGTGGTAACATAGAACTTCCCAAGACAAGATGAGTCTACAAGCTAATAAATGAAGTCCTCTATGACACTACTACTATGTTACTTTGCACTATGAAGATAATAACTTGGAATAGTGTCATATGCATGACACTAATATAAGTTACTCCCCACTATGACCAACCTTAGATGTGCTTAGAGAAAGTACAATAGAGCTGAGTCAGCGGGCTATAAGGAATAAACAGTAGTATATTTCTACTTAGTTGGAGGAAAGAGAAGAGGAGAGAGAAGGTAAGAGGGCTCTTCGTGAAGAGCCAGCTCTAGCACTTGCTCCTAGGCACTTTGTAGTATATGTTGACTATAAGATGGGCTGTAGGCTTAGGCCCTTCCCAGTGCTCCACGGTGTACAGGTGCTAAGGATGCCACATAGGAAGAAAAATGATGTGGCAAAGCAATTAAAGAGGAGAGAGAGGACTATGGTGACCCCAACAAGAACCAATGCTGAGCATGTGAACCTAGACAAAAAGACTACCAACCAATACATGAAGGAGTTTTATTACTAAACAATTAAATAGAGAAGGCTTAGCTACAAAACCTAAGCACCAATGCATTGGGGACATTAGTTGCTAAGCATTTTAATCCACTTAGCACCCCACTTTAGCACCAATGCATTGGGAGAGGTCTTATAGCCAGCAGCTGGCTATACTATTAATGCTCTTTAGATGAGGTGCTAAGTGCATTAAATGGCTTAGTAACTCAAGTGTTCAATGCATAGGTGCTTAGTTTATTGGTGCCACATCACATTTTATGCCTACGTGGCAGGCTTAGCAGCTATACATGGTGGAGCACTGGGAGAGGCCAAGGCTGGTCATAGTGGGGAGTAACTTGTACTGTAACATACTACTATGTTACTCTAAAGATCTCTATAAACCGGAAAGGAGGGAGTAGTAACATACACTAGTGTCATATGCAGAGTATGGGAGCACATGATATTTCCCCGTCCGAACCGATCCCAAGTTGGCTTCTCACCTTCTTGGCCCAACAAAAACCCCTCCGCCTCCCAAGGCCTCCCGCCTGGGGCCGGTGAGCCCGCCGCCCACATTGATGGCAAATCAGGCGACGCGACCTCTCACTGCTTCCGCCGTTGAAGCGGCGCGCCGACCGAGGGCACCGCCCGCTGCACGCCCGGCATTTCAGACTACACAGTGGATAGTAACTTTTAGAGCAAGTACTACTTTAATTACATGACGCAAGCAGGCTATAAGGATTTAAATATAGTATTTGTGCTTAGTTGAAGGAGAGAGAAGAGGAGAGAGAAGAGAAGCGGATTGTAAACGTGTAGCTGGTTGTACTCCAACATACTCTACTTTGTGAGACAAAAGGTGGGGCCATTATTAATGATATTGTATTTATACTAAAGGGACTATGAGCGCCTTTAATTACTCTGCTTTTTTAGACAAACCTTGGTGGGGCTATTATTGACTTTTTGAGCTATTATTGACTTGGGCGTGGGGTTTGGGGCCAAAGGCCTACTATTATACTCGACCGACATGCTCTACCCTAGCCGCTTGTTGTATCATATGGTTTTGCACTGTTCGAGATCTTAGCGCCGCCACGCAATTCTTCTCCAGCCCTCCTTCCGTGGCATCATGAGAAGGGCAGCGATCCTCGAACCCGCCTTTCATGATCCTGTATGGGAGAGGGGCGATCAGGTTTTTGGGGAGCACACTCCTGTGACTGTTGCCAGCGACGACTTCCTCAATGACAACCTTCTTCCCCGACCTCGGTAACCTCTTCATCAACTACATGAGTGACAACATCAACCACATCGGTTCTGCTCCCGCTGTACAGTATGTGATTATGTCCTCCTGGTTTAGTTCGCATCATTACTTTAATGTTTGCAATTGTCGTCATGATCTATTTACTGCTGATTCGGATTAAATCTCATACTAAATTGCTCATATATTCAACAATCCAATCCAAAAACCTGATCACAGGCAATTTACTCCGAGTTGTTTTGTTGCGCTTTTGAAGCCGCCTACTTTTAAGGGGGTGCAATATAAAAGGTGGCGCACAGGAGCAGTATATTGGTTTCAGATCATGTGCTGCTATGACGCCACTAAGGGTAAGCCTGAGGGCGATCTTAATCCTACACAGCAGGAAGCTTTTCAGAACATGGATACCCTCTTCCAAGCCGCCCTGCTGAGTGTTCTTGACAATTCCATTGTGGATTCATATATGTTGTTTGACAGCGGCAAAGACATGTGGGCTGCGCTCGAGGCCACGTTTGGGCCCTCGGGCGCTGGCAACGAGTTGTACACCATGGAGCAATTATGTGACTACAAGATGACTGATGAGCGCTCTGTTGTTCAGCAGACTCATGAGATACAGTCATTCTCTAAGGAACTTGAGTACTTTAAGTGTGTGTTGCCGGACAAATTTGTTGCTGGGACCATCATTGCCAAGCTTCCACCTTCGTGGAACAATTTTGCTACTTCTCTGAAAAACAAGAGACATGAGTTTTCTGTTTTGGATCTCATTAGCACTCTTGATTTTGAGGAGAAGGCGAGAGCAAAAGACACACGTGCTCGGGTCACCGAGGGAGCTTCTAGTGCCCACATGGTACACGAGAAGAACTTCCAGCCCAACCAGCCCCAAGACAACAAGAACAAATCTCAGGGGAAAGGCAAGTTTGATGCAAAGAACAAGCCATCATATTCTACCAACTTCACGAAGAATTCTCATAACGGGAAGGGATACAAACCTCAATTTTGGTAGCACCGCACAAAATTTATATGGCTGCATCTACCTGCTGTCAGCTAACCTCATGGTGCTCAAGGTATTCCTACATTCGTAACTAGGTACAATGACTACCGCAAGATGAAATTAGCTTATTCGTACGTTGACTTGCTGAATGCAGTGCGGAACGATCCTGTCATGTCTGGAGGAGCAAAAAAGCAGTGCAGCCGAAGGTGGAAATCAACCAAGGACTTATGAAATTATATGTAATCTTCCTCAGGCAGGTCAGTATCCCCTTCGTCCAGATGGTCGTGTTTTGTCATGCCGAGCTATTGATATGTGCTACTGTTTTCATATCTTTTCAGATTCAGGACAATGAGTAGGATATCAGGGGAACTGCACAATATGGACCCATGTTGAGTCATCTCTATTGCCTCGTGTGTTTGCTGCAAATGTGTCAGCATCAATTGCAAGATGAGACAGCTAGATAGTTGTGCAGTTGCCAACATGATCAAAGTGCTCGCAACATTGAGAAGAAACAAGCATGCCCGGGAAATTAATGCGTGTGCAGGGAGGCCCTTTGCTCAGAGAAGCATCGACCGATTTTCTTTATTTCCACACCTTCTCACAGTTTTGTATATTGGTTATAGTATGGTGAATAATTGAGATGCATAGACATGATGAACTTTTGTTCTTCTGAATGTTAGTTTAATGTGAGTGTCTGCATCCAGTACCGCATCCTCTAATTTGGTGGATGCACACAGAGAAAATAAATCTCCTTAATTTACTCCATAACCACCCTATTAAATAGGCCTAGTAACAAACCAGGTGCATGCAGTGGCCGGCGGGCACATGCATCCTGCATGCATGGCCAGTCATGTAGCAACGCAAAAGAACAGAGCGCTTCTTGGGAAAAAGCGAGTAGTTAGTGCCGCGGGCCTTATAAACACGAACAACTCGCTCTCCCGCTTCCGTCTCGCCACCCAATTCCCCCCGCTCCCCAATCTTCCTCACTCGTCCAGAAAACCGCGCTCACCTTCTTCCTCACTCGTACAAAAAACGCCTGTTCCTCTTCTTCCACTCCTACAGAAATCCCCAGCCCTCCTTCTTCCCCACTTGCACTGCCACTAGGCTCGTCTCTAGCTACTCTGCTCAAACCCATGAGCTCGGTGCGATGCCCACCAGGAAAATGTAGTCGGCTGGCCCCAGCGCCAAGAAGATGAGGCTCCCACCAGCGGCGACGCCGGTTGTAGATCCCGCACCCGGTAGCGCGGGGAGAAGCGGCGAGCCCCCCCACCCGGATCTGAGGAACTGGTAGAATCTCCGGTGGACCGCATCAGCGATCTCCCGGACGTCATCCTTGAGGAGATCATCTCGCTTCTCCCCACCAAGGATTGCTGCCACACACAAGTCCTCTCAACTCGGTGGCACCCTCTATGGCGCACCAAGCCACTCAATCTCGATTGTTGTTAGATATCTGTCCTTCCTGAATTTGATCTCATCAGAGCCATCGTCTCTTCTCACCAGCAGGGCCCCGTTCAATGCCTCTGCATCCCGACAAGCTACCTGTTGTCCATACCCGGCAAGGTGGATGCTTGGCTGACATCCCCTGAATTCGGAAAACTCCAGCAGTTTGAGTTCTACCATTACCACGTAAGTTTCATACCACGAACATACCAAGAATTCGTGCCCACACCACCATTGTCCATCTTGCGGTTTTTCTCCTCTCTCCACACCACCACCTTCGCCCGGTGCCATCTACCAGACGATCTGGTACAAATGCTTCGACTCCCACTGCTAAAAAAACATTCGCTTGTGCTAGTTTATCTGTCGGAGGCCTCACTACACAACATCATCCACTCTAGTTGCCCTGCCCTGGAGCGCTTGCTGATTGTTTTGGGAATAGAAATAGGTATCAGTTGTCTCCAAATAAAGTCGCCTCACCTTAAAAGCATTGGAATTTATTTTGAAGGACAGTAGCTCATCATCGAAGATGCCCCTTCACTTGAAAGGTTGCTCCTTCATAATTGTTATACACCTTCAGAAATAACTGTCGTATCTGCGTCCAAACTGGAGACCTTGGGTGTAATTCGTCACCCATTTAATAATCACAAGGAGTTGGTGTCTGGCTCCTCACCTTTTCAGGTACCGTATATTATCATCTACACATTTGTAATCATATGCTGCATTTTTCATTTGTGCGCATCAGTTTTATATCATCTTGGAGTACACTTTGGGTACTAATATTATGTTATATGCTCAATGAAGAGTTTGTCCATTGATAGCCTATCAATGCTGCTGGATTATGTCAAGATCATATATATTAGAATGTATAGTTTTGATCTGGACATAATTATTGGCTTGCTGCGATGCTTTCGATCTCTGGAGAATTTATACATAGAGGTGATGATTTCATGCACATTGAAAGCTCGTATATATTGTACTAGAATTAACTGTTCAGCTGTCGTTCTTTCGACATACTCTTTTTTCAGACCTTAACTGTTTTCAATCTTCATGTCTACTTAGGCAGAACCACATGGACAAAAACATATAACCAATCGTTGGCGTAATAATCACAAGGATTTTCTCAGTTTACATGACATCCGTTTGAGGACAATAATGATGGTACGATATGCATCCAACCAGGCAAACAAAAGCTTTGTCACATTCTTCCTGTGGAATGCGAGGTTACTATTGTCCATGAGACTTAATTTTTAGAGCAAGAGATTTCTCACGGACAAACATGTTGAACAGCAAAAAAAGAAGTTTCAGGTGGACAAATGGGCTTCTAAACGTGCTCAACTTCTATTTACAACAAGTAGTAGACATCCTAAAATAATTTTATTTTGCACAAGATGTTGATTTTATGGATCAGACCGATCCATTTGTTTGTGACTGCAAAAAAAGAGTGGTTGGGTCAGATGTTACTGTCATGTTCAATCTGGGTTTTGGATAAAAATTTGATGAACAATTAATCCTTGGGCTTTTTGTACCATTTGTATGCTTGACTTGCATGTTGTTGCCCTCGTACTCCCCTCGACCTGCCACTACACTTCCGCATCTTCCATGGCTGCTATTCGTTCCCGTCCGAGGCCTTGCCATCGTTCTCCGCCTTGGTTAGCTCGTTGTACTCGCCGTCATCTTGTGTTGTCAACATGGTCAACAACCAAGAGGAATCAGGAGATGACTGTACGTGGAGAGGCTCACATTAGGGACCCACCAGGGTCATTGCATTTCGCAAGCAGGTGCCTCGTTATTACAAGCCAAAACAATACTTCCTCCTAATTGTTTGACAACTAGGTTCCAAGCCATTGTCAATGTAGTCAATAAACGAGAAAATTACACAACGAGCGGATAACAAGAGGGACCCAGCAGCTCACCCAGTTGTTTTTCAATTTCAGAGACGGAGCTCAACTACGTGCTGTGCGGGGGCTGTGGCCCGTCTAGCCCACGCTTACGCTTTTATTAAGCACATGACGAGAACAGTTGATATTTTTTCTTTCTGAAATTGGCTAGCCCAGTTCTTTTTTTTGGAGAATACCAAAACCGAGGCCTACTTGCTTTTCTCAGCCCTGCTGGGCTGCAAATCTTTCAAGACAAGGAGGGATAAGAAATGGGCTTCCCCAGAAAATGGGCTATAGTTGTAAGAAATGGGCTGTAAATTTTTAAATCAAAGCCAACCGGCAATTGCATTAAAATATCATTTTTTTCAGGATTTCTCCACTCTCTACTCTTATAAAAACCAAAGCCAACTGGCAATTACATTAAAATATCATCTTTTCACCCACAAGATAAACTACTCATACAAATGCATCTTCATGTTCCGTGCAACGAACGGGCATCTTGCTAGCTAAGATTCTAAATTTCATTCATTTTTTTGCGGAGAATTGTTTTTTGAATTTTATTTTGATATAATTTTTGAAAACTATTTTTAACGTGACTCGAAATTTCGTGATTAAAAGAGTTCGGACCCCACCGAAATATGCAAAATTTCGTTGAATTTTTAGCGAGGCCTGAATATATGGTCCGTAATGCTAATAAAAAGAATATGAGCTTCAAATATCCTTAAGAATTAGCAAATGGGCTGTAAATTATTGAAAATAATGGCTAATCATTGTATGCTGTTTTCCCAGATTTGGAGGATGACTTACGGGCCTACAAGGTTGACGATGACGCTGTCCTAAATTTTTTTGACGCAGACGCAAGGCTTTGTCAACTTAGTCAACACACAAGAATGATGTTGGATGTCCATCCAACGGCCGCCGTCTTCTTCAATCTCGATCTTCTGCTCCGGCCGCCCAAACCAGCGCCCGTGGACTGCTGCCCTCCTCCCGTGGTGGCTGTGCTACCGCCAGGCCATCCCTCTAACCACCCACACATACTGTTATTTTCTGGCGACGTCAGCCTCACCCCGCAGCCAACCAGTCAGCGCTCGTTCTCCCCTTAGTGTGGGCATCCGCTGCGGTGGCTTCGCCGGCTCTGGGTGGTTCTCTTCCTGGGCCCCACCCTCGTCCACCGCATTTGTGCTCTCGGTGCGGCAAGGTCAACATGGTCAACAAACAACAGCCATCGGAAGAGGCTGACAGTAGGGGCCCACATAGGAAAATGCCTCCTTATTATGCGCAAAATAATGATTCCTCCACCTGATAGCTGGGACCCACCGGAAGGGTCTCTGTATTTCACAAAAAAAATTCCCCCCGCTATCAGCTCGGACCCACCGGAAATGCCTCCTTATTACACAAAAAATGATTACTCACCCTGCTAGCTGGGACTCACCTTGGTGGGAGGCTGACTTGTGGGCCTAGTAAGTTTACGGGGATGGAGGGCTTTGTCAACTTAGTCAATATGAACGACTCTAGCTCCAGTGACCGTACGATGTCCATCCAATGCCCCTAGTGCTTCTTGAACCTCTGGTCTTCGTGCTCCAGCCGCCCAAAGCAGCGCCGGTCGTGCCGCGTGCTCCTGCCTCCCGTGGCCGGCTGTGATGCCGCGGAGGCCTCACCGCCCCCTACTACTCCCACCGCTGGCCAGGCCATCCCTCTACTCACCCACACCCCCTGTTATTCTGCGGTGACAGCAGCCTTACCCTCGTACTCCTCTTCGCGTGGGCATCCACTGCTGCGTCTTCCCCGGCTCCGTGTCATCCCCTTCCTAGGTCTCGCCGTCGTCCACCACCGTGGTGCTCTCGGCGCGGCGTGGTCAATGTGGTCAACGACCGACTTCCATCGGAAAAGTACTATGCGTGGAGAGGGTGACAGCTGGGTCCACGGCGGCCGCAAGGAAGTGCCTCCTTATTACGTGCAAAATAATTATTCCTCCACCTGACAGCGGGGACCCACCAGACGGTCCACCGTATTTCGCAAAAAAACATTTCCCGCTGACTGCTGGGACCCACCAGCTACATCTTCACACGCAAGGAAGTGCGTCCGGGCAAAAATAAAAGATTCGCCCCCCTGACTGCTGGGACCCACCAGCTACATCTTCGCACGCAAGGAAGTGCGTCTGGGCAAAAAAAAAAACGATTCGCCCCCCTGACTACTGGGACCCACCAGCTACATCTTCGCAGGCAAGGAAGTGCCTGACAGTCGGGACCCACCTGGTCGAAGCATACGTAACGTTGTCATTCTGGTCGCGAACATGTACGTACATACTGGTCGTAGTAGAGGCACGCACATACACGTACGTATAGCGGTGAGGGTGCAAGAAAGAAAATACGGCCACGTACGTACATACAGGCAGGCTCTCGAATGCCTACTCGCGCATACGTACATGGCTGGGTCGGAACGGAGAAACAGCATCGTCGTCGTGTTCATGGGGAGCCAACCGGCTGGGTCAAAATCGAATGCGTGGTCGTGTTCATCGGGAGGGCTTGGGCGGAACAGGAGACGGAAATGAGGCCTGGCGTACCGCAGAATGGAGGAAACGGACCTCTTACGTTCGGAACGGGGTCCTGTTGATCGGGAGGGGTGTGGCGTACCGCAAAATGGAGAAAAAGGACCTCCTACGGTTGAAACGGGGGTCCTGTTGATCGGGAGGGGTGTGGCGTACCGCAAAACGGAACAAACGGACCTCCTACGGTCGAAACGGGGGTCCTGTTGATCGGGAGGGGTGTGGTGTACCGCAAAATGGACGAAATGGACCTCCTACAGTCGAAACGAGGGTCCTGTTCATCGGGAGGGGTGTGGCGTACCGCAAAACGGGACTCCACGGGATACTATTAATCTCCACCGTCGACCTCCTCCAGCCTCCACGGGCTACCGTCGACCTCCTCCAGCCTCCATGGGCTCCTGTTCATCCAGCCTCCACCACGCGCTACAACACCGGCTACTGTTCAACCACCCCTCCACGGGCACCCCTCCACCATCTACTGTTCATCAAGCCCTCCACAGCACGGGGTCCTGTTCAACCACCACTCCACGGCCACCCCTCCACCATCTACTATTCATCCAGCCCTCCACGCCACGGGTTCCTATTCATCCAGAGGCAACGCCACTGCTCACTGTTCATCCAAACCCCCCCGCAACGCTCACTATTCATCCAATCGATCGGCTTGATTAGCAAGCGAAGAGCGGCGAATCGCTCCATCGGGTTCAGTTAACAGCCATCGATCGATCGCTCGGGTGCAGTAATGCGTAGCCTGTAGTGCAATCGCTCGGGTTCAGTTAGAGCCCAACGCCTTGCTCGGGTTCAGTTAGAGCCAATGCCTCGCACACACGCGTGTACCTGTATGAGAGAAACGCGCGTCGCTCTCCCACCATAACCGGCAAGTCCACGAAATTTTCCTCCCCCTCGCTTCTACCACGGTTTTTTCCGTCATGGACGGCCCAAAGAATGTCATGCAGCTGCGTCTCCGGCCCGCAAAGGACGAAAAGCCCATTTTCTATCATGATTTTTTGTCATAGAAGTAGGAGCCCACCACATCTATGATGATATCGGGTTTTGTCACAATTATCGTCATCGAAGTGTCATTTGTATGACAGAAAAAAAATTTGTTCGGCCCAAAATGTCACGGATGTGTCTTTTTTTGTAGTGCCCCTTCGGATCATCCCCGTAGCTCCAGCCCCTCCCAGGCCAGGGCGGCCCTGCCAGAGCCTCCGCCACTCTTCGGTGAGGGTGTTCCGCCCTATTTGAGCTCCTGCAGCTGCCCCGAGCCGCCGTCGTCTTCGTCTCCGACCCCTGCCCTCTGCCTCCGTTGATGAGGCCGATTCCGACGCCGTCCGGTCACCTCTAGCCACGCTACGGGTACGGGCAGCATATTCTCCTTCGATTCCCCCCTCTCCTTTGACTCCAAGAACCCTCGTCGCCGGCGTGTGCTCCGGTGAAGCGCCGCCTCCCTCTGTTTCCTTCTCCCCTCCTTCCGGCCTGACTAGCAGGGCCCGCTAGTCAGCCACTCAGTACACGCGCGAAGTGGTACGAGTGGTGGTGCCGCGGGCATTTACGCCTTAGACGTCACCCGCCTAGTCTGTTTTCTTTTTTTAAATCAAATACATTTAAATCCAGGAAACTTCAAACAACCATAACTTTTTATCTATAAGTCAAAATGCATTGATTCTTTTTGCATTGTGTTCTTTGTCCAAAAATGTAACAGCACCCGAAAGATGGGATTTTTCCTTGCTGTTTAGAAGGTTTCTTGATGTTTTCTTTTTGTGGTTTTATTTATTTTCAGAAGAGCAAGCTTGTCTTGAGGATCACCAGGAGATTTGTGAACCTCATCAGCACTAAGGCAAGCCACAACAACATTTTCATAGTGCCACTTCAATAATTGTGATTTTCCTACTTGAACTTATGGTTATTCTTGCATTTAAATAATTATTATGATAATTATATTCTATTAAATGCTTGCCATGTTAGATATGCTTGATTTACAGAAAGTTAGAAATGAATCTTGCTAATAATATAATAAGAACTTAGCAATGAGAAATGATAAAATGATATAGTCATGGAGGTTAATAATTAGTTTAATTATTATTCTTGCATGATAATGAGATTGCTAGAAATGGTTCTGGTTTAAGTGAGGTTGATCTTAACCAGAGAAGTATCTTGAGTTGGTGATGGCTCCGTGGGAGCGTAGTTGAACTAGTTATTATCTTGGTTATTTGATGCATATGTTAGTGATGCATAGCATGGCATTATGACACCGGTTACTTTCACTTTAAGTTGAACCTGATAAATAACTCAACTTGAATATATTGTTGATCGGGTCGTGGTGTTGCTGAAACGAGTTTTTCCCAGTGCAACCACATTTGCCGGTACGGGACGGCCTTAATGCGTTTCATTGTCGTGCCTCTGGTCGGTGCCTCCATCTTGGGAAGGTTATGGGCGTGTTGTACTAATGTCCCACAAGTGTAGGGGATCTATCGTAGTCCTTTCAATAAGTAAGGGTGTCGAACCCAACGAGGAGCAGAAGGAAATGATAAGCGGTTTTCAGTAAGGTTTTCTCTGCAAGCACTGAAATTGTAGGTAATAGATAGTTTTGTGATAAGATAAATAGTAATGAGCAACAAGTAAATAAAGTAAATAAAGTGCAGCAAGGTGGCCCAATCGTTTATGTATCAAAGTATAAGCCTGGACGATTTCTAATAATGATAAAGGAGCTCCTGAGGACACATTGGGAATTATCGTCAAGCTAGTTTTCATCACGTTCATATGATTCGCGTTCGGTACTTTGATAATTTGATATGTGGGTGAACCCGTACTTGGGTACTACCCTAACTTGGACAAGCATCCCACTTATGATTAACCCCTATTGCAAGCATCCGCAACTACAAAAGAAGTATTAAGGTAAACCTAACCACAACATTAAACATATGGATCCATATCAGCCCCTAATGAAGCAACGCATAAACTAGGGTTTAAGTTTCTGTCGCTCTATCAACCCATCATCTACTTATTACTTCCCCAAGCCTTCCTATAGGCCCAAATAATGGTGAAGTGTCATGTAGTCGACGTTCACATAACACCACTAGAGGAAAAGACAACATACATCTCATCAAAATATCAAACGAATATCAAATTCACATGACTACTAATAGCAAGACTTCACCCATGTCCTCAGGAACAAACGTAACTACTCACAAAGCATATTCATGTTCATAATAAGAGGTGTAATAATATGCATAAAGGATCTGAACATATGATCTTCCACCAAGTAAACCAATTAGCATCAACTACAAGGAGTAATCAACACTACTAGCAACCCACAGGTACCAATTTGTGGTTTTGATACAAGATTGGATACAAGAGATGAACTAGGGTTTTGAGAGGAGATGGTGCTGGTGAAGAAGTTGTGGAGATTGACCCCCTCCTGATGAGAGGATCGTTGGTGATGACGTTGGTGATGATTTACCCCTCCTGGAGGGAAGTGTCCCCGACAGAATAGCTCTGCCGGAGCCCTAGATTGATTCCGCCAAGGTTCCGCCTCGTGGCGGGGAGTTTCGCCCCGTAAGCTTGCCCACGAATTTTTCCAGGGTAAAAGTGATGATATAGCAGAAGATGGACACCAGAGGCCCACCAGGGGGCCCAGGAGAGGGGGGGGCGCCCTATAGGGGGGCGCGCCCCCTTTCTCCTGGACAGGGTGTGGGCCTCCTGGCCTATTTCTTTCGCTCAGAAATTCTTATTAAATCCAGAAAGTTGTTTCGTGGAGTTTCAGGACTTTTGGAGATGTGCAGAATAGGTTTCCAACGTTTGCTCCTTTTCCAGCCAGAATTCCAGCTGCCGGCATTCCCCCTCTTCATGGTAAACCTTGTAAAATAAGAGAGAATAGCCATAAGTATTGAGATATAATGTGTAATAACCACCCATAATGCAATAAATATTGATATAAAAGCATGATGCAAAATGGACGTATCAACTCCCCCAAGCTTAGACCTTGCTTGTCCTCAAGCGGTAGCCGAAATCGAAAAATATGCCCACATGTTTAGAGATAGAGGTGTCGATAAAAAAGAAAATACGGACATGAGGCCATCATGATCGTTCTAATAACAACAACATATATAGATTTTGTCATATGATTTCCTATGCTCAAGTAACAAGCAATTCACAAAGTCAAGTATGGTTCATAAACTTCATTGGGAACTAACAAACTATAATCTCAGTCATTGAAGAAATTGCAATTTATCGTAACATCAGAAAGAGTCAATAATAGAGCTTTTTAGCAAGCTCACATACTCAACTATCTCGTAGTCTCCTACAATTGCTAACACTCACACGGTACTTGTGGTTATAGAGTTTCAGCCGGACACTAAGAAAGACAGGGGCTTATTGGGTTGCCTCCCAATGTATTCACCTGTAGGTGATGTCAACAATAATAGCCCATGCTAACTTACATCAAATTGGATATATATATCATGATCTTTCAAACAAGAGGAGCTTGCCAAAGGATAAAATGAAAAAGGGAAAGGTGAGGATCACATTGACTCAAGCTTAAAGTAAAAACATAAAGTAAAAGATAGGCCCTTCGCAGAGGGAAACAGAGGTTGTCATGCGTGTTTAGTGTTGATGCACAAAATCTTAATGCAAAAGAACGTCACTTTATATTGCCCCTTGTATGTGGACCTTTATTATGGAGTCCGTCACTTTTATTACTTCCACAACAAGTTCGTACAAAGCTTATTTTCTCTACACTAATAAGTCATGATTATTTAGAGAGCAATTTTTATTGCTTGCACCAACGACAACTTACTTGGAGGATCTTACTCAATCCATTGGTAGGTATGGTGGACTCCCATGGCAAAACTAGGTTTAAGGGTAATAGGAGGCACAAGTAGTATCTCTACTTGGTGCAAGGAATTTGGCTAGCATGAGGGGGAAAGGCAAGCTCAACATGTTTGGAAGGTCAATGACAATATACTTTAACTAAGATGTCGGAAAACATAAACCATTACGTGGTCTTCCTTGTCCAACATCAACTCTTTTAGCATGTCATACTTAATGAGTGCTTCACAATCATAAAAGATGTCCAAGATAATATATTTATATGTGAACTCCTCTTTCCTTATCACTTCCTATTAGTTGCCACGATGACTAAGGCTACGTTCATCAACTCTCAACAATTTCTATGCCTCGTACTTTATATGTGTGGAGTTATCACTATCCATAAGATCAATATGAACTCCATTATTCTTTCTACCTTCTCAAGATCATAGCAACATAGCAAGGCCCTTGACTCAACACTAATCTTTATTATAGATAGCATACGAACTCGATTACATAAAGAGATCAGAATGCAAAACTCAAAACTACTTGATATCAAAACTTCAAACTACTAGATCAAGATACTACTAAAGGGATGAAACTAAATAAAGCGGTAAAGATAGGAGTGTGATGGTGATACGATACCGGGGCACCTCCCCCACGCTTGGTAGTTGCCAAGGGGAGTGCACATACCCCTGTGATTATTTCTCCTTCTTCACGGTTGGTCTTATGATCTTCTTGGCGATGATGCCCTTCAGGTTACGGTTCTCCTCCTCGAGCTTATTGACTTGTTGTTTGAGGTCCATAATTTCTTTACGGAGCTTGCCCATAACGGCCAAAGCTCCTTTTACCCAAGAATGCTGCATAGATTCTGGAGAACACGTGAAACTCTTTTTCATATTTTCATAAGAAAGAAATCTAGAGTTGGAAGGGATGACCGAAGCAGGGACAGCTAGGCTTGGTAGTTCCCCCATATTGAATTCTGCTTGGGGACGAGAGGTAACTTCTTGATCTTCCTCCATGGCATATATCCTTTTCAAATCAGCCTCCATCTCATCCTCCGTTGATGGTCCAACGTGATAGGAATCGCTATTTGCTCCTGGACCTGGCGTTGGGTGAGACACCCGACTCTCCCCAACTGACTCCAGAGAAGACATCTTGCTTTATTCTACAACAGGAATAGCTCCAAACAAAAATAGAGGATATTTGCGTGATGTGGTGGTCAAAACCTTCGGGAGTATATATAATGAATTTTTACTAACCAAAATACGTAACGTGCAAGAAAACGGAGTCCGGGAGGCACACGAGGTGCCCACGAGACAGGGGGTGCGCCCTATAGGGGGAGCGCACCCTCCTCTCTCGTGGGAGCCTCGTGTCCCTTTCGGACTACTTCTTTCTTCCTAAAACTCTTAAATATTCCAAAACTGATAAAATTGCCATTAAAGTTGCTTTAGAGTCGGTTTACTTACCGTACCACATACCTATACCTTTTCGAAGTCGGGAACATTCTGGAAAGTGTCCCTTATGTATTCCTCAGGGGTAATGGTTTCAATAATATTGATTTCAACACTGATTGGATTACCTGAAATATAGTGTTTAATTCTTTGACCGTTAACAACCCTTGGACTTGTGCCTTCGAAGTTGTTGATTTTCATAGCACCAGAACGATAGACCTCCTCAATAACATAGGGATTTTCCCATTTTGAGAGAAGTTTTCCTGCAAAAAATCTTAAACGAGAGTTGAATAATAACACATAATCTCCTACGTTAAACTCACGCTTTTTTATCCTCTTATCATGCCAGCGTTTGACTTTTTCTTTGAAAAGCTTGGCATTCTCACACGCTTGGCTTCTCCATTCATCAAGTGAGCTAATATCAAATAACCTCTTCTCACCGGCAAGTTTGAAATCATAATTGAGCTCTTTGATAGCCCAATATGCCTTATGTTCAAGTTCAAGAGGTAAATGACACGCTTTTCCGTAAACGATCTTATAAGGAGACATACCCATAGGATTTTTGTATGCAGTTCTATAGGCCCATAATGCATCATCAAGTTTTTTGGACCAATTCTTTCTAGATCTATTCACAGTCTTTTGCAAAATTAATTTGAGCTCTCTATTGCTCAACTCTACTTGACCACTAGACTGCGGATGATAAGGAGATGCTATTCTATGATTGACATCATACTTAGCAAGCTTCTTACGGAAAGCACCATGAATAAAATGTGAACCACCATCAGTCATAAGATATCTAGGGACTCCAAACCTCAGAAAAATAAATTTTAAGCATTTTAATAGAAGTGTTACGATCAGTACTACTAGTTGAATAGCTTCTAACCACTTAGTAACGTAATCAACAGCATCTAAAATATGTGTATAACCATTAGAGGCAGGAAAAGGTCCCATATAATCAAAGCCCCAAACATCAAACGGTTCAATAATAAGAGAATAATTCATAGGCATTTCTTGACATCTACTAATGTTACCTATTCTTTGACATTCATCACAGGATAAGACAAACTTACGAGCATCTTTTAAGAGAGTAGGCCAATAAAAACCAGATTGTAGTACCTTGTGTGTAGTTCTATCTCCAGCGTGGTGTCCTCCATAAGATTCAGAGTGACACTTACGTAGAATCTGTTCCTGTTCATGCTCAGGCACACAATGTCTAATAACACCATCTACTCCTTCTTTATAAAGGTGTGGATCATCCCAGAAGTAATGTCTTAAATCATAAAAGAACTTTTTCTTTTGCTGGTATGAGAAACTTGGCGGTAAATATTTAGCAACTATGTAATTAGCATAATCAGCATACCAAGGAGCAGTACGAGAAGCATTGACGACCGCTAATTGTTCATCAGGAAAGCTATCATTAATAGGTAGTGGGTCATCAAGAACATTCTCTAACCTAGACAAGTTATCTGCAACGAGGTTCTCAGCTCCCTTTCTATCAATAATATGCAAGTCAAATTTTTGGAGCAAGAGAACCCATCTAATGAGTCTAGGCTTAGCATCTTTCTTTTCCATAAGATATTTAATAGCAGCATGATCAATGTGAATAGTAACTTTGGAATCAACAATATAAGGTCTAAACTTATCACATGCAAACACAACTGCTAAGAACTCTTTTTCAGTAGTAGCATAATTTCTCTGGTAGTATCAAGAGTCTTACTAGCATACTAGATAACATTCAATTTCTTATCGACTCTTTGCCCTAAAACAGCACCTACAACATAATCACTAGCATCCCACATAATTTCAAAACGTAAATTCCAATCGGGTGGCTGAACAATAGGTGCAGTGATCAAAGCTTTCTTAAGTACTTCAAACGTTTCTACACAATTATCATCAAGGACAAAAGGAATACCTTTTTGCAATACATTAGTCAGAGGCCTAGAGATTTTAGAAAAGTCCTTTCTGAACCTCCTATAAAAACCGGCGTGACCAAGGATACTTCTTATCCCTTTTATGTCCTTAGGACATGGCATCTTTTCAATAGCATCAACTTTGGCTAATCAACTTCAATACCTCTCTCGGAGATCTTGTGCCCCAAGACAATGCCTTCATTAACCATAAAGTGACACTTTTCCCAATTCAGGATGAGACTAGTGTCTTCGCATCTCTGCAAAACTCGATCAAGGTTGCTCAAACAATCATCAAAAGAGGATCCATAGACGGAGAGGTCATCCATGAATACCTCCCAAATCTTTTCACAAAAATCAGAAAATATAGCCATCATGCATCTTTGAAAAGTAGCAGGTGCATTACATAAACTAAAAGGCATACGTCTATAAGCAAAGGTACCAAAAGGGCAAGTAAAAGTAGTTTTAGATTGATCCTTCGCTGATACAGGTATCTGAGAGAAACCAGAATAACCATCTAGAAAGCAAAAATGTGTGTGTTTGGATAGTCTTTCTAGCATTTGATCAATAAAAGGTAGAGGGTAATGATCATTCTTACTAGCTTTTTTTAACTTACGGAAATCAATTACCATCCTATAACCTGTAATAATTCTTTGCGGGATCAATTCATCTTTATCATTAGGAACAACGGTAATACCTCCCTGTTTAGGAACACAATGGACAGGGCTTACCCATTCACTATCAGCTACGGGATAAATAATACCTGCCTCAAGGAGCTTTAGTATCTCCTTTCTTACCACTTCCTTTATCTTGGGATTTAATCGTCGTTGAGGATCTCTAACTGGTTTGGCATCTTTCTCCACTGAAAATTGGTGTTGACATGATGTGGGACTAATGCCCTTAAGATCATCCAGAGTATATCGAATAGCAGCACAGTGCTTCTTCAGAGTTTTCAATAATCTTTCTTCTTCTTTCTCTGAAAGGTTAGCACTAATAATAACAGGATATATTTCTTTTTCATCAAGATAAGCATACTTAAGATTATCAGATAATAATTTGAGTTCAAACACGGGATCACTCTTGGGTGGAGGGGGATCCCCAAGAATTTCAATGGGAAGGTTATGTTTGAACATAGGTTCTTGTTTAAGGAACACTTCATCTATTTCTACCCTTTCCTTCATAAACATATCGTTTTCATGATCTAGCAAATATTGTTTGAATGGATCAGTTGGGGGAACAGCAATGGAAGCAAGACCAATAATCTCATCCTTACTAGGTGGTTCCCTTTCACGAGATCGTCAACTAAACTTAGCAAAATTAAACTCATGAGACATACCATCTATGCCAACAATGACAATATTCTTTTCACAATTAATCTTAGCACTAGCAGTATTCAAGAAGGGTGTACCAAAAATAATGGGACAAAAATCATCTTGTGGGGAACCAAGAACAAGAAAATCGGCAGGGTATTTAACTTTCCAACACAAAACTTCAACATCTCTAACAATCCTAATAGGTTTAATGGTATCCCTATTAGCAAGCTTAATAGTAACATCAATGTCTTCTAATTCAACGGGTGCAATGTCATGCATAATTTCTTGATATAACGTATAAGGTATTGCACTAGCACTAGCACCCATATCACATAAGCCATGATAACAATGATCTCCTATTTTAACAGGAATAACAGGCGTGCCTACGACAGGTCTACATTTCTTAGTATCTGGTCTAGCAATATTAGCAGTCTCACCACAGGAATAAATAATATGCCCATCTAAATCATCATCCAAGAGATCTTTAACCATAGCAATACTAGGTTCAACATTAATTTGCTCAGGTGGTGTATAAGTCCTAGTATTACTCTTACAAAGAACAGTCGAAGCTTTAGCATAATCCTTTATCCTAACAGGAAAAGGAGGTTTTTCAACATAAGCAGTAGGAACAATAGGATCACTATAGGTAATAGCCTTTTCTTCGACTGTAATAGATGCAACTACTTTAACTTCAACAGGAGGATTATATTTAAACCACTTATCTTTAGGGAGATCAACGTGAGTAGCAAAAGATTCACAAAAAGTAGCTACTATCTCAGAGTCAAGTCCATACTTAGCGCTAAATCCACGAAAAGCATCGGTATCCATAAAAGATTTAACACAATCGAACTTAGGTGTCATACCTGACTCCTTACCATCATCGGAACCCCAATCTTCAGAGTTGCATTTAATTCTTTCCAATACGTCCCATTTGAAATCAATAGTCTTCAGCATATAAGAACCAGCACAGGAAGTATCGAGTAGGTTGCGATTATCAAGGGAAAGCCGAGCTTAAAAATTCTGAATAATCATTTCCCGAGAGAGCTCATGATTGGGGCATGAATATAACATTGACTTAAGCCTACCCCAAGCTTCAGCGATGCTCTCTCCTTCGCGAGGCCAGAAATTATATATGTAATTACGATCACGATGAACAAGATGCATAGGATAGAACTTCTGGTGAAATTCCAACTTCAATCGCTTATAATTCCAAGTTCTCGTATCATCACATAGCCTATACCATGTCAATGCATCTCCCTTCAAAGATAAAGGGAAGACCTTCCTTTTGACAACATCACCGGGAATACCTGCAAGCTTAAATAATCCACAAACTTCATCCACAAAGATAAGGTGTAAATCAGGATGCAATGTTCGATCTCCTGCAAATGGATTAGCTAGCAGTTTCTCTATCATACCCAAAGGAATCTTAAAGTAAATATTTTCATAAATTCAGTAGGTTGAGGAGCAACTCTTTGCTCTTCTGGTTGGGGTGAAGATACCCCAAACAAGCCCCTCAAATGATTAGTTTCCATAGTGACAAGTAACAAAAAATTTCAGCACACTATATAAATGTTTCCTTACCAAGTTCCACTCACCAAAAGCGCTACACTCCCCGGCAACGGCTCTAGAAAAGAGTCTTGATGACCCACAAGTGTAGGGGATCTATCGTAGTCCTTTCGATAAGTAAGAGTGTCGAACCCAACGAGGAGCAGAAGGAAATGATAAGTGGTTTTCAGGAAGGTTTTCTCTGCAAGCATATTCATGTTCATAATCAGTGGGATAATAATATGCATAAAGGATCTGAACATATGATCTTCTACCAAGTAAACCAATTAGCATCAACTACAATGACTAATCAACACTACTAGCAACCCACAGGTACCAATTTGTGGTTTCGATACAAGATTGGATACAAGAGAAGAACTAGGGTTTTGAGAGGAGATGGTGCTAGTGAAGATGTTGTGGAGATAGACCCCCTCCTGATGAGAGGATCGTTGGTGATGACGTTGGTGATGATTTACCCCTCCTGGAGGGAAGTGTCCCCGGCAGAACAGCTCTGTCGGAGCCCTAGATTGATTCCGCCAAGGTTCCGCCTTGTGCCGGCGGAGTCTTGTCCCGTAAGCTTGCCCACAATTTTTTCCAGGGTAAAAGTGATGATATAGCAGAAGATTGACGCCGGAGGTCCACCAGGGGGCCCAGGAGATAGGGGGCGCGCCCTATAGAGGGGAGCGCCCCCTGTCTCCTGAACAGGGTGTGGGCCCCTTGGCCTATTTCTTTCGCTCAGAAATTCTTATTAAATCCAAAAAGTTGTTTTGTGAAGTTTCAGGACTTTTGGAGCTGTGCAGAATAGGTTTCCAACGTTTGCTCCTTTTCCATCCAGAATTCCAGCTGCCGGCATTCCCCCTCTTCATGGTAAACCTTGTAAAATAAGAGAGAATAACCATAAGTATTGAGATATAATGTGTAATAACCACCCATAGTGCAATAAATATTGATATAAAAGCATCATGTAAAATGGACGCATCATGTACCCTGGCCCGGTAAGCAGGCATAACCTTGTGTGCCAGTTGATGAGTTAAGTGTTTGGGTCCCAGAGTGGATCGTTGCCACGACGGTGGTTTTAAGGTGTGTTGAGGTAGACACAGGGCCACCCAGGACTAGCCCGATGGGGATTGAGTCGGAGTGGCTGGGAGAGTGTCATGACAATGAAGTGGTTTCGTCGGAATACTGTTGGTCCACCCAAATGGAAGTGCGAGGCCATAGGTTCCATAGTGCGGGTACATTGCGCAACCTCTATAGAGTGTATTAATCTATCGATAGCCAAGTCCACGGTTACAGACACGCTCGAAAGTAGGGTACACCATGGGTCAACACTTAATAAATTTGCACACTGAGACATGCACTAAGGTAATGGCAGTGAGGCCATCGTGTTGAGGTTGAGACCAAGTGTTGGTCGGGGTTGTGATCGCCGTAAGGATCACGAGATTGTTGTTGAGTTCTTCCTGTTTGTGGTCTAGAAATGATGACGTTTGGTAAGCCAGTCCATGGGACAAGTACTACTTGAGCATATTCACAACATGTTGGATATATATATTGTTGCATTGTATTTAATTGGTTAAGTATCATGATATTGTTTGTCATTATGTTTATGCTTGTTGTGAGCTTGCAAGTACATTCAATGTACTGACCTGGCGTGTCATGCCAGATTTCAAGAAAGTCTCGTTGGAAAGGAGAGCTGCCCAAGTCTAGATCGTGTCCACATCGGTGTCCTGTGCTATGGAGTCCCACTACGACGTTATTCCGCTGTCGCGTAGTTGTCATGATCGAGGCCCCTTTATGTTTACTAAATAATTTACATATTGTTCAGCCGCACCGTGTGTGCCGCTTGGCCTCGCTAACTGTTGTAATGTGAACTATGCTCTGCTAGCATGAATAAAGCGGTTTTGTTTTCTGTACCTAGTTGTTGTGTGTTGCCAGAAGAAAAGGTCACTGGGCTGGCAATGCAGGGTAAACCGGTCACTCTGAGCTGGGGTGCCACAATGCTTGGTATCAGAGCCGCGCTGACTGTAGGCCATGCTAGACTACGCCGAGTTAATTGGACGTTAGATACGAGTTGTAGTTGAGTGTCGGTAGCCTATTGTTGCTGGTTGCTGCATTGCATGCACTGATTTATATTTTTTTATGCTAACGTGCTAACGGTTGTGAGTGTAGATGGCTCCGGTGTTGTATCCGTGCCAGTTGGAGCTGATGCCGTACATGTTGCCGCATCTCCTTCGTAACGTGTTGTGTGGGTTGTACCCTCACGGTGACGATCCAGTCTATCGTGTGTACCGGGAGCGTCTAGCTAACTCAGTGTATGAGTATCACGCCGTGGTTACTCTGCGCACGAGTTCCGATTCCAGCACTTACACTCGTACTTCCCGAAGCGGCTACGCTTCTACCGCTTCTCAGGCTGTCCAGTTTGCTGCATTCGAGGTACTCGTTGAGCTCCGTTACAACGAGGTCCGGATGTAGAACCACCCAGGTTTCCACTTCTATCCTTCCCTTCACGATAATGGTCGTGTCCGTTTCCCTGTCATTGATCCGGAGTCTGATAGTGTAGCTAGCCACCTTTCTCGCTATATCACTGCTAGCTATCTTCTGATCTACGAGTTGGCTCGTGAGCTGAGTCGTGCCCATACTGCATTAGCCTCTGCTTTAGTCTCTGCTAGCTCAGCCATAAATCCACCATCTATAGGATTTACTCCCTATATTCCTCCAAGTAGCTCATGTTTCCCCGGTTACTCCTCCGAGTAGATCGGGCACCGCGACTATGAGTCCACTTAGTGCTCCTGCTGAGTGGGTTTCACTCCTCGCCACTCCTGTATCCCCGATGATTCACCCTCCACCTGCACCTGTGGGAGAGCCCTCGAGGCAGTGTCGTTGTGTCACTTTTAACCCGGAGGTCTCAGTTAACCCCGTCAGTTCAGGATCCAAGTCCGCTTCAGGAGAGGACACCGCAGCACCAGCCGAGCAGTAGAGTTTCCGAGTATTCGCACTCGTCAGGATGGACTATGGATGTAGTCGTACGAGTCATGATGTTTTGTTTCATGTATGAGGGTAGTTGGACCTGGCATGTTGTTATCTTTCATGTATGAGTCTATGTATAATTATGTTGGAACTTTATTTTATTCGCCATATTTCCTTCGCCATTTCGGTTTTACTCAGATTTTGCTGCTGGCTTCTCCCCCACTTATTTTGAATGCTTCTCATCTCGGTTGTGTTGCCTTGGGAAAAATCATATTAGGATGACGCGGGGAGGCTGAAGTAGCAACGTTCGCGAGGGTACTCCTGTTCGTCGTTCCACATGACAGGCAGGACACTCACCCGAGCCGTACGTTCCACCACCGCCTCCACCACCAAATCCGCCCTCCATCGAGCAAATTCTACTTATGTTTGAGGAAAGATGAAATAATGATCTGATGGAAATATTCAGAGGTATTCAAACTGTGGTTGGACAGAATGGAAATCAGCCCGGGTATCACTCCAAGCAATCTGATTTTCAAAGGACTAAGCCTCCCAGTTTCTGTCAGGCCCTTGATCCCTTGGATGCAGATGATTGGTTGAGAAGTATGGAAAAGAAGCTTGAGGTTGCTCAAACTAATGAAGGGGATAAAGTTTCATTTGTAACACATTATCTTGAAGGCGCTGCTGCCATATGGTGGGAAAATGAAAAAGCCATGTGGACTTGTGATGAAGAAATTACCTCGTCAAGATTCAAGGAACGATTCCGAAAATATCACATCCCTACGGGAATTCTGGAGACTAAGCAGCGTGAATTTCTCGCGCTCCTCCAAGGAATTCAGTCTGTGGGAGAGTATTTGCAAAAATTCAATCATCTATCACGTTACTCTCAATATGATGTGGCCACTAAGGAAAGGAAGATGGACAGGTTTCTTGGTGGGTTAAAACCGTAGCTCCGTTGTACTCTCAGCATGTTTGATTTCCCAGGGAACACAAGCTTACAACAGATACTAAGCCTGCCAACAATGATCTCAAGCGCGAGTTTCTGCCAGGAAAAGACATGCAACCAGTGCAGAAGGTTCGTACATGGCAGCCGACTCAGGTAGCATACAAGCCCAATTGGCAGGAAAATGTTAACAAGACCACCACCCAAGTCAAGAATGACGTGCTCAACCCAGTTCTAAAAAATCGTCTACGCAGCAATTCCTGTTTCAGTTGTGGGAAAATCAGACATTATGCCAAGCAGTGTCCCAAGAACAATCGGGCCAATGCTACGTTCAAGCCCCAAGTCCATTATATGGAGGCATGCCTAGATCAGCATGACCTCATGGGATACATTTATCACATCTCCGCCGACGAAGCCCAAGAGAACCCCGATGTCATCATTGGTATGTTCCCTGTTAATAACATACCCGCCGTAATTTTATTTGACTCTAGGGCTTCCCACTCTTTCATTTCTCGGAGTTTTGTTGCCCAAAACAAATTTCCTTGTTCGCTTTTGGGCAAGAATATGCTGGTGCAAACCCCGGGATCTCTAATCAGAAGCAATATAGTCTGCCATAATCTGGAAGTCAATATCAACAGAGTCTGTTTTCCAACTTCTTTGATACTTATTGAATCCGATCAGTTAGATGTTATCTTGGGAATGAATTGGTTGACTCAGTATCAAGTATGCATTAATTGTGCGACCCGAGAAGTCAAATTGACCAGCCAAGAGGGACAAACTACAAAATTTATTGCTCGTAGGAGCATACCCTCCAAGGAAATGGTCTTTACAGCAATGGATGAAATGGAATTAATTCCGGTGGTCAGCGAGTTTCCTGATGTATTCCTAGAAGAACTACCAGGCATGCCACCTGATCGAGAGCTTGAGTTTGCAATAGATCTTGTGCCCGGAACCACACCAATACACAAGAAGTATTATCAAATGCCGTCATCAGAATTGGTGGAGCTAAAGAAACAGCTTGATGAAATGCTCCAGAAAGGGTATATCCGCCCTAGCTCCTTACCTAGGGGATCACCTGCTATTTTTGTGAACAAGAAAGATGGCAGCCTCCGCATGTGTGTGGATTATCGTCAGCTGAATGATGTCACAATCAAGAACAAATACCCTCTGCCAAGAATTGATGATTTGTTTGACCAGCTCGTTGGGGCCAAGGTGTTCTCCAAGATTGATTTATGGACGGGATATTATCAGCTCAAAATTAAAATGGAGGATATTCCCAAGACCGCGTTCTCCACCCATTACGGTCTCTATGAATATACGGTTATGTCTTTTGGCCTCACCAACGCCCCCACCTTCTTCATGCATATGAGGAATAAAGTATTCATGGACTTCCTCGATAAGTTCATGGTTGTCTTCATCGATGATATACTCATTTACTCAAGAAGTGAAGAAGGGCATAAGGGACACCTCTGAGCACTGTTACAACGACTCCGTAAGCATCAGTTATATGCCAAATTCAGTAAATGTGAGTTTTGGCTCAAGCAAGTTGGATTGCTTGGGCATGTGCTATCCGCTGAAGGTATAGCCGTGGACCCAAGCAAGGTAAAGGATGTGCTCGACTGGTTGCCACCCGCAACCGTATCTCAGATCCAGAGTTTTCTTGGATTAGCCGGATATTACCGTCATTTCATTGAAGGGTTTTGCAAGATTGCTAAACCCATGACACAGCTACTCAAAAAGGATAAGAAGTTTGAATGGACCAAGGACTGTGAGAAAAGTTTCACTAAGTTAAAGAAACGACTGACAACTGCACCAGTATTAACACTCCCAGATATCTACCGCAGCTTTGCGGTGTACTGTGACGCTTCCAGGCAAGGACTGGGATGCGTACTTATGCAAGATGGCAAAGTAGTAGCTTATGCCTCACGGAAGCTATGACCCCACGAGGGGAATTACTCCACTCATGATTTGGAAATGGCCGCGGTGGTTCATGCTTTAAAAATTTGGAGACACTACCTCATCGGAAAAAGGTGCCAAATTTTTACCGATCACAAAAGCCTCAAATACATATTTACTCAGCCGGATTTAAATATTCGTCAACGAAGATGGCTTGAGTTGGTTAAGGATTATGACATTGGAATAAATTACCATCCGGGTAAGGCCAACGTGGTTGCCGATGCGCTCAGTCGAAAGCCAGTCAGTTTAAATGTCATACTGGAATCATTGCCTCCCGAACTTAAAGAAGAGATTCCTCAGCTCAACCTGGTCATAGATGAGGCTGGCCTTGCCAACATTCTGAAAGTTACCCCTACTCTTGAGGAAGAAATCCATAAGGCCCAGCCAGGCGATGCCGATCTACAGAAGCATGTCAAGCTTTCCGATTTTTCGAAGGATCAGTGCGGTACCCTCCGATTCAGGGGAAGGATTTGTGTGCCTAATCAAGCAGAAGATCCTGTCACAAGCCCATGAATCCTTGTATTAAATTCAACCTGGAGGCACAAAAATATACTAAGACCTTAGAAAAATATTCTGGTGGGATGGAATGAAGAAGGACATTGCTTATTTCGTGGCCTGTGGTGACATATGTGACAAAGTAAAGGCAGAACATCACAAGCCAGCCGGACTTCTCCAACCGTTGCCAGTGTCACAATGGAAATGTGATGATGTCTCTATGGATTTCATCACCGGACTACCTAGGACCCGACGAGCCAATGATGCTATCAGGGTCATAGTGGATACATTAACCAAGGTAGCCCACTTCCTCCCAATCAGAACCTCGTATCGAGCAGATGAGCTTGCACAACTGTATGTATCCAGAATAGTCAGTCTGCATGGAGTTCCCCGAACCATCACTTCTGACCGAGGTTCACTGTTTACCTCCGCTTTTTGGTCTCGTCTCCATCAAGCCCTGTGGTCGGAATTGAAATACAATACCGCTTATCATCCTCAGATAGATGGACAGACAAAACGGGTAAACCAAATACCCGAGGATATGCTGCGAGCCTGTGTTTTGGCCCAAGGCCCAAAATGGGAAGATTGCTTGCCGTACGCCGAGTTCTCGTATAACAAGAGCTTCCAGACCAGTTTGAAGATGTCACAATATGAAGTTTTGTATGGACGTAAGTGTCGCACTCCATTCTATTGGTCTCAAACCGGAGATAGCCATATTTTCGGAACGGATCTCATGAAGGAAGCCGAAGAGCAAGTCAAGGAAATCCGAGACAGATTGCAATTGGCCAAATCACGACAGAAAAGTTAATACGATGCAAAGCACTAACATATCAGCTTTGAACCCGGAGAACATGTCTATCTCCGAGTCACGCCTATGAAAGGTATCAAGAGGTTTCAAACTCGTGGAAAATTGGCACCCAGATTTATTGGTCCATTTCCTGTTATGACACGAGTGGGTGATGTGGCATATCAGTTGGAGTTACCATCCGAATTGTCAGACGTGCATAACATATTCCATGTTTCGCAATTGCGACGGTGCATATCACCGCCTGAGAAAAAGACTGATTTGACAGAAATAGAGCTGGCAAAGGACTTAACATATGAAGAATGGCTGGTGAAAATTTTGGATCAAATGGAAAGAGTCACTCGCACTAAAGCACGGAAGTTTTACAAAGCCCAATGGAAGCATCACACCGAGTCAGAATCAACATGGGAATCAGAAGAATTTCTAAGGGCATGTTATCCAGAATGGTTTTCCCAAGCAATTGAATCTTGAGGACGAGATTCATTCTAAGTGGGGGAGGTTTGTGACAGCCTGGTTTTTGCCCTCTTTTCTTTGCCTGGTTTTCAGTTGAGTTGGTTTTGATTTTAGGGTTTTTGAATCACTTCATTTGGACTTAACCACTTGGGTACTCCTTGACTTTCACCCAAGTGCTCCCTCTCCTCCTCAAAACCATCATTTCACCTCTGGTTCAACTCAAAATATTGTTTGGAATATTTTTCTTAAATGAAAAATATTCATTTTGCCCTCCAAAACCCTAGTTAGCCATTTGTGCTCCAAAGCAACCCTAATTTTTCTTGCCCCAAAAATCCTAAGAAAAATCCCAATTATTCTTTGGACCCTAGGGCACATTTCTGAGCAAAAATATTTCACCACTCTTTGGAATATTTTGCCTACAAAAACAAAGTCATTTCTGTACAGAAATGGTAGTTTCTACAACAACTACCTTTTTACTAGCTCCATTGTAGCTGGTTTTTCTTGTGCTTATTTACCTTAGTAAGTGTAAGCAAGCCCCCAAAGCTCAGCCCTTAACTCCCAGTGGTTTAATCACAGTAAATCTCCAAAGTTACTATCCAGAAATTTGCCAGCAGTACAAATCCATTTCTACTGCACATGGATCCAAGCCAAACCGTGGTAACACTTCAAACTACGAAGGACTACACGCCAGACATCAAGGTTAGCGCTTAGGGTGGCCTGATATCATGGTTCACGCGGTGACTGCGTTCGTCCGAGCGTGCTGGCATGCAAAACACGCGCTCCGCATGCCGCCTAGCACTCTGTTGGGCACGTGCTCGCCGCCCAGCCTGCCGAAGCATGCCACGCCTTGCCACCATCCTCGTCTCCACTCCCTTAACTCCCCCCTAGCACTTGCTGATTCCGGAGCTCGCCGCAGCGGGCACGGGCACGGTCCAGCCAACGACACAATGCGTGGCGCACTGCGCTCATTGTCTTCCCCCTCATCCATGTGCTCGTCCACGCCTGTCAATAGTTCCCGTGTGACCTCCGTCGTCTTCCTCCTCTCTCGCTGGTGCCGTTCGTTGCTGGGTGCCGTGGACAGGTGTCACACCCGGATTTTCATGGCACAACACTTAAGCTGATAAATCATGATAAAGTGTGGTTTGACAAAAAACTTTTGTGTGTTTTGGTCCTTGCTTGATTTGATTTTTGTCTGCTGTTTGCAAGTGCTCTAAAAATAAAATAAATCCTCCAACTCCTATACTTCATCTCCTTGATCCAAAACCTTTTCCCAATGATCATGCCATGTGTACAGAGCAATATAGTATTTTCTTACAAAAATAATTTGGCCAAAAAGTATTTTCAAAAAATTAGTTTTCCAAAAACCCCTGAATTGAGGATTGCACCGCAAGTACTTAGTTAAGGGCAGTAAAAATCTTTCCAAAAATATATTTGACTCCTATTAGATATAGGATACCCAGAAACCACAAAAATATAATTTTAAAAGTTATTTTCCTATTTTATTTAAAAGCTTTTTCTTAAGGCCAGAAATGGTCTTTAATAGGGAAAATTTATTTTATTGTTTTAAAAATATTTGACAAAAATCAGGGAAACTCAGTGGACATATATTGTCCATATATAAGAGTTTCAACACATGGTCATGTTCAAAATATTGGTCAAATACCTCAAAAACCCTTTCTGGATATTTCAAACTTTTGAATTATTTACAAAGGAAATATTCTCCGAAAATTCCAAGAAAATTCTATCATGTCACATATGACATATTTGGTGATCTTGCCAAGTCTCATGTCTTGGAGAACAAGATAACATCATCAAATCCCCTCAAAACCACTTCTGTCCTTTTTCAAGTTTGAATAGCTTTGCACTGTCAAACATGTCCAAATGCCCTCAAACTTGGTGCACATTCTCAAATGGTGTAATAATGCATCTAGACAAAATGGCACAGGTTGGAGAGAATTTTATCTTGACAAAAGTACCCCAAAACCCTCTCTGACCAGATTCAAATTTGAACAACTCTACATTACCAACTTTCTCTCCTTGATTCCAACTTTTGTGAGAATGATCACATGACGAAATGAGGCCACTACACCAAGTGGTGAATCAAGGAGAATTGATTTTCATGACTAAATCTTGGAAAACCCATTTCTGTTCATTTCTAGGGTTTGCCAAAGTTACATTGTCAGCTTTCTTCAAATGAGCTCCAAATTGGTCGAAGGCCCTAATTATATGTGTCATTTCACCCTATGGAGTCTCATGGCAGATGCAAATCATCTACTTGCCCAAACCATCATGAAACACCTTCTGCCACTTTACCAAAATCCCATTTTTGGCCACTTCCACTAATCTCCATGAGTTATCCTTTTTACCACATCCCCTACTAGTCCCCCTTTACCTCTGGTGTTCTTCCCTGCCCGAGAGGCAATGATGAAGGGGGGCAGAGACCCATTTTTCCTCTCTGGGCAGCCACTTCCCCCTCCCTTTCTCATCTCTCTCTCACTCCTGGCATGTTCCAGGGCATCCAATGCCACTTCCCCATTGTTTACTCCCCCCTGCAGCTTCCGGACACAAGTGGCCGCACCCATTCTGCAAAAAGGCATGTCATGCCGGCCAAAGACGCGCTCTGGAGCACGTCAGCGTGCTCCCAACCATTGACATGGCGCTCCCGTCCACCTCGAGCCTCCCCCTCGCGCCAGTCAAGGTGCCTCGGCGTCCTCAACACGCCACGCGGTCGGCCCCCTCCTCTCTCCTCCTCCCCGTGCCTCCGCGCTCGCAAACAGAGGCCGCCCGAGCGCGCCAATGGTGCGGCTCACACGCGCGCGCCTCTGACCTCTCCCCGCTCCCTCTCTCTCTTCCTGGCACCCTACACGACTCCCACGAGCGCCGCAGACAGCCCCGAGCCTCCTCCCGTGGCCACCACGGCCATTCCCGCAGGCACCCGTAGGCCGCGTCCACGGCGAGCTAAGAACCGGCTACTTAAAGCCGTCCCAGGACCTCCTCTCCACTCCGTTAGCTCCCCCTCTCCCCTAGAGCCCCTCTGGACCAACCCACACCCCTCCTCGTGCCCTCCTTGCATCTCCATGGCCGGAGCAATGCCGCCGGCCTCCGCCTAAATTTGCGCCATTTAGTGCCCCTCCTCCCGACCTCTCTGTTCCAGAGCAACACCAGCACCACCGCCAACTCTCCCTGCACCTCACTCCTTCCTCCCCGTGCCTGCCTCACCGTGCCCAAATCTCACGGCCGGTCTCGTCCGCCGCGGCCAACACCCTTCTCAGCCCGGTGCCCCGGGGAGACCGTGTCACCCACGGTTGGATGCGGCATGGCCTCCTGAGTGCTCGGTACTCCTGGCGTCGCCGGAGGTGGCCGGTACCGCCGGGGAGAGCACCCGCACCGTCCGGCCTCGCCTCCTCTGTCTCCCGACGCGCCCGCGCGGGAGGTTGGGGATGAACCCGACAGATGGGCCCCGCGCGTCGGTGACCCAGCGGCTGGGCCCCCCGTTTAAGTGGAAACGGGCTCTGCCCACTACCGCCTTCGCTCGGGGAAGGCGTATTCTCGAATGCGCTTCGACGTCAGCCTCGACACACCAGCAATGGTGAGGCGCTGGGTCGCCCATCGCTATCCTTCACTGTGCGCAGGATAAGGGTAATGCCCATATTCCTTTTTATTCTTTTCAAGTGAGTTTCTAAAATCCATAAATAATTCAAATTAACTCCAAATTGATGATTCAAATTTCTAGTAGTTCCTAAAATCATTACCTATCACATGGTGCTATTTGCACATCTTTCCAGAATCATTTCCTTCACAAATATTTATCAAATCCTGTTTTTCCATTTCTGTGATGAACTTTAGAAAATCACAGAAGGCTCAAACTTGCTCCAAATGCCATGATTCCAATTCCTAGATGAATCTAAGTTCATAACCTAGTTTATGAACATTTTTCTTGATACTTTCTGTACCACATAAATTATTGAGCCATTTCTCCATATTTGACAACTTTGCAAATTCATAAGAAATTCATTTGAACTCCAAATCCAGTGAAACCAATTCTTAGATGCTTCTAAAATCATCCTTTGTTAAATGGGTGCCTTTGCTCATTTTTCAAAATAATTCTTCTGTACACTTCTTGCAAATCCATAAACCTCTTGATTCCATCATATTGAAATGTTTAGAGATGTCCATTGATCAAATCCTAATGAAACCACTTTGGTCATCCCTCATATGACCAGAGGTATCCCAGAAAAGTCCTACTCATATTTTTAGAGCACTTTTATTTTTACCTTGTGGTGTTGCTTACTATGATTGTTTCCGACGTTAGTTGACGAAGTAGGCGGAGTACTTGGAGTTGGACCAGAAGACTTTGAAGACCTCGAAGACTTTGTTAAAACAGGCAAGCAGCCCTTTGACCATGTCTATGGAACCCTTTTTATGCATGTCATATATAGCTCTTTATTATAGTTGCATCGGAATCATGGTGAGATGGTGAACCCTTTGGGTTGGTTGCCTCGGTTACTTCCTCGTTGATACTTGCATTGTGCATGGCCCTACCTTCTTATGAGGGTTATGCCGGTGGGAGTAGATAGGATGCTAAAGTAGATGCTACGCAAAAAGGGACGGGTATGTGCATGATGAAGGAGGCAAAGTATTTTCCAAAGGACTTTTCGAAAACCCCATCGGGTGCCACTTATGCCCGAGGGAGATGATGAGATGGGTAACCACTTGATGACGAAGTGGTGTACCGAGGCAAGTGTGAGTGTTGATTTCGAAAACGGATTAGATTTAAGATTTGATGACTGTCCCAACCTTACATGCGCAACCACTCTACCCTTATATGGGAAAGGGCATTATTGATTACCTAGACCGATACTAGCTTGGATCCCGCATTACTAGTGACGGGAGAGTCGTTGGTGCGCTCTCTCGTATGGGTCGTGCTGTAGGGCGGCCATGACTGTTTTCACAGGGCACCGAACACACCGTTGGTACCCCGTGCCAGTGGTATGTGATAAATATGGGAACAAGGCTCCATGAAAGTGTTATGTGAAATGTTGGGCACGGGGGTTACTGCCAATCGAGTGGACTCCATGTTAGTGTCGTCTAGGGAAAGGTAGTGATCGGGTGCTTACCCCGGGTACTTGAGGTATCGCGGGTCGTGGATGACATGGAAGTTCCCCGGATCTTATGGGTACAGTGTGCAACCTTTGCAGAGTGTAAAACTATTCGAATAGCCGTGTCCACGGTCAAGGACGGTTGGGCGGTGCTGCTTAAACTATGTCCAGAGTGTTGCAACCATGTGTGTGAGCTGATAAAACTACTTGGGTCAAGTCAAAGGATTTGACATGATCAAGTTGGGTTGGTGCCCACTCTATTTATGTGAGATGGGTTGGTGCCCACTCTATTTATGTTGATATCTGTAACCTGTCCTCATGGTTACTTGAATTCTCTTGATGCATGCCTTACAAAGATGTTGAACATGTCATTGCACTCAAAACTAGCTTTCTGCAAAAATTTACCTATATCATGCATTGCTGTATCTTGAACCAAAACATGGGTTGCTTGCGAGTACATTCAAAGTACTCATTGGCTTGCCACTAGTTATTTAATTGACCAGGCATTGAAGAACCGGAGTTCGAAGAAGAGTTCTTTGGAGACGAACATGCGAACTAGAACGTTTCCCAGTCAGAATGCCTATAGGGTTAAGGCAGATGGCATGGGTTCTACTTATCGACGAAGATTTCCGCTGCTTGTGTTTCATTTGATGTTCAGCCCTTAAGGCTTTACCGATGTAAGACTTGACCATAATGGTCACAATTTGTGTAAGACGGTATGTATGGATGTAAGACTCTTGTTATTCAGCTTCTGTGTGTTCAATGAGCATTGATCTCTGGGATCACTGTACACGTGCATTCGGTGATCTCGACTCATAAGTCGGGGTCCCCACAACAGGTGTCCTCCGACGGAGCCCGAACCCTCCTCGCCGCCCACCTATAAATGCCGCCACCCCCAGCCTCTTTGAGCACCCACAGCTCCTCCCACACCCTCCGCAAACTTGTAGAAGCCCTAGCCTGGCCGGGCAGGCTGCGGGTTGCCGTCCCGAAGCTTGAGCTCGCTGGCGATCCCCTTCAGATCGTCCCCGCAGCTCCAGCCCATCCCAGGCCAGGGCGACCCTGCCAGAGCCTCCGCCACTCTTCGGTGAGGGCGTTCCACCCTGTTGGAGCCCCTGGAGCCGCCCCGAGCCGCCGTCGTCTTCATCCCCGGCAAACCCTTCCCTCTGCCTCCGCTGGAGAGGCCGATTCTGACGCCGTCTGGTCACCTCTAGCCATGGTACGGTTACGGGCAGGTGCGCAATCATCTTCTCCTTCGATTCCCCCCTCTCGTTTGACTCCAAGAACCCTCGTTGCCCGCGTGTGCTCCAGCGAAGCGCCGCCTCCCTCTGTTTCCTTCTGCCCTCCTTCCGGCCTGACTAGTGGGGCCCGCTAGTCAGCCACTCAGTACACGCGCGAAGTGAAACGAGTGGTGGCGCCCTAGGCGTTTACGCCTTCGACGTCACCCCCCCCCCCCAGTCTGATTTCTTTTTTAAAATATAATTCATTTAAATCCAAGAAACTTCAAACAGCCATAACTTTTTATCTATAAGTCCAAATGCATTGATTCTTTTTGCATTGTGTTCTTTGTCCAATAATCTAAAAGCACCCAAAAGATGGGATTTTTCCTTGCTGTCTATATTTTCTGGTAATTTTTATAAGGTTTCTTGATGTTTTCTTTTTGTGGTTTTAGTTATTTTCAGAAGAGCAAGCTTGTCTTGAGGATCACCAGGAGATTTGTGAACCTCATCAGCACTAAGGCAAGCCACAACAACATTTTCATAGTGCCACTTCAATATTTGTGATTTTCCTACTTGAACTTATGGTTATTCTTGCATTTAAATCATTATTATGATAATTATATTCTGTTAAATGCTTGCCATGTTAGATATGCTTCGTTTACAGAAAGTTTGAAATGAATCTTGCTGATAATCTAACAAGAACTTAGCTATGAGAAATGATAAAATGATATAGTCATGGAGGTTAATAATTAGTTTAATTATTATTCTTGCATGATAATGAGATTTCTAGAAATGGTTCTGGTTTAAGTGAGGTTGATCTTAACCAGAGAAGGATCTTGAGTTGGTGATGGCTCCGTGGGAGCGTAGTTGAACTAGATATTCTCTTGGTTATTTGATGCATATGTTAGTGATGCATAGCATGGCAATATGACACCAGTTACTTTCACTTTAAGTTAAACCTGGTAATTAACTCAACTTGAATATGTTGTTGACTGGGTCGTGGTGCCGCTAAAACGAGTTTTTCCCAGTGCAACCACATTTGCCGGTATGGGACGGCCTTAATGCGTTTCATTGTCGTGCCTCTGGTAGGTTCCTCCATCTAGGGAAGGTTATGGGCGTGCTGTACTCTGACCCTGTAAGCAAGCATAACCTTGTGTGCCAGTTGATGAGTTAAGTGTTTGGGTCCCAGAGTGGATCGTTGCCACGACGGTGGTTTTGAGGTGTCTTGAGGTAAACACAGGGCCACCCAGGACTAGCCCGATGGGGATTTAGTCGGAGAGGCCGGGAGAGTATCAGGACAATGAAGTGGTTTCGTCGGAATGTCGTTGGTCCACCCAAATGGGAGTGTGAGGCCATGGGTTCCGTAGTGTGGGTATGGTGCGCAACCTCTATAGAGTGTATTAATCTATCAATAGCCGAGTCCACGGTTACGGACACGCTCGAAAGTAGGGTACACCATGGGTCAACACTTAATAAATTTGCACACTGAGACTTGCACTAAGGTAATGGCAATGAGGCCATCGTGTTGAGGTTGAGACCAAGTGTTGGTCGGGGTTGTGATCGCCGTAAGGATCACGAGATTGTTGTTGAGTTCTTCCTGTTTGTGGTCTGGAAATGATGACGTTCGGTAAGCCAGTCCATGGGACAAGTACTACTTGAGCATATTCACAACATGTTGGATATATATATTGTTGCATTGTATTTAATTGGTTAAGTATCATGATATTGTTTGTCATTATGTTTATGCTTGTTGTGATCTTGCAAGTACATTCAATGTACTGACCTGGCGTGTCATGCCAGATTTCAGGAATGTCTCGTTGGAAAGGAGAGCTGCCCGAGTCTAGATCTTGTCCACATCGGTGTCCCTCTGCTATGGAGTCCCGCTACGACGTTATTCCGCTACCGCGTAGTTGTCAAGATCGAGGCCCCTTTATGTTTACTAAATAATATACATATTGTTCAGCCGCACCGTGTATGCCGCTTGGCCTCGCTAACTGTTGTAATATGAACAATGCTGAGCTAGCATGATTAAAGAGGTTATTTTTCTGTACCAAGTTGTTGTGTGTTGCCAGAAGACAAGGTCTCTGGGCTGGCAATGCAGGGTACACCGGTAACTCTGAGCGGGGGTGCCACAATGCTTGGTATCAGAGCCGCGCTGACTGTAGGCCATGCTAGACTACGCCAAGTTAATTGGATGTTAGATACGAGTTGTAGTTGAGTGCCGGTAGCCTATTGTAGCTGGTTGTTGCATTGCATGCACTGATTTATATTTTTTATGCTAATGTGCTAATGGTTGTCAGTGTAGATGGCTTCGATGCTGTATCCGTGCCAGTTGCAGCTCATGTCGTACACGTCGCCGCATCTCCTTCGTAATGTGTGGTGTCGGTTGTACACTCACAGTGACAATCCAGTATATCATGTGTACTGGGAGCGTCTAGCTGACTCAGTGTATGATTATCACGCCATGGTTACTCTGTGCACCAGTTCCAATTCCAGCAATTACACTCATATTTCCCGAAGCGGCTACGCTTCTACCGCTTCTCAGGCTGTCCAGTTTGTTGCATTCGAGGTACTCGTTGAGCTCCGTTACAACGAGGTTCGGATGCAGAACCACCCAGGTTTCCACTTCTATCCTTCTTTCCACGATAATGGTCGTGTCCGTTTCCCTGTCATTGATACAGAGTCTGATAGAGTAGCTAGCCACCTTTCTCGCTATATCACTGCTAGCTATCTGCTGATCTATGAGTTGTCTCGTGAGCTGAGTCGTGCCCGTACTGCTTTAGCCTCTGCTTTAGTCTCTGCTAGCTCAGCCACAACTCCACCATCTATAGGATTTACTCCCTATATTCCTGCCAGTTCTAGATCCCCTATGAGATCTGAGAAAATCCTTGTGCTTCCTCTAACATAGATTGGTTAGACCTTTTTCTCGAACTCCTAGTACCTAAATAGACAGGAAGATTGAAAATAGTTAATGTCTAAAATAGAGTATGTCAAAGGAGCGATACCTGAACGTTTAATTCTAGTACATTATATATGAGCTTTCAATGTGTGTGAAATCATCAACTTTATATACAAATTCTGCAGACATGGAGAGCATCGTAGCAAGCCAATTGTGGTGTTCAGATCAAGACACACTATATAAATGTATAGGGTCTTGACAGAATCCAGCACCCCTAATACGCCATCCATGGACAAGCTCTTCATTCAGCATAGAACATAATATTAGCACAAATAGTGTACTCCAAGATGATATTTAACTTATGCACACAAATGAAAAATGTAGATTACTAAACTATACATGGATAACATACAGTACCCGAATAAGTGTGGAGCAAACCACCAAGTTGTAACCTTCAAATGGATCAGAAAATACACCCAAGGTCTCCAGTTTAGGCACAGAGACCACATTTATTTGAGAAGGTTTATAACAACAATCAAGGAGCAACCTTTGAACTGAAGAGGCATCTTCGATGATGAGCTCCTATCTTTCAAAATGAATTCCAATGCTTGACTTTATTTGGAGACAAGGGTTATGGATTCCTAGTCCAAAAATAAGCATAAAACACTCTAGCACAGGGCAGCTAGAGTGGATGATGTTGTGCAGTGAGGCCACCGACAGATCAACCAACACAAGCGCAAGTTTTTTCAGAAGTGGGAGCTAAAGCATTTGTACTAGATTGTCTGCTAGATGGCACCGGGTCAAGGTGACTGTGTGGAGAGAGGAGGAAAACCATGAGATGGGCATCGATGGTGAGGGCACAGATGCAGCTCTTGTTGATAACCTATCACTGTAGCAATGGTAGAACTCAAGCTGCTGGAGTTTCTCAAATTGATGGGATATCAGCCAGGCGGCCACTATGCAGGGTATGTCAAATAGGTAGCATGCCGGGATGCAGATGCGTTGAAAGGAGCCCTAGTGGGAGGAGATGATGGCTCTGGGAGTTTAGAATCATCATCGACAGATAGCTAATGACAGTCAAGATTAAGAGGCGCGGAGCACCACTGAGTGCGCCACCGAGATGCAAGGACTTATGTGCGGCAGCCATCCTTGGTGGGGAAAAGCTAGACGATCTCCCCAAGGATTGCGTCCGGGAGATCGTTGGTGCGGTCCGCATGAGATTCTACTAGTTCCCAAAGTCCATGGGGGCATGGCCGCTTCTGGCCACGCAGCCGGGTCCAAGATCTACATCCGGCAGCGGCGATGACCGGAGCCTCATATGTGTACATACCAATCTGAAAAAATGGTAGAAACATACATGTAGGACATTCAACATCAATTCTCAAGATCTGGAAGAAAAAATAGCACAAATATATATGTAGTACATTCAAAATCAATTCTCAAGATCTGACCATGAATTATTAGCACGCACACTAACCCTAGTCAGATTATTAGCAACAATCATTTGTACAGAACAAACAATTAATCACTAGCCCTATACATATACCATTCAAACAATCAATACACTAGGTGCATCTAACGGATCTTAATTACTCTTATTTCATGGACTGAGAGTACATAACCTTAGGATTTGTATTCCAAAAAATAAGAGAGGGGGAGTAACCAGAGAAAACACATGTTACTTTTGCCCCACAAATGGGTATATAAATGACTAACCGGTTTTTCATCGTTGCCGTAGTTGCTGCTGACCTCCGGCTCTGGTTGGGGAGGCACAACGACACTGATGAAGTCAAGGTCGTGTTGCTGCCCGCGCGAGACCTCGTCGGCGGTGACGACAACCTCTATTCCCAGCATCATGCGTTGTGCGGGTGCTTCACCAGCCCTGGCGTCGCCACTCCCTCCGATGGTGTGCTTCAGGGGAATCCTCATACACTCCAGGGTCTAGATGTTGGTGACCACTGTGGACCGGGGGTGCAGCCGCCTATTATGGCCGATGGCTCGGGCGCGCCATTAATATAGACCAGTGGGAGCAAGGCGGGCGGCGGTCAAAGGCTGTCTCGCCTCCCAGTGAGCCTGCGCGGCGGACTTCTGGCATTCCTATGATCATTTCACACAGCTACTCGCACACCTCCCGGTGACACTGTGGAGCAAAAACGCCTCCCGTCAATTCACTAACCTACACGCACACCTCGCAGTCTGCCTACACGGTGGACTGCCCGCACGCATCCCGTTAACTCACGCCTGCTCACACGGGGCACGTGGCAGCACGTATATTTTTTTGTCTTTTGATGATCCATTCTGCCGCTTTACTGCTTAACCGAAGCATGGCATGGTCTAACGCACACGGTCCAAATAAATAATCTATATGATATATTGGTTGCCAGTTATTAGCAATCTCCCATTTGTAAGAAGATTATATCAATACGTCTCTCAAATTTGACGAAAAAATACAGTATCACAGTCTACTGGTGTCCATATATGACACCACGATAAGTTTCATGAATTTCAACTAAATTTTCGATTTACTGAATTTTAAAAATCCATATTCTCAAGGTCTTGAAATGTCTTGCATGGGGAAACATGCACCCAAGGACACACATATGATTTTGCAATCCATTTTGGTGCACATGTAGCTCAAATTTATATTTTGCACATTAAATCCCTAGTAAATCTATCAATGTATAAAGACGGTCGAATGATCTCTATTATTTTATTTTAACATGACACTCCTTTGGTCACATGTTCAATGCATAAATAGTTTGACATGCCTTAGAATGGTTGTGGTGGTGCGGGATGTGTGTGTCTGTGTCTGTGTGGGGTGAGGGGGAGGGGTCCAGCAGTACACTATGAGTCGTGAGCCTCCGTGCGGGATTATTGATCATTTTGTGAGTCATATATGCCACATCAAAGTCGTGAATTGGTTATTTAAAGCATCACACGAACCTTTCATTCCTACATGTTCGGGCCACATGCATGCATTGGTGGTCCTCTCGGACACTCCCTCGTGCGGTTATCAGTGATGTTCCCCATTGTTAGCCCGCAAAGATTTACAGTTTCCACTGACAACGGGAGGCATTTGACCAAAAGGTGGATTCATCTTGGCATGTGTGTGGTGTGGATCATGGTGAGATTCCATACCAAAGTTCGGGCACGTGCGTACACATGAGTCCCTCCCAACTGCTTGAAGTGAGGGGGCTACGCATCATGGTGTAGTGTGTTTCCGGTTTGCGAAGCATGTGCCACGTCAAAGTTGTGCATTGGGTATTCAAACATCAGATAACACATGGGCACATGCACGCGGTGGTTTTGTCCTATGACACTCACTCGCGTGTGACTCTCTCTGGGCCCGCGAGGACGTCATCAATCAGTTGAACGTACAACGAGAGAGAGGTTAATTTGACCAACAAGGATGGTTCTTTTTTGGTTTGTGTTATGTATATGCACGGTAGGAGTATGTAGTAAATCCCAAAGAGGGGGCAACATGAATACTCTATATATGTGCGTACGACATAACGTCGCTCCATGTGGGGACTTTCCGGTTATCGAGGCAGGTGCCACATCAAAGTTGTACATTGGTATTCAAACATCACGCATTACCATGCAGGCGGTGGTTGCCCTATAAGAACTCACTCGCGTGCGGCGCTTCCATCTGTGGGCATGCAAGGTTGTCCTCCATCACTTTAACCCAATGATAGAGAGGTTACTTTGGAATGATTCTTTTTTGGTTTGTGTTGTACAGTAGAAGTACATATATACCACGCGTCGAATGGGGGCGTACATATAACACATACCACGCATCATGAAGCTTGCTCTCTATGGGGACTTTTGGTTTCCTATATATGTGGTGCCACATCAAAGTTGTGAATTGCATATTCAAACATCACACAAACACCTCTTTGCACCACATGCAAACGGTGGTACGTAGTCCAATATAGGTTGCTCACTCGCGTGCGACGTACACTTTGTTTTCTGTGGGCAAGCGAGTTCATCGTCCATCACTTTGACCCAACGAGAGAGAGGTACATTTGACGAACAAGGATGATTAATTCTTTTAGGATAGTGTTACTAGGTGTATAATATGCATCTATCCGGATGTCCTGGGGTCAAGCCGTGGCATCCATGGAGGAGGGCCAGAGGGTGGCCAGCTTAGCCGCGGCCGAACGTGATGTGGCGCTGAAGGATGCCAAGGACGTGCAGGAGCAGTGCCGTGTGGTGGAGGCCGAGCTGAAGACCCTCCGAGATGAGCAGGCCACCCAGGGCAATCAGATCAAGGTGCGAGAGGAGGAGCTAAAGTCCCAGGAGGCTGTAATTGCTGATTGCGACGCTGACCTGGATTAGGCAGCCAAGGAGCTGGCCACGGAGTGCAGCCTCCTGGAGAAGTTGAAGGAGGAGGTGGAGGCGGCCCAGGGGCCCTCGCCAAGGCCGAAAAGGTGGTTAGGGCCTGCAAACCCTTGAGAGGTTCGATCTCTGGGGTGCGTGCGGAGATCTCAACCTACCTAGCCTGCCAACTCGCTAACCTGACGGCCAATCGCATCGAGCTTGAAGGGACAGGACGACACAGTAGTTTACCCAAGTTTAGTCCACTTTGCGGTGTAAAACCCTACTCCTGCTTTGTAGTGGATTTGCCTCGAGGGGCTGAGGAAGAACTCGCACAATGGAGAACAGCCTCAGGAGGCATGTTCTTGGGCTCAAGTGAGCTGATGAGATGGTGAGGGTAGAATGGACTCCCTCGACCCTCTCTTCTCTCTTCTCTCTAGATTTCGACACCTCTCTATGGTGGTGGCTAGGTCCTATATATAGTGTCCTTGGTCCTCTTCCCAATTGTTGGTGGGAAGGGATCCCACAACGGCCAAATTTCAAGGGAGACAACAAGTATGTCCCTATCCTATCTAAAGTGCTCTTCGCCTGCAAAAGCCTCTGGCCGGGATGCGGCGGTGGGCTCGGTGATGACCTCCGCCCTGCCGTCTTGGCAGTCTTTGCTTGTTGCACCCAAACGGAAACCTTTGGTTGATCCCTCGGGACTCTGTGCATGCTGCTTTCCTCCCTTGCACCAAAGAGGAAATTGGTACTCTGCGCCTGCTGATGCCCGCATGGCCTTGGTCGTCATGGCTCATGTGAGCCGAACCTTGCGAGGTGTACCTTGCATAGAAATCTCCGCTCCTCGGGAGCCAGCCAGAGGGGGCCGATCCCCTTGGAGGTCTTGGTGTCGTCCGCCTCCCGAGGCTTGGCCCATCGTGAGGGTCTTGAGTTGTGGATGCTGAAACTGGGCCATACCAGGCCGTCGATGGAGCCACGCCATGGGCCGCAGGCAGGCAAGTCTAGGTACCCCCATATCCAGAACACCGATAGTAGCCCCCGGGCCCAAGGTGCGCTCGGACTAGGCATCTGGGTGAAGCCAAAGGGCAAGTGCGGAGCGCCACGGGCCCTAATCGCCTGTGGCCTTGGACGATGCATGTCGCTTGATGGGACGTGGGCATCTCCACTTCCCCATACTGCCTCGGCAACCGTTCCTGGTTGAAAAAAAGGCTGACACCTTCCACTAAGCCTTCATTGCCTTCCTTTCGTCTTGCTTCAGATCCCCTTCTCTCCCTATGCCGGAAATATCATCCAGATCGGCCGACGCTCTCCGCCAATCTCTCGCCAGATGGCCTCCGACAAGGTTAAGGCTCCGGCCTCGGCTGCCGACTCTGCCGCTTGGTTCGAGTCAGTGCTGAGCGCACCCACCGTCTCCAAAGAGAAGCATCATACCACACTTCTCTTGACAGCGAGCGACAACAGCGAAGGGGGGACACAGCACACCGGGTTGGATCCGCAAAGCCGGAACCCTCAAACAACACCTTCTACCCCTTCTTCCTACACAACATGTATGCTGGGCTGATCCCTCCTTCCTCCCGCTTCTTCTACGTCGTCCTCCACCATTACGGGATCCACGCGCTCCATCTTCATCCCAATTCTGTCCTCCTCCTATCCATCTTTGACTTCTACTATGAGGCGTTTGTGGGGGTTATGCCCTCTGTCGCGTTGCTCCACCACTTCTTCTTCCGTTGGGTGAACAGCCACCAATACACAGGGTGCGCTTGCTCCGTTGCGGCCAACGGCAGCAATGCAATCTCCTGCGCCGAGAAGGTGGAGGACATCCAGAACAAATGGATCCTCATGGACGCCAAGCGCTCACATGCCCTGCTGGAGCTGCCGACTGGACTCTCGACATCCGAGAAATGGTGGTCTCACGAGAAGCTCACCGACCCCATGGCAAGGTGAGGTCTACTATGCAACCTTCTTGTAGACGTTGTTGGGCCTCCAAGCGCAGAGGTTTGTAGGACAGTAGCAATTTTCCCTCAAGTGGATGACCTAAGGTTTATCAATCCGTGGGAGGCGTAGGATGAAGATTGTCTCTCTCAAATAACCCTGCAACCAAATAGCAAAGAGTCTCTTGTGTCCCCAACACACCCAATACAATGGTAAATTGTATAGGTCCACTAGTTCGGCAAAGAGATGGTGATACAAGTGCAATATGGATGGTAGATATAGGTTTTTATAATCTGAAAATATAAAAACAGCAAGGTAGCAAGTAACAAAAGTGAGCGAAAACGGTATTGCAATGCTTAGAAACAAGGCCTAGGGTTCATACTTTCACTAGTTCAAGTTCTCTCAACAAGGATAACATAATTGGAGCATATAACAATCCGTCAGCATGCAAAAAAGAGTCACTCCAAAGTCATTAATAGAGGAGAACAAACGAAGAGATTTTTTAGGGTACGAAACCACCTCAAAGTTATTTTTTCCGATCAATCCATTGGGCTATTCCTATATGTGTCACCAATAGCCAAAGAGTTCGTAGTAAAATAACACCTTAAGACACACTTCAACCAAAACCCTAGTGTCACCTGGATACTCCAATGTCACCTCAAGTATCCGTGGGTATGATTATATGATATGCATCACACAATCTCAGATTCATCTATTCAAACCAACACAAAGAACTCATAGAGTGCCCCAAAGTTTCTACCAGAAAGTCAAGACGAAAACGTTTTGCGACACCTATGCATAAGTTCACAAGGTCACTGAACCCGCAAGTTGATCACCAAAACACACATCAAGTGATTCAATAGAATACCCCACTGTCACCATGGGTATCCCATGCAAGACATACATCAAGTGTTTTCAAATCCTTGAAGACTCAATCCGATAAGATAACTTCAAAGGGAAAACTCAATCCATTACAAGAAGGTAGAGGGGGAGAAACATCATATGATCCAGCTATAATAGCACAGCTCGCGATACATCAAGATCATGCCATAGCAAGAACACGAGAGATAGAGATCAAACACATAGCTACTGGTACATACCCTCAGCCCCGAGGGTGAACTACTCCCTCCTTGTCGTGGAGAGCACCTGGATGATGAAGATGGCCACCGGTGATGATTCCCCCCTCCGGCAGGGTGCCGAAATAGGGTCCCGATTTGTTTTTGGTGGATATAGAGGCTTGCGGCAGCGGAACTCCCGATCTAGGTTATGTTCTGGAGGTTTGGGGATTTATAGGACAGGTTGGCGTAGAGAAGAAGTCAGGGGGATCCACGGAGAGTCCATGAGGCAGGGGGCGCGCCCTCCACCCTCGTGGGGCCCACGGGACTCCTCTCCGGTAACTCTTTGTTCCAGTATTTTTTATATTTTCTAGAAACAATCTCTGTTGATTTTCAGCGCATTCCGAGAACTTTTATTTCTGCACAAAAACAACACCATGATAGTTCTGTTGAAAATAGCGTCAGTCCGGGTTAGTTCTAATCAAATCATACCAAAATCACGTAAAAATATTATAAACATGGCATGAATACATCAAAATTTATAAGACGTATCACGAGGCCGCTGATGAAGAGGATGGAGGCTGACTTGAAGGCGGAGAAGCTGACGGAGGCTATGATCGTCAAGGATTTCTTGATACAGCACCTGACGCCGCTCCAGGAGTGCTCCCGCCCCTAGTGCAAGCTTGGGGTAGCGGAGGACAAGCTTTGTATGTGCTCGGACACCCTCCCTGACAAGGAGTTTGGCAAGGTTATGCACTCCTTGCTCGGGAAGGACCAGGGTAGCCCTCCGGACGATCACCTCCCGCTGTACTGCCGAGAAGATTGGGACAAGATAGTCGCTGCCATGCCTGTCTTCAACGAGCGTGGGATCGTGTCGACGGAGTCTCCCCTGCCGGTCGCCTCCCTGGTGGACGTGTCCTCTGGCGATCAATCCTTCGAGGCCGCCTGGGAGGGGGAGGGGTGTCAGTGTCAAAACCGGTGGATCTCGGGTAGGGGGTCCCGAACTGTGCGTCTAAGGCTAATGGTCACAGGAAGGAGGGGACACGATGTTTTACCCAAGGTTCGGGCCCTCTCTATGGAGGTAATACCCTACTTCCTGCTTGATTGATCTTGATGATATGAGTATTACAAGAGTTGATCTACCACGAGATCGTAGAGGCTAAACCCTAGAAGCTAGCCTATGATTATGATTGTTCTTGTCCTACGGACTAAACCCTCTGGTTTATATAGACACCGGAGGGGGCTAGGGTTATACTGAGTCGGTTACAAAGAAGGAGGTCTAACATCCGGATCGCCAAGCTTGTCTTCCACGCAAAGGAGAGTCCCATCCCGACACGGGGATGAAGTCTTGAGTCTTGTATCTTCATGGTCCAACAGTCCGGCGAAAGTATGTAGTCCGGCTGTCCGGATACCCCCTTATCCAGGACTCCCTCAATGGGAAGACCTCTCCTCCCATGTAGAGCAAACTCCTCCTCGACCTTTCTGACGACGACGACACAGGTGCGCACCCGGTTAGGGAGTTGGCTCGCCCTGCCAAGGTCACGACAAGATCCGGGGGGACCCCTTCGAAGAAGCAGAGGCGAGCGGTCCCGAAGAGGGGCAGGCCGACGCTGATTCCGCTGAGCAGTGCTCCTGCTTTGCTGCCACCATCGGACGCAGTGCCGGCCGCGTGTTCGCTAGCTCCCAAGAACATAGCACCGCCCACGCCCGTGAAGCCCGTGCTTGTGGGCGTAAAGAGGAACTACGTCGCCACGGACCAGTAAGTGCCCCTTCTTGCCCTCGCTCTTGGTGTGGTGCCTAATATCTTCACTTGATATCAGACCGCAGCCGGTGGTGAAGAAGAAGGGGGATGCCGGGGCCGCCGAGGTCAAACGCGCTGCCACGGTCGCCGCAGCCCTGGCGCAGAGGGGCGCAACGACCCCTATCGCTCCTGCAGAGGCACTACTCTCTCGAGGCTTTGAAGCCCAGCCTCGGGAGGAAACGGCTCCCACAGCATAGCTGGCGCCGGAGGTGCCTATCCCCGACTGGCTTGGTGGGGACCTGTCACATCCCTAGCTTCTGGTACTGCCTGTTGTTGCATAATGCTTGCATCATGTTTAACTTTCATTGAAAATTTGAAATGGGGGATGATCAAACCCTAGCACTTTGAAATCCAAATAGGTCCAGCTTAAATAAATTGCATTGAAGAACCCAAAATGCTCTTCTTTGATGTTTGATATTTTTGGCAATGGCTTTGATCCATACCAAAAATAATGAACATTCTTAAGGAACAAGTTGGGCACAGAATTTCAGTCATAAAATATTTGAATTGGGGCATTTAATTGCTATAAATATTATTAAATGCCCCAACAAACCTCGAAATAGCTAAGGGCCTCTGAGATAATTCAGTTATTGCCCATAATTAATTTCAGGATTTATAGAAATGATTTGGTGTTTTTACCAAATCAAAAAAAAATTGCAAAAATAGAAAACATAAACCAAAATAGGAAAAAAATAGAGAAGGATAAAACCTACCCGGCCTTACCTGTAGTCGGCCCAGCTGCACTGGCCAGCCCAACTGGTGGCCCAGCCCACCAGGGGCAGAGTCGTCTTCAACCTCTTCCTACTGGCAGATGCGTGTCTGCGCGCGCGCCGTAGATCGCCACCTCCTGCTTTCCGCTGTCCGCGTGGAGCTTGCTACGAACAACACGCGACCCCCTCGACCTCCTCTCACTTTCCCTGTGCCTCTCTCCCTCCTCTGTCTCTCTCCCACGCTCCTCCCTGGACGCGCCCGAGACCGCCAACGAGCACCACCGCGCCCACCACCGTCCCCTTGCCCTGTGGCTGTGACCTCTAGCTCCACCTCGATGCCGTGAAGCTCCAAGCCGAAGAACGTTCCCGCGGATGACCTACATGTCGTCACCGCAGCCATCTTCCTCATCTGCTCCGACGAACACTGTCGCTTGATTCGCCGACCTTCGAGAGTCCCCGAGCACGCTGAGCTACTCGACCTCCCTGTGAGCTTTGACGCTTTTCCCCTCTCTTCCCCTTGTCATTTTTCACCTCGTAGCCACCGCCGCCATTGAGGTCGAAGCTCACCTCCGCCGACCTCATCGTCGGCGCAGCTCCGGTGAACTTCGGGTCCTGTGCATGTATCCGTTGGGTTCGTGAGCACCCGTGGGTTCGATAAGTGAAAGACGTTGCTAGATTTGACCGATGTAGCCCCGTTTCCGTCACCTCCCGAGCTCCGGTCACCGCGGTTGTTGTCATCACCGTCGTTTCCGGCCTCCCCGCACCCAACCGCCTACACCACTGGATGCGGCACACATCCAGCTCGTCGTAGAGCCAAGCCGCATGCCCAGCCTACACCCGTAGCGCGATTCCGGCGAGTCTCCGTCGTTGTTTTGGTCGTCGCTGGCAAAACTCCGGAGACTGTCGACGTGGACGTCATCAGGTGCTAACCCTGCCAGCTAGTCCCCCTAACAGCACTGATAGTGGGCCCTACCCCTGGTCAAACCCCAGTCAGCGCTGGGTTTGACCGGGATTAGACCATGTGTAACTGACGTGTGGACCCCACATGTCAGGTTTGACCTGGACCGGGTCCGTTGACCTGCTGATGTCATAGTGACGCAGTGCTGATGCAATAACTCATTTTCTGTATTAAATTTAACCCAAAATTTCAAAAATACATAGAAATTCAACCATAACTCAGAATCAAATATGTTATATATGCAAAATGATCAGAAAAATCCAATCTATCCACCTGACTTGGTTTCATGCATGTTAGAACAAATTATAGTTGCTGTTTAGGACAAACCATATAAATGGCATTTGAATATCCACATATGGATTCTAATTGAATCTTGGATTCAAACCAACTCCATTTAATCTGTTGCTAGTTGCATTAGGTCAAATCACAACATATTGCCATGTCATGATTATGCATCATATTGTGCATTGCAATGATTGTGTTCTTCCTTGTTTGCCGATGTTTGTCCCCTCTTGACAGACGTGGTTCCGATGATGTGATAAATGACACCGATGAAGAACTATACTATCTTCAGAAGTGTCAGGCAAGCAAAACCCCCTTGTTCATTCCGATAAAATCCCACTATCTCACTCCTGCTCTCTTTACTGCATTAGGACAACAACGATTCAACAGTTACTTGTTGTAGTAGTTGAACCCCTTATCCTCTACATGAACTGTCATTGCCACAGTAAAATAGATGAAACCCACTAGCATGAGTAGGAGTTGTTTGAGCCCTAATGTGCCTACTCTTTCATGCTTGTTTGTCATGCCTACTACTGCTTAGAGTTGAGTCAGGTCTGATTCATTGGGGATGAATCGGAATGGTGATGAACATGTCCTGAAATATGACCCTGCTCGACTTCTTAACCACCCTTGTCCTCTGTCCAGGAGTTGCAAGTAGTTTCTGGTGTTTGTAGTATGTTGGGGGCAGTGCGCTGCGCTGACTCGAGGGGTGGGTTGTGATGCAGTAGGCACGTGGCCGGGTATGCCGGGCGCCCGTTTGGTGTCACGGAACCCTGTACACATCGTTCGGGGCCGTATGTGGAAACCTCGGACGGACTCCCTGCGGATGGAACCTGAATAGGCGATAAACCTGGACTAGAGACTTGAGTGTTTAGGTAGGTCGTGGTCTACACCCACGTCAGCTTTTCCTTGAAGTCTGCCGAGCACATGTCGTGTGCAGACGCTAAGTGGTGGAAACATGTGTGAAGAAGTACACCCCTGCAGGGTTATAAATAATCTACTCGAATAGCCGTGTTTGCGGTAAAGGACCTCTGGGTTATCTATACAGTTCATAGACAAGTGAAAGTGGATACTCTAAAATGCGCCAGGTAAGCGTGTGTGCTATGGATGGCGTTCTTGTAGGGAGACGGGAGAGGATCCATAGTGGTCTATTGATATGGTGAATATGTGGACTCGTGTGCGCCACCTTAAAGAGTTACTTGCAGTCGTAGTTCAGGATAGCCACGGAGTCAAAGCTGGCTTGCTGCAGTTAAACCCCACCATCCCCTTTGTTGATGATGATGCATATGTAGTTAGTTCTGAAGTAAGTCTTGTTGGGTACATTTGTACTCACGTTTGCTTAATTTTTGTTTTTGCAGAGAGACTTCAGTCTCGCTAGTAGTTCTGCGTGGACTTCGACATTTAGCTTGTTACCTCAGCTACGATCTTGTGCCATGGCAGGATCTGGTAGATAGTCGGGCTTCTCAGCCTTTTTCATTTGTAGATGTCTGTACTCAGACATGTTAAGCTTCCTTTTGTGCTTTGACTTATATGCTCTGAATGTTGGGTCATGAGACTCATGTTTATGATATCTCACTCCTTGGAGCCTATTGAATAAAATACTTTAGTTGTAGTGTCATGTTGTGATGCCATGTTGTGATGCCATGTTGTATTTGCACATATCGAGCATATTATGTCTATGTTATTGAAATTCTAGGTATGTGTGGAATATGACTATCTAGTTGTTTATCCTTGGTAGCCTCTCTTACCGGGAAATGTCTCCTAGTGCTTCCACTGAGCCCTGGTAGCTTGCTACGGCTCTGGAACACTTAGGATGGCCGGCATGTGTCCTTCTTCATCCTTGTGTCTGTCCCTTCAGGGAAATGTCACGCGGTGTCTACCAGAGTCCTGTTAGCCTGCTACAGCCCGGTTTACCGGAGTCCTGCTAGCCCAGCTGCTATAGCCCGGATTCACTCACTGATGACTCACATGTCATTGCTGGGTCATGTATGCATGTCCCTGTAAGTTAGTGCCACTTTGGGTTCACGACTAGCCATGTCAGCCCGGGCTCCTTGCCATATGGATGCTAGCAACACTATCATATACGTGTGCCAAAAGGCGCAAACGGTACCGGGTCTGGTAAGGCGACACCCGTGGGTATACCGTGCGTGAGGCTGCAAAGTGATATGAGGTGTTACCTGCTAGATCGATGTGGCATTGATTCGGGGTCCTGATAGCTTTGGTATCAGGGCCTGACTGCCTGTAGGATTACCAAGCCAAACTGGTCGAAGTCAAGTCTAGAAATTCTTTAGCTATATAAGGGAATTGATTATGGGATGGAACGTAAGGCTCTTTTTACTCATTATACCTTATGCCTTCTGATCCGAGTCATCTTATCTTTCCTACGGGGTTAAGGAACTAGGCTATCTCTTCTTTCCATCAGGATCACGTGTTACTAATCTGTAGATTTACAGGATTGATGGATTCAAATCTCAGTCAGTCTCTACTACTCCCGTAAGTTAACTGTTGATCTCGAAACCTTGATATTGTGCTCCTGAGTGGTTATGCCACCATTTTAGTAGCATGTCTCAAATCTTTTTGAGCATTTACAGCCGTTATGTTGTCCGAGTCGTCCCAGGTTTCTAAACAATCTGATGCATTTGCAAATCCCTTCTCTCCATTCCCGAAGTTTCCTTGTGCTAGATCAACCACACTAACTAGTGTGGCGAGGTACTACCTCGGCATTTATGCTGGAGCTATTATTATAACCCTAGGTGTCTAGAGTATCACCTAGTAATCTAGCCATGTTCTGTGTTCCCAGTGTGATCATTCTGACCATCATTCTCGAACGCATCTCGTGATGCAATTTAGTTAGTAGGTATTCTATTCCTGGGTTTTGAACCCGAGAATCACCCTACTTACTTCATGTTGATAATGTTTGCTCTCTCCTTTAGGTTATTAGTAACCTTTGCATTAGTCCTCGAGGTCCGTGGTATTTTGTTCTTCCAAATACTATGAACCACTTATGACAAAAGTTTGTTGGATCAAAAGATCACAGCAAGAGTGCTCTCGACAAGTTCTCCATTCTATATTGTGACTCTGCCAGTTCTACCTTCTCTGCATGGGTCATTCGGAAGAAATGTGTTGAACCCGTTCGACATATTAATCTATGCATCCACAACTCAGAGAGTTATATGTTCCATGAGTTGTTCCTCCTTAGTTGTATTATGACCTCATCTATCAATTGATAATCAGGAGTAGTTGTGCACCCGTGTTCATCGATGCCTACTATTCCTGTGGTCCGACAAGCCATTCTACTCCTGAATGACTAGGAGAAACAAACTCCAGCACCTCATCCATATCTAGGATTGGGTCCAAGTAGTTGTATTCCACAGATCAAAATGCCAATCCAGCTTTTGTTCTGTTCTACCTTGGAGTATTACCATCTTTATTCTAAGAATGTCATGGGAATTGCACACCATCTTATGAACTCTTGATACAGTGATACTTCTCGCTGTCATTATTCTTTCTCGGTTCCGTGTTATCGCAACCGGAGTGCCGGCAAGTGTATCGTGATGTGTGAAATCAATACTCCTAGCAACCTTGTTGCTTGGTAGTTAAATGGACAACAATTTCATTCTTAGTGTGTTGGTTATTGAATCCTCATTCTAACACTGATTGTGCTACCTAGTGTGTATTTCCGGTGCACTTTTCATTCAGTGAGTTAGGCTAGTGACAATCCTTGCTTATTTGATCATGTCATCTTGCCCTGAAAAGCAAGATCGTTCTCAAGCCTAGTAACTTACCGGTGGTTCCTGATTTTCCGAATATCTTTTCGGAAGTATCACCAGGTTTTCACCTGACCGCTATGTTGAGTTCGTGAACATGTCGGTTTTCTTGTAAACTACCATCTCTGCAAGAATCTGTGTCGGATGCCCCGAGCTAGTTGGCAGGTCTAAACAACAACTTGGAGAGTTGAAGGATGGAAGCTTGTCCGATTTATCTCATTCTAAGGGATCTATTGTCTTGCCAAAACTTTGATTTGAGTGTGGGCTATCATCAAAACAAATCAAAACAAACGATGCTCTTAATGCTGTCTTACTCGTGGTTGATCCCTCGAGCATACACCATTATATCTTTTGGGTCTGACCAATGCTATCACTTGTTCACTTAATTATGGAATTCCATCTTCATGGAAACCTGGATGAATTGTTGTTGAGCCATCAGCAACATTTTTGTCCTCCCCATGATTCATGTCGAATATCTAGCTAGTGTTGGGAACTTTTGTAAGCATTATCTTCATGTCCCATGCATGAAGCATATGCTCGGATGAAAGGTGTGACTTCCTCTAATTCACGTGCATCAGATGCAAGTTGCCGCCGTGTATTCGAGAAATTCAATGTTGCCTCCTCTGGAATCACCCCAAATCAGTCATGCATACGTGCAAAGTATTCTGTGGTTTGGAGACTTGGAACCTCCATTTTATATGTGTCCCTAGCACAACAAGCCACTGATTGATTTGTTCAAGGTTAATAAGTTCTAAGTGCTAGTCCCGAAGGTACCAGACGGACTTGTACATGATTCCGTTATCCTCGATGGTGGTTCCCAACCAGAACTCGGTAGTGCTTCATTGTAAGACTACCATGTGATCATTCTTGTCTGGGACAACGTGTTCACATGTTTGTAGCAGAACCATCTCATATTTTGGAGCTTGCAATCATAGTTCATCTCCTGAGAATCTCACAATGTCATCTCGTCGATTTGAGTTGCAAACTTTCATTTTTCCTTCTAGACTTGATGAGTCTAGAATATCATGTTATCAACCCGATCTGAGTCTCAGGAAGATATGATCGTTGGAACTTTTCCAAGATCTATTATGTAGGTCCCGACAAGGTTGATGTTCTGGCCGACACACCTAGTAGGAAGATATATTATTGTAGTATCTTGATTGAGGAAGTTGGCCACCTCCCCATAAGGATTTTGTAGGATACTACTCCCTAATTGTTCCTTATGGATTTTTGGTGTTCCCGAAGTCTGACCTTTACTTGATGTTCTAGATATCAAATCATATCTATGAATGGGTTACGCTAGCACATCAAGCAGAACATTAGAAGCGGAGTGCTAAATATCTCTCGATCGACCATCCAGATTTTGTTTCCCTGGCCTTGCTAAGGTGAAATCTGAGAAGGTGTTATCCTCCTTTGCAACTGCATCGTCCATTACTATTCATCATGGTAGTATGTTGTGTTGCCAAGATCCTTGACACAGATATTTGTAAAACCCTGATGAATATGAAAATGCTCGAGTTCTTGAGAGCATGCGCAAGAACTAGGTTTCATCGTTAGCATTAATTAGGATTGCTCTCAGCTTCCTCGGTTATGCTATAACTTTTCAAACAGTGGAATCACTCTCTACTGTTGAGTTTTTCCCCAGTTACTAGAATCATTCCCATCATTTGCATTTTGTTCCCAGCTAGCACCCGTCGTTATGCCAATCTACCATGGGTCCCATGCATTTCCGGTGATAAGCATAATCACCCCTTGTGTTGTCTTCAACAAGGTAATCCACATCGTCCATTCTAGTCTGGGTATGCCATTCCCTCGAACTCCGTCAAACGATTGTTGGTGGATTGCCTTAGGCTGTTATAAAGAGTTTCAGTGATCTATGTATCAAAAGTACTTCTTTTGCCACATAAGAGATGTCCTTATGTCTCATTCTATGAGTTGATCGTGAGTTCCTCGATCTTCGGGAAGATTGGCTCTTCAGAGTTTCCCCTTCTTCTCATTGTTGTGCTAGATGAAGATTTTGAAAGAAGGATGTTAAAATCAATTGAAGCAATGAATCAACACCTTCGAGAAGGACATCTGGATCGTGAAGATTGTTATAGATTTGTGTCCCCTCTGTTTTCTAACCTCACGTCTTGAATCTCGGGACGAGATTCTTGTTCAGTGGGGGTGAGTTGTCACATCCCTAGCTTCTGGTACTGCCTGGTGTTGCATAATGCTTGCATCATGTTTAACTTTCATGGCAAAGTTGAAATGGGGGATGGTCAAACCCTGGCACTTTGAAATCCAAATAGCTCCAACTTAAATAAACTGCATTGAAGAACCCATAATGCTCTTCTTTGATGTTTGATATTTTTGGCAATGGTTTTGATCCATACCAAAAATAATGAATATTTTTAAGGAACAAGTTGGGCACTGAATTTAAGTCACAAAATATTTTAATTGGGGCATTTAATTGCTATAAATATTATTAAATGCCCCAACAATTCTAGAAATAGCTAAGGGCCTCCGAGATAATTCAGTTATTGCCCATAATTAATTTCAGGATTTATAGAAATGATTTGGTGTTTTTACCAAATCAAAAACAAATTGCAAAAATAGAAAACAGAAACCAAAATAGGAAAAAAAAATAGAAAGGAGAAAACCTACCTAGCCTTACTTGTAGTCGGCCCAGCTGCACTGGCCAGCCCACCTGGTGGCCCAGCCCACCACGGGCAGAGCCGTCTTCAAACTCTGCCTACTAGCAGAGGCGTGTCTATGCGCGCGCCATAGCTCGCAACCTCCTGCTTGCCGCTGTCCGCCTGGAGCGCACTACGAACGACATGCAAATCCCAGCCGATGAACGCGCCCGTGGATGACCTGCAGCGTCATCACCGCCGCCATCTTCCTCATCTGCTCCGACGAACGCCGTCGCTCGATTCGCCGACCTCCAAGCGTCCCTGAGCATGCTGAGCTACTCATTGACCTCCCCATGAGCTTCGATGCTTCTCCCCTCTCTTCCCCGCTTCATTTTCGCCTCGTAGGAGCCGCCGCCATTGAGGCTGAAGCTCACCTCCGCCGAGCTCATCGCCGGCGCAGCTCCGGTGACCTTTGGGTCCCGTGCGTGTATCTGTTGGGTTCGTGAGCACCCGTGGGTTCGGCAAGTGCAAGCCGTTGCTCGATTTGACCGTTGTAGCCCCATTTTGGTCACCTCCCGAGCTCCGGCCACCGCGGTTGTCATCGTCGCCGTCATTTACGGCCTCCCCGCACCCAACCGCCTGCACCACTGGATGCGGCACACATCCAGCTCACCGTAGAGCCAAGCTGCATGCCCAGCCGACACCCGTAGCGCGATTCCAGCGAGCCTCCGCCGTTGTTTTCGTCGTCGTCGGTGAAACTCCGGCGATTGTCGACGTGGACGTCATTAGGTGCTAACCCTGCCAGCTAAATCCCCTAACAGCATTGACAGTGGGCCCTAACCCTGGTCAAACCCCAGTCACCACTGGGTTAGACCGAGATTAGACCATGTGTAACTGACATGTGGACCCCACACGTCAGGTTTGACCTGGACCAGGTCCGTTGACCTGCTGATGTCACAGTGATGCAGTGCTGACACAATAACTCATTTTCTGGATTAAATTTAACTCAAAAAATTCCAGAAAATGCCCAAAACTTCAAACATTCATAGAAATTCAACCATAACTCAGAATCAAATATGTTATATATGAAAAATGATCAGAAAAATCAAATCTATGCATCTGTACTGGTTTCATGCATGTTAGAACACCTTATAGTTGTTGTTTAGGACAAATCATATAAATGGCATTTGAATATCCAGATATGGAGTTTGAATTTGAATCTTGGATTCAAACCAATTATATTTAATCTGTTGCTAGTTGCATTAGCTCAAATCACAACATATTGACATGTCATGATCATGCATCATATTGTGCATTGCATTGATTGTGTTCTTCCTTGTTTGCTGGTGTTTGTCCCCTCTCGACAGACATGGTTCCGACGATGTGATCAATGACACCGATGAAGAACTATACTGTCTTTAGAAGTGTCAGGCAAGCAAAACCCCCTTGTTCATTTCGATACAATCCCACTCTCTCGCTCCTGCTCTCTTTACTGCATTAGGACAACAGCGATTCAACTATTACTTGTTGCAGTAGTTGAACCCCTTATCCTTTGCATGACCTGTCATTGCCACAGTAAAATAGATGAAACCCACAAGCATGAGTAGGAGTTGTTTGAGCCCTAATGTGCCTACTCATTCATGCTTGTTTGTCATGCCTACTACTACTTAGAGTTGAGTCAGGTCTGATTCATCGGGGATGAATCAGAATGGTGATGAACATGTCCTACTGTGTGTGAGCTAAGTTTGTGAACATGATTTGGTAAAGGTAGTGGTGAGAGGCCATTTAGGAGTACATGGTGGGTTGTCTCACTGATGTCGTCCTTAGGAACTGAGTTCTGTGTTTGTGATCCGTGAAACAGCTACTACCATGCATTGGGCCCTGAAATGTGACCCCGCTCGACTTCTTAACCACCCTTGTTTCTGTCCAGAAGTTGCAAGTAGTTTCTGGTGTTTGTAGTATGCTGGAGGCCGTGCGCAGAGCTGACCCGAGGGGTGGGCTGTGATGCGATAGGCACGTGGCGGGTATGCTAGGCGCCCGTTTGGAGTCACGGAACCCTGTACACATCGTTCGAGGCCGTATGTGGAAACCTCAGCCGGACTCCCTGCGGATGGAACCTGAATAGGCGATAAACCTGGACTAGAGACTTGAGTGTTTAGGTAGGTTCTAGTGTACACCCACGTCGGCTTTCACTTGAAGTCTGCCGAGCACATGTCGTGTGCAGACACTAAGTGGTGGAAACATGTGTGATGATGTACACCCCTGCAGGCTTATAAATAATCTATTCGAATAGCCGCGTCCACGGTAAAGGACCTCTGGGTTGCCTATAAAGTTCATAGACAAGTGAAAGTGGATACTCTAAAATGCGCAAGATAGGCATGAGTGCTACGAATGGCGTTGTTGTAGGCAGACGGGTGCAGATCCATAGTGGTCTATTGATATGGTGAATATGTGGACTCGTGTGCGCCACCTCAAAGAGTTACTTGCAGTCATAGTTCAGGATAGCCACCGAGTCAAAGTTGGCTTGCTGTAGTTAAACCCCACCATCCCCTTTGTTGATGATGATGCATATGTAGTTAGTTCTGATGTAAGTCTTGCTGGGTACATTTGTACTCACATTTGTAGTTCCACGTGGACTTCGACGTTTAGCTTGTTACCTCAGCTATGGTCTTGTGCCTCGGCAGGATCTGGTACATAGTCTCGGGGTGGCGCCGGGCCTATGCGTCTGTTCGGATGGCCTGGGGTCAAGCCGTGGCATCTGTGGAGGAGGGCCAGAGGGTTGCCGGCTTAGCCACGGCCGAACGGAACGTGGCACTGAAGGAAGCCAAGGATGCGCAGGAGCAGTGCCATGTGGTGGAGGCCGAGCTGAAGAGCCTCCGGGATGAGTAGGCCACCCAGGCCAATCAGCTCAAGGTGCGAGAGGAGGAGCTGAAGGCCCAGGAGGCTACAATTGCCGATCACGACATTGAGCTGGATCAGGCAGCCCACGAGCAGGCCACGGAGCATCGCCGCTTGGAGAAGTTGAAGGAGGAGGTGGAGGCAACCCATGCGTTCCTCGCCAAGGCCAAGAAGGCGGCCATCATTGAGCGCGACGCCTTTGTTTCCCTCGAGGCGAGGTCCCGCAAGGCACCGCAGGATCTCTTCGGGAGCGAGCACCAAGAGCCAGCAGTGACCCCGGAGCAGGGCCCTACCACTCTGCTTCCCAAGCTCGTTGATGTGCTCGGGAGCGTCGTCGCTGGGTTCGGCTCCATGGTGGAGGGGGAAGCCCGCGTACTCTCTTCCTCGACCCTAACACGCGTCTTCAGCCATCTCTATATTCGGGACGCCAGGTTCAACTTTGCCGCCTTCCTCGAGCCCGTGGACCCCGAATCCTGCGCCACTGCTGCTGAAGCCATGAAGGGTCCGGTGGAGGCCCTGCTGAAGAAGTTCCTCGCCATTGGTCCCGCAGCTAGGGCCAACGTCAAGGTTGAAGGTGACATCATCAACGACGGGACTACGCAGGCGGGAGACGGCGATGTCCAAGGCTGAAGAGGAGGCTCGGCGACAGTGCTTCCCCCTGGTTTTATTCTGGAACATGTATCATGCCTCGTAGAGGCATAAGAACTCGGGCTTGACATACTTTTTAAACGACAGTGTGTTTTGTAATAATTTTCTTAAAGTTTCGCGATCTCTTTTCCGTTTGCTTTAGTGTTCTGCGTCCGCAGGGCCCGACCCCACGAGTACCTCAGCCGCCGTGGGTCGTTCGGATTGCTAGGACGAGGCCAAGGGGTGAGGGGCTATAGGGTCAATTAGGCTCCTGACGCGATGCTCAGGAGTCCCCCTTGACGTACGAACAACTTTGGAAAGGGAGTGCGAGAGCAGGCCTTGGCATTCTGCATCGCAGGGCCCGGCCTCGTGCATACCTCAGCCACCGTTGGGTCGTCCGGATCACCTGGACGAGGACCAGGGGTGAGGGGCTACGTGGCCAGTTAGGCTCCTGAGACGCAATGCTCAGGAGTCCCCCTTGACGTACGAATAGACCATCATACCTTCCCTCTCCGAGCTCACGCTCAGGATGGCGCGCGAAGACTAGGTCCATGTGACCTAGCAGGGTGGAATACGCCAGGCGTGACCTGAGCATAGCCCTCATTCCCAGCCCCCTTGCGCTATTCTCCCTAGGGAGAGCAGCATGGTGAGGCTAAGAACTGAGCCCAGAGGCTCCCTGAGGTTGCTACAGCCGTGAGGCCACCCTCAGTTGTTTATCATCAGTGGAGCATGGCGCTTCTGCTCTTGCAAGAGCATAGCCACTCCTCGGTAGTGTCGACTGCCAGCGTGGAGCATGGTGCTTCCAATGGTACGTGGGAGGGGGCTCCCTCTGAGGAGAACCCCTGGGGTGTGTACAACACTGCCCTGACATGTGGCTTGCACGGCAGGGCTAGAGGAGGTGTGTATGGGCACTCGTGAGCCAGCGCAGGACTCACGAGGCCCTACCTCAAGGCGGGTTGCGCCTGAATTTTATTAGGAACACTTGTGTCAGTCCTGCAAGATGGTTAGGCAACCTGCACCGAGTGAATCTCCTGCGGTTATTACATGAGAAGGCCAGACACCAACGACCCCAGGAGGTGACGTGGATGGGGCCGGACCGCCCGATAGAGCTCAGCCGTTGGGTTTATCAACGCTGCAGGGACGGACCCGAGCACAGATGTCGTGCCTAGTCTTCTCATGCAAAGGTCCTGAAGAAAAACGACCGATGCACGGCTCCCATGGTGACGAGGCACTAGGTCACGCGCCCTCACTCGCCTACTCATGATTATCCCATGCGAGAACAAGGCACCAAGGGCCATGAGAGGTGACGTACACGGGACCCTGAGCTCAGACTCTTGGGTTTAGTGACGCTGTAGGGATGGACCCGAGCACAGACGTCGTACCAGTCCTTAATCATGAGGCGGTCGTGGGTGGGCTTGCAAGGGCGTGAGAGTTCATGGTGACGAAGCGCCGGATAGGCAACTGATAATATTTAGGTAACTCATAGAGGAAGGTAAACCAGTTCTGACGAATGCAAGAAGAATACATGCCGCAGGGACGGACCCACGCGGCTTGGGGATAGTGCAGCCCGAGGGGCGCCCCCAAACTAAAAGAACTAAAATATGTCACCTGGCACTGTTGCTGAAGAAATGTCGGGGTAGTAGGAGGTGTGCGCTGTCGAAGTCGCTCCTCATGAGCCACCCTGGCCCTGAACCTCAGGAGGCTCTGGGGCCAATGGGCTCATGAGGATCCATCGCCATCTCTGCCTAGACCGCCTAGTGCCTAGCCTCCCGAGCCGCTAGGACGTCCAGCGTGTGGCGCTGAGATGCAACAGCCGCGCTCAGCAAGCCGAACGGCATGCGAACTTAGCTGTGAGGGGGACCATCGCATCGGCTGACACGTGATGGCCAGAAGAGCTCCTAAGACGCGACCCTGTTGAGCCCTGGGATGTCGACGTAGACACGGAACTCCTCGCCCTCACCAGGGCAAGGAGGCATGCCTGGTGGTGGGCGACGATCTCCCTGTAGAGCCCTCGGCTCCTGAACTTCCTTGACTGCCTTGTTGATGAATTCCTGAGCGCCTGGTGCCTCGTGCCCTGGGCTCTCCCCTCGGAAGCATGCAGTGAACCATACCTCCACATGGTGCCCAAGCACCTCCCTCGTGACGTTGGCCATGTCAGAGGCCCTCTAGAGGAGAGCCCCCCAGCCCAACCTGAGAGGGGCACCGGGCACGCCTTCCTATGTGATAGGTGAAGGCGCACCGTCCACGGACGCGAGGCTCAACACGTCACCGCCAGACGCTGCCTCCTCCTGAAATCCCTAGCAGAGGAGCTGCTTCTTGTTCTTGGGGGTGACCTCAGGAGGGAGGACAACGCCCACGTCTTCAGGGTTCCCGCCCGCTGCAGCCTGGTAGGCGCGCTCAAGAGAGCACACTGCGTCCTTTTCCTCGTAGGTGACCGTGATGATACCGCCTCTCCCTGGCATTTTGAGGACATTGTAGCCATGGTGTGTTGCTGCCATGAACTTGGCGGGCTGGGTACCCGAGGATGGCGTTGTATGGCAGGAGGATGTCGGTGACGTCAAAGTTGATGAGCTCGGTGTGGCAGTTGTCGCGCTTGCTGAAGGTGATAGGGAGGCGGACTTGCCCATTTGGATGCGTGAAGCCGTCGGTCACCCCTAAGAAGGGATTGGTAGGTTGGAGCTGGTATTATGGCACTTGGAGCCTATTGAAAGTGTGGACAGAGAGAACATTGAACCCTGCCCCGCAATCGATTAGTGTCTTGGTGATGAGTACGTTGCTGATGATGGGTGAGCAGAGCATTGGGAGCGCGCCGGCTGTGGCCGCACACTTGAGCTGGTCGGAGGAGTCGAAGGTGATTGCATACTTGGACCACCTGAGCGGGCGTGTTGCCTCGAGCTTAGGGAGGGCTACATTCACCTCACGCACAAACTTCTTGACGACGCGATGAGAGGCTGGGGCCTGGGAGCCGCCCAAGATGCGGGCGATGGCATGAGGCTCCTGGAAGCCCCCAACCCCCTCGTCTGTCACACCCTTGCTGTCGGCGAGGTCAGCCAGTGGATGTGGGGATCGGAGCTAGGGTTTGACGGTATAGAGAAGGGGAATTGAGACAAGAGAAGGTAGGAGACGGCAGGACAGATGCGCCACAGAAAGAGAGAGAGAGAGAGAGAGATTGATCGATATCAAATTCAACTTGACTTCGATACACACGCCACCGTGCTTATGACTGTGCACACTCGACTCTGGCCACACACGACCCACACACTCTTCGGCCCTAGGCCCACATGGCTAAGCCTATGGCCCACTCTCTATTCCTTCCTCCTGTGCTACCTTCGATCTCGATTTCTCTCTTGGGCTACGCCCTTTGCTCTGCTTGATCGTCATGGTCAGTGTATCCATACTGATAGTGTCCCCTCCTTGAGAACCACCTGGTCCCCAGACTAGTGTGTCCGAATATCGTCCCATGTTGCTGAAGAAGACGGTACTGACGACCACTTGATGAGAACCTGCAACAAGGCTGCATTCCCTTTTTTTACCAATCGTCGATCCAATATCTCCTCTGGTACCACTCCTGGCACAGATAGGTCGAGCGGCACTGGCAGAGTATGAAACACTGGTGTATGGTCTGAAACATGTGCTTTGAGCTGAGATACGTGGAACACGGGATGCACCATGCTCCCCTTGGGTAATTCCAGTTTGTATGCTGCATTACCCACCTTACTACAGATTTTGTAAGGTCCAAAAAACTTCAGAGCTAGATTTGGACACGGGCGATTGACCGCTGATGACTGTGCATAGTGCTGCAGGCGCAGATATACCATTTCCCCTTCAGAGAACTCCCTGGGCGAGCTCTTTCTATCTGCATACTGCTTATATTTGAACTGAGCTCGTGCCAAATGTTCCTTTAGAAGCGTTGTGTGTTGTGTTTGGTCAGTTATCCATGCTTGAACATCCGGATTTAGTGATGTACTTGGTGCTGGTAGTTGACCTATCTTTGGATCGTGGCCGTACAGAGCCTTGAATGGACTGCACCCAATCGCTGAATGAAAGGATGTGTTGTACCAAAATTCTGCTTGGGGTAGCCAAGTTGCCCATTTGGCAAGAGCATCATGCATTGCACATCGTAGATACATCTCAAGACACTGGTTTACTCGCTCTGTTTGACCATCGGTTTGAGGGTGATATGATGTGCTCATTTGTAGCTCTGTGCCCCAAACTTTAAAGAGTTCCCTCTAGAATGCACTTGTGAACACTTTGTCTCGATCAGATACAATGAACAGGGGTAATCCATGTAGTCTGAAAACATTGTTGAGGAAAGCTTTGGCAACAGCAGCAGCAGTAAACGGATGTTTGAGAGGAATAAAGTGAGCTACCTTAGAGAATCTGTCTACCACCACCAGGATCGTGTTGTAGCCCTCTGACTTGGGCAGTCCTTCGATAAAATCCATGCTAATACATTGCCAAGGCCCATCAGGGATAGGGAGCGGTTGAAGTAAACCTGGAGACTTGCACATCTCATGTTTTGCTTGTTGACAGATGTTACACTACTTGACAAAGTTCTCCACATCTCGTTTCATGCTGGGCCAACTGAACAGCTGCTTCACTCTGTGATAAGTGGGTAAAATGCCAGAATGACGTCCCACTGGGGTCGAATGGAAAGCCTGAATTAATCTGGTCTGCAACCCTGAATTAGCTCCTACCCAGATCTTGTCATTGTGCTTGATCAGATGGTCTTGTAACACAAATCCTGCATCGCTCGAGGGTGCATTGCCGGTTTACGTAGCATTTCCTGTGCCACTGGATCTACATTGTATGAATTCAGAATTTCCTGAATCCATATGGGCTGTCCAACAGATACTGCAGTCCCACCAAAGAGATGTGCTACTCTAGATAGAGCATCTGCCACAGTGTTTTCCACTCCTCTTTTATACTGAATAGTAAACTGCAGACCCACTGGTTTTGTCATTGCTTTCCTTTGTAAACCTGAAGTCAAATGTTGATCTCCCCAATGGCAGAGACTCTGATGATCAGTTTTAATGACAAAAGGGCCTCTGGAGAGATACTGTCTCCACTTATCCACAGCCATCATAATTGCCAGAAATTCCTTTTCATATATAGAGATCTTCTGATTCATGACACCCAGTGCCTTACTGTAGAAGGCTATAGGATGGCCTTCTTGTGTCAGCACTGCTCCTACTCCAGTGTCACAGGCATCAATTTCCACACAGAATGTTTTGGAGAAATCTGGCAGTTGTAGCACTGGTGTACTGGCCATTGCTTCCTTCAGTAACAGAAAGGTTGTTTGTGCTTCTTCACTCCACTGAAAACTTTGTTTCTTCAGGTGATTTGTTAGTGGTTTTGCCAACAGACCATAATTTTGGACAAATTTTCTGTAGTATCCAGTTAGACCCAGAAACTCTCGCAACTCAGTGACATTTTGAGGCACTGACCATTGCACCATAGCAGAAGTCTTGGCGGGATCTGTTGCCACTCCCTGGTCAGAAATAATATGCCCTAAATACTCCATAGACTGCTGTGCAAATGAGCACTTGCTAGCTTTCACATAAAACTGATTTTCTCTCAGAATCTGAAATATAGTCTGAAGATGCTCAATGTGGTCTTCTAGTGTTGCACTAAAAACAAGTATGTCATCCATAAAAACAAGCACAAACTTTCTATTGTGAGGGCCAAATATGTAATTCATAACACACTGAAAAGTACCAGGGGCAGTAGCTAGCTCAAAGGGTACAACCTTGAACTGAAAGTGGCCATGATGAGTTTTAAAAGTTGTTTTGTGTTCATCCTCAGGCACCATCCTTATCTAATGATATTCAGATCTCAGATCCAATCTTGAAAACCATTTGGTGCCTGCTAGCTCATCTAGTAACTCATCTACTACTGGCATAGGAAATTTGCTTTCGACAGTAATAGCATTCAATTTTCTGTAATCCACACGGAATCTCCAAGATCCATCCTTGACCAGTAGGATAGGTAAAGCAAAGGGACTGATACTAGGTGTGACTATCCCAGCTTCAATCATGTCTTTAACTTGTCTCTCTATTTCATCCTTCTGAAGAGGAGAATATCTGTAAGGCCTGCTGTTCACAGGTACAACACCAGGCAGTAAATGGATTGCATGATCAAATGCTCTGACAGGAGGTAAACTCTTGGGTTCACTGAGTGTAACACTTCTTGAACAGCAGCAGGAGTTGTCTATGCCACAGGTGCTTCTACTGATTTGGGTTTTTCAAATACTGGATGTATAAGAGCATTTGCCATATATCATTCCCCTTTTCCCATTTTGCAAGTTGATCTGATGGTAGTTCTTTAAGATCAGACATTGGTGTGGGTAACACCCCTTGTAACTTGACTGTTGTTCCTTTGTGCTGAAACTGGATCCATTTCTCTGCCTAGTGACATTGCATAACTCCTTGTTGTTCAAGCCAGTCCATACCTAGAATGATATCATATCTGCCTAGTGGAAAAACCCTAATAGGACTAGAGAAACTATGTACTTGCAGCCACCAGGTTAAATTGGGAATAATGTCAGTACAAGCTACTTTCTCTCCATTAGCTACTTTAACTGTCCAAGGGCTGTCTAACTTGTCAGGAGTAATCCGCAATCTGGTCAACAAATTTTGGTCCACAAACGTGTGTGTGCTGCCAGAATCCACTAGAATGAGCACCACCTGATTGCCAATCAGTGCTCTAAGTTAAATTGTCTTGGGATGAGGTGCCCTAGACATTGCTTGTACTAAAATAGCAGCACACTCCTCTTGGGAATCTACTAACAGAGCATCAAACACCGCATCAGAGATGATCAAATGAGGATCCACAGCTTCAGCTGCTTTTAGTTGAGCAGTGGGACCTGTAGCAAAAATACACTTCCGTGATGATACGTATTTGTCACAGTAGGTCGCTTTTTTTGTCATGCATGTACATCCATGACAAATTTATGACAAAATCAAGATAGTCATACCTATGCTGTCTTAGAAGTGTTCCATGACATTACCAAAATTATCATCACGGAAGTTGTAACACCCCGGATCCGATGCGCCAGGTGTCCGCCAGTTATTCGCCGTCGTTGCCATGTCATTTGCTTGCGTGTTGCATTTTGCCATGTCATCATCTGCATTTCATATCATGTCATCATGTGCATTTCATTTGGCATACGTGTTTGTCTCATGCATCCGAGCATTTTCCCCGTTGTCCGTTTTGCAATCCGGCACTCCTATGCCCTCCGGCGCCCCTTTTGGCATCTTCTCTTGTGCGGGTGTTAAACTTTCTCGGAATGGCCCGAGGTTTGCCAAGCGGCCTTGGTATAACACCGGTAGACCGCCTGTCAAGTTTCGTGCCATTTGGAGGTCGTTTGATACTCCAACTGTTAACCGGGTAACCGTAAAAGCCTCTTTTGTTTCCAGCCCAACACCCCTTCCAAAGTGCCCCAAAACCCACCAAACTCCCCTCCATGCTCTCGGTCGTTCGATCACGATCGCGTGGCCGAAAACCACACCTCATTTGCACTCTCCTAGCTCCCTCTATGCCTATATATACACCCCCCATTCCAAATCCCGGATGATTTCCCCCGAAACCCTAAAATTCCTCCAGCGCACGGGCGTGTCCGCCACGCGGACACATCCGCCGACCACGCCGCCCGGGCGAATTAGATCGCGCCACGTCATCACGCCGCCGCCCGGACCAACTCCTGCGCCGCCACGCCGCCGCCCGTGCCAGCGCGCTGGCCGAAGCCCGCGGGGCCCATCACGGACCAGCAGGCAGTTCGGCCGCCGCCGCCAGGCCTTTGCCTCGCCGCGGCCGCCCTCCGCCGCCGCTCCTCCTCACCAACCGCCGCCGCCACCCGCCTCGCCGCCTCCGGCCGGGTCGCTGAAACCGCCTCCCGCGTGCCGAGCCCCGCCGCCTGGCTGCTCTGCCCGCCCGCCAAGGCGCCGCGCCCGGCCATCAGCGCCGCCCGGCCTCTGCGCCGCCGCGCCGTCCGCCCAGCTGCGCCACCTCTGCCTCGCCCGCGCGCAAGGCTCACCTCCTCCTCGCCCCGCCCGCCCGCCAGCAGCGCGACTCCGTCGCCGAGCCAGCTCGCCGCCGCCGCTCTTCCCGATCCCGATCGGATCGGGAAATGCGCTCAGGTGCCTGTCGTGGGCGCGGCCCATCTCCCTCCGCCCGCCTCGTCCTCCACTACTGGGCAAGCCCATGGGTGAGACCCCAGCGCCTTTTTTTTTTCCTTCTGTTGGGCCTGTTCAGATTCGCCCGTTGTTTTTTTTTTTCTGTCAAATAATTTCCTAATTATCCAGTGTATTGTTGTTTTACAGAAAAACCCCTAGATTTCATGCATTTAATAACTCTTAAACTGTGCATCGGATTAACATGATTCAAACATGTAAAATGCTTAGTTTTTCGTCTAGTTTAATAATTTGCTACTTTCATCCATGTTTAAAATGTTTAAAATGATGTTTGTTTAAATTTGCTTAAATGCCATGCTAAAATGATTTAATTCATAACTAAATAACCGTAGCTCGGAATTAAATAAACTTTATATGTAAATGGGGTGGAAAAATGCCTAGTTTAACATGGTGCACTTTATTTTCCTGTTTAACAACTATAAAATATGTTTTAGGGCAGAACAGTAGCAAATTCATGAATTGCATATGAGGTTTTTCCGGAATTGTTGTTTGTTCTTCCGGCCTCATTTAAACTTGCCTAAATAGTTAGTTTACTTTTGTTACACCCCCTTGCCATGTTTAACAACACTTAACATTGCTGTGTACCTAAACGGGAGTGAACTAAATAACTCGATGTGGTGTTTTGTCAATATGCAACTCGTTGCATATTGAGCTCCACTTAACTTGTAGTATCGGTTTGTTGCACTTTGCCATGCCATGCCTCATTAAACCGGACATGCATCATACTTGATTGTGCATCATGCCAGGATTATGCTTGTGTGTTTACCATGTTGTTTGCTTCTTTCCGGGTTGCTTCTCTCGTTAGCTTCGGTTTCGTTCCGGAGTTGTGAGGATTCGTTCGACTACTCCCGTTCGTCTTCTTCATGGACTCATTCTTCTTCCTAGAGGGATTTAAGGCAAGATGACCGCTACCCTGGATCTCACTACTATCATTGCTATGCTAGTTGCCTCGTTCTTTCGCTATGCTGCGCTACCTATTACCTGTTTGTCCAGCCATCCCATATTGCCATGAACCCCTAATCTTTGACACCATTCCTAGCAAACCGTTGTTTGGCTATGTTACCGCTTTTGCTCAGCCCCTCTTATAGCGTTGCTAGTTGCAGGTGAAGTTGAAGATCTCTCCATGGTGGACAGGGTTATGTTGGGATATCACAATATCTCTTATATTATTAATGCATCTATATACTTGGTAAAGGGTGGAAGGCTCGGCCTTATGCCTAGTGTTTTGTTCCACTCTTGCCGCCCTAGTTTCCTTCATACCGGTGTTATGTTCCCGGATTTTGCGTCCCTAACGCGGTCGGGTGATTTATGGGACCCCCTTGACAGTTCGCTTTGAATAAAACTTGTCCAGCAAAGCCCAACATTGACTTTTACCATTTGCCTCACCACCACCTACTTTTCCCTTGGGAGTCGCTCTCTCGAGGGTCATCTTTATTTTAGCCCCCCCCCCGGGCCAGTGCTTGTCTAAGTGTTGGTCCGAACCGAGCCGCCTGCGGGGCCCCCTCGGGGCAACTCGAGGTCTAGTTTTACTCGTAGTCTGTCTCATCCGGTGTTGCCCTGAGAACGAGATATGTGCAGCTCCTATCGGGATTGTCGGTGCATCGGGCGGTCTTGCTGGCCTTGTTTTACCATTGTCGAAATGTCTTGATGTACCGGGATTCCGAGACTGATCGGGTCTTCCTGGGTGAAGGTCTATTCCTTCGATGATCGCGAGAGCTTGTCATGGGCTAAGTTGGGACACCCCTGCAGGGTATAAACTTTCGAGAGCCGTGCCCGCGGTTATGTGGCAGATGGGAATTTGTTAATGTCCGGTTGTAGACAACTTGACACTTGATCCGAATTAAAACGCATCAACCGAGTGTGTAGCCGTGATGGTCTCTTCTCGGTGGAGTCCGGGAAGTGAACACAGTTTCTGTGTTATGTTTGACGTAAGTAGGTGTTCAGGATCACCTCTTGGTCATTGCTAGATGACGACCGTTCCTTTGTTTCTCTTCTCGCTCTCATTTGCGTATGTTAGCCACCATATCATTGCTTAGTCGCTGCTGCAACCTCACCACTTTGCCCCGTCCTTTCCCATTAAGCTTTGCTAGTCTTGATACCCATGGTAATGGGATTCTTTGAGTCCTCGTGGCTCACGGATACTTCAAAACCAGTTTGCGGTGCCTATGTTATGAAAGCGGTGGCGCAACCAAGCTCAAGGAGGAGCTCGATGAAGATCTTGCCATTTGTGTTGTTTCGTTCTAGTCGATCAGTAGTGGAGCCCAGTTGGGGTCGATCGGGGACCTTTGTCGCATTTGGGGTTCTTCTTTTATTTTGGTTCCGTAGTCGGACCTTGTTTGTATCTGGATGATGTAATGCTTTATTCATGTAATTGTGTGAAGTGGCGATTGTAAGCCAACTATGTATCTCTTTCCCTTATGTATTACATGGGTTGTGTGAAGATTATCTCACTTGCGACATTGCTTTCAATGCGGTTATGCCTCTAAGTCGTGCTTCGACACGTGGGAGATATAGCCGCATTGAGGCGATCTAAGTTGGTAATCGAGCCTTCCCGACCTTAGGAGCCCCACCGCTTGATCGCTTTTAGCGGCGAGTTGTGTCTAGAAAAATGTTTTGAGTCATTTAGGATTATATATATCGGAGAGTTAGGAATTATTTTTACTCCTCGGTCCTTCGTCGCTCTGGTGAGGTCTCCGACGAGAGTTTTGACTCTTCTCTTCTCAAATTTCACTAAATTTTTTTTAGGATCACGCGGGTATCTTGGAATCGTTCCAATGGTTTTATGATGACAACATTGTCTTGGTGCCTCCCGTCAGCAGGGTTTTTTTTTAGTGGAGGTGTCCCAGGGAGTTGAGCTCCGAGGTGTTGTCGTCATAATTTAATCGTTGCAGATTCGGAATACCGAGTTTAGTACGCCGACATCGAAAATCTCTTTTATGCGCTTGTTGGTGAGATAACCCGCTAACCCAAAGACTAAGGTGAGTACGGAGTATTGCCATGACTCGTATAACGGATGCTTTTGAAGGTTGAAGTACACGATTTCGAAGGTTTCTTGGTTATGTGTTGACGGATGGATACAGCTTGGATGTAGGTATTGTTAGTTTGGGTGAGATATATTGCTTCCTGTATCCCCAACACCAGATTGCATAACCGTAAAGTTTTGGGAGTTTTATAGGTGGGAATTCAAGTAGCTCCTAGAATATCTTTCCGATGATGCATGATATGGGATTGGGTAAATCTCTATCATATGTATTTGTTCCGCTTATTCGCAAGCCAATCCTTTGTTTTGTTTATTTGTGGTATTCGAGTTGCTTCGAAGTCAAATGTTGAATCCATACCTTTCCCTAATTGGTGTTCGCATATTTCTATGTGAGTGTTAATCCTTCTTGATCATTGAGGTTGTCATGTAAATTCTTTTCCTACCGGTGTGCTTCTCTTCAAGTGGATCCGATCATTCTCCCCATCTGCAAGATCAATTCTAAGTTTTCTTAACGGTGTTTGTTTCATCCGTCCCAAGTTGTCTTTGTTTTCCCGCCCTCCCACCCTTTTTCTTCAAGGACACAGATTTCTTAATCAAGTATCCATTTATTCATGTGAAGTCTCTTCATTCTTTTCAATCAATGTTCTGATCCGGTGATCCCTCGTGAAGATGCTCACGAGCTTCAAGTTCATCATCCTTCATTGTTGTCTCTTCTCCGGTGGATCCTATTCAAGCTTTCGATATTCATCATATTCCTTTCCTCGCTTCTAATGCTTTCTCATACCGATGCACCTCTTAATCATTCACTTCTTCCTATTCATTTGTTCTGGAGTGCTGAAGATATCTTGGAAGATTTGGTGTTTCCATTCTTAATCCGTTCAAGCCATTTGGAGATTGGTATCTCATTCAAGTCATTTAATTCAACCGGTGCAACATCTCTTTGAAATCATTTCAACGGTGTTTCTCTTGAGTGGGCCCTAACCCACAGGTCTTTTCCCAGGATCTTACCTGACTCTTCTATATTCCCAGAGCTATCCTAAATTCTTCTCCAAGTTTGACGTAAGAATGAGTTATCATCAGTCAAATGCTTTTCTCCAAGATCTTTCAAATTCTTTTCATAGTGGCTCAACCTCTTCGCTTTTGATTCTTCCGGTGTGCCTCAATAATTCTTGGTGGTGTTTCTCGTTGTCATTCTCATCATTTGAAGACCGAAGAAGGATTTCACTTAAATCTTGCTCCATTCTCTTCAAGATTCATGGTTCTAGCTTCATGCCATCCTCATAATTGTTTTTAATTGTGACAATTCTTTTCTTACCATCCGGAGCATTTCTTGAGTTGTTTCCATTTCCTTCTTCCGTAGGCCATCATGTCATAATTCTTTATTCTCAGCGTGTAGCTATCGTTCTCCAAATCTTACCGGTGATTCGTTCAAATATCCTCTAATCAGTTCATGTTCTCTTCGTTCTCATGTATCTAAATCCCCTCAAATATCTTCATTCGTTTTCCAATTCTTCCCGGTGAATTGTGCCTTTGCTACTTTCATTGTCAATTCTAACGGTGGTTCTTTCAAGATCTCTCTTCCTTGTTCATCATATCAATTCATTTGTTGTTCCAATCCTACCGGTGGTTCATTGAAGACCTTCTCAAGTTTTGATATATCTCTTTTCATCCTTTCTACGAGAATAAGTAGTATGCCAAATCCGTTGATTGTCATCAATTTAATTGGTGAAGGATAAGCATAACATAATTCTTATTCTTGTTCATCCAAGTGATTAATTCTTTATTCCGGAGGCCCTTAAAAATTCTCGGTTTCATTTGTTTCATCTTCTCTTTTTCCCGGAGTTCCAAGCTCGAATTATCGCGAAGCTCCATCTAAATCATCGCAAGGCTTCACCTTGTGTTTTCAACTTCTGTTTCTTTTTATCATCCTTTTATTACCGGAGTTCTTCATGGAGGTTCTAAATGGTGGTTCGTCAAGGATTCTTTCCATTCTTCAATTGTTCTTCAAGATTTCTCTCGAAGTTATGATCCGCAAAGCTATACTCAAAATTAAACAGAGTGCCAACACTTGTTTTGTTTTGAGAAGCTCAAGTATTCTCCGTCTTGCATCCCAAAGTGCAATTCCTTCTATCTTATCTTTTGAGATGGTGTTATGTCACTCTTGACAATTTCCTTCATGTTTCATGATTCATATGTTGTCAAGAATGAGGTATGTTAAATCCATCAGTCTCTTCATTGGAGTTATCTTGGTTTATATTTCACCTAAAGCCTTCCCTAAGGATTGTTGCTATTTATGGTGCTTAAAAATGACCCAAGTTCTTCATTTGTCCTCCCGGTGAAATAAGTTTCTCGTCCCCTTGTTGATATCAATCCAATCATTTGTTTCCGTTGGTGGCAGAAGCTCACCTCATAATTTTGAGATGTTTTCATAAGCCCGCCACAAGCTTATTCTTTTCGTTGTTGGCTTTCCAAAAACTCCGTATAACCTTCTTGGAAGGGTGCTTTCCAAGATCATTTGTGGCAGAAGTTGTCATTTTCTTCTCCATCCCTTTATTCCAATGATCCACTTCTATTCTTTCTTACGGAGACATTGTGATGTTCCTCTTTTCACTATATCATATCGAATTGTGAGGATCATGTTCTTTTCATTCTTATCCATTTAACCGGAGTGTTGTGTCATCTCTTCAAGTTCTTTTCATCTTATCAAGTTTTTCCTTCTTCTTTCAGTCGGAGTGTTGCCCAAATTATATCAATCTTATTCCTTCTCTATCTTGTTTTAACCGGAGTGGTTTCGAATTCTATCTTTTCCATTAAACTCTTGATTCATGTCTTTGCAACCTTCAAGTCCTCGTAATGTTGCTTGCTCCTCTTTTCTAACGGATTGTTTGCAATCTCGTTCATCTCTGTTGTACTCTTTCTTATAATTGCTCAACCTCTCAAGGTTTGTGGTTTCACTCGTTCGTCAAAGAAGCAACTTAGTTTTACCTCTTATCTTCCTCTTCCGTTTTCCCTCCGGTGCCATCCTAGATCTCGGGACGAGATCCTCTCGTACTGGTGGAGTGTTGTAACACCCCAGATCCGATGCGCCAGGTGTCCGCCAGTTATTCGCCGTCGTTGCCATGTCATTTGCTTGCGTGTTGCATTTTTCCATGTCATCATCTGCATTTCATATCATGTCATCATGTGCATTTCATTTGGCATACGTGTTCGTCTCATGCATCCGAGCATTTTCCCCGTTGTCCGTTTTGCAATCCGGCACTCCTATGCCCTCCGGCGCCCCTTTTGGCCTCTTCTCTTGTGCGGGTGTTAAACTTTCTCGGAATGGCCTGAGGTTTGCCAAGCGGCCTTGGTATAACACCCGTAGACCGCCTGTCAAGTTTCGTGCCATTTGGAGGTCGTTTGATACTCCAACGGTTAACCGGGTAACCGAAAAAGCCTCTTTTGTTTCCAGCCCAACACCCCTTCCAAAGTGGACCAAAACCCACCAAACTCCCCTCCATGCTCTCGGTCGTTCGATCACGATCGCGTGGCCGAAAACCGCACCTCATTTGGACTCTCCTAGCTCCCTCTATGCCTATATATACACCCCCCATTCCAAATCCCGGATGATTTCCCCCGAAACCCTAAAAATTCCTCCCCGCGCCGTCGGACGTGTCCGCCCGCGCCGGACACATCCGCCGACCACGTCGCCCCGGCGAATCAGATCGCGCCACGTCATCACGCCGCCGCCCCGGACCAACTCTGCGCCGCCCGTCACGCCGCCGCCCGCCAGGCCGCCCGGCTTCGCGGGGGCCATCGCGGACCCGCGCGGACCATCGCTCGCCGCCGCGCGCTTTGCCCCGCCCGCCGCCGCCCTCGCCGCCGCTCCTCCTCTCACCGCCGCGCCGCTTCGCCGCCCCTTTGCCGCCTCCGGCCGGTCGCCGAAACCGCCTCTCGCCGGTGCCGCCCCCGCCGCCGCAGCTCTGCCTGCCCGCCGCCAGCAGCGCGCCCGCCCGCTTCAGCGCCCGCCCGGCCTCTCGCGCCGCCGGCCTCCTCGCGCCGCCGCGCCGTCCGCCACACACACCTCCCTCCGCCGCGCCAAGGCCACTCTCCTGCCTTACGCCACGCGCGCCCCGCCAGCGAAGCTCTGTCGCCGAGCCAGCTCGCCGCCGCCGCTCTTCCCGATCCCGATCGGATCGGGGGAAGCGCGCCTCTGCGCCCTGTCGTGGGCCGCGACCCATCTCCCTCCGGCCCGCCTCGTCCTCCACCAGCCTGGGCCGAAGCCCATGGGTGAGCCCCCAGCGCCTTTCCTTTTTTTTCCTTCTGTTGGGCCTGTTCCAGATTCGGCCCGATTGCATTTTTTTTCCTGTCCAGCGAATTTCCTAATTATCCAGTGTATTGCTGTTTTCCAGAAAACCCCCTAGATTTCATGCATTTAATAACTCTTAAACTGTGCATCGGATTAACATGATTCAAACATGTAAAATGCTTAGTTTTTCGTCTAGTTTAATAATTTGCTTCTTTCATCCATGTTTAAAATGTTTAAAATGATGTTTGTTTAAATTTGCTTAAATGCCATGCTAAAATGATTTAATTCATAACTAAATAACCGTAGCTCGGAATTAAATAAACTTTAGATGTAAATGGGGTGGAAAATGCCTAGTTTAACATGGTGCACTTTATTTTCCTGTTTAACAACTATAAAATATGTTTTAGGGCAGAACAGTAGCAAATTCATGAATTGCATATGAGGTTTTTCCGGAATTGTTGTTTGTTCTTTCGGCCTCATTTAAACTTGCCTAAATAGTTAGTTTACTTTTGTTACACCCCCTTGCCATGTTTAACAACACTTAACATTGCTGTGTACCTAAACGGGAGTGAACTAAATAACTCGATGTGGTGTTTTGTCAATATGCAACTCGTTGCATATTGAGCTCCACTTAACTTGTAGTATCGGTTTGTTGCACTTTGCCATGCCATGCCTCATTAAACCGGACATGCATCATACTTGATTGTGAATCATGCCAGGATTAATCTTGTGTGTTTACCATGTTGTTTGCTTCTTTCCGGGTTGCTTCTCTCGTTAGCTTCGGTTTCGTTCCGGAGTTGTGAGGATTCGTTCGACTACTCCCGTTCGTCTTCTTCATGGACTCTTCTTCTTCCTAGCGGGATTTCAGGCAAGATGACCTCTACCCTGGATCTCACTACTATCATTGCTATGCTAGTTGCCTCGTTCTTTCGCTATGCTGCGCTACCTATTACCAGTTTGTCCAGCCATCCCATATTGCCATGAACCCCTAATCTTTGACACCATTCCTAGCAAACCGTTGTTTGGCTATGTTACCGGTTTTGCTCAGCCCCTCTTATAGCGTTGCTAGGTCTAGGTGAAGTTGAAGATCTCTCCATGGTGGACAGGGTTATGTTGGGATATCACAATATCTCTTATATTATTAATGCATCTCTATACTTGGTAAAGGGTGGAAGGCTCGGCCATATGCCTGGTGTTTTGTTCCACTCTTGCCGCCCTAGTTTCCGTCATACCGGTGTTATGTTCCCGGATTTTGCGTCCCTAACGCGGTCAGGTGATTTATGGGACCCCCTTGACAGTTCGCTTTGAATAAAACTTGTCCAGCAAGGCCCAACATTGACTTTTACCATTTGCCTCACCACCACCTACTTTTCCCTTGGGAGTCGCTCTCTCGAGGGTCATCTTTATTTTAGCCCCCGGGCGGTGCTTGTCTAAGTGTTGGTCCGAACCGAGCCCTTCTCAGGGGCCCCTCGGGCAACTCGAGGTCTGGTTTTACTCGTAACTGTCTCATCCGGTGTTGCCACGAGAACGAGATATGTGCAGCTCCTATCGGGATTGTCGGCGCATCGGGCGGTCTTGCTGGCCTTGTTTTACCATTGTCGAAATGTCTTGATGTACCAGATTCCGAGACCGATCGGGTCTTCCCGGTGAAGGTCTATTCTTTCGATGATCGCGAGAGCTTGTCATGGGCTGTTGGGACACCCTGCAGGTATAAACTTTCGAGAGCCGTGCCCGCGGTTATGTGGCGGATGGGAATTTGTTAATGTCCGGTTGTAGACAACTTGACACTTGATCCGAATTAAAACGCATCAACCGAGTGTGTAGCCGTGATGGTCTCTTCTCGGTGGAGTCCGGGAAGTGAACACGGTTTCTGTGTTATGTTTGACGTAAGTAGGTGTTCAGGATCACCTCTTGGTCATTGCTAGATGACGACCGTTCCTTTGTTTCTCTTCTCGCTCTCATTTGCGTATGTTAGCCACCATATCATTGCTTAGTCGCTGCTGCAACCTCACCACTTTGCCCCTTCTTTTCCCATTAAGCTTTGCTAGTATTGATACCCATGGTAATGGGATTGCTGAGTCCTTGTGGCTCACCAGATACTTCCAAAACCAGTTTGTAGGTGCCTATGTTACCGAGCAGGTGACGCGACCAAGCTCAAGGAGGAGCTCGATGAAGATCTTGCCCTTTGTGTTGTTTCGTTCTAGTCGATCAGTAGTGGAGCCCTGTTGGGGTCGATCGGGGACCTTTGTCGCATTTGGGGTTCTTCTTTATTTTTGTTCCGTAGTCGGACCTTGTTTGTATCTGGATGATGTAATGCTTTATTCATGTAATTGTGTGAAGTGGCGATTGTAAGCCAACTATGTATCTCTTCCCCTTATGTATTACATGGGTTGTGTGAAGATTACCTCACTTGCGACATTGCTTTCAATGCGGTTATGCCTCTAAGTCGTGCTTCGACACGTGGGAGATATAGCCGCATCGAGGGCGTTACAGAAGTGTCCACTTCCATGACAATAAATCGCGCGTCACAGAAGTGCTTTCATCAAGGGTGACCGACACGTGGCATCCATCGTAACGGAATGCCGTTAAGCTATCGGGTCGGGTTTTGGATCCTATAACCCGTTAACAGCCCCGGCCAATGGGAAATTTCCACGTGTAAAATTCTGATTGGCCGAAGGGAACACCTGTCAGCTCGTCAGTGGGTCAGATGTTGCCCGTCCATTGGAGGAGACATGCCTATGGTACGTTGACACGTGGCTGGGCCCAACAGAGGCCCATATAGGTTAAAAAGGCCGGCCCAGGCAAAGGCCCGTAGAACTTAATCAGCTACTAGTGAGCCAGCCCAATAACGGCCTGCTTAATAAAGGCCCATTTACAGCCTGAAACCAGATCTGGCCCGTTAATTGTTCGCCCAATATTTGGGCCCTTTACGGCCCGAAGCCAGATCTGGCCCGTTAATTATTCGCCCAATATTTGGGCCCATTTGCGGTCCGAAGCCAGATCTGGCCCGTTAATTGGTCGTCGAATATTCGGGCCCAACTACAGCCTAGTGACTTTCGGCCTGTTAGAGGCCTGATTTAGACATGGGCCCATTTCAGCCCGGTGTGACTTTCGGCCTGGAAATGGCTCGTGCTGTCCATGGGCCATATATGGTCCGACAAGACATCGGGCCCACTAACGGCCCGTGCTAAAGGTGGCAACAGTTAAGCCCAACGTGACTTTGGGCCTGTTAGAGGCCTGTCGCGTAATTCGGCCCGTTGATGCT